>CM052714.1:15307454-15328113 GCA_028551405.1 Uromys caudimaculatus | reverse complement strand
CAGTCTCTGTGGCCGGCGGAAAGCGGGCAGAATCAGTGAGCTCTGGGGCTTGTGTTGCCCCCGCTAGGGGCTTTTCCGCGTTCCTGGGAGAGAAAATTTTCTCCCGGAGCTGCTTGACTATGGAATCCTAGTGTCCCAGGGAAAAGTTTCCTGCCTCAGCCGCCCGTGTTGGGATCCAGGGGGGTTTCTAAGCCCGCCTACCTCGGTCCCTGTGTCTCGCGGGTTTGGGGCAGTTCCTGGTGAGCTGTGGGGCATGTCTTTGGCCCTCTCCCGGCTTTTCCGAGCTCCTGAGAGGGATCTTTGTCCCGGCGCTAATTAGCTGTGGAGCCCTGTGGCCCAAGCTGAGGTTCCCGGCCTCCCATGTTAATTTTTATATGACATTTGAGACCCAGATTAAATGGTGACTGACGTTTGCTGTTTGGTGAAAAGCAGGTTCCAGACACTCCATAGGAGAGGAGGGGGAAACCACAAAGGTGGGCTCCTTGCTCACGGGACCATCATAACTTGGTGACCCCTGCCTTCCTGAGCATGGCTTTCGTCCCCTCTTAATCCTGCTCACCACGGAAGATATTTCAGACTTAGCTTTCTAGACAGGACCACTGTGCTAGCAGAGAGTGGAGACTGGAAACAAATCAAACAAAACTAGCGTATTTAATGGGCCCATCAAGCATGAATGAGTAAATACATCGATGAATTAACAATGAATCATAAGATTACTTCCCTCTATGATTGGTAGGAAAGAAAGGTGTTAATGCACCCTTGCCTAAGAGAATTAAACTAAGAACAGCCTGATGGTTGACCAGATATTTTTAAATTTTGGTAACCTTGTAGAGAAGTTCGTCAACTGCGGCTTTACATTTGCAGGGGAGGTCTGCAGCCTCCTACCACTTTGTGTCTATTTCCTGTTTAATCTTGGGTTCCTGAGCACAGAAATCCATGGATTTGAATGAGCTTCATGGAATCACCAAGGGGCAGGGGAGAGGACGCAGCCTTGTAAAGTGCTTGTGGTGTAAATGTAAGCCCCAACTTTAATTCTCAGATCCCAGGAAGAAAAGCTGGGCTGGGTGGAAAGCGTTTGTAATCTGCCCCAGTGCTGGGGAGGTGGAGGCAGATGGAACCCATGAGCTCTAAGCTAATGAGAGACCCTGTCTCAGAACTGTAATGTGGAGGCTGTGGGAATGGCTTAGCGAGCCAGAGTACTTGCTATGCAAGCATTGAGGACTTTGTGTTGAAAGATGGGCGTGGCCATGCATGCCTGTAACCTTAGCACTGGGGAGGGTGGAGACAGGGACATTACTGCAACTTGCTGGCTTCCCACCTAGCCCCAGGTTCAATGAGAGAACCTGTCTCAAGGGAGTAAGAGTGATAGAGCAGGACAGCCGGCTACTTCCTCTGTCTTCCTAAATGGCATGTGCTCACAACCACACACACACACAACACACACAAAAGTCAAGCGTACATTTCCTGAGGAGTGACACCTGAGGTTGACCCCTGGCTCCCTCCCACATTCACACACACACACACACACACACACACACACCTGGTCACACACACACACACAGAGGGTGTGTGAGAGAGAAAATCACTAAAGTCTCTCTCACCATTAAGTCTCCATTTTGACTTAGGAACTCACTGTTCCTATTCCTATGGCTTTCAGGAAACTCTAAAGACCTCACTTTCTTCTATGAAGATGAAAACACTATCAAAGTAACTTTCTTCTTTACTCATTTTATGAACTTGCTGTGAAGATTTTTACAAAACTCTTTGAACAGCATGAAATATATGTATTTTTTTAATTGATATCCTAAAGGGGGGGGGGGGAGAGCCATGGAAGATGCAGGGCTTGCCTTTGGTAAGAGTAAACACATACGTTAATCATGGACACCACTGTGGTTCCACACAGGAAAGACTAACCTAGCACTCACTTTTAAGTGGAAATTTCTCCTGTGACAAATCTGGCTTCCAGCCTGGTCTGGGATGGCGCCAGAGAGTAGGCAGCAAGCAAAAAGCAGCGAGTGGAAGCCAATTCATTAGTCAATCAAAAATATTTATAGACTTCTCTAGGTATATGGCACCATGCTGGACTCCGTTGGAGGATGGAGGAAAGTGAGCTCAGCCTCAGCTCGGACAGAGCTGCCGGGCCCTTGGGAGGCAGAGTGGACATGTGCCAAGGGGACAGACAGCACACGGACTGTGGGCGTTGAACAGGGTGTCTTACAGCTGTCAAGGATGCAAGCTGGACACATAAGCTGTTATCCTGTTATTCTGGGCTTACGCCATTTGCATGTTGCTGTGGGGTACCAGTGTTCAGAGCAACTATGACTGCTATCCTTAGCACTGGTGGGGATGAGCGAGAGGAAGGCTCAACAGGCCCTTCTCCAGTGAGCATGAGAAGATTTGGGTGAACTGTGGGAGAAGATGTAGGGTTCTTTTCCAAAATTTGAATTCTTTGTGCTGTGTGTGTGTTCCTGTGTGTGTGTGTGTGTGTGTGTGTGTGTGTGTGTGTGTGTGCATGTGTGCTCCTATGTGTGTTCCTGTATGTGTATGTCTATGTGTGTTCCTGTGTGTGTGTTTCTCTGTGTGTTCCTATGTGTGTATGGCTATGTATGTGTTCGTGTGTGTGTGTGTGTGTGTGTGTGTGTGTGTGTGTGTGTGTGTGTGTGTTTTTCTGTGTGCAGATATGCACTTGTATAGGTGCATTTGGAGGTCAGAGGACAATCTCTGGTGCTATTCCTCAAATGTCACACACTTTTTTTTTTTTTTTTTTTTTGAGACAAAGTCCTCATTGGCCTGGAACTTTCCACATCTTTCTAGCCAATGAATCCCAGGTATTAGCCTGGCCCCAGCTCTCTAGAGCTGAGATTACAAGTGTATACCTCCCAGCACACCTGGGTTTTTATGTAGGTTCTGAGGACTTAATTCAACTCCTCATGTTTGCAAGGCATATATTTTACCTACTGAGCCATATCCCCAGTGCCTGTGAAGAACTACTTAAATGTTAAAAAGTCATCGTAAAAGTATTTAGGAGGAAAATAAATGATTAAAAATCTAATTACATGGCAAGCCTTTCATTTTATAGTAATCAATACACATCAATAGAGAAAATCTTGGATAGAAATGTTGGCAGAAGGGGCTATAGAGATGGCTCAGCAATTGAGAGTAGTTGCTGCTGTTCCAGAGATCCTGAGTTCAATTCCCAACACCCACGTAATGGTTCACAGGCATCTGTAACTCCAGTTCCAGGAAGTCTGATGCCCTCTTCTCACTTACCTGGGCATTGGGTGCACATAGTGCACATACATACATGCAGACAAAAGGCTCAGCTATATAAAACAAAAGAAATAAGTCTGAAATGTTTTTTTAATATTGGAAGAAGTCTACAACCATACCATTCTAAAGATGCCTGATCTTGTGTGCTCTCAGAGTGAAGCAGGATCAGACCTTGTTTGAATTGTATGGTAGAAATATTAGAAGAATAAGTAAAGGAACAGGAAAAAGATAAAATATTTTTTTAAATCTCTTGCACTTGCCATACTTTCTCAGTGATTCCTCATCACCCCACATCTTGTACCTCTTGTAACACAGTGTAACATGTATTGTATTCTCACCGCTAAGATACCGACTGTCTTACTAACCTTGGCTAGCCTGTTCATCTGTCTGTGTTCCAGGGTCTGTGTGTTTCTAGCACGCCTATAAATGGATAGTGACATAGTAAAGCAAAGTTAAGCACATTCCCCAGAGCTCCTTTTTTAGTTACTTTCCTCATTGCTGCTATAAAATAACTGATAGACAGCGCTTGTGAGAGGAAGGCCTTATTTTGGCTCGCAGTTTGAGAGAGGACAGTTCACCATGGTCGGGGAGGCTTGGCAGCAGGAGTGTGAGGCAGCTTGCTCACATGTGAATGGGTCAGGAATGGGGGAGAGGACCTGTGGTGCTCAGTGTACTTTTTCCTTTTTATTCAGTTCAAGACTCAGCCATATCAGAGTGAATCTTCACTGCTCAGACATGGCAAGATTTGTATCTTCTAGATGATTCCAAATCCATCGAATTCACAGTAAAGATTAACCATCACAGTGCCCCAGCTAACAAGAGCCAGAGGACTAATTGGGGTCCGTGACTCCAACCTCAAGATCCCTCTGTGCATTCCCAGCTGAACACGAGCACACACTTTGTGAAATCCCCATACGTGTGTGTACCTCTCCTTTTACAGGGATTCAAAATGGAAAAAGCACAGGAATGCATTCTCTTTAGGCGTTTTACACATAGACTGCACTGTGGACATAGAATCGGACCATATTAGGGACAAAGTATCAATACTTTGAGAATGGGCTCTTCAAAAGGATTAGTGAGAGAAAACGGCTGTACGGATCTTTTCTCCTAGGAAAATGTTTCTTTATTCTGGGTCTGTGTTGTAGCGATACAGTCTATCGGAGAGTACATACTGGTTACAGGAAATGGTTCTTTATTCTGGGTCTCTTTGTTGTTACAATACAGTCGAAAGGAGAGCACACACTGGTTATAGGAAGTCTGTCTTTATTCTAGGTCTCTTTATTGTTAGAATAAAGTCAATGGGAAAGCACACACGAGTTACGGGAAACATTTGAACCCCAGGCTTTTTTATTTATAAACTCATAGACAAAGGTACCATAGGGCATAGGAAGATAGGAGGGGACATCACAGAAGGTGACACCAGATGCCAGGTCACAGGCAAACAGCCTGGCTACAGAATAACCATTCGGATGAAGAAGGACCCACCCTGGAAGAAATACACGAAGACTGTCCATTGTGCTGGGCTCTGCTGAATGGAGACTCACACAGCTGGAAGAAGAGTGGAGAGATAGGTCATTTTTAAGCTTATACAAAACCAAGAGCTAGGCAAGGTGTGATGGCACACACCTATAAACTCAGTTCTCGGGAAACTAAGGAGGAGGACTGAAAGTTTGAGGCTAGCCTGGGCTACATAACAAGACTCTTGTCTCAAAAGGCAAAGAAACAAAAAAGAAAGGAAAGAAAGGGATAGGGTGAGAAAAGAAAAGAGAAAAAGATAAAAGAAAAACCAAGATGCCGTTAAAAAATGGCGTTAAGAAACCAGATGAGCCAACAAATGATCAGAGTGGCCTTTAGGAGTCAGGTGTGACTTTCTGTGAATTGTGGCAGCACACCATTAAAAAGCTGAGATACAGGGAACTTTGTAAGCTTGGAAGGCTGATACACACCTGTAATCCCAGCATAGAGACAGGAAAATTGAGCATCAGAAGCCATCTTGGACTACATTGTGAGTGCTAGGCAAGCCTGGGTTATATAATGAGACCATGTCTCAAATAAACAGATAGGTAAATTTAACATGCATACGTGCCCTGGTGGAACTCAATGGGTAATGCCTTAAAATGGAAGAAAACTGGACAGGACTTAGATGAAACCATATTACTTGGAGATGAAGAGATAATTATCCAAAAAAATGACCAGAGTGATTTGAAAATGATTATCTCTCCAAGTGAAAAGATACAAACAGGGGCTGTTGTGGCTTTCTAAGAATTGCATACTAAGTTCTGCAGAAAGATAGAAGAAAAATAACCAGTGTTTCTGCTATGGCGAAATGAGTATTTGAAGTCGTGGATAAGTTTAACCTGGTCTAAACAATATACAGTATATACATCACAAGATAGCCTTTTGGTTCTGTGTGCCTCCCACCTTGATAAAGACAAAAGTTAAACTTTACAAGAGGAAAATGAGTTGAGATGTGGAATCAACAAAGGCACATATGTACAGGTGACGGAGTAAAGGGAATGAGGAGTGGGCGTGTTCTCAGTATCACTCAGTTATTAAAGGAATAACACCCCATCACCTGTGCCAAATGGATGCAAAGGGAAGAAATGATATCAAGTGAAATAATCCAGACACTCCAAGGCAAAACCCCATGTTCTCAGACTCAGGTGGGAGCTAAAACTACTGATCTCTAAGATGGAGAGCGCTGAATGTTGGTGACTAGAAGCTAGGGAGGGTGGGAGAGAGAGCGGGAGCGGCTTATAATGGGTACCAGCATGTATGGGGAACAAGGCTCAGTGTTCTGTAATACAGTACAGTGACTACATCTTACCACAGCCTGTTCTATGACTCATAAAGAACCAAGGGGGAGCTTGAAGACACACACGCACACACACAGTACATGCACACACACATGCATACACACACACCATTGCTGTGTGTAAGTGGATAGAAAGGCTAACCATCCTGATTCAATCATGACATAATACTGAGTCCCCATAAGTATCCTGTAACCATGCTATGTCATCTAAAAGAAAAAAAAAATATATAGAATGGCAAAGAAAAAGCGAAGGAGGGGTTTTAAATAAGAAAAGCAATAAGACATTAAAATGAGCTTCCTGTTAAAATTAACCTCAAGAGATTCTTCAGAGATTCATGCACAAGGAATTAAGATCAATCTAAAGTATGGGTAAAGTGGTGTGTGTTTGTAATAACTTCAGGAGGTAGAGCATCAGCTGATCAAAGGCATCCTGGGCTGTAAAGCGAGTTGAAGACCAGCCTGGTCTACATGAGGAATCCCAGGCCTACCTATTGAGGTTCCATTTTGTTTGGTTGATTTTGTTTTAAGAAATAAATTACCCTCAAATACAGTTTCTTAAAACAAATCTTTAAGAGGATGGAAAGACAGCTCATTGGTTAAGAGCGCTGGCTACTCCTCCAAAGGACTTGAGTTCGAGTCTCAGCACTCACGTGGCAATTCACAATTGTCTATGCCTCCAGTCCTAGGGGATCCAATGACCTCTTCTAGCCTCTGTGGGCATCAGGCATGCACATGGTACATAGACATACATGCAGGCAAAACATCCATAAATAGTAATTAATTTAATTTTTTAAAATTTTAAAAGTGCAAATGTAAGAACATGGCCCCGTTTCCCTCTGATCTGAGGTGCTATAGGCAGTAGAGACTCACCTATGGGTCCTTTCTACATGGACAGGTGGCTAGAATTTTGGAGAGCCATGTTTGAGCTACACCATCTGACCCAGACTCTTGAATCTTCGGTTGTAAATCTGGCCTCCTGTTCCACCTCCGATTCTTAGACTATCTGTCATAATTAACTTGCCCCTCACCCTGTTCCACTGACCTCCTGTCCAAACTCTTCCATCTGTCTCCCTTGCTCAGACCCATTCCTCAACAGACCCTCGAGTTTCCATCTGCTGTGGCAACTCTGTGCCTCTCCTCAGCCTCCTTCTTCATTCCCAGCTCCTGTCAAAAGTTGGCTGAGTTTTGAAATGCCAAGGCAAATGGGCTGGAATGTGGAGAGTCTGACTGGGCTTAGTCTTGAAGGTCTGCACAGCAGCTGAGGTCAAATGTACAGAGACTGAGAAAATTTGAGTAGAATACATGGCTACCTCAGACCCCATCAGTCACCCTGGGCAAGCTAATTTGGATCCTGGTGTCTCCTTTCTTTTGTTTGCTGTTGGATGTCTCTTACAGAGTGCTCCTAAATTTTAAACCTAGAGGTATCCTTCTAGTCTCCTCATGACCTCTTTTGGTTTCATTAGAGGCTGTGACAAGACTTGCTGATTTTACATGAAGTGGCATCCAAGTGGCTTTTAGACCACATTCCACAGCAATCTGCCTCGCCCTGCAGTTGATAAGCTGAGCCCTGCTGTCTTTCACCGTGTGTGACACTCACTATTAGATAGCTTGAGACTGGAACCAGTTGAGTCTGATTAAGCCAAGGACTGGGAAGGCAGTCCCAAGTGTGAAATTTAACAGGCTCTCCCAAAACAGTTTGTCCTAATGGGAGAGAGCCAGAGGTGGTTTAGGAAGCTGGTTAACAAAGCAGATGCATGCCCTGCTATGGGAGACTAGGTCCCTGGTGATAATATCTGGCAAGTTGACTAACAGGGAACCAAGATAACTGAACAGATGGGCAGCTATTAAAAGATTGGAGGGTCTTTCATTATTTCTCAAACGGCCCCCACCCACCTAAGAGATATCGGGTTCCCCTGCAAGAAGATTATGTAAAAGTTTCAATTAAATCCCTCCTTCCTCCCCCCCCCTCAACTGCAATGGAATCAGAAGCTCTGACGTGAAGAGGAAAAGAATAGCTGAGTAACTTCTAATTTTGCAGCCCCTTGGGATTAGAAGCTGGATTCAGCCGTGCAGAGAGTACTGTTCCATATTTTGAGAGAGCTGCTGCCGGCAGCTTCCAGAGCGATGGGTTTCCAAAATAGACCACGAGTTCTGCGTCCATCTCTGACTACTGATATTTGGATGTTGAAGTACAAAGCCGGGCACGTGGTTTGATATGGTTAACCTTGCGTTTGGAAACCGTGGTGACCTTATAATCGTATTTAAACTGAAAAAATGCAGAGACGCATGTTCTCCTGGCTTCCGGGGAAAGTCTGAAATAGTTACCCATCCCAGGGTTATACAGCTCACCCGTGCTCCAGGGCAGCTGTGTCCGTGATTCGGAAGCATGCCACCCTCCTTTGCTCAGAATGATGATTAGGAAAGTCCCCAAGAGTGAAAGAAACCACAGGCCTTGGCTAAAGCCGGCATGTTTTATTCTCTTTGGGGTAGCAGACTGATTTCCACCAAAGGCAGTCCTAAGTAACAGCTCACAGATAGTAATAAGTTAACTGGATTCAGTTCACAGAAGACTGTGTGTGTAAGGTCCAGGACTAATCATGTGACCTACACACTTGGTTCAATATGTGTTTAGAAACAGAATATGAGGGGCGTGTGATCCCTCCTTCATCTCCAATGTCTTGATCAGCTTCCATCTCTAGTCCAGCCTGAGTAACAGATAACTTAAGACCCAGCCTCCAAAAACCAGCACAGCCAATCCTAATGTGTGCCTAGAAGTAATCAGCAGCTTCCACAAGGAAAATAACCACCTTTAATATTTTAAATGAAAACCTCCAAAAATCAGAATTATTGTAACTTAAGATCATTTCACAACAGAAACACTGAAGCAAACGGATAATAATACCCAGAGGTGATGGTATCTCCCTGCCTACTGAACAATAGATAATTCTAGAAACTCACAATTCCATACAATTAGGTGAACAAGGATTATCAGTGGGCTTAGAGTTGCCCTGGGTAATCATGCTTTGTGAGTGGAACTAGTTAATGGGTCCCCACCACTTAGCCTCGTAAGCATTTGTGATACTAATTTGGGGTTATGTGTTTGTGACTTTTTAGGTAAGTGCTATGCAAAAATGGCACCAGGCAGCAACATTGGAATAATGGGAATTATTCCCCAAAGCTGGGAATAATGGAAAGCTATAATAATGTTTGCATCTAGGGTTTTAGACTATATTTTTTTAAAAAAGTCCTTCCAGGAATGGTATGATAAAGGCACGTGCCTTTAATTGTGGCACTGAGGAGGCAGAAGCAGGTGGATCTCTGTGAGTTTGAGGCCTGCCTGCTCTACATAGTGAGTTCCAGAACAGTCAGGGCTACATAGAGAGATCTTCACTCAACAAACAAACAAAACAAAACAAAAAACAAACATTGAACTAAGAATCTTCCATTTCAGGCATTTTCATGGCGGGAGGTGATGGAATCTGTTCTTCAGTGATATTTACCTTCTCTCCTACTGTTCAGAGGGATGATGTCAGTTTGCTGCCCCTCGGGGATGCTCACATAATCTCTGTGTCTGTGTCTTTCTAGAATGGCAGAAATAATGGGACTGATTGAGAGACTGGAAAGTGCGGTCAGCCGGCTGGAGCAGCTGTCTACAGGGTCACATGGACCTACTGGAGGCTGTGGGGAAGTTAATGGTGTCAATGAAGGTAGGGCCACCTCCTGATGTCATTACTGGTCTTTCTGTGGTTCACTTAGCCCCGCCTTCAACACATTTTCCAAAATCTGACTCTCACTTCCTTCAACCCCTTCTTCCTTTGGATGGGACCACAACCTTAATCAGAGGCAAGCAGTCCTTGGAAAGAACGTGAAGGGATACATTTTCTTTCTCCCACAAACACATGCAGGTTTTATAAACCAGCTTCAGAAGCAAACTTTAGAAGCCGCAAGCCGTAGTTCACAAGAATGATCAATGCCTGTGCCTCTGAAGAATACAGTCCACAACCAAAGAGGTGTTGTTTCGTTTTAATGTGTAACTGTATCATTGAAGGAATTATCAAAGATAGGATAAGCGTGCTTGATTAGAGGGCACTGAAAGGGATTGGATGCTGTAGGTTTTCACTCTAAGGACAAGTCACTGCATTTGGCCACTGTAACTTTGACGGAAGCTTGTCCCAGGTTAAGCCAATGATAGAGCAAGGCCATGACCAGAGTGTGTAATCTGACCTCTGATCGTCCCTAACTAATAGGTCTCTTGGGGTGGGTACAAGTGCTGAAGATGAAACTCTTTTTTTCAAAGAGTTTTTGGGTTGGAGAGATGACTCAGTGGGCAAAGATACTTGCCACACAGACCTGTCACCTGAGTTTGATCCCCAGAACCCACATAAAGGTGGAGAGAGAGAACGGACTCCACAGAGTCGTCTCGGATTGCCGTATGTGTACTGCTACATAGGTATCCTACACACTCATTACGCACACATGCATGCATACACTTTTAAAAGAGTTTTTTTTTTCTTCAAAAATTGTAGGATCAAAAGTAAAAAGTAAAGACTGTTCTTTAAGCCAGGAGTGCTGGTGCATACCTTAACCCCAACATTCAGAAGGTAGACACAGTGATCAGGAGTTCAAGGCCAGCTTCAACTACAGATCTGTCTTAGTTTGGGTTGTTTGTTTGGTTGGTTGGTTCTTTTATTTTTCTCTGTAAAGAGATGCCATGACCAAGACAACTCTTATAACAGAAAACATTTAATTGGGGCTGGCTTACAGTTTCAGAGCTTTAGTCCATTATCACGGCAGGAAGCAAGGAACATCAAAGTGTCCCGGCAGACATGGTGCTGGAGGAGCTGAGAGTTCTACTTCTTGGCTAGATTCCACACTGGGTGACGCCTGAGCATAGGAGCCCTCAAAGCCACCTACACAGTGACACACTTCCTCCAGCAAGGCCACACCTCCTAATAGTGTCACTTCCTATGGCCAAGCATTCAAACACACAAATCTATAGGGGCCATACCTATTCAAAGAACCACAATATCTAATTTGAGGTCAGCCTGGGTTACATGAGACTCTGCCAAGATAAAACAAAACAAAACAAAACAAAACAAAACAAAAACCTCCAACAGAAAAGAAAAGAAAGCACAAATAAAAGCCAACAATAAATATCAGGTAATCCATATGGCAAACTTTAAGCTATTTTAAGCTATCTACAATAGAACTTCCAAAATGGAAATTCCAAATTTCCCAACTATTGCATGAGCTATACCGCACGGTACGTAATTGCCTTAAAAATCTATTCACTGCTCATCTAAAATTAAAATTTAACATGGTGATCTGTATTGAATATGCAGTTCTATTCCTGACCTGTGTGCACATGCACAGCTCCTCTGACCTGTTTTAAATGCTGCCAGGCTTTGGGGAAAGCCTCAGGCAAGGGGACACCTCAACATCTCTTTCTCCAGGAAAGACGTGCATTGCTGCTTCTAGAATGTTGGGTGTTTGGGGACCGGTGTGTCCTATTACATGCCACAGAATAGAAAATACTGTGTGAACTCGAAATGTACTGGCTCTGTCTTTTCTCTGAACATGCTAAAAACAAAAGTGGCCTGGATGAACTGGAAGGAGGGATGGCTGAAAGAGAGCCCAGGATGGCCAGAGTCCCTTCTACAGACAATCTAAGATCCACCCATGGTTCCTTCTGAAGCCCTTCCATTGATGTCTGGACTTTATAAACCTCATTTCCATGGCACTGTCTTTCTACGTCTCCAGCCACTTTGTCTCATTCTGTGCTGGACAGTCTGTGACTGCAGAGATTTCCTTAAGGTCCCTGTCCACCAACAAGAAGCCTATAAATACACAAAATAAAGTTCAATTCCAGGAGATGATGGGTATCTAAACCAAGAGGAAAAGCCAATAAGTTACAACTCACGCATTCAAAAAGGTAGCAGACAAAAACCAAGTGTTTTCTTTATGAGAGAGAGAGAGAGAGAGAGAGAGAGAGAGAGAGAGAGAGAGAGAGAGAGAGAGAGTTGGAAATATGTTTCAGTGGGTAAAGAGCTTGCCAGGCAAACAGAGGGATGGGGTTTGGGTCCCCAGAAGCCAGGCCTGTTATCTCAGCACTGTACAGAGAGGCAGGGAAACTCTGAGCTTCGGGTCCAGTAAGAGATCCTGCCTCAGTACCTAAGGTGACAGTGGCCAGGGAAGACACCTCACATCAGCCTCATACCTCTAAAATGCAAAAGCACATGCATGTGCACCCACATATGAGCAAACCTGTGCACGTATATCTACACATGGCACATGCACATGTACACACAAAAGAGAAAGAAATGTCCTGAGGGGAAAACAGGCTAAATAAAATGGGAGGACACAAAATTAAATTATTTGATATTTAAGCAAATGTTTTCTAATTGTTTCCAACTGCTCACTAAAGCAAAGTTCTTCTGGGAAAGTTAGTGGCAGTCCCTTTGCCTTCAAGTGGGGTTATTAGCAAGTGGGATAACTAGGGAGGCACCTGAACCGTTCCCATTCTTAAAAACATTTTATTTAATCTGAAGAAATGTCATTTCTTCTTCTTAGTCAGCTTTGATGATTCTAAATCCCACAACAGCTTCTTAGCCAGATGTGGTAGTACTCCACCATAATCCCAGCCCCTGGGAGACTGAGGCAGGAGATGTATGTGAAATACTTACTAATTAACCAATTGAGTTTTCCCCCTAAATATGGACACTGTTACTGTATGTAGTAGTAATAGTGCTCTGTACTATATGTATGCTATATATACCACATTACTGCATTGTGTTCTATATTAAATAAAACTATTTCTTTTATCCTTTAAAGGAAAATTTGAGAAAGAACACAAATACGTACCACCCACAGATTAAGAGCCTCTCTATAAGTTTTGAGTTTGGTTTGTTTTTCTGTCTTGTTTTTCTGACAATCGGGCAAGTTCAGCTCCACAGCGGAAGAAATATTGCAGCCCTGCCCCTGATGAGCACAGTCCTGGGTGCAGGAGACCTCAGATGAATTATACACAATCCTACTCCTCCGGCATCTTTGCTCGGCCTACATTACCATTCAGAACCAAGGATGCTTTGATTAAGAGACGCTCAAAGGATGCAGTCTAGGGGAAGAGCAGATCATTAAAGACTGCCCGGAGGAGGTGTGAACAGAGTCCCAGATAAAAGGGAACTGGAAAAATATTCTCTTTCATCATTTTGCCTTTCCTAGACAGCAGCTTCTGAAATCACATTTCTGAAATCTTTTCCACTTTAAATGCTCAACAGAAACTCTCACACCTCCCTCAAGCGACAAACAGGTCTATCCATTTCCAGATGGACGTACACAGAATCTCGGGGCTTGTGCCCTGTTATATCATAGAAGGTGAAACCCCGTCCTAACTGCTACAGGATAACTCTCCTGCAACAGGCTGCTGAGGTGTTTGGCCTGAAGTGTGGAGAGCTGTCAATCACTGCTCCAACATACTCCGACCCCTCCTTGGGGCTATGTCAATGGATAATTGGAATAAAAAGAGAAGAAAGTCTTCCTCTTAGTTTTGTGAGCAGGGATGATGTATTTGAGGAAAGAAAGGGGCTTTGGTTTGAGTTTTTAAAAACTGAAAGGATAAATTTCTTATTATTAGGGGAGGAAAGCCAAGGTTTTAGGTTTGGGGGTTTTGTTAATTAAAATGCAGATTGGGGAACAGAGCACGCTAGTTGGACCACCGCCCTTTCAGCACTGGCTGCTGGTTCAAGCTCCGTACAGACCCATCCATAAGGATGCTCATTCTCTCTGTCCTCTCTCTTGGAAGTAGAGGGGGAAGAAAATGGGTTTGCCCTGATGCCACTCTTGCTCAGAGTTCACTGTCCTCTGAATTCCTGGGGACTCTGGGCAACTCTGTAGATTGGGGTTGTACCTGGAAGAGCTAGGGAGGAAGGGGCAGTGACTTTGAGGAGCCTGGGTCAGTTTCCTTTGAGATCTGCCTGTTGTTTGGTCTGTAGTTTAGGCCTGTCACTTGCTCTGTCTCCATTTCTGTTCCCTCATCTGTGCGGTGGTGAGGTGCCTGCTTCCCTGCTGGGCTTGAGGATATATTCGTTATTTTTCTCATCCATGTAACAAAATGCCTGATAAAAATCAACTTAAGGGAGGGGGAGGGCTTTGGGGGGTCATAGTTTGAGGCACAGGGGCCATTATGCCAGGAAGTCTTACTGACAGGTGGCAGGAGGCAGTAGGTCACTGGCAGCCACAGTCAGGAAGCAGAGAGAGATAAATGCTGGCACTCAGCTTGCTGTCTTCTCATTCAGCCCAGGACTCCTGCTTCTGTGCTGCTGCTGCCCTCATTCCTCCTAGGTTAAACCTCTCTGGACTTTCCTTCCCCAATATTAAAAAATTTATCCCTGCAGTTTATTAAAACTCAAACCAAAGCCCCTCTGAACTGCATACATAGAGGTGTGTCCATTTGGTAGTTCTAAATCCAGTTGAGCTGATAAGCAAGAGGACCGTCAGGGTAGAGAGAATGGAATGATTGGTGTTGATGAAAGTCTTCACGGAGGAGGAAGGAGACTCAGCAAAGGGGATTTTCTGGAGCCATAGTAAATATGGGGTGCACGGAGGAATGAGTGACGGAATAAGTGAATAAGTGATGATATTCAGCCTCCACGTGATCTGTGGCAAGCCAGCCCCAGCTTTCCAAAAAAACCACTGAGGAATAACCAAGCCATTCTCTTCCATAGGCGTGACATCATCCGTGGAAGCCTTTGACAAACTGATAAACAGTAAGGTGGCCCAGTTCTTAAAGAACAGCCGACTCCTTGCTGGTGACATAGAGACTCACGTGAGTACTTCTTGCCCCTCAGGCAACCCCAATAGCATCACTCTGTTTATTTTTCCCTCCATTTAAAAATTTATTTATCTACCCTACAAGCGTCTACTGATTCAAGCATCAGAAGGTACTAGGAATTCAGAGATGAGTGAGAGGAGACTGCTGCCCCGCCCCTGTCCTGCCCCACCCCTGTCCTGCCCCGCCCCTGCCTCAGAACTTCACCTTTATCTTTATCTTTGGGAAATAAAAGACATACATAACTGTATAACCAACTGAGGTACTATAGGTATTGCCAAAAAAAAATAAGGAAATGGATAATGATGTGGAGAGTTCTAGAATCAAGGCTGTTGGTATAGGAGCCGTGTCTCAGGAGGTGACTTTTGAGCAGAGATCTTTGTAAAGGGTTGGCCTAGTGCTGATTTTATTCTCACGCTAATACTGGTTCCTCAAGACCTGGTTGCCCCAGAGATGAGAGTGTCTCCCTTAGATGCTAAGTGACCTTGCCCCCAAGTTATTTCTGATTGGTGAATAAAGATGTAGACAGCCAATAGCTGGGTAGAAGAGGCATAGGCGGGGTTTAGGGTTCCCGGTTTGTGGGTGGAGAACCACAAGGGGGGAGAAGAAAGGAATGGAGGAAAAGCCGCCATGTTTGAGTCATGAAAACGTAACCCTGAGGGCTGGACAATTGGAGTTAGGAGCAGCCCAGATGATACATAGTGATAACTCTGGGTTATTGATAGGAAAGAAGATTCCAATAGCATAGCTCTTGTACTGTTTAAGGCTTCTTGTAAATAATGAAAGTTGTGTGTCTTTTATCCGGAAACTGAATGATCAAGACAGGGTAGAAACTCAGGATTGGGATTTAAAATTTCCACAACAGATCTTAGAGGAGGGAGCGATAGGGGTGGTTATGGAGCAGAGCGGCCCAGGCAGAGCAAAGGCCCAGGGGATGCAAACAAGCTGTTCTCAGTAGAGCAAAAGGCCACTGGCGAGGCAAGTTAGGGAGTGAGGTAGCTTGGAACCAGAGCCGGATAGGACCTGCTAGATCAGGAAGCTATGGGGGGGGGGGGGGGTACTGAACAGAGGGATTCGGGTGCATTGCCTTCACTCAAAAAAAAAAAAAAAAGATCCTCCAACAGAGTTGACTCTGGCCCCAGGCACCCGACACCATTCTTCCTCAGGGTCAGACTGAGGCTATCAGCGAACACCTGTTAGGATGCAAATATCATCAGAAAACCCCCGAAAATAGAAAGTGTTGGCTTGGGTGTGGTGTTCTGTTGGCAGCATGTAAAATGGTGCCGTTAGAGAAAATGGTTTGGCAGGTACGGGTACACTGAAAACAGCATAGGCAGAAGATCTCACAACCCAGGAGCATCGAGGACAGGCTTTCAAAGTGGTGTTTGTATCCCCGAGTTCAGAACAGCCTGAGTCTCAGCAGCCAAGAGGTCAAAGCAACCGGAGCGCGTATGGACAGGTGAATGCATCCAGGAAATGTATTGTCTGACCTTGTGCTCAGGAAAACAAATTTGACACAGAGAGGGGTGCATTGTGTGAGTTCTCCCATCTAACGCATCTAAAGATGCAAAATTCATAGAGACCGAGACTAGAGATCACCAGAGACAGGAACGGGAGGCAATGAGGACTCACCTAGTATCTCTGAAGCTACGGTTCTAGGATAACAAAGCCCAGAAATCTCACGGCAGCATGAGTGTAACAGCGCTGAATGGTATAAAGACGGTTAAGACGGTGGTGTGGTGTTGCCGGTATATTATTGTGTGTGTGTATGTTTGTGAGTATGTGGCTACACATGAAGGTGTGTGTGCAGGCATGTAGGAGTCAGCCGCAGATGTCTTTCGGGTGAAATTGACCAGGCGTGTGAAGCAGGGTCCCTCACTGGGGCCTGATACTCACTGACTCTGGGCTAGGATGGACAGCCAGCAAGTGAGCCCCAGAGATCATCTTGTGTCCACCAACCCAGCACTGGGATTACAGCTGTGGACTGTGTCTGGCTTTTTACGTGGGTGCCAGGGATCAAACATGCCCTTGGTGGGGCCAACCCTTTCCTGGCTGAGCAGTCCCGACATCCGTTTTTCTTCCTGTGTTTTTACGTCATCATGAAAAGTATGTGTCTCACCGTGACATTTCTATACCTCTGCATCACTATGCTGTGTTCTACTTTGTCCCCCTTCTCTGCTGTCCTCCTCCATGACCCCTGTCCTCTCTGACTGACCCCTGTCCTCTCTGACTGTCCCTCCTTTCTTCTTTCATGTCACAAATACTCCATTGCCCTCTCTTCACAATCTCAGTATCTCTTCCAACCCTCATGATCTTCATTCTAGATTCATGACCTACAGACAGACAGACACCCACACATATACATACAGAGACAGACAGACAGACCGACAGAAAGAGAGATGCAAATTTTCTTATGTCTTATTTTCTCATGACTTCTTTTCAGTTACAGCCTGGGAGAAAGGAGAAGGTATTGCATCTGGGAATTTCTGGATGGGAATAGATCTTTAAGGATGTGTACTCTGCACCGTTAAATACAGACAGATTTATACCCCAGCCGTTAGTCATTATTTACATCCTGGAAAAGACAGTTTCAGTGTAGGTTTACAGAAAATCTGATGCTTGATAAAGTCGTTTGAGAAATTAGGAAAAATAATTGGAAAGGATTCTGTCTTTGCTCCGTCTCTAGCATATTGATAGCATATTTAACACCTGGCAGTGGTCTTGCAAAGGGATCTGGTGACTCTCCATCCCTGTGGATCCAAGACTGTAATTAAATAAGTGGTCAACCAATCACACCACAGGGTACTTGTCTTCCAAAGATGTCCTCCGCCATTATTAAATCCTTCTCCCAAAATACTCACTGACCCTTTTAGTTCTGCTTGTCTTTGTCTCACTGAACGTTCACATACAGCAAACTAGTGTTGGATTTCTCATATTCCTCATATTTACCATACACAATCTACCTGAAAGCTAAATACATAAAGGAGTGGTACCCCAATGTGAAGAAGGAATTCTTGCATGATGCTGTCACAGTGAGTCAAGATCTGTGACCTTCGGTTGATGTTGACAGTATGATTCTGGGGTAGGACAGTATATCAGAACTCTGGCTACCAACATCTCACAAATCCCTAGATAGAAGCTATGACAACAGAACAGCAAGGCTTAGAAATAAGCACGAGAGCTTACTTTTTTTTTTTTTTCAAAATTGTACACCCTTGCGCAGAGTACAGAGCCTTCTGTTTTCATAGTAAAGGGTTCTTTTACGCTCCTTTTAGAATAAACAGAGGTGTAGGTGTATTTGGATTTAAATGAAATTCTTTTCCCTCCTCACTCATCAGCTTATAAACAGTGCGACTCTAATGAAAATATGTTCTCCAATAATGAATACGGAGTACTTTACAAGTGTGGTGCTTACTTTAAGAGAAGGAAAAACTGAAACAGGACAAAAGAGGAGGGGGTGTGGATGAGAGGAGACAGACGGCAGTCCAGAGGGAAAAGAAAGGAGAAGAGGAAGGAGAAAGCAAGGGAGAGAGAAAAGAAAGGAGGGGGGAAGACGAGGAAATATAGGGCCTGAGAGAAACAGAGGACAGTAAAAGAGAGAGAGGCTGGCCATCTGAAAACGCAGGCCCTGACTCTGTAACACAAAGAAAAGAACAGGCAGCCGGAGTCCATCTGCCTCCTGTCGCTTTAATAAAGTGAACAAGCAGTTTAGGTCGGTGCCCTCTCAGAGCCCTGTGTCATTGGAGTTAAGCCTGCAGCTGCCACCTCTGTCGCAAGCCAAAAAAGGGGGGTGAGGGAAGGGTATCGAACTTTGTTCCAAGAACACACCTGTTGCCTAGAAAAAGAAACCCCCGCATACCTGATTGTACAGTACGGTAATCTGAGAAGGATATACCACATGCGTCATGCTCACCCCCGCCCCTGCCCCCCAGTTTAACAGCTATTTCACAGATATTAAGAATGAGTAGGCACAGGCAGGCCATGATTTAACTTCTATGTCCTTGTGCTGGCTGCTGGGCGGGCTGTAATTTACCGAACACTCAATAGTCTATTGACAGAATAGACCACAAAAGGGGGGATTAATGTTGACAATTAGGACGTTCTGCTGAGCCCAAGAACAGAACAGGTTTAGAAAAGATTAGATCTGGCTAAGCCTCCTTGTAGGCAACAGAAACCAGAGGGCTTATTTAAATTTCTCTCCAACCCAAGAACAATGACCCAGCCTGTGCCTCCTTTAGAAGAATAAACAATGTGTAATTTTACAAGAGATATTTAGGGTAAACATGGTTGCTGCCCTGAAAGGAAAGAGCTCTCTATAAATGGAGCCCATATATCATCAAGGTCTTGGAAGCTATGGCCCATTAACAATGGACTGGTGTGATGTGTGTTGTGTTCTGTCGTGTTGTTTTTCTTAATGAAAACCTAGAGATGTAGCTCAGTTGGTAGATTGTCTAGCAAGCACTTAGGCTTGATTTTATGGATAAACAAATCTAATGTGGTTTCCATGCCTACAGTCAGTCACCAGCACTGTGGAGGTGGAAGCCAGAGGCTCTCTACCCCGGGGGCAGAGGTGGGTGCTTAAGGCCAGCATAGGCTATTTGAGACCGTGTCTCATGAAGCAAACAAACACCTAAATCAATGATGTCATTACCCCTAGTTTATGGAACTAGTTCACAGGCCAGTTGCTGAGTGACTCGACAGTCACGAAGCAGCTGCCAATGGCAGCTGGAAACCCTGAGTCCTTCCTGAACACTTCTTGGGGTGTGGCATGTTCATTTCCTTTTCTTGATTAAAATGGATTTAAAAGAAAGAGCTCCTATTAGTTGTTTCATGAAATAAGAGAATCACAAGTTAGACAAAAAGGCAGTAAAATTAGAACTAAGCATAACGCACATATACGACGTGGACACACTCTGAGGTGTGTTTTTGTCTCCCCTGTCTTCATAACAGATAGACATTTTTAGGCAATGAATAAGCACCCTCACTTGTTGGTGGTCAGTGTGGTGTTTTGAGACAGAGTGTCATCTGGCCCAGGTTGCCCTCAAATCTGCTTTGTAGTTGATCCTGACCTTGAATGTCTGTCTGCCCCCCTCCACCTCCCAAGTGCTGAGATTACAGGTACATACCCACAAGGCCTCACTTTTGATGTCTCTCATGACTACACTACACACTGAGAGTCCCGGCCTTAATTCAACTCTATGGTGGTTGGCTCGTTTCAAGCCATGCTGAGTAGTGGCAATGGTGACAGAGTGGCCTCTCTCACCCTCTCCTTCAGCCATGTTGGCCTTCCGGTTAACTTCTGGTTTTCCCAGTTTTCCTGCCTGCTGTTGTAATTAATTGAAGTGTTTGCCTTTAGTAAGGTTACTACACATGGTGTATTTTAGCAATCATAAATCAGTTTGCCCAAATGGCAAATATCAAAACGTGATCAGGTCAGGAATTCTGACTCTAGGGCTCCTACCATCTGTGAACCCAGCCTCTCTGTCCTTACCTTGCTCTAACTTGCAGATAAGAAAGCATTTCGGGGTCATTGCGGTCATCTCTTCTGTTACCCCTCCCTTCCTGTGGTATGTCTCTTTTCCTTCTCTCCCTCTCTCCCTTTGCCCTCCCTCTTTTCCATCCTTCTTTCTCCCTTGTTCTCTGAGTTCCTTTTCTTTCTCCTTCCTTTCCTTTTTCTTCTTGACCCCTACATGTCTCTCCCTCTCTCTCCCCCTTTCCTTCTCTCTGTCCCTCTTCCTCTTCCCCCC
>CM052714.1:15277566-15306954 GCA_028551405.1 Uromys caudimaculatus | reverse complement strand
GGGCTTAATGCTGATGCGTTTGTGTGTCAGGGTGACAAGGGGTCCATTGTACTGGCTGGTTTTGTGTGTCAACTTGACACACATGGAGTTATCACAGAGAAAAGAGCCTCAGTTGAGAAAATGCCTCTATGAGATCCAGGTGTAAGGCATTTTCTTGATTAGTGATCAAGGGGGGAGGGCCCCTTGTGAGTGGTACCATCTGTGGGCTGGTAGTCTTGGGCTCTATAAGAAAGCAGGCTGAGCAAGCCAGGGGAAGCAAGCCAGCCAGTAAGAAACATCCCTCCATGGCCTCTGCATCAGCTCCTGCTCCTTGACCTGCTTGAGTTCCAGTTTTGACTTCCTTTCATGATGAACACAATTGGAAGTGTATGTATAAACCCTTTCCTCCCCAACTTGCATCTTGGTCATGGTGTTTGTGCAGGAATAGAGACCCTGACTAAGACAACATGAGTAATACATTCATTAATCTAACTGAAGGAAAGGCTATGTGTGTAAAGGCATGACCCCTGTCCTTGCCCGGCCCATTTCCACCCTGCTATGATCTGAGGACGTCTCCTAAAAGTTCTTGTAAAGGAAACTTAATTCCTCCTTGTTGGAACATAGATTCCAGAGCAGATGTTTGAACAGAGGGGACAGAGCCCTGGCGAATGGACCAAGGCTTTGTCCCCACTGGAGTTCTAGTTGAGAAGCAGGCTAGGATAGCATTGAGTGTCCTTGAGGTCGGCTCTCCTGTGTCACCCACCTGCCTTTGTGATCTCAGACACCAGCTGAAGCAGCAGGAAGTATTTGGGAGAGGGTCTAGTGCACTGGGAAGGAGTGTCCCATGATGGGGGTTGGGGGCATGAGTACACACAAGTAGAAGCTGGAAGACAGTTTGTGGGGCAGCTCTCTCTTTCCGCCATGTGGGTTCAGGGGATCAAACTGGGGCCGTCAGGTTTGTAAAGGCACCAGGTCATCTCTCCAGCCCTAGTTTTTAATGTCTTCAGTGCAGTTTTCTTTCCCAGAACCTTTAACACAGTAGTAATAAGATGTTGATTGATAATGGCTTATCTTTTTAATGACATGCATTAATTGTACATGGTTATGCATTTTGAAAGATATTTTATTCACATATAGAGCATGCTTTGACCACGTTCACCCGGTCACTCCCCTTTCTCCCACTTCCTGTTAATCCCCCCTCCCTAATTTTGCTTCTACTTTCATGACATGTGTATAAATGATTTTATATAATATCTAATTAGATTATATAATAATCTAGGATCCACAAATAAGAGAAAACGTGCAATATTTGCCTTCCTGATTTTGGCTTATTGTGCTTAGTATAAGCTCCAGTTACATTCATTTTCCTTCAAACATCATAATTTCGTCCTTCATGGTGGCTGAATGAAGTCCTACTGTGTGTATAATGCCATGTTTTCTTATCCTCTCATCTGCTGGTGAGCACCTAGTGATGTGTTTATAAAAATGATAAGATATATGTTTTATGGGTGTGAGGGAGGGGTGTGCCTCAGCGGGCCCACGCCGAGACATCCCTTCCCCCAGAGGGACCAGACACACGAGAAGGTATAGTATAGAAATAGTTTATTTAGGGCATGGGGAGGGAAGTTAAGAGGGTCGTAGAGGCAGAGAAAAGCAAAGAGAGGGAGAGAGTAGAGAAGTGGAGAGGTGAAGGCCGGCTATGACCACGTGGAAAGAGGGGGGAAGGGAATGGGGAGAGGTAAGAAACAAGAGGAGCAAGAGAAGAGAGAGAGAGGAGGGGCAAGCAGCCCCTTTTATAGTGGGCCAGGCCCACCTGACTGTTGCCAGGTAACTGTGGGGTGGAGTTTAGACTGAATGCTAACACCTAGGCCACTTCATCCTGGCTCTTGTGATTCATCCTGAAATAAATTCTGGTCTCCAAGTATCTCTGTGGTGGGTTGCTTTAGAGACACTCACATATCCAGGTGTGGGAGAGCTGCGTCTACTTTTAACTTTCTGAGGAACTTCCATACTGATTTCTACAATGGCTGGAATAGACTGGTTTCCATTCCCACCAACCTCTCTTCTGCAATATAAAAAATATCTTCTCCCTTCACTTCCTCTCCGGCAGTTGTTGGTGTTTGTTTTCTTAACAATATGGCCTTTCCAAAGAGTGTGTACGTGTAAAGAGCCTGTGTGTGTATTTGTGATGCACGCTTATGATCTTTGATGCTGGACATTGAGTCTGGGTAGGTGTTCATGCCTGTTAGGTAAGCCCTCACCTCTGGATAATCACTTTTTAACATTTACTTGTTTATTTATGCAGGTGAGTGCATGCCGTTGCAAGCATGAGGAGGTCAGAGGACAACTTTAGAGTAGGTTTTTCCCTTCCACCACATGAGTTAGTTCCAGGGATTGAGTTCAGGCCATCAGCCGTAGCAGCAGACCTCTCTGCCCACTGAACCATCTTGCCAAACTCCTGGTATTAATCATTTTTAATGTCCAAATCCGTGCGTCCTCTATCTAAGAGACAACAGTATTAAATCGTGTCAAAGGTTGGTTTGAGCATCCCTGGATGGAGACAGGCATATGACTTTTCTCTGTAGACGTTTAACATGATGGTTGATAGTTATATAACCCCTAGTTCTGAGCCAGTCTTATATTTCAGAGAACTAATTTTACTGTGTTACCTTCAAAATGTTTAACAAAAGAATATGGGAAGCGTTATGAATCACAGGAGAGCTACCTTGTTTCATAAAATATGCATAAAATATGTGGCTTACACATTGTACCCAACATGAAGATTACAGCCAAGTGGGACTCACAGAACTTGGGAGGCTGAAGCAGGAAGCTCCAGAATTCAAAGCTGGACTGGGCTATATAGCAAGACCTGAGAAAGGGACTGGGAAGATTGTAGACTTTGAAGCCTTCATCATTACCGTATTACTAAATACCAAAGTCATTTTAAATCCCTTCTTTATGTTTAGGGCAGTTTGTACATACCATTTATTCGTACATTAAATCTCCTGTTTAAATAAAAAATGATATTTTTTAGCATTGAGTTAAGATGTAGCTTACAGATTTGAACTGTCACTTCCTCTTGGTTGTTGGTTAGTTTTGTTTGTTTGTTTGTTTGTTTGTTTGAGACCGGGTTTCTCTGTGTAGTCCTGGCTGTCCCAGAATTCTCTGTGTAGACCAGGTTGGCCTTGAACTCAGAGATCCACTTGCCTCTGCCTCCCAAGTTCTAAAATTAAAGGCGTGAGCAACCACTGCCCGGCAAACTGTCACTTTAAGATAGCAATTGCATTGGGTTTTTGTTTTCTATTTTATGTGCCAACTAAATTTTCAGATTTTCAAATGAAAAAACCATAATAATATGTAGGGACTGTGGTGAGCCCTGTTTCTTTTACTCCTTTTGACCTATTCCAGTAAACTACATTGGGAGACAAAGAGCCTCCACAATGAAATAAGCCCTGCAGGCAGGACTGCTTCTAGTAAGGGACTGTTTGTGGGCAATTGAGTTCTTTGGTTGAGTAAACCAAGCAAAGTCAAGCCCTCACCAGAACTGCAGAATCTGAGGGAAAATCTGCTCTCTACAGAGCTGGCAATCCAGTGGGTGGAAAGTCACACTAGTGGGGGGAATCCAGGCTGCACTTCCAAACCGGCCATGTGCTTGTTTCCCAGTGGGCTAAGGAATGAGGTGAGCTGCTTAGGCCAGGTTCAAAAGTCTCTGAAGCTTTGGATTCTCATAATGATGGCTGCCACAAGGAATCCTAGGAGAGAGGTATGGTCCTGGCTTCCCTGGTCCTCTTTGAGTTCATTGGCTAAAGCGAAAGGAGCGGCCAGCATATACAGGGATGAATTCAGAGCAGATCCAGGCATTTTCTCTCTCTGCGTGAGTGTGTGTGTGTGTGTGTGTGTGTGTGTGTGTGTGTGTGTGTGTGTGTGTGTGTGTGTGTGTGTGAGAGAGAGAGAGAGAGAGAGAGAGAGAGAGAGAGAGAGAGAGAGAGAGAGAGAGAGAGAGAGAGATGATGCCTCTTCGGCTGAACCTTGGATAAATGGAATCACTCTGTAAAAGAACAGCATGTGCGCACACTTCAGTCCAGGTCAGGAGTTGATCGCAACACTATCCACAGTGGCTGCGTTAGGGGAGCAACAAAGGTGTACAACGACAGAGGAACGGACAAGAAAATGTAGTGGGCAGAGACAGACAGAATAGGGCCGATTTACTGCAGCCATAAAGATAAAGGAAGTTGTTGGCAAGAAAATGGCTGCAACTGTAAACAGAATTGATAAATCAAGGCAGTTTTGTGGAAATGAATGTTTTCTCACGCTCGTGGTCCCTAGTTTTATGGCGATACATAAAATCATGTGTGCATATGTGTAGAAGCTGAGCTGTCTGGGAGAATAAAGGGAACTGGGGGGAGGGGGCAGCGCAAGGGCAGAGGAGGGAGGGGTGCAGTGAGAATATACACAACACGCAGTGTACATTAGAAGCAGATGCCCTTATTTATTCAGTGAGTACACACAACAAATTTTTAACATTTTTATAAAACGAAAGTCTTGTAGTTTGTTGGGGTGTTTTGAGACAGGGTTCCTCTGTGAGCCTTGGCTACCCTGGAAGTAGCTCTGTAGACCAGGCTGGCCTTGACCTCACAGAGATTCAGCTGCCTCTGCCTGCTGAGTGCTGGGATCAGAGATGTATGCTACTACTGTCCAGCCAAATTTTTTTCCTAGAATTTTCTCCTCAAATATACCCTCTCCCTGGATTATTTTCCTCTATCAGAAGTTAAGTTACACAGCCAAATGCCACAAAGTAACTGTCCCCTCCCTTGCTGTCCCTTTATGTCTTGTCCTCCTGTCCTCTCTCTCCCTATATTCCTACAACGATACCAATAATTGGAACATTTGCTTTTGGGATTTGGGGGGGGTTTTTGGTTGGTTGGTTGGTTGGTTGGTTGGTTGGTTCACTTCCGTCTGCCCTCTTTTGTTTTTGAAACCAGGTCTCATAAATCCTAACTTAACCTGAAGCTCAGTTAACAGCTGAGGCTTGCCTTGAACTTTTTTACTCTTTAATCTCGAACGTTTTAATCGCCTGCCTCCGCCTCCTGAGTGCTGGGATTGCGGTGTATGCCCCTGCCTCGTTTACTGAGTGCTAAGGATTGAACCCAAGGCTTTGTGTGTGCTGGGCAAGAACTCTACCCAGTTCTGCCAAGCCAGCTCCCCTGTTCTCTTCTGTCTGAATCTCAGAATGATGCAATCACAGGAGGATGTTGCGGTGTTCCTGCTCTGTCCTAGAATATAGAGGTCTTTATATTCTAATTTCATTTACATAATCTTGTTAGGTCTGCATAAAATACACACACTGTTCTCAAAAAAAATTCCTCATAATGCCATATTTGGTACATACAAGAAACACAGTGTCTGTCAAATCCGTGGGTGCCTGCTCCATGAATCTTTCTGATTCTAAGAGAAGTGTCTGCAGATCTGTAACTGTGCACACAGCCAATGCAAACTTTGCCTGTAATCTTGACTACATTTTTCCCTTTTTAGTTTTAATTAAATAGTAGGTTAACAAAAGTTGGATCATTTTTAAACCTGGCAGTTCACACGTGTATTCATAAATATGTTTATGTATTGATATGTCTTTAACATGTTATAAGTCAAATCTTATTAAAACATCAAATAAATAGTTTAGTTCAATGAACTAATAATTTCTCTCTCATGTGTGTTTCATGTATAAATGTGTTCCCTTCCGTTAAACTTTTTGAGGATGGACCTTGCTCTGTAACACAGACTGGCCTTAAACTCATAACAAATCTTCTGCCTTGTCCCCCTTAGTGCTGGGAGTACAGACCTGAGCCATTAGGCCCCTTGACAATATTTGAGTTTTAGCTGCTTTAGTTAGAGATTTTTCAGGCCCACTTGCTGAATGCTGGGGGTTATCGCAAGATTCAGGAAACAAGCAGTTTTCCTACCGACCTCTCAGTATCCAGAACTGTGGCCACAATAAATGGTTAATAAGAATTTGCCAAACAATAGCATAAAAATTAATATCTAGGTGAATGAATCAAATTATTGAAATGTTAGTTAATCAGTGGGTGCGTTGATTTGCTGTAGCTGATGATTTGAATTAAGCCAAGTCTAGACTAGCAGTCAAAAATTAATAACCAAGGTCAGATTGTTAAGCCATGAAGTATTAAAAAAGATAATTAGATTTTTGTATCTCTGTAGAGGTTTAACATACACACATACCTTTACACTCTACACAGACATAGACACACAGACACACAGACACACACACACACAGACACACACACACACACACACACACACACACACTGAATTTATCAACACTTTTACAATCTTTTAGCTAGCTCCCTCTGTCTCTTTGCTCTTGTTTCTGTTTTGTGGCTGTAGATAGGGAACAGTTGAAAACTGGCTCTTAGGCAGCTTAAGAAAGCAAGACAAGAATTCTTAAGTAAGGAATAAATCCACCAATTTACTGCCAATTTTGGGAGGTAATCACTGCCAATACAACCAGCTGAGCTCAGTCAGAGACAAGATACTTCTGTGACTGTGACTATAAGTATTTCCAACTGAAGGTCAGAGCTAAGAAAAGAAAGCAAATTTTGTTTGGTTTCTTTGTTTGGGCTGGGGTTTGGCTGATGATCAC
This sequence comes from Uromys caudimaculatus, assembly GCA_028551405.1. Taxonomy (NCBI): domain Eukaryota; kingdom Metazoa; phylum Chordata; class Mammalia; order Rodentia; family Muridae; genus Uromys; species Uromys caudimaculatus. The sequence continues at coordinate 15,300,320 of CM052714.1, read as the reverse complement.
ACACACATGCAGACACAGACACACATAAACAAACACACACACACGCACACAATCAGTGTTCAAAAGCATAGCTATTAGACAAGAGCAAACTCTGGAGCCTGGAAGCATAAGTTATTAAATTAAATTTTTAGCTGGGAATTCCCTGTATATTTCCAATAATCAAATCTCCCTGGTTTCATGAGACCATTGCTGCATGTATCTCTATAATGGTAAATATCTGGGAGACCATGAAGAACTCAGTAGATTGTCTCAGCACATCCAAATACAGATGTCTTAGTCAACTCAGAAGTCATTTGTCCCACCCCTCATGGAAGCCACGATTGGTGTGCTGGGCCACAGACAGGGCTACCCTGTAAGCATTGTGCAGGGTGCTGAGCTTGTTTGCTAGGTACAGGAGCTGGTAGATGCTGAAGGCTTTTACAGCAACCGAATGGGGTGGTTTGAAGTGTCCTGAATTTAGTAATTGGGGGGAAAAACTGAGATTTTATTTGTCTGGTCTTCTTGGGTTCTATTTTTTTTCTGGTGAGATATTTTAAGTTTTATAAATGCTCCTGTGATGGGTGACGAGAAGGAGGAACCTAATTTTCCAATGGCACTTGGGAATGACAAAATGCCAGGAAGGAATCTCTCCCACCGTGTTTTCAGTTAAAGGACAATAACATTGAATGAAAAATGGCCATTTGTTATGAATGCTGATACCCAGGGGATTATTTGCTTAATTAGAGAAAGGCGAAGAAATGGGGGTTTCTGTGGAGCGTCTGCATGCTTTCCGCTGAATGCAAGCCTGGGTGCTCTGCAGCTTTCACTACCAAGCTGGGCTCTCCCTTCTCTTTGTGTGAGGGTACAGTCACCACCTTTGATGTCTGGCAACCATTGTAAGGGGAATCTTGGAACTCCCAAGTGGGACAAAAAGGACAAGGAACGAGGTTGTGTGTGGATAACAGAGTGGGATTAAAGGCAGTTCAGATAGCAGGTGATCTATGCTCGAAGGAAGATTTACCTGGTTAAAAATAAAGTCCGGGAGGATAGGCTCTGGGCCGGCAACAGTGAGCATCTTTTGGAGGTAGGAGTCTCAAAATCCTTTGCTTTCTGAACGTCCATGTCTTTGTACATTTTACAACAGACCTTCGGGACTGCTATCAGAAGAGGAAGAAAGGACTAGTTAGCTTTAAGACTGGATTCTGGAGTCAGTGTACCACTTGAGAGGGAATTTACTAAAGACACCAACAGCAATACAGAGGAAAGAGAAACTTTACTTTGCACCAGGAAGGATCCCTCAGCCAGCACACATTGTTGGGCTGCACACTCCCTGTGCCTGGGTATCTGAGGAACTGGCCAGCTGCCTTTATGGACTTTTTCCTTTCTTTTTCTTTCTTTTTTCCCCCAATATCAGTTTATTTTTTCTCTTATTCAACTTTTAAATTTTTCTTTATTTTTTATGTCACATGCATTGGTGTTTTGCTGCATGTGGTTTTATCTGTAAAATGGTGTAAGATCCCCTAGAACTGGAGTTACAAACAATTGTGATCTGCCTTGTGGATGCTGGGAATTGAACCTGGCTTCTCTGGAAGAACAGCCAGTGCACTTAACCCCTGAGCCATCTCTCCAGCCCACAAGGGGCTTTTCACAGTCAGGTATGTATGGTGAGATCTGAAGTTTGATGCTGGTGGACCTGGTTGGTGAGTGAATAGTATCAGGTGCCTACCTACGTGTTCTAGCCACTGGAGATCAACTTCATCTCCCTGTGTTGCATTTGCTTTTCTGTGTTGGTAAGACACGTGATCGTAAAGGGCTCTAGCTTTTGTTGAGGCCTGCTGTGTGTCTGGACACTGTGCACATTATTTAACATGATCCTTGGGAGGCAGGACCTCCTAAGGAAGGTGGCTTTTGAGATAAAGCAAGGACTCTCAGGAGGCTGGGTAACCTGCTGGGACTATGCAGCTCGGGCCTGTGTGAATCTGAAGTCAGTGGTTTCCCATCCACATCCTCCTGCTAAGCTATTCTGTCGGAATAAAGGCCCTTCCCCTTCTCCGTAAGCAACCACAGGCTTAATCCTTCAAAACTTACTTGCTATTTAGGGACATCCATGAAATGGCAGATAAGACTATGATTTAAGGAGGCCTAGGGAAGTGGCTCCGTTGGTCAAATGCTCATCTTGCAAGCATGAGTTTGATCCACACACACACATATAAGAAGCCAAGTATAGGGGTAGGCTCTTGTAATCCTAGAACTGGGGACGTGGAGACAGGCAGGTCCCTGGAGCTTGCTGGCCAGACAGCCTAGCCTAATCAAAGACCTGGGTCATAGTGAGAGACCTTGTCTCAAAATGCAAACTGGACAGAGCCTGAGAGATGACACCTGAAGATGACCTTTGGCTTCCACATGTGCACACATATGGCATGCGCACCTGCATAACATATGTGCATGCACAGAGAGAGAGAGAGAGAGACAGAGACAGAGACAGAGACAGAGACAGACGGACAGACACACAGATGGACGGACAGACAGACAATATGGTTTACACAACACAAGTGAAGGGGTAATGCTTAGAGCCAAAGGGCATTCTAGACTGAGTGTTTTGTTGCCCCTGACTTCCCTTTGTGGTCCTTGTGGTGTCTCTTACTTGTATGGACCCAAAAGCCATCAACCATGAATCCGTTGGTAACTTTCTATGTCAAAAGAATTGGTTTAAAGATGTTGATAAAGTATTTTGATCCCTTAAGTGTTAGGAAAACAAGGGAGAGAATTTGGAGAGGAGCCAAACTACACAACAATTGAATTTGAAAATGATGTCAATTTGGGAGAGTGGTTCTGTTTGGAACACAAACTGGTAACAATATTCCTGCCTGTCAGAAAGCAATGGTTCGAAACACAATGGGGTTTTCTTTCTTTGGCTGTTCCCAGGTCCCACGAAGATTTTAACCCTTTCTTTGCTGGGTTTCTGTTGCCGTTTCAGACTTTTCTGACATTCTCATAACCTACGTATTCAATATAGGCCATATGTTCCAAACCTCTTTCCATGTCAGTACATGGAGAGGTGTCATATGGACATGTCAGCACATGCCTGTACTATCATTTGTTATAACCGCATAATATTGAGTTGCATGGTTATGCCGCATGTGATCTGAAGTGTCGCAACTGTATATAATGTGTGTATAAGAATGCAGTGCCCTAACAAGGTTGAGACATGTGAACTAGGCCTAAGATATGACCTGAGGGACGGAACAGGGACCCTCTTAAACTACACACCCTTTGTTCCTTGCCAACCCCACTGTGGCCCTGTGCTTTTGTGACATTTGACCAAATTGCAGTAGGTAACCATTCACAAAGGTGACTTTACAACTGTACACGTGTCCTCTCAAGGACCATTCCTGTCATTGAAAATAATAAGCAAATGCCAAGCGCTCCCTACCATAGTTGCCAGGTTCTCCCCACCCCCCCACACGTTGTTGTAACTGGCCCATGCTGTCACGTGTCTCAAAGTGTACTGGAATGCTTGGTGATAATTAGACTTTAGAAAAACAAACATTTTAGGGAAACAATGCATGATTTGAATGCACATTAATATTCATGGTGTTGGATGCTTAAAAATAAGCTACAAATTCTGCCAAATAATGAGGAAAATGAGAGACTACCCATGTAAACCACACCTCTGCAAAAGAAAGCCATTATCAGTGCTACCTTTGATCTATTCCATGTACCAGGAAGTCTTGTTTAAATTGCCCCTTGGGGTGGGATGGGATATATTTCGGGTGAGGTTGGCAGATATTGAGGTCACCCAGGCTGAGACCAGAAATGCAGCTGAGATATGTAAGAGAAGACGCCAGGCATGAATACAGAGCAAGGCACTTAGAACCATTCCCTTGGCTGATCTGAACAATTCTGTGAGCTAGACGTTTCCAAGGCAACAGTCCCATTAATAAAGAATAACCCACAGTTATTATCAGTGCCTGAATGATTTTTTTTTCAATAAAGTGTCCCCAGTAGTCTAACACTGACACTCTTGCTCTACCTACTTGACTTTCCTCTCTAGACAGCAAAACTAGTCCTGCTCAGGAGGTGTGCCTCCTTTCCTGGACATTGGGAGCAGAACTGGAGGAAAGAAACTCAGCAAACTGTAAAGGCAGTAAAATATTAATTTATAACAATTCCCTAATAGAAAGTAATTGCCTTCCTGATATATAGTTTGGCAGAGGCAGAGCCTGCAAATGACTGTGACTCAGTTGTATTTGAGCAGGCCGGGTCTTTAAATTAACTCATCTTTATGATTTAATGGCTCATAGCCAAATATTTTTTTAAGTAAGTGGAAAGTGTGACATTAGCACTTAAACTCTCCAATCAGGCTGTAAATTTCAGCACCATTTTATCATGCATATACAGGATATTTCAGAGAGGCAGCCGTGGCTGAGATATAGGTCTTTTGGAACCTCTGTTGTTCCAAAGAGTTAGAGGCAGGTGGTGGTGGCACACTCATTTAGTCCCAGCACTCAGGAGACAGAGGCAGGCAGATACCTGTGAGTTCGAGGCCAACCTGATCTACAGAGTGAGCTCCAGGACAGCCAGGGCTGACTACCCCACACGGTGCTTCTTGGTACTGAGTGCTGGGATTAAAGGTGTGTGTCACAATACCTTGATTGTGAAGTTAGTCTCTATTTTATTCAGTTATATTTTTTCCTAATAATTTTTCAACAGTCTGATATGGGGAAACATGACAATGGATACAGGAAGAAAAGAAACCATTTGCAATTCCAGCACCTGAAGATAGCGTGCATGAGTATCAGGGGTTATTGGGTTTCAGAAGGATGTTTTTCAAAATCTTAAAAACCATTCATTATTCTGGGTATGGTGGTGCATGCCTTTAATCCCAACATTTGGGGGTCAGGCTGGCACATCTCTATGGGTTTGAGGCCAGCCTGGCCTACACAGTGAGGGCTAGGCCAACCAGAATTACATCATGAGACCTTCTCTCAAAATCAACCAAACAAAACACTCCTTGGACAATCCTGTTTTCTCCTCCTAAGACAGAATCACACAGGCTAGAGAGAGATCAAGCAGGTAAAAGGCGCTTGCAAGGATCTGAGTTGGTCCCCTGTACCCATGTTAGGAAGCTCACAATGCCCGTAAGTAAAGCTGCAAGAGAGCCCACGCCTTCTGCCCTCCACGGGTACCTGCACTCATGCATACAGACACATGTAGGGACACATAATTCAAAACAAAATAAATAAATCATTTAAAAGGTAGAACCACACTATTGTCATTAATGATTGTATAGGAGCAGTTGGCACATGCCAAGCACTGCAGGGCCCAGGCATCGGGTTACATGCGAAGATGGCGTGGAAGTGACTGGGCCTGGCACACTCTCTCACTACGGCGGTTTCAGCCATCTGAAACCAATCTGGTGTCTTAAGTCTCAGCTTCTGACTTTGCCCTAAGCACTGCCCAGCACCAGCAGATGTGTATTTTCCTTTGTGGATGGTAATTCTGGCATCTTGTGCCCTTTCCTACTGGCAGTGGGACAAGAGAGATGGCTTATCATGTGAAGTAGGCAAAAGTCCATGAGAACCAAAGGTCACAACGAAGAAACGTTCTGTACTTCTAAGTTTATTTTTTTGCTATGATGCCACGGGGAGGTCATTTAGGGTGTTGCCTTAGCCTCTGCCCGTTCCCTGTAAGCACCTCCAGCCACCTCCAGATACACATGGCAACAATAAGCAGAGAGAATCAAAACCTTACGTAGTGAAGGTAAACACGTCATTAGGGAACTGGGCTATTCTTAACAACCCAAGTGAAAACCGTGCTTATCGCTGAACTAGATGAGCCTCCCACATCACAGGCACACCCTTCTTTCTGCCAGATAACTTCCGCACCAAGTTCGCCACACTCCACATCTCACGCACAGGCTCCTGTCCCCCTTACACCTATCACAAAGATGTTCTGTTGCCAAGAAGATGAAATCAGGACAGATTTTTTCCATAGTATCAATTGAAACCAAAATCCAATAAGCTTCGTCCAGTTTCTAAAAGGTAGAGGGGGATATAACTCAAGTTAGTAGATTTCCCAGCAAATCTATAATCCCACCAGTTAGGAGGTGGAAGGAACAGGATCAGATGTTCAAGACCATCCTCCGGTGATGAGTTTGAGGCCACTCTGTGCTACACGATTCCCTGCTCCCACCCCCAAATAAAAGAATAGACGGAGGAGGAGGAGGCAGATACCTTAACTGTCAGTCATGGTAGTTGGAAGGACAGAGAGACCTGCTAGGTTTTCCATCAACTTTTTATACATCAGCACCACTGGCTGTAGCACTTAATAATTTATTCCGTTCACATCCTGCCCACACCAATCCATTGCTGTGTGCATGTGCTTACCAGTTAGTTCTTAAGTAACCATCATGTGTCTGGTGATAAATGGGATAGGGCTGGAGATTCAAAAAGGGAAGTAGGACTCCAGAGTGAACACTTGGGAAGCTGAGAGAAGCAGCCAAGACAGCACCATTCAGGGTGTGAAGTACTCTGGGCACCTTGAAGACTGTCTCTACTCATGGGTCAGACAGGAAGTGCTTCTTAGCTTACCATTATTGACATATCAGCATTATCTGGGTGCCAAAGTCAATGGTGGAGTCCATTTTTTGAGGACCGACATAATCCTCATCTCTTTGACCTTTGCCCTTCACCATTGAGTTGGCTTCCAGATTTGGTTTTCTATGAACTAGTCTAAGCCACAGCAAATGGAGTTTGTGACAGGCAGAAAGTAGCCATGAGTCTCTGCTGCATCCAAGTCCTCGTGGCTTCCTGAGAGTTCTTGATGCTTTGGGGACATCTGTCATTAAGGAAGCAGGGAAGTCCACACAAAGTTACAACAAAAACTAGTACCAGGCTAAGGACTGAGACTTGACTCAGATCTGACACTTACTAACAAAGTTAGGAGCTTCACTAGCCTCCCTGGATCTCTTTCTGTGTGTGTCTGTCTATCTGTCTGTCTGTATCTCTCTTTCTCTCTTCCCCTCCTCCTTTTTCCCCCTCCCCCTCCCCCTCTCCTTCGTTCTCCCTCTTCCTCGTCCTCTTCTTCTCCCCCCCCTCCCTCTCTAAGAGATGAAAATATGAAAGGTAGGTTTAGAGCATATGAGCATATTTCTTGTCCCAAACTCTTTTTAAAAAGATTCTTGGACTAGGACAGAGAGCATAGTGTCAAAGAAGGTGTGTCTATGCAAGGCTTAGGAGGCAGAAAGCATTCTGAGCTCTATCCAAACTCTATAAGAGACAAGAACCTTTGGTGTGGCCATGAGAGACTCAGTATGAGGATGCTCTGTGCATGAGGAGAGCATGACCTTGACTTAGTCTCCCAAGCAATACACACACACACACACACACACACACACACACACACACACACACACACACACCTATTCACATCCAAACACACAAATTAAAAAACTGAAAAAAAGAAAAAAAAGAAAGAGATTCTTAGTCAGGTGTGGTAGTACACACTTTTAATCCTAGTACTCAGGAGACAGAGGCAGGTGGATCTCTGTGAGTTTGAGGATAGCCTGGTCTACATAGTGAGTTGGGCCATCCAGAGCAACATAGTGAGACTCTGTCTTTAAAAGGGAAGGCAGGGGGGCTGGAGAGATGACTCAGCAGTTAAGAGCACTGACTGCTCTTCCAGAGGTCCTGAGTTCAATTCCCAGCAACCACATGGTGGCTCACAATCATCTCTAATGGGATCTGACGCCCTCTTTTGGTGTGTCTGGAAATGGCTACAGTTACTCATATAAATAAATCTTTTGTTAAAGGATTTTTTAAAGGAAGGAAGGAATAGAAGAAGGGAGTCTTGTCTCATCTTTACTGCTTACTGTCTACTGACTCTGGGCAAACACCTTTATCCTTCCTCGGGAGCTGAGTGAAATGAGCCCCTTGGATTGGCTAAGTACCTAGTTCCAAAGTGGATGCTCTCTGAGTTGTTTTGCCAGCTCAGATGTACAGGAAAGAATACTTCAGATTCCACCGAAGCTAGAGGTTCTCCTCTGTGATCTCCTGACTGGGAGAGTATGGCTCCTGGGGACAGATTTGTTTCATGAACTCTGTGAGTGAGTCTGAGCACTAACAGGAGACTTCCTGACTGACTCTCATGGTCTCTGGAGACAAAGAAGCACTGACTTAAGCCTTTCCCAAGGCTGGTAACACATCAACCCTGGTGTCTTCCATCATGGGGCTTTGTGGGCTGGAGTTCACATTCATGACTGCAAGGCTTGCTTTCAACAAAATCATGAGACAGGTGGGATTTGTCCTTGCCTCTTACCCAACATTTTTCTTATTTCTCATCTGTCAGAGCCCTCGTTATCTCTTCACTGGCTAAAATGCCAGGGGCTTCTTTAGGGTAGGGTAGAAGGCGCTGAGGAATAAGTAGCCCTGAGAGTCAATATGGCGGGTGAGTTAGGGGGACCGGTGGGATGGCAGGGACCTGCCCACCATCTCATCACAACCCTGGAAACTCATCCTTTATCAAGGAGGTCAGAGAGTCCTTTCTCTTCACTTACTGATCCTGGCAAAGAAGCGTCTAGAAATGCCTTCAGCATAGTACCCTGGCTTAAATGCTTTTCCATCTTCCAAGTCTTGCCCCTCCCTTTCCCTGAGCTGTGTCTAGTATTTTTGGCTATGTACATGGGACACTGCAGCCCAGGGCTTTTCCAGAGAAATTCTACAAAGCGCTGATGAGTACCCAGAGATCAGCTGGGCTTCCCCAGGGCGCCAGCTCTCTCCCAAGAGGATTAGATGAAAATAAGTCATGTTTAGCTGGTGTCTGCTTGCCGGTCCCCAAGGCTTGCTTTCAACTGATCACAGGAATTCATTTTCCTGTACTTCTCCGTGCAACCGAACAAAGTCCCACTAGCCTGTCTTGAGAGCCCCAGCTGCCAAAGTGTGCATGCGTATAGAGTTCAAAATAAGATTTTCAGCCTTGGCCTTTACCAGAATGGCCCATACACAGGCACACTCATAGACAGATAAATACACACGTTCCCCCTGCTCAAATATCACAGAGCCTGTCTCCTTTAAAGTTCCCTCAAGGGCTCCCAGTGACCCTCACAAATGTAACAGGCAAAGTCAGCAAAAACTTTAAACCGATAGTGATTTGTCATCCCCCAAAGTCCCTACCGTTGGCCTTTTTTCCTTCATAATGTGTTCAACAGCCTGTGTGAGCCAAATGCTCCCCTTTCCAGACTCAGCAGGTTCAGAAACATTGCTGTGTGGTGGAGGGAACTCGTAGAACTTTCCAGAAGGAAGAAGCAGATGGGTCAGAACATCTCAAATTTGTAAATATGTATTGTAGACTGATGGGGCTCTAGGTGAACCTGCATTTGAGCTTGATAACTCTGCCCAGAGTTCCAGGGAGCTGAGAGAAGGACCTCAGATCCCCAGGAAGGCAGCTCCACATAAGTCAAAGGAAAGATCTGAAACAGAACCTCACCCCAACCTCTGCCCCTGGTGTGGAGTAAAAAGGCCCTTTGCAGGAAGGGACTAATTGATGAAATCGCCCATCTTCCCTAGTTAAGACCTGCCAGCAACGCGCTTCATTAGCAGCAGGCTTGTCACCATTGTTACTAGGGACAAGGCTAATGGCAGTGTTCATTGTGGGGTGACTACAAAAAATATCGTTAATGCCACCTCTGAGCTGCCATTTCAACTGACAAAGTCGGGCCATCCTGAATCACTGTTCCTATGGCAACCAGGAGTCAGTGTACCGCTCATCATAGATGGGGACGGTACTTCAGTGTTACCGTTGCTGAGGCAAGTACAAGTATTTGATTTATATCCAAGCCGAGGAAGGTTGCATTTGGTAGTCCTTTTGAGAAATGTGGTCATTAGACAATGACAGAAGTCTTTCTGAAGCACTGAGAATATGTTTTGAAAAGCAGCTCAGCTCAAAGCTTCAGATTTGTAAGTCATAATGGCTTCAAGGCTGGTGAAATTTTAATACTCTACTCTTTGCAGAGAGAGATCTGACAGAGGGGATTTTTAAATCACTTAGTCTCAACAATGAGATGACCAGGACAAAGAGAAGGAACAGTGGTGAACTTCAAAATAGCATTAAGAAAATATTATTTCATTGAATGTACACAAGGTGTGATCTGTTGTGTTAACAATAGGTCAGATTTGTGATTTTTGAAGTAAGTGGCCTGTTAATATTAATTCGAATTCAAACGTTTTCTTAGTGGAAGAAAATCCTTAGATAAGAGTAGTCATGAAAGAAAAAAAACTGAAGGTGTTTTGTAAAAATTATCAGAAGTCAAAATAATGGCTAGAGTAACAGAGACTCACCAGTTCGGTTAACATATTTACCCTCCTAGCTTAAAAGAGCCTAGTATTGACACTGGAGTGAAATCAACCTAGTATTCCTATTTCTAGTCTAGCAATGTGTTTTGAAAATGTATAAAATCCATCCCCTCCTTACATATCAAGAAGTCAAATCCAATTCAGCAGAGATAGAAACTGCCCTGAACAAACAGGAAATTAGAGAAGAAATTAGCAAACAAGAATATTAATATTAGTATTGACTGAAGACCACATAAAACTGAATCGCTCTTTTCAGGGAAGTTTCCTTCAGGCAAAGTATTCTTCCATTCCACAAATGAGCAAAAAACCAAAAGGAATGGGGGGAAGGTAAAAATCTTGCAAATGGAGGGAGCTCTCAAGTGGGAGAGACCACACATATGAAGGGGGCAGAGTAGTGAGTGGATGGGAAATTCTAATCTGTATTTAATTTCACTGTGAATATAAAATTACTCAAAAAATATCTAAGGTCAGGCACGACGATCCTCGCCTCTCATCCCAACCTTTATGAAGAGAGGGTAGCTGCAAGTTGAAGGCTAGCCTGGGCTACAGGGAGTTCTGAACCATGCTGTTGTAGTTTGAGACCCTGTCGTTAAAATCATCCCTCTATAGTAACCAAATCAAAAAGTCCACAATCTAAAACAATGTCAGTAACTTACAAGTGAACAGTTTGAGTCCTAACTTTTTCCATCCCTTAAAGGCTTGCCATAGAGGAAATGAAATCAGGGAAGGACAATATGAAACAAAAGAAAGACACAGGCTGCTTCGCTCTGTGGCTGTAAAAGCTCCATGTCTAGACTCTACTCTGAAGAAATTGCCTAAAACCTGAGGGAAGCATTCCTTATGAATGGCCTATGTTCCAAGTAGATGAAGTGCGCCTCAGTCTAGGTTATGGACCAAATTCCCAGGACAAGCAGCACCCTAAACCTTTAACAACTACAACTACCTCCACTAGGCATCTCCTTCTATGGCCCCTAGTCATTACACATGCATTATTTTTCTCACGGCTGTGACCAAAAATCTGACAAAGAAGCACCTTAAGGAAGCAGGGCTGATTTTGGCCAGCAGTTTGAGGATGTAGCCTGTGGTGGTGGGGAAATCATGGAAAGAGGAGCAGCTTATAGCTGTGGCAGCAGGAATAGGAGGCTGTTTGCTCACATCTCCACAGACTAGGAAGCCAAGCTTCAGCAGACTATCGGCCTCAGGGCTCACCCTACAAAGAACCACTTCTGGCTAATCCCCACCTCACAAAACAGCACCACCAGCTAGGAATCACATGTTCAAACACATGCCCCTGTGAGAGAAATTTACTTCTAAGCCATAACACACTGTAGGACCGTAAAAGGCAGCCTGGTTTCTGGTTGAGCTAAGGTTTGAAACCCCGGTGACCCAGCAGGGGATCCCCAGCAAGGGATAACCCTGCAAGGGTCAGCAGGTGTTTTGCCATGTTCCTAGGCCCCAGGCTCCTGACATGAGGCCACAGCTCTCCATAGGTCTATGGTCATCAGCCACGTAAGGGCAACGCCCCAAGCCCCTCTACAGGCAGAGGATGTGACCACAGGTCACATAGCCTCAAGACAGATCTCCATTTTAATGAGGTACCTAAAGGCCTGGAGGCTTGGTCAATAAACTCCCCTTCTCAGACACTCCTCTCTGCCAAAGGTATTTAACCTCAGGCCTGCCCTGAAGAAGTGGAGTATGGTTTTACTCATCGCCACTCTCCGCTATGACAATAAACACCTTAAAACCATAGACTGTCTCTTTTCATCGGGATCCACCATGGGGAGCAATGGAACAGGCCTTCATCTAGAGAGCTGGCCACCTAGTCCCCTGCAGAAGGCCTCTCAGCACTCCCAGCCACAGCCTCCACCAAGCCAAGGACCCCAGCAGGGCTCCTCCTTGCCTTTCCCCCTCCGCCCAGGCAGATCCAGCCCGAGGGCCCTCACTCAATTCTCAGCTTTTCCAAGGCATCCAGCTTTACATGAGGTGCCCAAGAGCCTGAGAACCAGATAGTCCCAGCCTCCATGCAAGTCTGGGGATCCCCAGCCAGCTCCGGCTGTCCCCGGGACCCTGGACTGTGCTCCCCAACCCCCCAGGCAGTGTCCCATGGCTTCTCACAGCCCAACACCCACCTTGAGGCGGAGTGGGGTGAGTGTGGTCAAACTTCCTGTGTCCGTGTCCCACTCCCTGAGAGGCCCTAGCCCTGGGGCAGAGTGGACTCGGGACACCCCCATAACCCAACAACACACCAGGCCCTACAAGAAGAGGTAGGGATTAAAGCATTCTGCTTTAATCAAGAGTCTACAGGAGTCAGTCATCCATGTTTTATGAGAAAAAAATTTAAGTATCAGTGTACACCCATAGGAAATGAGCAAGATCAAAAGAATCAGCATGGTGGCTGCAGACAGTGTCAGAACAAAAACACAGGGTGCAAAGTAGAGAGCGCAGGCTCACGCTTTGTGTTAATGTCTGTTGCTGTAAGGAGATACCCAGTATATAAAATTAAAAGGGAGAAAGGTTTGATGAGGCCTCAATCAATTGACTTCATTGCTGTTGGTCACAAGACAAGATAGTTAATGGCAGGAGTGTCTGATAGAATCAGAGCTGTATGAGACTGAGGTACCAGAACCCTCCTCAAGGACACCAGGAACCTGAAAGCCTCCCATTAAGCCCCACTTCTTATGCAATATCCCCTCAAGCTAGGAAGCTAGTTCTTCCAACATGGGCATAGGGAAGACAGCCCAGATCCAAACTGTAGCATTCTTGAAGAAAATGAATTTAGGGCACAGAAACAAATGTCCCATGGTGACTTGATCAAAAGATAACATACGCAAAAACATTGGCAGGGATATTGTGGTGCTTTGAATATGCTTGGCCCACGGGAAGTGGCACTATTAGGAGGTGTGGCCTTGTTAGAGGAAGAGTGACATGGTGGAGGCGGCTTTGAGGTCTCTCGTGTGTGTGTGTGTGTGTGTGTGTGTGTGTGTGTGTGTGTGTGTGTATGCTCAAGACTGGCCAGTGTAATCAAGATCCTCCTCCTGGCTGCCTTCAAATCAAGATGCAGACCCATCAGCTCCTCCCGCCCCACATCTGCCTGCAGGCTGCCATGCTTCCTGCCATAATGATAATGGACTGCATCTCTGAACTGTAAGCCAGCCTCAATTAAATGTTTAACTTTATAAGAGTCGCCTCGGTCATGGTGTCTCTTCACAACAATAAAACCCTAACTAAGACAGATATCAAACAAGTTTTTGAAAACTTTTAAGAACTCACTGACGAAACCATGAGAAGGAAAGAAAGGGCAGAGTTGAGTTAAAGAAATCAAGAAAGCCAAGGGGTGTGGAGGTGGGATGTGTGTTAGAGACAGTATGCACATGAGAGATGCTGGAACTATTGTCAATAGAAAAACTATTCATATGATCCCAGGGGTCTCAGGTCACAGATCAGGAAGTAAAAGACAGGGAGAATCCAGAATCTAGAGACACTCAAGTATAATCCCGAGGACTACTGTCAGAGTCCCTGGATGAAGACTCTCACCCATGGAAGAGAAGACTTGCTACATACTGTAAGAAAACTTCTAGAAAAGAAAAAGGAGCAAATCTATCCTAAGAAATGTAATATAGGAAATTCAAAATGCAAGCATGGCTCAGTTAAGCTGTTAAACCCCAAAGATGAAGTAAGTCGCTTACAAACCAGAATAAGCAAGTTTCCTTCAAGGAAGAAAATCACCCAGCTCAGCTCAGATCCAAAGCAATGCTCTCAGAAAATGGGCTGGGAGACAGCCCAGGTGGTACAGGTTGTCTGGTATGTTTGTAAAACATCCATCTTTGAAACATCTTGCATTTTTAAGAAGAAACGAAAAATGGTCTAAGGCGAAGGGGATGGTTCAGTCAGTAAAGTGCCTGCCCTGTGAACATCCCCAGAACCCACTTAAAAAGCTAAACATGGCAGCTCATGCCTGCACCCTGGCCTTGCTGGGGGCAAAGTGCACGTCAGAAGCTGAGATGCTAGTCCTTGAAGACTATTGGCTAGCCAGCCTCCCTGAGTCGATATGCACCAGATTCAGTGAGGGAGCCTCTCTCAAAAAGCAAAGCCGAAGAGCAATAGAGGAAGGCAGCCACCATTGACCTTGAGCCTTCACACACACATGCGTGTAAGTGCATGTGGACCAGTGCACACATATACACCACACACATACACGCGTGTACACACACACACACACACACAAAACACTGTTTTAACTTACTAAAAAACAGTGATATGGCTTTTCTTAAAACAGAAATAATATGCTAAATAGCTAAGGTTAATTAAAGATGATATTTTAAAATATTTTTGCTATTCTTAATTAGAATTATTTAATTATGAATAGAGAATGAGGGGGGAAAGACTCTATGTTCTAGGACATTTCCACTTGTACAAGTCCTTTTTGTTGGTGGTTGGGGATAGATTCACATGGGAACCCACTCTTACCAGGTCCCAATGGCACTGCAAACTCTTCCAAGTCCGTCATCATGATCTCCCACAATGACTGGCTTCATGCGGGTGGCTTAAGACTGCGTCTCTTCCACTAGAACCTGTGAAAAAGATTTGAGGCACACTTAGAGGGAAGACACAGTCTGAAAACTTTAATGGCCAAATTTCTGGGCGGGGGTGGAGGCAGCATCTCACCCTAAAAATTACTTGCTATGTAGACCAGGCTAGCCCCAAACTCACAGAGATCCACGTGTCTCTGCCCTATGAGTTCTGGGATTAAAAGTGTATATTCCTATGCCCACCCATGAGTCAAGTCTTTTAAACAGCTTGAGATACAATTCAGATATCCTAATATTCACAATTTTAGTGAGTAGAATTCTGTGGGTTTTAATATAGTCAGTAAGATGTGACACCTACCAACTCTGTCTGGTTGGAGAACAACCGTGTGTGTGTGTGTGTGTGTGTGTGTGTGTGTGTGTGTGTGTGTGTGTGTGTGTGTGTGTGTGTGTGTGTAGAGGGGGGGGGGTGAGGGCTCAAGATTATTTGGAAGCATGTGGTTGGGTATTCATATGAATGCAGGTGCCTATGGACCAGAAGTCAATTTCAGGCATGGTTTCCCAGGAGCCATCCACCTTGTTTTTTTGAGACAAGATTTCTCACTGGCCTGGAGCCCACCAAGTAGGCTAGGCAGGCTACTGAGCCTCAGAGATCTACCTGTCTCTGCCTCCTCACCTCTGGGATTTCAAGTACACCCTAACTATGCCCAGTTTTTTCACATAGGTTCTAAGTGCCTGACTCTGGTTATCCTGCTTGCACAGAAAGCACTTTACCCACTGAACCACCCCACCCCACCCCAACCCCCACCCCAGCCATCACTGCAAAACATTTCCTTAACCCCAAAAGAAACCCTCTGTGGTCTCTCAGCAATTCCTCCTCCCCTCAGCCCCTCCCACCCACCATCCTACTTTCTATCTCTATAAATCTGCCTATTCTGGACATTTCTCACGAATGAGATCACACCAGCGTGCTCTTTTGTAGCTGGCTCTGGTCACTCAGCATAATGTTTTGAAGCCTTGCTTGTGTCACAGCCTGTGACAGCACTTTGTTTTCAAAGGTGCACAATGCACCATCTCGTGGCTAAGTAGTTTTTTTTTTTTTTAAAATCCATTCATCGGTTGATAGACAGTTGGTTGTTTCCACATTTTGGCTAGGATGAATAATGTTGAAGTGATTAGGCATTTACAAGTTCCCCTGTGAACATATGTTCGCATCCTTCATGGTTATGTTCACTGTTGAGGTGGGATGGATGGATGAGTGATACGTTTGACACTTGTTTCAAACAGAGCCCAGACATTGAAACTGCTGCCTTCCTTTCTGTCCACAGGCGGAAATGGTGCACAGTGCCTTCCTGGCCCAGCGTGCCTTCCTTCTCATTGTCTCTCAGTTCCAACAACCCCAGGAGGTAAGAGAGTATCATAATAAAAGGCACTGCCTATGGAGTGGGCAGAGGGAGACATCAAATAGAAGCCAGAAGAGTCCTTTTCTTCTAGAAACATCTAGACGTGTGGCAATTCTGCCTCTAATCTAGATCACAGTATGATATTTCTTCCATTTTTATAGCCTTGGTGACAAATGTAATATATATACTGACGTGTGTGTGTGTGTGTGTGTGTGTGTGTGTGTGTGTGTACATGCACATATGCATGTTACAGACACAGGCATACATGCATATGTGTGTGTGTGTATTGCACCTGTTTGAATGACAAAAAGTCCCTGTAATGTATCTTATTACTAATATATTATGATTTGACAATGGACACCACCACTTTAGAGGTCGATGTACACATGTCATCTGTGTCTCGTTCTTTCCTATTTTCATGATAAAGAAAATGCTTGTACTGATTTTTAGTTCCAACTTCGTGCTGATTTATTATCAGACTGGTAACAATTACAAGAAGCTTCTTGGCGAAGGGCGGGACTTTGCCCTTCTCCCCCCTTTTCAATGCTGGGATTTTGTCTGATTTGAACTTGTGGATTGTCTTGTGCCACCTGGAAATTCCATATACTTACTTTTCTTGTTGCTGTCACAAAATACCTTACAAAGGCAATTTTAGGAAGGTAGGATTGATTTGGGCTCACAGTCTGAAGGTACAGCCCAGCACGGCAGGGAATTCTTGGCAGTAGGAGCCCAGGGGGGAGGGAGGAGATAGTCACGTGAATTCCATTGGGTGCCCACTTAGCTTTTCTCCTTTGTTCTTTTTTCATTCTCTCTGGGATCCCAGCCCATAGGATACTGTCACTCACATTCACACTCGGTCTTCCTCCTCAGTTAAATATCTCTAGAAACGCTCTCACAGACACACCTAGAGATGCATCACCTAGGAAGTTCCAAGAGTAATCAACTTGACCTTGAGGATGAACCATCATTCCAAGTGCCAGAGTGTGGATCATACCCCAAGAAGTTCCTATTTAATTAGTCCGAGGAATGGCCTTGGCCTTGAGTAGTAGGGCTGCACAGGTAATTCTAACTTGTCAACAGAGCTATAAATCCTTACTGAGATGGACATGCCTCTTCTTTCTGTGTAAAAGAAGAAACTACCACAAAACCTGGGTGAATCTGAATGCATGAAAATATTCCACGCTCCCATCTTTCCTCCTCGGTCTCCTCAACCCTAGCCTTGCAAAAGAGAGAAACAGAACTAGGCAATGACAGTCTGACGCCTTCTGGACCCTTAACCTTAGCCTGCCTTCTTTGAAGTGGGAAAGTGCTTTCAATTGAGTCCGAGGTGGAAGAAGAACTGACTTTTCTACCCGCTGCTGCGCTCTGTGGATGCTCTAAGTCTAGAACAAGAATCTTGTCCATTGGCCTTGCTACTTCGCTCTGAAAAAACTCACTCTGTAAATATCAGATGATGACCAGAACTAAGGAGCAAAGGGATGGGGCGTGGGTGTGGCTCGGTGGTAGAGCATATATTCAGCATGAGTGAAGCCCCGGCATCACTCTCTAGCACAAGAAAAGAGGGAGGAAGGACTGCGTCCACATGAACTGAAGCACTGGGGCTTGGCAGTCCAAGACGATCCGTGTTCAAGGATACTGGCTTAGTGTGTTGGGTATGGCGTCTACAGTTTCCCCTTTCTTGCTCTGTTGCTTTCTTGGTAAAAAGGTAGAAAGATGGTTTTAAGGGAGTCAGGCACAGAAATATCCCATGAGCTTTGAACTCCTGGTACAGGGATGCCCAACAGGATTGGCAGGTAAAATAAAAGCTGAGTTTTAGTCTGCTTGGTTGGTTGGTTGGTTGGCTGGCTGATTGGTTGGCTGGCTGGCTGGCTGGCTGATTGGTTGGCTGGCTGGCTGGCTGGCTGGCTGATTGGTTGGCTGACTGGCTGGCTGGCTGATTGTTGGTTGGTTGGTTGGCTGACTGGCTAGCTGGTGGCTGATTGGTTGGCTGTCTGGCTGATTGGTTGGCTGGCTGGCTGATGGTTGGTTGGTTGGTTGGTTGGTTGGTTGGCTGGCTAGCTGATTGTTGGTTGGTTGGCTGGCTGACTGGCTGGCTGGCTGATTGTTGGTTGGTTGGTTGGTTGGTTGGTTGGTTGACTGGCTAGCTGTCTGGCTGATTGGTTGGCTGTCTGGCTGATTGGTTGGCTGACTGACTGATGGTTGGTTGGTTGGTTGGTTGGCTGGCTGGTTGGTTGGTTGGTTGGTTGACTGGCTGGCAGGCTGGCTGATTGTTGGTTGGTTGGTTGGTTGGTTGGTTGGTTGGCTGGCTGACTGGCTGACTGGCTGGCTGGTTGGTTGGTTTTTGGTGCCCACCTCTCTGTCAGGCTCCTTCTTCTACTCCCTTTTCCTCTTAACCCAACGCACTATTCCAGAACTTCATCTGACAGAAAGGCAGATCAAGGAGGTCACCATCACAGCAGGGAAAGCAGCATGTAGCCAGACGTTGCTCCTCCCAGGGCGTGTCCTACAAGAGGCACCATAAAAAGTACTACCATGGTGAAAATGACACAGGAGCTGTGACCTATCTGTCCTTCTGTGTTGTGGTTTCCTCCTTGCTCCAAGAGGGAGAGAATTCTGCTGTAATTTTCCCCTCTTGCCGACATCCAGCAGAGCTTCTCAAAGCTTTGGTGTGCCTGAGAATCCACTAAAGGGTTGTTAGGTCACAACTGGGTCACATTTACAGAGTTTTCAGGTCAGTAAGTCTGGAGTGTTTACCAGGAACCCACAGTTCTAAAGTGTCCCAAATTAATGGGGAGCCTGCCAGTCCAGGCTGACTTGTAGTGTGTATCACATTCTCCTCGTGATGCTTCAAACTCAAATTCATTTCAGGGCCTTTAAGCATGTCACTTTCAGCTGCTTTTAATCACCCAGAGAACTTGCTGGTGGATGAAAAAACGAAATAAAAGGAAGTAGACATGACTTCTCCTAAAATGTGGAGATTTTTATTGTAGATAGGGAGAAAGCAGGCAGAGCTTAGAGTCCAGGCTGCCCATGGCAGGCAGACTAAACCAGATCGCCAGAGAAGAGATGGGGAGGGAGAGCAAGAGAGAAGCCTCCTACCAAGAGGGTCCACCCGGGCCACGAGGCCAAGAAACCAGCAAGGCCATAATGTCTGGATATTATAGATGGATCAACCTAGGGGAAGGGAAGCAGAAGCCCAAACTCTGGGAGGGAAAGGTTTAGGATAGTAGGTGGGATTAGAAGTACTGGGAGGAGCCACATGCACCGAGGGATGCTGGGAGAACTGGGAGGAGTCACGGGAACTGAGGGATGCTGGGAGAGCTGGCCAAGGTCTGTTTTGGTAAAGAAATAGGCACCTCAGACATTTGTCCCAGGTTTCTGAAGCCTAATGAATGGCGATATACTGTCTGGTTCATTAGGTTCTGGTGTGGGGCTCAAGTCTGTAACAGGTCCGCAGTGGTGCAGCACTGCTGGTAGGAGTAAAATACCAAACTCCTTTATTCTTAACGTATTGCCATAGTTAGGTTGTTAGGCTGTATAAGTCTTAGGGACTTAGAAGAGCAGATGTCTGCTTCTTACGAACCCTAGGTGGCTATGACAAGTTGTGTATGAGCACACATGTGTGCACATGTGTAGAGACAACGGCCAACTTGATGTGTGATTCCTCATGAGCCATCGATCCTGGTTTTTTTTTCTTTTTAAGATAGTCTCTCATCAGCCTAGGGCTCACTCATTCATTCAGGCTGGGAAGCCAGTGATCCTCAGGGTTCTGACTGTCTCTGCCTCCCCCATCACCACACCAGAATTATCTTGTTTTGTTTTTATTCTTTTTTTTTTTTTTTTTTTTTTGGTTTTTCAAGACAGGGTTTCTCTGTGTAGCCCTGGCTGTCCTGGAACTCACTCTGTAGACCAGGCTGGCCTTGAACTCAGAAATCTGCCTGTCTCTGCCTCCCAAGTGCTGGGATTAAAGGTTGCAGAGATCAAACTTGGGTCCTTGTGTGAACGGCAAGCACTTCACCTACTGAGCCATCTCCCCAGGCCAGAAATGATTTTTTTAATCTGAGTTTTAACATGAAAGGAGAATGTATTTTAGGGCAGGAGACGCTTCCCAAGAGTGTGCCCTGATTCTGCTAATAAAGGTGACCACTGCACAAAGCAAAGCTGAGTGACCATGAGCAAGCGTGAGAAGCTCACTTGTGACTCTGAGCAAGGAACTAAGTGTTCCCTCCCTGAGACACCTTGCCCACAATCTCTGACTTTGGAAGCTGTTACAGTATTTTGTGTGTGATGTTGGACGCAGAAACCTGAGCCTTGTGCAGCTGGGTAAGTGCTCTGTTAAGTTAGCAACATCCACAGACAATCCACTGGACTTGTGGGAATTTGTCCTGCAGCAAAAAGAACGAATCCAAGCTGATTTGATTTCCTAGACTCTAAACCAGGCTTTCACACAGACCAAAATGTGTCCCATTATTCCTCCACCAACCCCCATCTATACTGGAATAAGCAGGAGAGTGGGCTCTTCTAGAGCCCTGGTTGACAAGATGACGCTCGGTTTTCAGTTTTTCCCATGTTGGAAATGTGTTACCAGCTCTCTCACATTCTCTAATCTTAAAGTTTTCTATTTTTTTTTCAACCATGGCCCGCAGAAAATAAAACGTTACTTCACCATTGTCTTAGTTAGGGTTTCTGTTGCTGCAATGAAACACCATGACCACCAAGCTAATTAGGGAGGAAAAGGTTTATTTGGATTATACTTCCATATTGCCCCATTCATCATCTAAGGAAGTCGGTACAGGAACTTACACAAAACAGGAACCTGGAGGCAGAAACTGATGCAAAGACCGTGGAGGGGTGCTGCTCACTGGCTTGCTCCCCAGGGCTTGTTCAGCCTGCTTTCTTATAGAATCCAGGACCACCAGCCCAGGGGTGGCACCACCCACAATAATCTGGGCCCTCCTGCACCAATCACAAATTAATAAAATGCCTTACAACTGGATCTTATGGAGGTATTTCTAAACTGAGGTTCCCTCCTTTCCAGCTGTGTCAAATAGACAAGACTGGCAAGCACAACTGTCCACCTTCAAAAAACAATCGTGATTCTTCCCGTGTGCACAGTGCTCTGATAATTTTCTCCTGGTTCATCCTCTTGACTCTGAGCTTTCATTGGTGCTGTTTTGTTTTCAAGACTGACCCTGACCCACTGAATCAATTTCAGGACGACCCCCTTAAAACTCAAAAGCACCTGGCTGGTTGACCTACCCGTGACAGAAAACTCATTGCAGGGCACTTACAAAGCACCTCCTGCTTTTCTTATTTCCTTTGTTATAATTTATAAAACATATCTTTGTACAAAAGAATGGCCTGGCCTGTATAGTGTCATAATCCAGAAACGTGTGTGAAAATTCACGTAAAAAGTAACCTTCCAACTGGTGGAAGGAATTTTTGCAGGGAAATTTTCTAAGACGCCCTCACGTTGGAACACTTAACTCTTCCTTCGCTCTTATAACAGGTGGCTGTGTCAACAGACGTTATGTTACTTCTGTTATTTCTCATAAACCTGGAAAACAATCTGAAGTGAAACAGGTGTGGGCAGGCTGCAGGATCTAAACACAGCCTTGATCGTTCATCTGCTCTGTGACTTTGTTTTCTGCTACGATAATGAAATACCTGTGGAAGGAATTGTTTAGAGAGACAAGATTTATTTAGTTCACAGGCTGGAAGTCCAAACAGTATGGCACTGCTAATATCACATCATGGCAGATGACATCATGATGACAGCATGCTTGAAAAGGAGAGGTGACAAGGTTAGTCAGTGTGCCAGAGACCAAGGGACGTCATGCTTTCTCCTCTATAAACTCTGTGTGTGTGTCTGTAAGTTTGAGTACACATGCACATGTGTGTTTGAATCTACATGTATGTGATGTGCACATGGAAGCCAGAGGTCAATCTCAGGTGTTATTCTTCAGGTGCTGTCCTTTTGGTTTTTTATTTGTCTGGTTTTTGAGACAGGGTCTCTCATTGGCCTAGAATTCACCAATAGTCAATCTCAGGTGTTATTCTTCAGGTGCTGTCCTTTTGGTTTTTTATTTGTCTGGTTTTTGAGACAGGTCTCTCATTGGCCTAGAATTCACCAATAGTCTAGGCTAGCTGGGCAGTGAGCCCCAAAGGTCTACCTGCCTCCAACTCTTCAGAGCTGGGATTTTTAAGGCATCTTCTTACATGGGCTCTAGGGATAAAGTCCAGATCTTCATGCAAGCACTTTACCAGCCCTATAACAGTCATCTTGCAAGAATTAACCAGAATCCCTTGAGAACTGCCTTAATCCCCTCTGACAAGAGTCTCCCAGGTGACCTGATTACTTCTCTCTACTCACCTCTCACCTGTTCCCGAAACCCTCACACTGAGTGTGAAACTCCCAACACATGAACTCTTGGGGACCACACTCAAACAGTATCCAAATCACACCACACCCAAAGTCCTACACACACACACAC
>CM052714.1:15242168-15277066 GCA_028551405.1 Uromys caudimaculatus | reverse complement strand
GAGACATTGTGGCTAGCAAGATAAGTCAAAACTGAAATCTTTCATCTAGCAGACTTAGTCAAACCTGGGATCTTTCGTCCAGCAGATATGCAAAAGGCCAAGGCCTTGGTCTCCAACACTCTGGAAAGGTGCCACCCCTCAGGATAGCATCACTAGGGGAACTCTGCAGCAGTGTGAGGGAAGATCTCTCCCACCCAGGCCCCACCATCCAGCCTTGATTAATCTGCAGGGCTGGGTGGGAAGGACTTGACTATGGAGAGCACAGGCACCGTGGGTGAGGGCCACACCCCCCGATTGCACATGCTTCCCCCAGCAGATCTTGTATTCATGTGCTCTGAAAACCTTCCAATAACAGCGTGTATGAGGGTGTAAAGACTACAATTTCCAGCTTCATAAAAGTTGACTCCTGGTCACTGAATGCCCAACAGCTTTGCATCTCTATGGTGAACACCGTATTGTATATTTAACTCACAAAATGAAGAGATGTATACTTTGGATCGTGATTTGGGAGCTTTTAGTCCAAGATGGGTTGGCCTCATTGGTTTGGGCCTGAAGTGAGGGTACAAAATGGCAGTGTGTGGTGAACAGGCCACCCATATCCTGAACTGGGAATCTGAGAGCACGAGTGCTCCACAGGCCTCTCAAGGGCATGCTCCTGATGGTCTAAGACCCTCTCCTAAAGCCCCAGCACCTAAATGTCTATGGCACCTCCCAGTATTGCCATCCTGAGCTTTTCCTAAGGACTCTGGAGGGCACAGCCTGTACCAAACTGTTGGTCTACCTTTTAGATTTGACTCTACCAAGACGATCCCTCCAGGCCAGGAATGGCATGCCTTTAATCCCAGTACTCGGGAGGCAGAGGCAGGTGGATCTCTGTGAGTTGGAAGCCAGCGTGATCTACATAAGGAGTTCTAGATCAACCACGGGCTACATAGTGAGGCCCTGTCAAAGACAGAGGGGCAGAGAGGGAGAAGGAAAGCCAAGCCTTGGACTTTCTCTCTCCTTGTCTTTGAGCTTGTGCTCATCCCCAGCACTGAGGACTGAACATAGGCCTCACACTTGCTAGGCAAACACTCGACCGCAGAGCTTCGTCCCCATCCCTTGGCCTTCCGGGTTAAGCTGAAATAGTTAGTGCCTTCATCTGCACAGAGCAGGGATTTATGATTGCTTCTTTCCATTTTATTGAATGTACCTGAAAACGAAGAAGAGCAAGGAGACTCAGAGCCTCCTCTGCTGAGCTCACCTTTCATAAGGATTTGCCAATGCCTGAAGCACTCTTCAGATTTGTTAATATTCACACATTTTAAGCAGAGTAAGAAAGCCTTGCAGGCAGTAGCCTTGGGACTTCAGTTAATTATTTGGGTTCATGAGAGGTACAGATCTACAGGAAGAGTAAATATGCCAGGATTAAAAAGATTTAATAACAAATGACAAATGCATGTAGAGGTAGATATGTTTTCCTTCATTTAAGCATTATACAATATATGTGTGTATGTATATATATGTTGAAATATCATATTTTACCCCAAATGTTTAATTTCTGTTATTATCTATCAATTAAGGAAATGAGTGTGTGTGTCTGTGTGTGTATGTGTCTGTGTGTGTGTGTGTGTGTCTGTGTGTCTGGGTGTGTATGTCTGTGTCTGTGTGTGTTTATACTTGGGTGTCCATTTTCTTGATACAGTTTCATAGAAGCCAGACGAATTCTGAGTTTGCTATGTAATCAGAATTTACCTTGAGTTCTTAATTCTCCTTCCCCTACTTCTCTAGTGCTGGGTGTCCCAAATAATGCCAACCGCAGCTCAATATCTGCAAGAATATTCAAGAGCAGAAACTTTGGACTTGGCCCACCCTGACTTGAATCCCAGGTCTTGTCCACATTAGCTCCACTAATCCAAATTTGAGAATAATAAAGTGTCTCATATCTGTCAGAATCTTGTATCTTTTTCTAAGTAGCTACTGGAGAATTAGCCAGATTAAATCCACCAGCTGTTTCCACTGAGCCACTGTAGCCAAACCAACTTGCCAAGTAGCCTACCTGGGGTATGACAAATTAAAGCTTCTAAGCCACATTTTCTCATCTTTGAACTATGAATAATAATCCCTAGAGTCACGAGGATTAGATGAGAAAAAGCAGGAAAGGGTCAGGTGACTTAGACAGAGTCCAGGGTTAGTCGGTATAGTCCAACGGTTTTAGCAAGAAACCGTACCTCAACAGCTTCCCAGAGTAACCCTTTCCTTCTCAGAGAAGGTCTACTCTGGTGTTTGTTACGGTTCATTCCTGGTCATTCAGGGAGTGGGCATCTTGAGTCCTCCACCATTGTTAGATCCTCAGCTTTGACTTAGGTGAGACAATGCAGGATTACTTCCTCGGGTATTTTAATGGTAGAGCCAGAAGCGGGTTAAGTCACCTTCACTGAGTCTCATGGCTATTTCTAGTTGCAAAAGTTTAGAAAATGTAATCCACTAGTATTCAGAGAAGGAAGAATTAACAGCTTTTCCTGGCATCTAAGCCTACCAGAGTAGATGTCTTGATCTGGCTGTAGAGAAGTCTGTCTCAGAGCACATGTGATGTTTTTCCAGACTCCTAAGAGTTTTCTAGGTTAAAACTCCATTTCCCCAGCCATCCAGAGAAAGAAGGGGGGGGGGGGCTTGTTGTTAGTTGCTTTTCTCATTTCTATAACAAAATACCCAACAAAAGCAACTTAAAGACAGATGGGAGGATTTGTTTGGCTCCCAGTCTAAAAGTGCAGTCCATCATTGGGAGGGAAGGGATGTCAGCAAGAGTGTGGGATGGGATGGGGCTACCCATCTCCAGGCTGGGTCTCCCTCCTTCTCAGTTAAACCTTTCAATACCTTCACCTGTACTCCCAACATGGCGGCCCCTAGATGACTCCAAATCCAGATGACAATAAAAATTAACCATCACGACTTTAAAAATCCAACAGTTGAATATGTTGGTTGCATTTGCGCATGAGTAGAGCTGTTTCTGTACAAATACTTCCTAGCTTCTTTCATCACGTATAGCTGAGTCCAACCTCATTTGCCCGTGGTTCACCAGGGCCATAAGAAGTCACATTATTGCTCAATATTTTATAATGCCAAAGTAGTCATGTGGCTTTGATCTCAGAGCATGTCTGGGGTAAATTACTTGCTGTTAGTGGCAGGTCTGGAAATTGTAAGGGAAAAGCAAACGACTGAACAAGGCCAAACTCCAAAGTGTTTCTTAAGTCCATGCCCAGAAAACGTCATGGCATAGCTGCTAAGTCTTCTTGAAGGATTTAACCATGATTAGTTTCATTAAGTTCTGCTGTCAGGGCCCATGTAACAGAGAACACCATGCAATAAATAAAATTAGGATTTTTTTTTTGGTGGTAGCAGTGGGGGCGAGTGGCGGGGAGGCATGTCTCAGTGATCATGGTAGGCAGATTGTCTAGCAAGCCCCTAAAGATCCTTCTGTCTCTGTCCTCTCAACACTGTGATAGCAAGTACACAATACCATACCTGAGAGCTGGGGGTCTGAGACCAACTACCCTTGTGTGCGTACAAAATGAGTCGTCCGCCATCTCATAATTTAATAGATTTTTAAATACATAATTTTTACATTTACCTTGAAAACAGCAACAACAAAAATCTGTAAGAGAAATAAAAAAAAAAAAAAAAAAAGTAAACCCTGCCTGAATCTTATCTGTGCTATCAGGCTCGGTTGCATCTCCATTTCATAGTGTGGCCTGGGTGGACCATTCTGAGGAGTAGCACCTCAGAGTCTAACCAGTGACTCTTTTTCAAATTGGCACAAGATTACATTTCATAAATACATTCTGTTCATGACCAACTCAAAGGCACCCAAGGGCAGCAGCACAGGCTTTAATTTCTGTAGAAACATGCTAACTACATCTAAATAAGATATATATGCAACAGGTCAAAAATCGTCTTCCTGATAGAAGACTGGATAGTATTTGGGTTTGGTTTAGTTTGAAGCAGTGACTTGCTGTGTATTCTTGTCACTCACTATATACACCAGCTTGACTTCTAAGTCATGGCAATTCTGCCTCAACCTCCCCAGTGCTGGGATCATAGGCATGCATCACTATCCCTGACTTAGCGGCTTGGTTTTTGTAATCAGCAGCCTTATGGGTATTGTTTCATGCTGCAGACAGAGAAATAAGCAAAAGGAAGCTTTTGCTTTTCGTATCAGTTTGGCTGCTCGAGACACGAAAATGACCTTAACAATTGCACCCCGGCTAGTGATTGAAGGCTGCCGTCCTGCCCTCATTGGCTAGAGATGCAGGGTAATGAAGAATAAAACACCCTAGAAGGAAAAGAGAGATGTCGGTTGTGTGATATCATCAGGGTCTGCTGGAGTTGACAGCCTGAAGCTAAGCAGGCAGGACTGAATCCCAACAGGAAAGCTAATCACTGGCTTATCAGGATGCCGGGGAGGGGGCTGATCCAACAAGAGAGCGGTGCTGACAGTCTGTGCCCAGACTGTTTGCTTTAGCAGCATAAAGCAGCGAAGAGCAGGGAGCTCTGACTGGGACTGGTAGCTTTGTAGCTATTTGTAAGCTCAGGGCTGTGGAGGCAGAAAGGATTTGCTAAGATCCTGTCCCGCTGAACTGTCACTCAGGGTGGCTTTGTTGTTGTTGTTGTCAATCTGATAAGGTACATTAGCTCATCTCTCTTTGTGTAAGACCTGAATCAGATAATGAACGGCTGTCCAAAGGAAGTGAGGTGATTAACACAGACTGCCGATCTGGGAGATTATTTGATGGGTGAAGGTTCACAGAGAAAGAGTTTGTCCTTTGTTTCTACCATCTCCCTCCAAGTTTGTTAGAATTTCAGACCGCCCGTGATAAATGCCACACAAAGGCTAAAACTGCATTTACTTGACTAAGGCGTTTTTCATTATCCTTTTTTGTTTGTTTGTTTCATGTCAAAATCACTTTGAATTCTTTATAAAATAATTATCGGCTATTTATCACTCTTTACTGAAAAAACGAAATGTCCTTTTGCCGGCCATCGTAAATCTGATCTAAAAAAGCTGGAAGGGTTACAAGATCATTCTTCTTAAGACCTGAATTAAAAAATCAAATTTAAAAAGAAGTTGCTGACTCATTCACCAAGGCTTAGCTGCCCTGGAAGAGCCTGCTGGGGCCTTTCCGTCAGATCTGCTTCTTGGCTTCTGCTTCAGCAGCCATAACTGAAGTGGTCTTTTCTGGACAGAGCCTTCCATCTTCTTACAACCCTGTGTATGTGAGCCTTGCCAGCGAGGAGACGGGAGTTCCAGCCGGCATTCCGATCTGGATCTGCTGTCATAAATTAGCTAGCCAGGGCACAGTCCCTTACTTTTTATGGTCATGTTCTATATTTGTATGTGCTGGGGGATGGATCACATGACCAAACCACCATTTGATATCGGTGTTTACGTACACCCTCCAGGGAGGGTCTCACCGGGGTTTTTTAGTGTATCATCAGCTCTCAACTGAAAAGGCAGCTTCTCCGAGTACCAAGGTTTAAAAAATCATCCTGAATAAATTTTATATAATCGTCTTCAGAATGAGACAAACTGCTGTACATGCAGCTCATTGAGATGCACTGTGCCTTCCACAGCGTTTCACAGATACATTCTGAGCATGAGCTAATCAACGGTGCCAGGAGAAGGAAGACCAAAATTCCTTTTACACGTTTTTTAAATTTATTTCCTGACTTGGATGCTGGAGGATCCTCATGCCCATTTGTTTGGGAGAGAGAGAGAACTTCTCAAACAAGTTGGGAGAGAATTTTTGACAGATAGAGAGATGGGGGGGGAGGGGAGGGGAGGGGGAGAGGGAGAGACTATTAATTAATTCTTTCCCTTTCTGTTCTGCATGGCTCTTCCCCCAGCAAAGCTTAATATTTCGTTTCTGGTGGCAAGCACTTGAGAGTGTCCTCCAGCTTGGATGTTTATTCTCTTTTGTAAACAATAGAGGGAAAATGTTTTCGTCAGATCTTGTGAATTAACTGCGGTGGGAGTCATGCCTCCATATCTGGACTCACTTCTGAGAAAGATGCTCCTGTAAGCAGTTCCTCTCCATCTCTGCTAGTCTCTCTTCAGACTCCAGCCCTCTTTAATCGTCAACCCAGCAAATTGCTTCTCTGCGCTTTTTTTCTAAAAAAAACAAACAAACAACAACAACAAAAAAAAAAAAAAACAGCTATTGGATGCCTACTCTGTCAGAGTCCATGCCCTTGGCACTTGTCCATCATTTATTATTTCATTTGTGCTATTATTGTTCTCTGTGAGAAAGAGATGTTGGTAGTGTGACTTTCGTGGTCCATGCAGCCCTGTGTTTTGGACTAGCGAGATAGCTTAGTAAGGCACTTGCTGCGGAACCTAATGACCTGAGTCGATCCCTGGAAGGAGAGAATTGACTCAAGCAAGCTGCCGTCTGAAAACTTACAGAACGTACACATGCCTGTCGGCACTGGGCACACCCCCAGCCCCAGCACCCCCATTCACTAGGGAACATAGTAATGCCCTTTGTGTGTGTTTGTGTGGATGCATGCGCTTGTCTCCACGCATGTGGAAGCCAGAGTAACCATAAACTCTCGCCTCCAGTTCCTCTCCGCCTCATCTTGTTGTACGTGTCCGGACTGTGTGTGCCTTTTGTCTGTGTGTTAGCATGTAAATGCACATGAAGACCCAAAGGCTAGTTTGACGTCAGATGTCCATGCCTCTCCTTTCTGAGACAGGGTCTCTTGCTGAACCTGAACTTTGGAATCTAGCTAGTCCAAAGCCCAGCTGTCCCTGTCACTGCCCTCTGAGTACTAGGATGGCAGACACACAGCCGCACCTGCCCAACTCTTCCATGCTTGGTGGCAATCCCAACTCAGTTCTTCATTCTTGCGGGATTTTATCTATGGGTTTATCCATCTCCCTAGCCCTCTGCCCTATTTTTTTGTGACACTGTTTCTCACTGCACCTGGAGCTCCCTGATTCTGCTAAATTGACTCTCCTGCCTCCTCCAGCCCTAGGGCTACAGATGATACTATACTATGTATCCACACCTCACCTTTATGTAGTTGCTACAAACTGGAACTTAGCTCCTTGGGTGCTATAAACATTTTATGGACTAAGTCACATCCCCAGACCCTTATCTGGCTTTTGATGCTCTTTTATGGTAGCTTGAACTTCCTGGGCAGCTAGATAGTTAACACTTCCTGTGTCCACACTAGTGACTTGTTCATGTGTCGTTTGGGAAACATTTCCCAGGTAACTGTTCTGTGCATATTTTCTATCTCCTCCATAAGACATGCTAAGAGCTTCAAGTACCTTTCAAGCTAATGTGTCTCTGTTGTTATGACACACTGTGGTCTTAGTTCTGTTCAGGTTTAATACGAAGATGACTCAGGTCCCTGGTCACCTTACGTGATTGGTATAAAGAATAAATGCTGGATTAATGAACCACAGTGGCTCAGGCAGGGGAGCGGAGCAAAGTGACATTTTTTATTTAGTATCATCCAGTTGTCCATTGCCCCCCCCCACCCACACACATACACTCACACACATACATTAAAAAAGAAAATCTGATGTTTAGAGGTGTATTTGGTAAGGCTTGAAATACAAGTTGGGGTACAGCTGGGGAAATTGTAGCCAGATAATGGTCACATAATTCGAGCCTTGAAAGAATGTTGCTCACAGAATTTGGTAAGGGAGGATTAGGAGAGCAAGCCCGGGATGATCGGAAGCTGCCTAAACTACAAGACGGACAGCGATGTTCCCCCTAAGCCCCCTTTCCAAGATGAGAGCCTCTGAGGGTGCGGTGGGCTGACTCTTCTAGACGAAGAGCGCTAACAATGACAAGCAGATTTGGGTGACAGATGTAGCTCAGGCACTGGGTGATTATAGACTATAGGTTCTGGGAAGAGCATACTGATTAAATTCGCAAGGGCTGTGGGGATCCAGCTGGCCTGATATTTAAATGCTATAGGGAAAAAAAGTGCCAATTAAGGGGTTTCTTCCCTGTGAGGAGTCTTCATGTAAATTGTGAAAAATGGTGCTTTTCTTGTGGCAGTGAAATTGCTGTAAGTGTCCAATCTCTGGCCTCTGGAGCAGGTAGTGGTGCAGTGTGAACTACAGAAATGGCATCACAGAACTTCGGTGTTTACCCCATCTCTGTGCAGATGGGCTCTCTAGATGGAATAATGGCCAGCACATCGCACAAATTGGATTTAAACGAGTCAAACAGCGGGGGTCCCATCATTTTCTTTGGCTGAGTATCCTAGAGTTGAATTTGGACAGGATTCTTCTTGGAAAGTCATAAATTGGATTATCTTTTCCCACAGAGAGAGGGCTATAATTTGAAACTTTATTTTACCAGCTGGAAATAAAGCACAGAGCAGACTAACTCCACATCATAAAAGCCTAAGATACAATCAAACCTTTACAATGACTTAAAATAGGGAAGATGGCTCCAAGTCCTAGGCACGGTTATAAATATACTAATCACATTGATTATTGGAGGTCCTAATATACTCTAGCTGCATATTCGCTCGTGGAATGTCGTGGGCTGGGGAGATGGCTTCAAGGATAAACAGCTTGCCCTGCAAGGTCGAAGATCTGAGGTTGAATCCCAAGAACCTTCATAAAGCCAGGCACAGCAGCAAACATCTGTAACCCTGGTAATCCCATGGAGGATAGAAGGTGGAGTCAGCAGAATGCCTAGCCAGCTAGTCTGGTGTATACAGTTGAGAACAACAGAAAGACACCATCTCAAACAGGGTTTGTGGTTGAGGTTGTCTTCTGACCTCCACACATGCCCCAGGCATGTGGAGCTGGTCTCTCGCTCACTCTCTCCTTTGTACTCTCTCCCCCCCACATATACGGAAGTCTGAACCACCCCTAACAGAGGACATGGAACTTAGTCATTTCTAACCAGTTATGGGACCCTTGCTGCCGCTCGGGTGCTAATTTCCTTTGACATAAAATGTGAGGTTGGGATACTCTTTCTGGACCATCCCTTGGTGCACGTGGGTATCCCTGCTCATGTGCAAGCTGCAGTGTTTCTACTGCCAGGTCTCCAGGGTCATTCTTGCCTTTCTCCCCTTCTCACATGTCAGTGATCTCTGGGAGTCCAGTCTCTACAGCTGGTGTGACCTTTCTTGTTCACTTTCTCTTGGTCAGGCATGTGAGTTCATTGAGAACAGTCTGAATCCCTGCTGTTGGTTGGTTCAGCCCTTAGAGCAGGCCGAGCAAAGCCCATACAGTGAGCATGGAAAAAGGAAAGAAAAAACAATCTGTTTCATAAGTTTCCCATCTGAAACATATAATTTAGGATGGAAAAGAGGACTCCGGGTTTACGGGTGCTTGCTGCACAATCCTGAGGACCTAAGTTCAAACCCAGCACCCACGGAACAAGCTAAGTGTTCCACAAATATCTGTAACTTCAGCTGTGAGGGATCTGGAGTCTCCTGACCTCCAGATTTGTGTGTGTACACACACACACGTAAAGTAATAATGTGACATTGCTCTTCAGAATCCCAAAAGGCCTTTCTGCAACAATTCTATTGATCATCAGCATCTTTAAAATTATTTTTCTTCAAAAGTTAGAACTCTTGTGTTTCGCTTCTGAGGGAAGAAGGGCTTGTTTTTGAGACCACCCTGTTATCCAGGATGATCTCAAACTCCTGAGCTCAAATGATCCTCCTGCCTCAGCCTCCCAATAATGAGCATGATAGGTGTGCAACCCTGTGGCTGGCCGCTTATCCTTATTTTCTGTCTCTGGCCAGCATCTCCTGGCCTAGACAGAGACATTTAAAAAAAAAAAAAAAAAAAGACCATCCTGTAATTCTCTGACGCTGTCCTGTACCTGACAGAGAATTAGCCTTCTCAAAAGTAGTTTCCACAGAATCCCAATATTGAGGAAACTTTCCTGGAAGGTTCTCTGGACTCAGGACTTCTTAATTTTCTATAGCTCAAGGCTTACACAGGAAGAGTCAGGCCAGGGCTGTGGCAGGCATGCAAACCTTGGTTCTATCACCATGATGTGTGGGAAGACATAAAGGAGGGAGGCTTGAGCCAATCGCACCCACCTCAGAACCGTTCTGCTCCTATTTGCGTCTTTGTGTCTTTGTCCATCAGCCTCCGAGGCGGGAAAAGTGATGTGTAGGAGTTAATTTTTAAGAGAGCGGTGTTGAAGGGCTGCCCACACTCTTGGGACATGTCAGTCAGCCACCTTCCTCATTCAACAGTGTTTTGAGTCAGGTTATCCTAAACTTAGTTGTTTCTCCAACACTGACTCTTCTGGCTCACATGTTTTCCCTGACATTCAATCAATTTAGTCGTTGTCATATACAATGAGTAGCCGTGGGCAGAAACCCAGAAGCCTCAGGGAGGGGTCCATGTGAGAGAATGGTATTGTTCTGTACTCCTGAGCATTGAATGCCTGCCGGGTGTTCAGTGCTTACAGCTGGGCCCAGAACACGTGTGTTACTTACTTTTCTTGTTGCTCTGATAAAACACTCAGCAGTAGCAACTTACGGGAGAAAAGACTTACTTGGGCTAACAGTTTGGAAGTCATGTCTATTGTGATAGGAAAGAGGGACAGGGGCTTGGGGCCCCTGGTCAAATTACACCTACAGCCCCCTTGAAGGATTTCTCTAGTGAACTACTAACTTCTTTAAGGTTTTTTTCTTCCTTTATATAATAAAACAATTCTAAGTGGTCTACCGCAACCAGTTTCTTTCTGTCTTCCCTCCTCCTCAGAGCACACATCGCTTTAAGATTTCTTTCCTCACCATCAGAGAAGGCCCTAGGGGTGTGGTCGCTCCCTGATCCCTCCCATCCGGTTCCACAAGGCTAGTCACTCACCTGCTGATGGTGCCCACGGTACATCTCAAATGCTGTTGGTCTGGAAGCACAAACAGCCCTCAGTCACTCTCTGTTCTCATCTTCCTTCACTCTCCCGAGCTATGCAAGCTCCCGGTCCCTTGTGTTTGCATGCCAGGACCCCTGACTCCTTTCTCCTCCATGCTGCCATTAAGTCAGTCCCTGTGCCCTGATGGCGCTCCAGCCTGGAGCCCTTTGGGATCCCACACTTTCCCTCTGTTCCCTTTATTTATTCCTTGATCCTCTTTCTGAGAAGAAGGAGAAAATAAAGTAGAAAGAAAGTAAAGAACAAAGAAGGAAGTCAAAGAGAACAGAAAAGTGGAGAAGGGAGGTGGGAAAGAAGAAGGGCACTGGAGCAAGGGAAGAAAGGGAAGAGTCGGTGCCTCCTTTGTTGTCTGAGATGAACGCGATGGCGAACGTGCTCATTTCAATACTGAAATAAAGCCCGTGAGCAGGAAGCACTCCACCTCCCATTGGCTAACAGTGTGGTGTGGTCTTTGTCTGCTCTGGGCAAGCTCTGTCTCCTCCAGTTCGTCCCCAGCGCTCTCAGCAACTATCACAAAACAAAGCAAACAAGCAGAAAACTCAACTGATCCCTAATCCTGCTGCCGATTCCCACAGCCTGTGGGAAGCTTCCAGACTGCAGAGGGTGATGTTGGCAGTGCTTTGGGTTTACTGTTTGCAGCAGGCCTAGTGTGCCGCCCTCTCCAGGCAACCTAAATCCTCTGAACACATACACTTTGCTGTGTGAAGGGAGGATGGGTGTTCAGCCATCTTTCTCCTCCTGGTCAATGATATACATATACATAACGTATACATATACATATACATTACATATATATATACATATGTATATACATATACATTACATATACACATGCATATGCATATACATATGCTTCGAGAGCTCAGTAAGCCATGTACTTCGTGTGTGAGTGCTTTGTCATAAATGCTGAGCTGGTAGGGACCCAAGAGGGCCGGGGCCAGGGGAGCTGGAGAACAGGTCACAGGGAAGGGGCCTCTTAAGCCTGGCCCTGCACACCTGGCAGAATTCACCAGGGGAAACTGCAGATGGAAGAACCTGGAGGATTCTTGTTCTGTTATCATATAAGTGAGTTAAGTCTCAAACCTTTCCCATCTACTGAAAATGACTTGATACGAATTTATCTCTTTTGAACAACAGATTGTTGGCTTTTTTTTTTTTTAATTCAGTGGATTTCCTTTCTCTTTTATAATTAAATTGAGGCTGTTCTTATTGACTTCTAAGTTATTGTGTGTGTGTGTGTGTGTGTGTGTGTGTGTGTGTGTGTACCCCACCCTTTTTTTTCCTTTTGGTTTTTCAAGGCAGGGTTTCTCTTTGCAGCCCTGGATGTCCTGGAAATCACTCTGTAGACCAGGCTGGCCTTGAACTCACAGAGATCCACCTGCCTCTACCTCCTAGTGCTGGGGTTAAAGGTATGTGACACCACCACCTGGCTTCAAGTCTCCCCCTTTCAGAAGCATAGTATTTTTCTTCACCCATTTGGACTGCTATAGCGAATTCCTGTGAATGGGTATGTAGTGACTATGCATTTATCTGTACGATTCCGAACACTGGGATGTCCAGGACGTCTGGGAAGGCCTTCTGGCTAGATTATAACAGTAGAGGCATCACTTAGGCAAGAGAGAAGCACCAGAGGCCAAACTTGTCCATCTGTAAGGAATCCTCCCCCAGAATAGTAGCATTAACGGAAAGACAGTACAGCATATGCCTGAATAACTTCGATGAGGTCCTTCCTTCCACACTGTTATGACGTAGTTACATTCCAATGGGAATTACAGAAGAGACAACATTGAAACCATAGCCACAGCCACCTAGACTCATTGGCCCACTGTCCTCCAACATGTCCACCTCCCGACTGATGATATCAGTGCTCTCTGTTTCCAAGATCACATCCTGGGATGCCTGCGGTTAAGGTGTCAACATATGAAGTTAGGGACAGGGGAGTAATTCAACCCACAATACTGGTTATGTCGGGGAACATTCCCACACTATTGTCTGTAGGTGTAGACACCTTGATTTGTGCCCATTGCTCTAGAGTGTCCGTGATCATGTTACCACATATTGCTCCATAGTGACAGTCCTGTCTGGAAGCTGTTGACATTAGCCGTTCATTCAGGTGGGTAGCCTGGGGCCACTTACTTGTTCATCTTCCTTTAAGGATTCGAGCTGTCAAATGATGGCATTTTATTTATGGGACTGGTTTACTGTTAATGAAACTTGTCATGGCGTGTGAGTTACGGGTTGCTATTCTGTCTTTCCGTCATCTTGTAGCTGATGACCCAGGAAAGTATTACCCCTGACAAAATTCATTCTTATCAATCCAGGACAAATATGATCCAGGGCTTCCTTCTAGTTCCTTTCTTCGTCTCAGCACTGATTCCTCTCCTGGATTGATTGACAGCCTCATGGACATATCCCCCAAGCTGCATCACACACAAGCGAACACATAAATGCAGAGTGAAGGCTGCTGATGAGCAGCCGGCCACATTGCAGGGAAATGTACCGAGTTCTACAGAGTGCAGACGAGGTCATGACAAAGGGTACAATTGGATGGGGATTGGCTATGACAGCCAAACATCATTGGGCTTAGGTCTGGGCAAAAGAGCCAAGAACACATGCAAAGGGGGACTGTGTGAGAGATGGGTACTCATACCATCATGGAACCCAGGATCCTCTGATACAATGTATTCATGTAGCAGCTCCCGCCCCCCCCCCCCCCCCCCGGGCCACAGAGCCCTCAGGAAGTTCCACCAAACAGGTCTCTTAGAGGTTTGTTGGCAATATTATTTTTAGAGCAAGAACTGCCCTAAATCAATAATCACTGATCAATAATATGGAAAAGGTTCATAGTCATAACCTATGACTTGCTCAGGCACTTGCTCAGGAAAACAGCCCCACAGATTCTGTTCTCTGTCTCCTTCGACGGAGTTGTGTACATCCAGTGAGAAATTGTAAAGCACACTGAGGAGAAGAGGGTGTGCATCTAGACTGAGAATTTGGATCGTAGTCCGATGGTCTGAGACAAGAGCCACCGTTGCAGATTAAAATAAAAAATTAGCCAGGGGCAGTAGTCAAGGCCCGGCACTCGGGAGGCAGGAAGATTGTGAGTTCAGAGTCATTCTCACCGCAAGGCTAATTGACTCATCTCACTTTTGTTCCCTAAAGCTCTTCTCTGATAGTGAAGATGTTTGTCACCAAGAAAAGACAAAATAATGATTTCTACCCTAGTTTCACAATCCTGACAAGTTTGGTTCTGTGTGTCTGACCTGGGTGGGGCTTCTTCTCAGGTAATGCTCTTAACAAGTGTTCCTATACTGAATTGTTAGAAGCCACAGCCCGGCTCAAATGACCACAGGCTTTGTCAGAAGCACGCTGTACATCTGGCAGCTTCGCCCAGAGTAATGGGATATGCCTTACAATTTTAATTTTAACAAAAAACTACATCTGCCAGGCTCATTTCAACTGACGGGATAAATATCGTATTTCCTTGCCAGTTTGTAAACACCTCCCGTTTCATCTCTACCTAGTGTGTTCCCCTGGATAGCTTACAAATTGAAAGTTCCAGTGGAATACAAATGGGCCTGAGCTTACGTGTGGTGGTGTGGAATCTGGAGGCAGTGTTGGTGTGGAATTGAGTCCGTGCAAGAAAGGCACACAGGACTGAGAAAGAAAAAAAAAAAAAAAAAAAAAAAAGTCTATCGTAAGAACCCGATTGAGAAAATAACTTCTAGAGTGGTCAGCACCTGCCTGGGACATCTGGAGCTATCTTGATTACAGACGATGGGTGCATTGTGCCACTGTCTTAGGGTTCACATCCCGTTGATGTGACCACAAACTGTCCCCAACCAAAGATGCCATTGTCCCCTTCTGTCTTTGGAAATCATTCTCTATGAGTATATGTTGGACCGCTTCTGAAATGAATCCAAAATGCAAACCTCAGATAGTATTGTCCAATTTTTCTCTATACCCATCTGAGGGAGCAGAATAGAAAATAGAAACAGTAGCCGGGCAGTGGTGGCGCACACCTTTAATCCCAGCACTTGGGAGGCAGAGGCAGGTGGATTTCTGAGTTCGAGGCCAGCCTGGTCTACAGAGTGAGTTCCAGGACAGCCAGGGCTACACAGAGAAACCCTGTCTCGAAAAACCAAAAAGAAAAAGAAAAAGAAAATAGAAACAGTAATGGGTTCTCAGTCCTGGGGAGGGTTTTTTGCCTCCCCCTCCCCTGCCCCAGTCCTGTTAGAAATGCTGATGGTATCTTATGTGAATATGAGAAACAGAAATCTCAAAATTCTCTTATCGTCTGTAATAGCGTGATGTCGCACCACGCTAGGTAGTGATGTTGTACTTCACAGACAGAGATCAAAGTCCAGAGATATTTAATTACAGAATGTGCCCAGAGACTGACAGTGATCCAGAGAGCTTTTTCTAGCCTAGAACATGGGCATCTGGCTACAAATGCCACCCACTTTCCCTAGCCAGCCTTGGTGACTGTGGTGGTTTGAATATAAAATTGTTTCCCATAGGTACTGTTTTGGTTTATTGTGGAACTTTCAGAGGGAGAGCCTTGCTGGGTACCTGAGTAACACTGGGGTAGGCCTTGAGGCCCTAGAGCCCAACTTCAGTCCATTTCTGTCCTCTCTCTGCTTCCTGACTGTGGACCAATTAGCCAGTTTCCGCACCCTCTTACAACTATTCTTTCTCTACCAGTGAGGAACCTGTATTTCCTCAAACTGGACCCAAAATAGCTTCTTCCTCCAGTACATTGATTCTTCTCAAGTATTTCGTCACAAGGATGAGAAAAGTCACTGGCACTGATGACACACCAGCACAAGAAAGATGGTTCTGAGAACCAGGAACGCAGTAGGTATGTTGACCGAGCCTCACCCTCCTGGCACTCATGCTAGAGCCCTTTGCTGTGTATGAGTACCAGCCTCTCACCCTCTCGTCTTGCTCCCCTGCAAGCCCCTCTTGCTCCCAGACGCTGTCCACTGACCATGAATAAGGAAGGGCTCGTTGATAATGAAAGGGTTTAGTAATTATGAGTAAAGTCATTTTAAAAGGACCGTGGAAATGCCAGCCAGGCCTTCCCACTCACCCCCTTTCTGTATTCTGAATGTTCTTTTCCTTCGCTGTCAGAAACAGATACTTCAAAGAGCCATCATCTCTCAGGCAGGGTCTGAGGGGGGTTGGGAAGGGGAAAAGAAGGGGGTGAGGCCAACTTCATGCTCCCGTGGTCCACGGCACCCCCAGGGGCAAGGGCGTGGTGAAAGGGCGTGGGGCAAGATAAGCTGCACTCACTGCCACTCATTCAGTGAGTGAGCGAGTGGTCACTTGGCATTCGAGTTCTAAAATTTGAAAGTCCCTTGTTCGCAATTTCCTGTATGTGTAGCCAAATGTGTTCTAAAAGCCAAGAAGCTAGAAGAACCTCACAAAGCCACAGGATGTGGAACCCCAAGACCTCACTCCTCCTTTAGGCTCCAGAATGAATAGTTCAGTTTGAATATTCAGGGAGCAAGAGTAGATAACATTTTTGTATTTAAGTGGGAGGAAAGACATCATAAAAACACTCCTCTTGTTCCTTACTAAGCAATCAAAAAACATTGCCTGAGGTCCGAGAGACTGAGGAGCTAAAACTCTCCTCAGGCCCATAATCCAAAGGCCTAGCTGACCACCGTGCTCATTAAGATTCAGGGATGATGTAGAGGTGTGAGGAAAAGGAAGTCCCTGCTTGTGGGGAATGTCAACTGTTGCAGCCACTATGGAACCAATAGGGAGGCGTCTCCAAAAATGAAAAAGAACTGCCATAGAAGGCAGCTACAGCGTTTCTGCTACACACCCTAGCCTCTGGTCACCACACATGCACAGGCTCCCACACAAGCATACCCACCTATGGAAACATGCATGCACCTTTACCACATGTACACACAATAGAAATGAATAAACAAGGCAGAGCATGACTAAGGCAGCCTGCACCAATCTGGCTGGCAAATGGGCCCAGACACTTATGCACACACATATATGTGTCTCTTCTCACACACACACACACACACACACAGAGCAGAAGAGGGGGATTCTGGGGGAAGGGAGAAAGGAGAAGTCAGGAGGGACGAAGGGAGGGTAGTGAGGGAGGGGGAGGAATGAGAACAACACATTGTGATGCATATGTCTGAAAACAGAAAAAGACTGAGGAAAGGGACCCCCAAAACCGCGTTACACTTCTGTGGGCTTCCCAGCATGCTTTGTGTTCTCGTGGTATGTTACTCTGAGGGTGACACAGGCCCCTCACCATCTCTCTCTGGCTCCCAGAAGCAGCAGTCTCCAAACAAGGTGCCTTGGAATTCTCGGCCGGCTCCCTCTGCCGCGCTGCATGCGTGAGCCCAGCACTCCGTTTCCATTTTTTATAGTAGTCTTGAATCTTCGAGACTAATTTTAGTGTGTGTGTGTGTGTGTGTGTGTGTGTGTGTGTGTGTGTGTGTGTGTGCACACATGCATATATGTGTGTGCTCACCTGTGCAAGTATGGAGAACAGGAAAGGCTCTCAGGTGTGTTGTTCTACCACTGTCTGCCTGTCCCTTTGAGGCAGGGTCTCTCCCTCAATGGCTCACATTTTCTCTGATATGCTGAAAGCCAACAAACCCCAGAGATTCTCCCATCTCAGGGCCCCCTCAGAGCTGCTTAGAGGCATAGGCCAGACGTCTGCTTGCTGGAATCTGAAAGCTAGTCCTCGTTGTTGCTTAGTAAGCACTCTTAAGTGCTGAGTCATCTCTTCAGAGACCCCCCCACTCCATTCTTTTTATCATATTCTTTCGTATTTAAACTTATTTTTTGAGAATTTCATACATGAGCACATTTGCACCATTTCCACCCATCCCTCCCCCTTCCAGTTCTTCCCAGTCCCTCCCCAACTCCCTATCAAATTATTGACCTATTTTTCTTTCTTATGGTACATACACACACACACGCACACACACGCACACACACACCCCATGTACTTATGGACATACATAACCTGCTGAATTCATTTCATGTTGCTCGTTTGCATATGTGCTTAGGATTCTTCTCCGTATGCTGAAGACACAGCAGAAAAGGATGCTCTGTCCCTTGTCCCTCATATGTCCCCAGGTCTGTCCCTTCTCCTTATCCTTTCCATTTCCTTCCTCCGTCAAACCTCTTTGACTGGTCTTTGCCTCTGACTTGGAGCTGTCCCTGAATGTCCCCTTTCTGCTCAGTTGGGTTACCCTAAACTTCTGACCCACTCACACAGGGCTTCTGGGTGACTCTATAGTTCCTGATGACAGAAGCAGGAATCCCCAAGGTCACATTACCGTCTAGTTTAACAGCCTCAGGCTCCAGGGGCTTCTCAGTCCTTGCTATTTAGGAAGTGTCTGTGGTCCTCTCAGCCTGGAAAACCTTTTCCCCCCTGGATTCCTTCTCATCCTTAAGAATGAACAGGTGGTGGGGCTGGAGAGATGGTTCAGTGGTTAAGAGCACTGACTGCTTCCAGAGGTCCTGAGTTCAATTCCCAGCAACCACATGGTGGCTCACAACCATCTGTAATGGGATTTAATGCCCTCTTCTGTTGTGTCTGAAGACAGCTACAGTGTACTCATACATATAAATAAATAAATCTTAAAAAAAAAAAAAAAAAAAAGAATGAACACATGGTACCCATTTGCGTTGTCCTGTCTGACTGTCCCTCTAGACCAGTGTCCTTAGACACACACACACACGCACATTCCCCCACTCTCTGTGGCTCAACCAGAGAGCACTATGGTGATATCACATTCTTCCGTGTGGAGCTCAGAGGCAGGAATATGAGAGCTCTGGTCGATGTGAGGACGCATAGTGCTTTGATGCATTTTATGCTCTTTTTAAGGAACATAGGCATAGTACAGGCAACAATCAATCATTAAAATGAAACACCTTTGCCTAGCATGGGCAAGACCCTGGATTTGATCCCAGCAGGTGAAAGGAAGATAGGTAGGGAGAGAGGAAGGAAAGGAAGGGAAGTGGTAAATCTACCCAAACCTCAGTTTCCCATGCTGGGAAACAGTAAAACCAAGAGTCAACCGCAAAGTCTCTGTGAGGGTGAGTTCCTTTCTGTGAGGGAAGCAGTGTTGGTTGCGGTGTAACATCTCTAGAGAACTCTGATTTGCCTTAGCTCTGTTGCAGTTTGCACGATGAGCTAGCCCCCTTGGCCTCTGACTGTATGTACTTCTAGATGGCCAGGGAGGAAGGGGGCCAGGAACATGGACCATCTGCTGCTGCATATCCATTCTGCCATGTGCATACCATTGTCCCAGAGTCCAGACCCAAACCCAAGGCTGACGGAGATGACCTGGCACCACATCTGGCTCAAAGGTCAATGCACTCCCTGTATGCATGTATGAAGCTAACTTGGCGGTGCATCCTCTAACCCCAGCACTCAGGAGGTTGATGCAGGAGGATCATAGGTCCGAGTCCAGCCTGGACCCCGTAGAAAGGTCTTTTCCATGTGTATGTATAGTAACTGTCAACTTTTTCCCCCTACAATATATTATTGTGCCTAGTGCTGGGTATGATGGCTTTAGTTGTCAACTTGACCCAGTCTAGCCCTGGGAAGGGAGTCTCAATGAGAACTTGTGTCGAT
This sequence comes from Uromys caudimaculatus, assembly GCA_028551405.1. Taxonomy (NCBI): domain Eukaryota; kingdom Metazoa; phylum Chordata; class Mammalia; order Rodentia; family Muridae; genus Uromys; species Uromys caudimaculatus. The sequence continues at coordinate 15,257,527 of CM052714.1, read as the reverse complement.
TGCCTTGGCCAATGGGCAAGCCTATGGAGGATTTTTTTAGCTGGATTCATTGAGGTAGACAGACCCACCCTGAACGTGTTCAGCATCATTCCATGGGCTAGGCCCTGGGCTGGGTAATATAGAAAGGAAGGGTTAAACACTCGCACGCCTGCATTAGTTCATTGACTGTGGACGGAATGTGACTAGTTGCTTCAAGTATCTGCCACCTTGACTTTCCCACAATGATGGGATGTACCTGGACTTCTAATCCCTCTTTTCTGTAAAATTTGCTTTTCCCTTAAGTTGCTTTTGCCAGGGTATTTTATCACAGCAACAGGAAATGAGACTAAGACGAGGGGATTCAGTTTCTTTCCAGTGTATCGGGTACTTAGATCGGATTGGGTACCTTCACCACATGCCTTCCTCTTCCTCCCCCCTACACACTCCACAGGCTCCTTCTCTCCCCTAGAGCTCCTAACTCAGACTCCATCCATACATATGGTTTATATATATATATATATTATAAAATCTAGAATTTATAAATAAGAGAAAATGTATGATATTTATCTGGTCTGACGTATGCTACTTTATGCGATATAGCCCAAGAACCACAGTGCTAATTAATTGAAGGGAGGTGACATGCCTTCTCTTTCTCAACCTGACCACATGCTATTTGATATTTCAGAAAACCCTGTCCCCAGCTACCTGCAAACGCGTCTTGCATTGGAGTTGCTAACACACTTGCCTCTGCCTGTTCTATCTGGAGTCCTGCGTCCTTTTCTGTGATTACGTGTGTAACTGCAAGTCTGTGACCACGTCACAGCTTCCTGGTTGGCTGTGACTGAGCATTTGTGTGTCCCATTTAGGGTGGCACAACTCTCTGGTCTCTTGTTCTGTGCACGGTTAGCAGCCGTGGGTCTCTGTGTTAATCACCACCTACTGCAAAAAGAAGCTTCTCTGACGCGGGCCGAGAGAGGCATCCTCTGTGGGTATGATAATGAGCCACTGGGATGAGGTTTAATACTGTTATTGTTTAGTGGAGTAATAGTAAGAGGTTATCCTCTCAGGCCTGTGACCTGCCAAGTTACAGGTCCTTTGGGGTATTTTATCACAGCCATAGAAATGAAACCAAAACACTTGTGAATTCTAAAAAAATGCACATCGAAATGAAGTAAAAAAAGTGTTGCCTTCTTTAGATGGGTTGTTTATTTTTATTTAATTTTTTTCATGCAATATATTTTGATCATTTTCTCCTCTCCCACCTCCTCCCCCCCACTGACAAGGAGAAGTGGACACAAAGTCCCATCCTCACCAAGCAGCAGCATGCAGTCGATTAGCTGCTGGTAAAGGGACTCGGTTTTCTACAGCATTTGTGTTTCATCTCTGCTCCCTAGATCATATCTGCCTTTCTAGGAACTTCATTTTTATTCATCACAAAGGCATTTGTTTCTGTTCATTCATCCGTCCATCCTGTCATCTGCTACAGGACACTGTGTTTACTATAAAAATGTAAGCTGTGTCCCAAGCTGTGGCTCCAATAACAAGACTGGCTCAACAAGCCAACCATCGTCAATACTGCACCTCTGTCCATAGCCTCCACTACTTAAAATACAGTGCAGCGGAAGCCAAGTTCAAAGATGTAATCTCTGCGTCAGCCAGCTAGTTTCAGGAGATAATGAATAACTGGCCTGGGAAGCCACATACTGTACCCATAAACTCAGGCTATTGATCTCACAAACTTTTGCTGCTGGCCAGACGGGGTGACCGAGCACAATCCAGAGCCAGGAGAGAAGTGTCACAGAGCCTACCCATGATGGATGGTGCCCAAGAGTACCATCCTTGCATGTGAGAAACAGGAAGCTTATACACTGCAGCATTCTGGATTGGAGCTAAATTACACTGACCACAGGAACACAGAGCCACTTAGACGTCTGTTGGACTAACATGGACCTGAATTGTAATAAGCACTGGAATAGTCAATACGTAGAAACACGGAATCGAGGAATGGTGGAACTCTGTTGAATAGATGGAGGAACATAGAACAATTTATGCCTTGCATGTACTGAATTGGAAGTTCAAGATGTGCCCAAGCAAAGGCCCTCATCAGAGAAGCTTCTCTGTGCAGCAGCTGTTGGTATAGTCTGAACCCTACAAATAGACTCATGCAGAAAATAAGAGACTGTAAAGTGTGCAGCTCTAGATGGGACATCTGTACCATATCTCTTCCCCACAAGGTACAGGGATCATCACAGAAGAGAGGAGGCAAAGATTATATGAGCCAGAGGGGGGGACCATCTACAGCCAAACAGGGTTTGCCGGACGTGACAGCTCAGCGGCATACATGATGAACTCACAGCTGCTGGGACTGTGTACATAGAACTTTCACAGGATCAAGCCATCAAAATGATGCCAACCCTGACTGAGGAGGAGCTCATGGAGTCCCACCCCAGGTTAAGGAGCTGTTGGCAACTGATGGTTGCTGGGGGGCAGGGAGCAGTCAGTTTTCCTCACTAATGTGGCTCCTGGAAGACTGGCCAGGCTCCTGTCCATAGTCCTACACCCATACACAAACAGGTGACAGGAAGTGGACTCTGTAGTTTTTTTTTTTTTTTTTAAATGGGCACGTGAGGTTGGGAGGGGAAGTGGTGAGAGTATATTCCCAAACATAAAAAGGAGATAAATAAACATAAAAATAAAATGATAACAGAGTGGAGGAAAGTGGGATGGAGGGACAAGGAAGATACCGACGTCCATTGCAAATGTTAGTGAACTGCGCCTCCGTGTCTAACATCTAATGCAATAAATGGCTTACTTATTTATTATGCTAGGATGAACTTGGCATCTCAACTTGACTGGTCCACAGTGTATCCATATATTTTGTCAAATATGATTCTGGTTAGGGTAGATGTTATGTCTATATCTGATCTCATGCTTCTGCAAAAACTCGATCTTCCTGGTCAATAGTGATAGCACCCTCTCATTGCTTAGTCGGAGAGATGACCTGTTCTCCTCTCCGCTGCTCATTTACTCTGGTTCTGTGTATCCGAGCTGAATGAACCCTGCTGCTCACTCAGCTCTCCACTCTGACCCCAAGAATTACAGTGATCTCTGGGATGGTCTTTCAGCTTCCCTCGCCCCCACAATCTAGTCTTGAGACAGCATGCAGATAATTCTTGGGAAAGAAAGTCATTCCGCTGGAAACTCTGGCGATTCCCTTTAGTTCCGGATGAAAGCCAGACTTCCTTCAACAGTCCACAGATCCCCTCTGCTCCCTGCCTGTCTCAGACCTCACACTCCCCCACTGCCACTTCCCCCTACTTTCATGCCAGCCACACTACTTGTTTGCTATTCCTGGAACAGAGAAGACCACGGCCAGAGTTAGATTCTCCACAGTGGCTATTTCCTCTGACCGGAAGCTCCTCCCACAGGCACCCACGTGGTCAGTTCCACATCCTCCGTGTAAGCTGAAATCCATCCTAAACAACTGGATACACACACACACACACACACACACACACACACACACACACACACACACACACACACACACTTTTCCCTCCCCCTTCCCTCCCTCTGTCTCCCTCCCTGTTTCCCTTTCTCTCTCTCTCCTCCCCTCCTCCTTTCCCTCCATTTCCCTTCCCTCACCTCCTTCTCCCGTCTCCTCCCACCCACTTCCCTCCCCTGCCTTTCCCTCCTGTCTCCTCCCCTCCTCTCCTCTCCAGTCCTCCCCTGGTCTTTCAGTAGCCCAGGCCGACTTCTAATTCATTATATAACTGGGAATGACCTTGAACTTCTGATCCTCCTGCCTCCACCTCCTGAGTGCTGGAACTTCAGCACCATTACACCCAGAGCTGCGTATGGAGCCTAGATGCTTCATGGATGCTAGGCCAGCATTCTACGAACTGAGCTACACTCGCCCCCCATCCCCATCACCATCCTACATATATTTCTGGACTTAACACTGCACCACTTCTGCCCCCTGTGGCTTTTAACACCTAACGTGCTGTATATAATTGAGTTATCATGACTGAGGCTCTTTGTCTCCCTCTGTGATGGTTAATACTGTGAGTCAATTTGACTGGGCTCAGGCCTCACACACAGGGCACCCTGTCTACTTACCTGAGTAAGCTAAGAGACAAATGAGAACAAAGGACAGAACTCTGTAGAGGTGTATGGGTAGACCATATCAAGTAACCTGCCACAGGGACTGGGGAGACTGTCCTGCTTTCATTCCAATGCTGGGATAAAACACTCCGACCAAAAGCAACCTGGGGGAGGAAACAGTCTATTATTTGGCTCATACTTCCAGGTTATAATCTGTCATTGAGAGATATCATGGCAGAAACTTGACCCAGAAGCCATGGCAAAATGCTGCTTACTAGCCTACTCACAGGCCCATGCTTAGCTGGCTTTCTCCTACAGTCCAAGACTACTTTCCAAGGGAATGATGCCACCTATAGTGGGCTGGGCCCACAGCCCAATCTGATCTGGGTGGTCCCTCGGGTGACTCTAAACTATGTCAAAGTGACAGTTAAAGCTAATTAAAACAGAGTCAGTTGTTTGGTAAGATAAAGGAGTAGCAGTAGGAAGAGGAGGGGGACGAGAAAGGGTAATGAGGAAAGTATGATCAAAGTATACCATATATATGATGTCATATCTATCTTATGCATAATTAATATTTGCTAATAAAACTTTCAAAGGCAGACTGGAGAGATGACCCAATTTATCAAGTGCCTGTTGTACAAGCATAAGCACCTGAACTGCCCCCCCAGCACCCATCCACCTAAGGTAGGAGTGATGGCCCATGCCTGTAACCCCATCACTGGAGAGGTGGAGACAGGCAGCACACGCACACATGTACACTCATATACAACAGAGAGAGAGAGAGAGATCTTAAAACACACACACACATATACATGATTTGGAGTCATGTGATCTATGGAATAAGGTAACCATAAATTAAGAAAGGCACAGGATTTTAATTAGCCAGTTCTTCTTGGATTTTTCCAAGAAGAAAAATGTCTTGTCTTTATTACTTTTCTTTTGCTGTGATAAAAAAAAATGCCCTGGCAAAAACAACCTAAGAGATGGAGAGTTTATTCTGGCTCACAGTTGGAGGTTACAGTCCATCATAGCAAGGAAATCACAGCAGCGGGGCTTGAAGCACCTGGCCACATTCCACCCTCAGTCATAAAGCAGAGAGCAGTGAATGGTTACACTGAACTTACTTTCTTCTTTTTACACAGTCAGAGACCCTATCCTAGGGAATGGTACCACCCACAGTGGGCAGGTCTTTGTACCCCAACTAACCTAATAAAGATAATCCCTGCAGATATGCCCAGAGGCATGTCTCCTTAGTGATTCTAGATCTCATCCAGCTGATAACTACAATTAATCTTTACAGCATCCCAGCTCCAGTCTACTACAGCCATTGGCTGTCAGTTTGCTCTGTAGGTACAAAGAATGCTGCAATTCTATGCTGTTGCTTCTTCATAATGGTGCTGCCATTGGTGGGGAGGGTTGGAATTGGCACAGGAGGGTCTTGCCAAATAATGACAGCAGAGATGGGAGTAGAGGACAGATTCATAACACAAAGAAAGGGCTCTCTCTGCCTTCACACCCACATGAAGAGAGCTCTTGAAAACAGTCTTCAAAGAATGAGATAGATGTCAATCAAAATAAACAATCAAAGGCTGTATATGTACAACCACTTTAATCACCATAATTTCATATAAAACTATAAAAATGTATCCCACATGCCTGTGGGAAAATACGCAGATATTTTGAATTAGTGGGGGTTTTCTTTTAAATAAATCCTAATTAATGTTAAGTCAAAAAATTACTGAAACTATTTTCCTTATGTGTGGTTAAAAACATAGCAATTCAAAGAAAATAATCCTACCACCATTCTGTGTGTAGGGGAGGGTGGTACAGGGTGGAGAGGCTTCTTTAACCCCATTAAATTCCCTAAAGGCATCTCCATGGTAATGACAGAATATACCCGGAGAGGAGGCGGATGAGCAAAAACAGGGTGAGCAACTGACAGATCTCTGTGGCTCCTGTAGCCACCCACAGGGCTCCAGGAGCTCTGTTCCATAGAAACACGGTCCTTAGAACACTGGCGGGAAGCAGGAGGAGGGATTACATTCCATGGGCAAAGACACAAGTGCAGCAAAGGGATAAGCTTTAGCAGCCCCACATGAGATGGGCTGGGAATCAAGAGACAGACATCATACCCAGCATCCCTCCTCCCGGCTCCATGGACCAGGGTGCCCTGATTGTGTTTATAAGGCTGGTGTTCTACCCTCGAGGAAAACAATGGAGCTGTGCGATGATGTGCTAACCTTCACAGTGAAAGTGTATGTGTGAAGAAGGATGATTGACACTAGGGATTGATGGCTAGGCCGACGGTTGATCTAGCCCTGGGGGTGTTTGGAAACTCCTAAGACATTGCTGAAATGCCTTGCACTGCTTGGGTTACTACAGCTTGATGTGATCTCAGCTACACTCTGAATGCATCTCTAAGAAGAGATCTGCCCATATTTTCATCACAGCCACTTAATCCGAGGGAGAGAAAAGCAGCTTCTTGCAGGTGCAGGTGACTTCGCCAGAATCTTGCAGATGGGACCCTGGGTAGTTTAAGCTGAGATGTATCATTAGAAAATAAAGGCAACTGGTGGGCAAGCCATCACTTGATGCATTGCATGCAGGCAGAACTCATCAGATGTCAGCAAAATAAAAAAAATTAAAAAAAAAAAAAACTAGATACCTGTCGGAAGTCTTATACTTCTCGTAATTGGAAGAACTCATTTGTGGCTGCTGTGTGCTTCCTTTGAAACTGGTGAACTGAAGTTGCTTTAGCACTTTGCTCCAGTTGGCAAAGTCCTGTGGAAAACCCTGGTGCCTCTCAGTGTACACAACCTCATAAAGTAAAAGTATAGATGATTATAAACTCCATCCTCGTCGGCAGTCAGATGGTATGTCCCAGAGAGCATAGCGATTGATTGATGTTCTCTCAGCTCGACCAATCCGATAAATTGAAAGAATAATGATATAGAAGGTGAGCATCATCTTGGCCTCCCATCTGTTTGGGGGGGGGGGGGGTTCCATGATGCATAACAGGTAAAGTTTGCGTTTTTAAGTTCATTCCCTCCTTCTGTGTTCTCACAAAACTAAATCTGAATATCCTCATTTGTCATTGCTAAGTACGAGCTCCCTGCTTTCTTCTTGGAGTCCAAATAATCTGTTCATCTCGTGTCTCTGCCATGAACCCAGCCTTTGCCAGGAGCATTGTCAAGTCCCAATGTAGGAGAGAGTTAGTTACCAGATTTCATGTGCATCTTATGTTCTCGTTAGCCAGCACCCTGGGGGTGGGGGTGGAAAAGACCTGTTCTCCTTGACTCTAGTCACCTTCATGTACACACTGTAGTCACTGTACCTAGCGGAACAGCCCAAGATCCCATAGCCCCAGGATTCTGCTCTGATATGAACTATACATATTCTGATGGAGATATAAGCAACCACATCTCAAAAGCTATTAGTCTTAATCTGAAGAAGCAGTTAACATAAAGGCTCTGTGTTGGGTTATTTTGGGTTTTGGTTTTGGAGGTGGAGGTGTTGATTGACCTCTAACCCTGTGGTTTCAAGACTCAGGAGATATAGTGGGGACTCAAACCACGGCTGGTCACTGTGTTTAATGTTTACGTAGACATTGAACTTGCTATCAGATACCTAACAATCTGAACATTTTCTGGCATTGAGCACTTAGAGAAAATTATGGCCCACCTGTCATGTCAGCAGAACTGTGCTCTGGTCGTTTGCTTCAATTTGTTTGGTTCCGTTGGTCGTTTTTGGTTTTTTGTTTTGTTTCGGTTTGGTTTTTTTGTGTGTGTGTTTTTGTTTTGGTTTTGGGGGTTTTTGTTCTGGTTTTGGGTTTGGGTTTTTTGTGTGTTGTTTGTTTTTGTTTTTGTTTTTGTGAGTTAGGGTCTCATGTACCTAGACTGGCTTTGAACTCACTGAGTAACTAAGGCTAGCACTGAAATAACTATGTAGCTAAGGCTAGCCTTTAACTTCTGCTCCTCCTGCCTCTATCTTCTAATCACTGAAATGACACTAATGAGCCACCAAACCTCAGATGGTTGACAGAGAAATTGCAGAACATTTTCATAGAAAATACTTCATATTGAAAATGCCAATTTGTAACTAAAAATTCAATCATGGTAAGAAAAATGGAACAAGTTGACATCAAACTTCAATGTATCTAAACAGTGCTTTGTCGATGGTCCTGACCTCTCGTTTCCAGGTACTCCTCACCAAAAGCCAGCGAAGAGCGACCTCATGTGACCCTGTCACCATCATTCTATATGCTTTTTATGTTTGATGGCTGAGAAAGTTGCTTTATAAACCAAAGTAAAGGCTGTTACTGAAATAAAATATACTAATGAACAGAGTGGACTATTAAAGCTCTTTGTGGAACACTTAGGTACAAGAGTGTGGGTGTTAAATGCTTCTCTCTGGGAGCTGGAGAGATGGCTCAGCAGGTCAGAGTGCTCGATGTTTGTGCAGAGGACTTGGGTTCAACTCTTAGCAACTACATCAGATTGTTCACAACTGCCTATAACTCCAGTTCCAGAGGGTCTAAGACCCTCTGGCTGCACACACGGTGCACTACATAAACCCATGTAGGTGGGCACACACGTGCATGCATGCATACACACACACACACACACACACACACACACACACACACACATTTAAAATATTACATCTTTTTAAAAACTAAAAAAAAAAAATTCTCTCCAGACACCAGGACGATGCAACTACATATAGCAGCTCCTGGTAGACTAAGTCATCAAATTTAAACCTTTAGTCTTTTGTTTTTCAAAGAGAAGCTGGAGGACAATCCTAATAGAGTTGAAAAGCAAAACTCCAGGGCAGGAAAACTAGATGTTGGCAGCTGCCAGTGATAGAATAGAGAACGATTGGGGAAAGGCATGGCGTCTGAGTTCATCATCCTGGAGACCAGCCCTGAGGGAAGGAGGGAGCAAATGAGAAAGACCAAAGCAGCCCAGAGTACCTTAGAACACGATCTCGGGCTCAGGCTAGCATCCAAAAGAAAGAGGAAAAGTTAAAGCATTCTGAGTCCCAAGGGTGGGCAGACCCTACAGAGCCTCTTGGCCACCAGCAGGGACTGCCTTAATGGGGAAGTCTTTGGGATCCTTCAGTGGTTTTGTTTGGTTTTGCTATTTTGAGACAAGAGCTCAAGTAGCCCAGGTTGGCCTCCAACCATGTAGCTGATGATAACCCTGAACCTGTGGTTCTGCCTCCACCTACCCAGTGCTAGGATTGTGAAATGTATACCACGCCTGTTTATGCAGTGCTGGGGACCAAGCCCAGGGCATTACCAATGCTGGCTGAGCTCCATGAACAGAATCGCACCCCCAGTCCCAGTCAGTGTTTAGTCAGTGTTTAGTGGCCCTACAACAGATATTTATGCAACCTGTATCTTTTCAATTCCAAGAAATGTGTTATTGTTTGATATAATGACAATCATATATAATATCAGGTACAGTTGTAGTACTCAGAAAATTAGAACTAAATATTAGTAAAAGCAATAATGGTTGATACTTGGTACTGTTTGCTAAGAAATATTGCTTGCTATACATTTTCTAGAGGTTTAAATGCAGTAGGATCCAATCACTCAAAGATCCACCGGTTTGGGGAGGTAGCTCAGTGGATAAAGGGCTTGCCACACAAGGCACTAGAGATGTCAGATTCGCTGGCGTCATAGGAGGTTGTGAGACACTTGACATGCGTGCTGGAAGCGGAACTCATGTCCTCTGCAAGAGCAGAATACACTCTTAACTGTTGAGCCATCTCTCCAGTGCAACCTTGAACTTCTTATCCTCCTTCTTCCTCCCAAGTACTGGGACTACAGGCCCCTGCCACCATGCCCAGAGCTGCATGCTGCCATGCCCAGAGGTACAGCACACAGGCAAGCACTCCATCCGACCAAACTACATCCCCAGCCTCCAAATTTTGCTTCAATTCCTAAGCTGTAACAGTGCCACCTTTGTCTGAAACCATCATTTCTAAAACGATGGAGTTCTCACAGTACCTGTGTTACAGTTTGTTCTAGAATATCTTGCAAACGGTTCGTGTGTTAAACACTGATCCCTGGCTGGTGGTACTGGAGGGAGGTGAGGGAGATGATAGAACCCTTCTGAAGTGGGACGTAGTTACAGATAGTAGGCCATTGAGAGCGTGCCGGTGAAGAGTGTATCCGGATGCTGCACCCCCCCATACCAAGCTTCTGTAGCCCCACTCGCTGAAGAACAGATACTTTCTGAAATGCTGAAGGCTACTGTTTGTGTTTTCACTCTCTAAACATGTTTGTTTGACCCAACCATACCGAGGTGCTTGATCACGTGTAGAGAGGAAGTACTCAGGCCGGAAATACATCAGGAAGCTCGCTCACCTCTGATTGGACCTGATTGGAAATAGAATGGCTTTATGGTTTTGCCTTTTTAAGCCTCTGCAAAATGTGACTCATCTCCATTTTCCCAGAACCCAAAAATGAACCTGCTCAGAGTCCATTGTCCTGGACAGTATTGAATTATAGTTTGCTTCAAATTTGGCTCAAATTCACCTCCCAGCTCCTTTTTTTCCCTTTTGTCTTGTTTCTATAACCCACTAAACAGTTAGTGATGCCCTTATGCACATGGTGTGGAGACATTCTTTATTCTCCAGGGCAAGGAATCCTATCAAACTGAGCAGACATTGTTTTAAAGACAATTATTTTTATTTTTGAACACGTTTATAATGTTTCCACATACAGAGATTTTCCCCATGGTGGAATTAGAATGTTCTGTATTTATTTCTGTTTCTCATCTGTATTTCCCAGCGATTCCAATGAGCAAATATTAATTTCATAATCAGAAAAAGAAATCTTTTCACAAAATGACTTAACCATTTTCTAGTTGACATAAAACTATACAAGTACCCTGCATCCTAGGGTCTGGAGAGATAGCTTAAGAACACTGACTGTTCTTCCAAAGGACCTGGGTTCAATTCCCAGCACTTACATGGTGGCCCATAACTGTCTGTAACTCTAGTTCCAGAGACTCTGATGCCCTCTTCTGCCCTGCAGAATTCTGCATGTATGTGGGTCACATAACCTCACACACATATACACTAAAAATAAAAGATAAATAATGTTTAAAAAGAACCCTGTGTTCTGAAGGCTGGAGAGATGGCTCAGAAGGAAAGGACCCTGCCCCCGAGCCTGGTGGCCTGTATTTGATCTCCAGTGCAGAATCGACTCCCATAAACTGTCTTTTGAAGTTCACACAAAATTAGTAAATAAAAAATGCAATTTTAATTTTTTTTTTAAAGAACCCCTGATTTTAGAAATAATTGGCTAGTTCCATTGCTGCTCTGTGCCCATCTTCAAGGTCAAAGTTTGTCACATCTCTGATCTGCCTGAAGAGAATCGCTTTGCCTTTTTGGGTAAAGTTTCTCCAAAACTTACAGATGAAACACTCCCATTTGACTGCAAAACAACCCAGTTCCTTCTGGAGCTAAATGGAGATAGAACTGATAGCAGAACTCCATTCTTCAAGTTCAGAGTCATTGCAAGGGCCACAAAGACACAGCCCTGAGCTACTCTATCCCAAGCACAGTCCAGCCTTGGAAACATTTGCTGAAAATACGACCTGCCTCTTCCCTTTCATAGGACCATGTGTCTTCTCCAACGATACCTGGGACAGAAAAGATTTGGGGGCTTGTCTTCACAGCTTGAAAATGTATTTCCTTTCAGGAAATTGTCTTAGAAAACTGAAACCCAAAGGAAACAAGGGGTTTGGTTGCTTTATTTTGGAAATAAATTTGAAGTCGTTCCAAAAGACACTAACTGCTGTGTGTAAGTGTGTGTCTACGTGTGCGTAACGGAGAGTGTCTTCCTCGATTACTTATTGTTTGAGGCAAGGTCTACTCCGTGGACCTGGAGCTCACTTACTGCTGAGACTGGCTGGGCAATGGCAAGGCTCCATCCTCTCTCTTTTCATCCCTTCCTGCTGCTGCCTAGCACTGCCGTTACAGGTAGGTGCAGCCACACGCTGCTTGTTAAAAATATGGATGCTGGAGAGCCAATCCATCAGCAGTACTTTACGGAGGTATCTCTCCAACCCTACAGCTGGGTTTTGAGACCACCAACCGCCTGTGGTCTCAACACTCACAAAGCCAAGACCAGAGGCTCTGAGACAAGGCAGGGCTACACTTGGCAAAACTGGTGAACTCCGAGTTCCGTGGGAGATCCTGTGTTAATAAATAAAATAGGGGTGCAATCATGGAAGACACCTCGATTCCAGGCCTCCATATGTGCACACACACATGCACCTACACATGCATTCCCACAATGCATACATACCACCTACATAAACACACACCAATAATAATAATAATAATAATAATAATAATAATAATAATAATAATAATAAATAATAATATAGGATGCCTTTCAAATCTGAAGATTCAGCTCAGGTGGTATGCTGTTTGCCTAGTTTGTGCAAGGCTCTGGGTTCAATTCCTATCAACATACATGCATGCACACAAACACTCGCGCGCGCGTAAACCCACACACATGCAATTGCTTTCTCTAGTGGGAAGCACTTTTGTAAGCTTAACTGACATCGATGCAATTCAACCTATATTTATTGAGCCTTCCTAATAGATGCCTACTTAAGTAGGTAGAAGGACGTCTAAAGTCCTCCCAGCCCGCCTTTCCACTGACATCTGTACCCTAAGCTTTGATGGCTCTGGTATGCCTTGGTCCAGCTGTGGAAGTTCAGGATGAACTGGAGGTGACAAACCACTTTACAGCGCACTGGACTCTACTGGCACAGAAGGAAGGCTGAAATGTTTGTTAGCACTGGTAGAAAGAGGAGTTGCTCTTTCTTCTTTCAACTTTTTTTTTTCCCTCTCTTAATTTTTTAACTAATAAATTCTTCACACAATTGCCAAATTAAGGCAAAAAGCAACCTTCTTGATATTTATGATGGTTTCATCAGATAACTAATATAAAATATCGTCCAGAATTCTGCATCTCCTCAGACTTCAGAGTTTGTTCTTGGGATGTTAGAGATAAGCAAAGTTGGTCTTAATAAATCTTTCCAATGTTGTAAATATACAGTTGCTGGCCCTTTCTCTTCTTGGAGCAAGAAGCCAGATCCCACCAGCAATTTAGATATCCTAGCCTTTCTCCAAGATGTCATTTCATCAGACATATTGTGGTTTAGCCAAGTGCTGAGAGCTAAGCAGGAGGCTTGTGTATGGCTTTGCCCCAACTGAAGATCACTGGCCTTTGGGAAAACCAGCATCGCCCCTTTGATCTGGTAATTGAATCTGGGCTGAGAAAAGTCCCTGGAGAGAGAAATATTTGCTTTCTAAGGAAATATTAACGTTCCAAACCTGGGATGATGGTGCACACCTGCAATCCCAGTCATCAAGAGACAGAGGCAGGAGAATTTCTGTGAGTTTGAGGCTAGTCTTGCCTACATCAGTAGTTCCAGTGAGCCCTCCTTCCTTACGTTGCTTCTTGTCAAGTATTTAAACACAGCAACAAGGGACATAACTAACATAACTCTGATGTGAGCTGGTACATGGCTGTCATAACCGTCACTCACAGTTATTGTGTACCTTCCAGGGGCCAGAGGTTTAAAATGTAGCATCTCTTATAATCTGGAGGCTGGAGGGGTTGTTATCTTTTATCTGTGCCAAATGAAACCAAAGCTCAGCTGAAGTGGTTTTCTGAAGGCCCCATGGGTGCTAAGTGGCAGAGGGCAGAGGTGAAACAAGGTCTTCCTAACTCCAAAGCCCCTACATAGAGCATCTCGCTTAGACATAGCAAGGGGCTTATAATCAGAAATAGACCGCAGGAGCCACTGTGGCTGAGAATAATTTCATCCCCAACAGTCTGCTGCCCCTGTCAGAAAGGACTGCTCTTTGACATGTGACACACCTCTGCAGCAGAGACTGTGCTCACCTAGGGAGATTACCCAGTTTTTCTATTCTTGCCCAGGTCTCCCTAAGACCCGGTAAATGAGCATAGGGTCACGGGGACATAGTAGATGGCTCCTATGTGCAGTCAGGTTTGAAACCATTGCTCTGAAATGTTGTTTTTTTTAAAAAAGAAAGAATTATAAGGGACTTTTCCATTTTCCACCCTGCAAACAAGACTGAGTAAAATTCTGCTGGAAGCATTTCAACTGCCCCTGAAAAGCGGGACCTTTGCTATTTGCTACTCCAGGCGTGCACAGAGACTCCAACTTTGTATCTGGCTCCTCAACACTTGGAGAAAGCAGAGAGCACTCAAGGCACAGGTGAGGGCCTCAAAGCAGCCATGGTGCTATGGGACTCTCACCCCTGTGGTACCTTGGAATTCTGTTCATATATCTTTGAACGTCATATTAATGTAACGAGAGGAATCATTTGGCGAGTTAGTCAGAAGTGAATGTGACCATACATGGGCTGAGGACCATGTAAAAAATCAAATCAGACTAAGCCCATACAGTATGATAAATCGTCAACTCATAATGATTATTTTGGGGGGTTGATAGAAACAGGATTTTACCCACTAGCCCAGGCTGGCCTCAGATTGTAAGCAAGCCTCCTTGCCGCTGTCTCCTAAGTTCTGGGCTTAGAGGTGTGAGCTATCACACCATGTCTGCCTTTATTGTTATTTCAAGTCAGGATCTCACTTGGGAGCTCAGGTTCTCAGAAACCCTGCTGCCTCGGCCTCCTTGAGGGCTGGGATTACAAGAATGAGCCGCCACATCCAGCATGGTTGTTATTGCTACTGCTGCTGTTCTTGCTTTAATCCAGGTCTTTCTGTCACCCAAACTGTTTATTGTAGTGTTTTCAGTCCACAGTTGGTTGAACCCACAACAGTAGTACCCAGAGATACAGAAGACTGTCTGTATCAGCATAACAAAGGGGCTGAGGCTGAGCTCACTAGTAGATCAGGATATTTTATCACACTGTGAACCCCAAAATTACATTATTTACTGGGAAAACCTGATTCTAGTTGTGGTATGGCTCACCCTTAGCACACACCTCTGTCCCAAACAATAAAGGTAAAGTTAGTTCGTGGAAGGAAGCACCATGCTTGAAAGTGGTGTCTAATTGACGGGCAGACAAAGTGATGAATCAGAGAAAGATTTGACAGAATAAAATATGCCCAACTCTCAGGAGAAGAGAGAGGAAAAGGAGGCTACTTAAGAGAGAGCAGCAGGGCTGGAGAGATGGCTCAGCCGTTAAAGGCTAGGCTCACAACCAAAAATATAAGAGAGAGCAGCAGCGCACGGGGGGGGGGGGGGGGGGGG
>CM052714.1:15190837-15242068 GCA_028551405.1 Uromys caudimaculatus | reverse complement strand
AGGAGCCAAATTAGAACATATTGTCAAAATTTAGTATGAGGCCAAGCAAAGCAATTTCAGGAGAGGCCCAGAGAAGCCAGATTGAATCAGTCAGCCTCAAGAGGAGTTTGAGCCAGAACAGCTGAGTTGAACCAGCCAGCCAGAGCTCAGAAAGAACTAGGAGGGGTGAGCTTACTCAGCAGTAAGTGAAAACATTCTATGCCTAGTTAGGATCGTACTAAGGCTAGAAGCTTCCAGGACTAGGCATAGGTTAGAGACTGGGGCAGTAATCCCAGGAGAATACAATTACCAATACGAAAACTTAAAGTTACTTTTACACATGAGTACTTGCTTACATGCCATGAGTATTTAAATTCAATCCCTAACAGTGCCAAGAAAAAAAAAAAAAAAAAAAAAGAGACTGAGAGGGGAGAGAGAGAATAGGGGGATGAATACAGAGAGGGCGAGAGGAAGGAAAAGATGGAAGGGGTGAAGGAAATGGATCGCTAGCTAACATAATAAAGAAAAACACCCTGCAAGACGGTCACATGTTCCTTTCAGACCCCTGAGCCATGGCATTCCCTGGGTGGCCCTCTCAGGCCAACGTGCCCAGAGGCTTCTTTCTGTCCACAGTAACCAATCCAGTGTTTGCCTGCAGAATAACATGGCTGTCCTTCTGAAACCCATGTCAGAGAAGATTCAAGAAATACAGACTTTCCGAGAGAGAAACCGGGGCAGCAGCATGTTCAACCACCTCTCAGCAGTCAGCGAAAGCATCGCCGCCCTGGGGTGGATAGCTGTGGTGAGTTACAGCAGAATGCCACACACCCTCTCCCCACATTTTCAGGGAGTTCCGGGGCCACCTTCACGCTCCTCCCTCCGTAGTCTGGTCCACTGAAGGAAGGATCCTCCCACAGTAGATGCGTCAGCTTTCTCTTACCCTGTGTAAGCCCCGTGCTTTCTACTCTGAGATGGGAAAGTGTTCCTTCCGCCTTTACAAAGCACCCACTGCCTCCGACTCTCACCCATCGATCTTTTGCTTTTCTTCAGCTTCTTCGAGATGTTCTCTTTCTTATCCTATTTTTTTTTTCTTCTATGCTTGGGTGATGGTCCTGTTTTCTCAGTCCCCCAAACCTGGTTCTTATGTCAAGGAGATGAACGACGCCGCCACCTTTTACACTAACAGGGTCCTGAAGGACTACAAGCACAGGTATGTACTTCTCCTGGCTGGGTTCTCAGACATTCATCAGACATCTGCTCCTAAAGCTCAGTAGACCTCGTCACTGATCCCTGTCCTAGGCTCTTCAGTGGTACACTGAGTAACCTTGAGATTAAAACCCCATCTTTGAGCTGGAAGCCTGTGGACCTGGCACTTGGAAGTCAAAGAAGGATCAGGAATTCGAGGTCATTTTTGCTCCATAGAAAATGTAAGATCTGCCCAGGCCACATGAGACCTTGTCTTGAAAAACTAAAAAATGGCTATTGAGATGACTCAGCAAGTTTCTTGCCACTGCACCTCGATGGCCTGGTTATAATTCCTTCAACTCACATGGTTGAGGAGAGAGTCGCCTCTCAACAGGTGTCCTGTGATTTCCACATGCACACCTCGGAATGCATACCACACATGTATGCACACAAATTAAATTAATAAATGCAATGAGACAACCAAATAAGGGAGTAGAGGCATTGCTTGGTGATTAGGAGCAGTTTCTGCTCTTCCAGAGGGCCAGATTTGGAGTGCATCGTGCAAGTCCAATTTCAGCTTGAGGGGAGCCAACACCCTCCTCTGTCCTCTGCAGACACCTACCGGAGGACACACACACAGGGAGACACACACACACAAGCACAAATAAAAACTTTTCATTTATTAATACATTTTTGAAAAATAAGTTTTAAAATCCTACTTTTGTGGGGAAAGCCACATGGAGAGGGGACACAGATTCCTGGCAGACACACACGTTTTATAAAAAAAAGCTGCCTCAGTTTTTTTTCAGTGAATAACCTGTCCCGACTTGACCACATGTCTCTACATTATGGATTCCTATATTTAAAAGACTGAACCTATAGGATGGAACTTTTTTTTTTTTTTCATGTTTTGAGACAGAGTCTCTTGATGTATCCTGGGCTGGTCTCAAACTCATGGCTATTCTCCCAGGTGCCACCAAACCCAGTGGAAATTTCCACTGATCAAAGTAGAGGCTGGAAGTGACTAGACAGAAGGAATGGAGAAGCCCAACACTGAGACTGAGGAGACCGTGAGCTAGGCAAAGGGGGCATGGAACCAGAAACTGAACTGAAACAGGACCTGCAGGACACACAGCTGTCGTCTGGACAACCATCAGCAGCTGTTGAAAGGACAGAGTTTTGTCTGGAGGACCAGCATGGAAAGATCTGGTATCCTACAGCCCAGATAATGGATGCTAGAGAGACCGATCTGAGGTTAGAAGGAACATGCATCAGATGGAGATAGGCCAGGCTGAGACGGTATCTAGAAAATTATCTCTTACGCTATTTACAGATTGTCCCAAGAGCCCTCAACCTCCAATAAGGTCACGGTTGATTAAGTGTGATGTGGCCAGTCTCTGGTAACTACTGGAGGAATTGGGACAAAAATAAGAGCAGTGGTCTTCCATGTCTGACTCTGGCCTCTAGTAGGTCCCCTCTGAGCTCTCAAGTGGAACCAGCAGAAGTGGCCATCAGTCAACAAGCCCTTGGGGCCTCCTGGGGACATTTCTCCCTTACTCCAGACTGCTTGGATGGAAGGAAATCAGAGGACCTGGATTTTGTAGATTATCATCTCAATGACTTTACTGATGCAGATCTGACTATCAGAACTGGAAGGTACACTTTACACAGGGCATAGAAAACAATATCGCATATACAAATACCTTCCATGGTCTAGCCTGTGGACTAAGAGGGTACCACTCAAAATTTGCACTGCTTTTTTTTTTTAAGTGAGATTTTTGAGGGGGAGGTGTCTTCTAGGAGACTTTTTTCTTTTTTCTTTTCTGTTTGTTTTGAGACAAGACCTCACTATGAAGCCCAGTGGCTAGCTTCAAACTCATGATCCTCCTGCCTCAGCCCACACCAAGATTTTTTTTTAAATCAATATTTAGTCAATGTAGAAGTGTATGTATATATCATATTGAGGTATAGGGAATTGTAATTAAATTATAATTTCATGTACTTATCCCTACAATTAATTTTACAATCTTTTCGCCTCCTCCCCTGATGAAACCTACACTCACCTGTTGTTACTTGTTTCTTCAACCCAACGTATTTCCTCACTGTCTGTGTAGTCTCCTGTGATGGCATCCAGTCTTTGCCCACTTCAAGGTTGTTGGTTACACTCGGGACCCCGTGTGCTAGGCAAACACATTCCCACTAAACTACACCCCCAGCCTTCACTTTTCTTCATTTTGAGACATCCTCACCAAGTTGCCCAGGCTAGCCTTGCACTCACTCTGTAGTCTGGGCAGGTCGTCAGTGTGATTCTCCAGCCTCAGCCTCCTTCTGTAGCTGTAATTACAAGATCATGCCAACCAGCCCATCCCAGCCTTTGCTACTTGATCTCAGCTATTAGTGTTAACTATAAAACGCCAGAGTGCCTAAAACAGATATAATAAGCCAGAGAAATGTCACCAGAAGTGTAGGTGGGTTCCCCTGGGTCCCAGACGCCCTTGAACATCTTATTCTGGTGGACCGAGGAGGGTAGGGAGCCTCACACCCCGACATCCATCTATGGGTAGGTGCCCCAAGTTCCCCACCAGGCCTCCTCTGTGTTACCCATGTGGCAGATATGTAGGAGAAAGAGCTGCCTGTGGTTGGGACAGAAGGACTGTAGGCCAAGGACTCTGCTCCTCTGCTTCCCTGGCAGCTAGTTTTGCTGGCTGCGCCTCCTTTTTCTATGTGTACAGAGCAAGCTGCTTGTCTCGACTTCGCCCAAGGTGTGGGCGTCACAGCTTCTAGAGCCAATGAAAATGGAGGGAGGTTCTCAGCTCCCATTTGTTTGGATCTTGCTCAGCTACTCTCCCAGAGATTAACTTCAGGTAAAGGACACCATGCAGTTATTCTTTCCTAGAGTTTTTTTCCGGAACTTTCTTTAAGTCGAAATAATACTGCAATGGTTAAGAGAAAAACACATTTACATATATAGATCCAGTTTGGGTTGGTTGTTAGAATTTTTCATGCAATTATTCCTTCCTACAGTTTTTTTTTTTTTCTGGAACTTTCTCCAGGTCAAAATAATACTTCCATGGTTAAAAGAAAACCCACATTTGCCTATATAGAACTGGCCCTTATTGGTTGCTAGAATTTTCAGTAGAAGCTATGTCATATGTACAATCTGATAACTCTTGTGTGTATGAATTGCTGTGTCTGTGTGTGAGTGTACACACACACACAGCTAAGACACATCTGCATAGGCAGCGCATGAGTGTAAATGCAAGCACTGATTTATTTTGAGGCGAGCTCCCTCTCTGGTGGCCTAAGTAGATCATCAGGCTTTTGCCAACTCGAAACTCAGTGTTTTCTCGTTTTCTGACGACTACTGCTTCCTTCAAAATGGGGAAAGGAAAATTATGGAGGCAGAAATGGCCCAAAGAAATGCAACAAGGGGGATGAGATGTAATTAAATATGAAATTCTCAAAGAATTAATAATAATAATATTAATAATAATAATAATAATAATAATAATAATAAATAATAATACATTTTAGGAAAGAAGTGCAGCCATTTGCCTGTTCTAACATCTCTCATGATCGAAGGTGTTAGTTAGCCCTATTAAGAAAACCTTTCGGTGAGCTCTTCATTTAATAAAACAAAATTTGACCAAAGTCCACATTGCTCACATTGTCAAGAGCACCTGATTAAGGTACCTCCTCAAGAGTCACCTTAGAAGTATGGGGTCTTGGCTACTACTAAGAAAACATTTTTCTTACAATACCAGCTTCCCTGTCATTCATGGCCGTCTCCGTGAGTAGAAGTCTCCAGCCAATCATACTTCTGAAACCAAATACCTGCTGGATTACTAGAAAACAAGCTAAATGGTTTTATTCCCTTTTTTCCCCTTTGTTATGACGTTCTCACTCCTAGAAACTTGCTGTTCTTTATTTTGTATGAGAAGGAGATCAGAAAGAATGGTCTGCTCTCCGTAGTCACCTCCACTAGGAATGGCGCACTCCCTCTGTCAGTTCCATGTGGCCAGGTCCCCTTCTCTGTCTCTGTCTGTCCATACCCAAAGCTGGGAGCACTGGCCATCCCCCTCCTCCCTCTGGAGCACTCAGGGTTACCCACATTCTCAGTGTTCTCCTTTGCCTGGTGGACAATTGCTATGGACTCCCCTGGAGCTCTGGCTACCAGGTAGCAAAGTGTAAAACTGTAGTTTCGATACTAACTCTGTTCCTGTCCACTCTCTTGTGACGAAGTGATCTGCGCCACGTGGATTGGGTGACGTCCTATCTCAACATCTGGAGCGAGCTGCAAACCTACATCAAGGAGTACCACCCCACAGGCCTCAATTGGAGCAAAACAGTAAGTACCAAGCCCTCTCTGACCTTAGTATCGACTAAAGACACTTGTGAAGACGTGTATCCCATATGGCCCAATAATTTTAAGCATTAATCTTGGAATTTATCTCAAGCTAGGACAAAAAACTTGATGGAAACAGCATTTCCTTTAGGGGACGCTGCTGACTGCCTGCAGAGCACATGGAAAGGCAATGGTTAGTCTGCCTATGATACGGATGCAAAGGGAGTACTTTTCATTCAGTCCTAAAGAACAAGATCATGTCATTTGAAGGGAACTAGATGGACCCGTAGGCCACCATGTTAAAGGCAATAAGCTAGTCCCAGAAATACAACTCTGTATTTTCAAACTGTTCAAAATATTTTTCTGATACAGCAAAGTTTAACGAACAATCTTTAATCGTGGTGTGTTTGTCTTGTTTGGGTTTGCTATGTTTGCTTTTGGTTAGGGGAAGGTTGAGACGGTGCCTCCTACCCAGGCTAGCCTGGGTAACCTTAGATGGCCTTAAACTTTGACCTGCCTCTACTTACCAAGTGCTTGGATTGCAGGCATTTGCCACCACACTCACTTCATGGGGCGCTGGGAACCAAGCTCGGGGTCTCATGGGTGCTGGAAAAGCATTGTACCAACCAAGCCACACATGTCCAGCCCAATCCTAGCACTTTGGCTGTGCCTTAGCAATAGAGTAAGCCTCTGCTTACGTGTGTTCCCACTTTAATCTCCATATGAGAAACTACAGTGACCCTGACCTCTCCAGCCTTGTCTCAGCTCCTTCCAGACTCATTGAACACTGCAGCAGTCACTGGCTGCCTGAAACATCCTGAGCGTGTGCAGGGCTTAGACCAGCGTTTCTCACCCTGTGGTTCACGACCCCCAGGGGTGGGGGTTGAACAGCCCTTTCACAGGCATTGCTTAAGACCTTCTGCATATCAGATAATACTAAAATTCATACCAGTAGCAAAATTACAGTTGGGAAGTAGCAATAAAATAATTTTAAGGTTGGGGTCATCACTATATGAAGGACTGTATTAAGGGGCTGCAGCGTTAGGAAGATTGAGGATGACCACTGGCTTAGATAAAAGCCAAAAGAAATGGCTGTTTCTAGATTTGATGAACACATACTGCGTTGTCTGGGTTGCAGCATCCTAGATGAATATTCTGCTTACAACCTTTGTTTCCCAGAGGTGGGCACCCCACATCCACCCCTCGCCTCAACTCAAACACCGCAGCTTTGTAAAACATCTGTTGCTCTTCACCAGCTCTGCCCCCAGGGCGGTGGTTCTCCTCTGTGCTTGTTGATTCCTGAGTATACCTTAGCTGGTGCCATTGTAGTTTCTGTGTCCTCAGGTGCTTGGAAAAACTCCTCTGTGTTCCGCCAGGTTCCTAACAGAGCTCAGAGTTCATGCTCAGCCAATGGTATCAAGTATACATCGAGTATATTCTGGGACTCTCGGGATCTTCCTCACCTCCTGGAGTCTCTGTACTTGCTTCTGGTGGAAAGTCCCTTCCACTCGAAATGAATATTACCTTTAAATAGCCAACAGTTTAACTGGGGAAAAACAAAGTGAGACCATTATGAATTCTGTCCAAAGGTCGTAGTCCCACTGACTGGTGTGTTCCAGCACGCAGCGCTCAGCGAGTGCTGAGGGCAGCAGGCTCAATGCTGAGGTGATTGTGGTTTCTGAGTTTTGAACAGAGTGTGGGGTTCTTCCGAGTGTTTCCCAGCAGGTACAAAATGTTAGCAATGACCCCTCCAAACTGACATTCCTTTACATTTTCTACTTCGACTCCCATACCACACAGCATAATGATATAGACAAGAAATTTCATGCATTTCTAAACAGTTTTTTTTTTGTTTTGTTTTGGTTTTTGGTTTTTCGAGACAGGGTTTCTCTGTGTAGCCCTGGCTGTCCTGGAACTCACTCTGTAGACCAGGCTGGCCTCGAACTCAGAAATCAGCCTGTCTCTGCCTCCCAAGTGCTGGGATTAAAGGCGTGCGCCACCACTGCCCTGCTCTAAACAGTTTTAAGGGGGGGGGTGTGGATGGGGTGAATGTTTTGTAGACTGATTAGAATTCATCCACATCTGTTTCAAATGAAGGACTGTCTTATTATAAATCTGTGTGTCCTAAAGAGCAAGTGGCACATCTTGGCCATGGGGATAAGCCACCATTAGAGAACGACAAGATGAGCGTTAGGAGTCCTCGGAGCCATTCTTGTCTTCTGACAGACAAATATAAGAGGGATGACAATCCACTTGTGGAATACAATGTCAACAGACACTAATTCTCAAATAGACTCATAAAAAAAATGGATTAAAAAAAAAGTCTTTTAAATAGTTTGACTATCCTTACTACCACACATAAAGCTAGGCGATCATTTCTATGAATATAAAAGAGGAGATCTGATTATTAATGATAGAAAAATATGTAAGTGCTTTTCTTTGTTCTAGAGTGAACACTCACTTTATTGTGTTAATTAAAAAATAAGTGCTTCTAGGACCCAGAGGTATAGCTGGGCAGAAGATGGCTTGCCTAGCGTGTCTGAAGCCTACGCTCATTCCCTCATCAAGGGGTAGAGCCAGTACCTTTCCAATTTTTTATTGCAGCTCAAGGAGACGTATATT
Source organism: Uromys caudimaculatus (assembly GCA_028551405.1). Lineage (NCBI taxonomy): Eukaryota > Metazoa > Chordata > Mammalia > Rodentia > Muridae > Uromys > Uromys caudimaculatus. The sequence goes on along the minus strand of CM052714.1, from coordinate 15,233,937 downwards.
TTATAGACACACACTACAAGCACACAACAGAGTCTCACAAACTTTGTCTTTCTTTCCATACGTGATGTGTCCAGATAGCTTTTCCTTTACGTCACTTTTGATAACGCTTTCGATAAAACTCACAAAGGCGACTTCACAATCTACAAATACATCCGGTCCCACATTTTAAAAAGCAGTTGACACAAAACACATGCTATGTATTTACACAAAATATAAGCAATCCCTAGAGCAGATTGGGCCTCACAGATTGACATATTAATAACAGCTATTGTTTACTGAGCACATGGTTTAAGTCATGGGGAAAATTCTATTGGAAACAGCAAGTGCGCATACCTGCTGTACACACACTCTAGCACCCAGCCACACCCCGAGCCCTGTGCTACTTCTTCAATCAGACAGTGAGAAGATAGTTGTGACCCAATACTAAAAATATGAGGCAGTTACAATAGGAAAGTGTTTATTCTGCACCACACGTGTACAGTCTTATGCATAGACCCGTGGTTTTTCCAGATTTTTCCCTCCTTGTCTAAAACTTGAAGGAGAAGCCATTAAAAAGTACATTATAAGGTTAGAGAGATTGGTCAGTGATTAAGAGCACTTAGTGTTCTCGTAGATGACCCAGGTTCAATTCCAAGCACCCACATCTCCATGATTTATAACAAAACAGTCTTTCATTTGAAACAGATGTAAAGAATTCTAATCAGTCTACAAGACATTCACCCCATCCACAGTCACCCTCCTTCTTAAAATCCTTTAGAAATGCATGAAATTTCTTGTCTATGGACGGCTCACAAGCGTCCATAACTGCAGATCCAGAAGGATCTACCACCCTCTTCTGACTCCTCGGACAACACGCATTCATGCGGTGCGCGGACATCTATGGGAGCAAAACTCTCATACATATATAACAAAACACGTAAAAGTTACAGTTTTAAATGCGAAAATTCAATTCCAACTTAACCTTTCTAAAAGCTATTTAAGATCCCAGGTACAATCTCTTGTCCAAGTCAAACTAATTTCTCCTGGATTGCTCTTGTGGTGACATAGCAGCAAAATGAATGTTCATAGATAAGGCAGAATCACAATCCTTGCAGAGAAAAGGGACTATTAGAATTATCTGATCAAATGGCCCTTGGGAACAAAAAATAAACACAGGCCCTTCGTCTGTTTATCTACTGATCACAAGTATGCAAAAACAAATCTCTATTTATGAGAAGGCAAGGATCAGAAAGACAGGGGAAGCATGGTGTTGGTGTAAAATACCAGACTCAGGCATTTGCGCTCTCTCTCTCGCTCTCTCTCTCTCTCTCTCTCTCGGTGTGTGTGTGTGTGTGTGTGTGTGTGTGTGTGTGTGTGTGTGTGTGTGTGATGTGTGGAGTCAGTTCTCCTCTGCCACCATGGGTTCAGGGATTCAACATAAGTCATCAGATTTGCATGGCAAGTACCTTTATCCACTGAGCCACCCCACCAGCCCATTGCATCTTTGCAGGCTGTCCACTGCAATGCTGCCTAGACTACACAAAACTATGGATATACAACACCTCAAGAGTCTAGAGTAATTGTTGTTTTCTTCCATTTCCAAGTTGGATTTTGACATTGTCCACTCTGGGTCTTTTAGCACATTACTAAAGACCCTGGGGTCCTCAAATGGTGCATTGTGCTAATACCCACCCCACCTCCAAGAGAGCAGCTGCGACTGGATCTTCCAGGTGCTGCCTCCTAACCTTGGCCTTCCAAGTGCAGCTGTGCCAGCAGCTGCTGCCCTGCCTGTCCACTTGTCACCGACAAATGTGGAACTCTGAGGGCAGGGATTGTTTGGGACAGCAACGGGGGAGGCAGAGAGTGTGTGCACAGCGTGCTGAGGTGGGGGCGGAAGTGTTTGGCGCTTCAGAGCAAGCAGCTGTGAAGTCATCTGTCTGAGTCTCTTATTACACTGACTTTGGTCCATGGAATCTTGTCATTTCTCTGGGTTTTTCTTCAACTTGAAGCCAACATGGGCCTAGCAGCAGTCCAAACCAGACATTCCTTGAGTTTTCAGTTAGTTCCTTTCTTCCAAAGTCTTTTTCATATTGATCGATGTTGTTTCTTTTGGGCTAAGGTTCAGAGACACTTTGTTAACCAATTTGATCTTTTGGCACAAGCCTGGTAGAGGCACCAAGGATCTGCCTGCCCGGCAGTTAGACAGATTTGTTAAGAACTACCAGCAAAAACTTCAAACCAGATGCTTACAGCTGGGAGACTGAAGCCTGGTCCTCACACTTGTAATTACATAGACAACTAAACTTTTCCTGTGAATTGTCCAGATCTTTCCAGGAATTCCATGAACAAGATCAATTAAGAGGCTGGGCTTATTGACACTCTGGTGTCGAACTTGTGGACATATCCCTGATCTTTTGTGTAGTTCTTACTTTAGCTTTAGAAAGTGCCTGCGGTTATCTGGAAAGTAGAATAAAACCACTCAGGTGGATTAGATAAAGACTTAGGCGATGGATTTAATTAATCTTATGGTTTGGTGTTTTGTGGTTTTTGTTTGTTTGTGTTTTGTTTTGTTTTGTTTTGTTTTGTTTTGTTTTGTTTGAGACAGTGTCTCATGTAGCCTGTGCTGGCCTCAAACTCTCTACATAGCCAAGGCTAGCCTTGAATTCTTGATAGTCCTGCTTCTACCATCCAAGTGCTGGGATTTCAGGCATATGCCACAGCACTAGGTGTGATACGGTTTTGTTGGGGGGGGGGGGGAACCAGGGCCATTTAGTTGGCACAGAGAACAACTACATAGAGTCAGTTCTCCTCTTCCACTTCTCCATGGGTTCCAGGGTTCAAACTCAAGTCACTAGACTTGCCCTGAGCCATCGCACCAACCCATGTTGGGATTTTTAGTGTTAACCCTGTGAGCTTTAAACATCTTCCCTGTGTGTTAGCTGTCATTCTTCAGAACCTCCCACGAACAATCAGGAAAGTGTGTTGCGGGTTAAAATGGCGAAGGTGAAAGGTTTCTTCCCCAAGGCAAGCCACCTCTGCACCATTTCTGTCCTCCCAGAGAGCCAATTCCCTTTCAGCCTATTTTTCAATATAAATCTAAATTGTCCATTCACAAACCCTTTACTTGTGGTCCAATTAAAATTTGCCAGATGGCATCCTGCATTACTATAAATAACGTAGACCCCCATGGTCTGTGGTTAAATATGTGTGAGTTGCAGGTCTTCTGGCCTCTCTGGTCCCTCCTGACATTTACAGAACTGGGCTCAACCTTCTGTATGCATGTTTCATTTAGAGCTTGTGCAAACCTCACCTTGGTTCAGGGGTCACGGGGAATGGCTGAGCCTCAGAGGGTATGTCATTTGCCTGGGCTGCAAAGCTCACTGCTGACCTCTACAGATGCCCTCTCTCCAGAATGGCTCTGGGCAGCACACCTGCCCACAGTTGCATTAACTATACTGACTTGCTCTTGATCCTCTAGCTCTCTTTAGGGTCCTTGGGCAACCAACTGCAGACAGTTCCCTGGCTTACAATGATTCAACTTATGATTTTTGTCATTGTCGTTGCTTGTGCGTGCGCGCACGCACACACACACACACACACACACACCTGGGATTCTAGATTGAATTCAGGTGGGCAGGTGCCTTTATCTGATTGAGCCATTTCTTGACTCAGATTTTTTGTTGTTACTGTTGTCTCATTTGTTTGATACAGTCCCAGTGTACCCTTGGTTGGCTTTGAACTCCTTGTAGAGACCAGGCTGAGCTAGAACTTTGGGCAATCCTCCTGAGGACTGGGATTATAGGCATGTGCCACTACACCTATCTCAAATGGTTTGGGTTTTGTTTTGTGCTTGTTGTTGGTTTTGTTTTGTTTTTTACTTGGGAGATAGAACTTGAGGCTCAGCACATGTGAGTCAAGCAATCTACCACTGAGCTGTGTCTCTGGCCTCCTGTAACAAGTTCTCGGTTGTAGGTTGGCTGCAAAACCAGTAGACACCTGAACTTTGTGTTGAGGACTTGGATCTTTTCCCAGCAAACAGCAAGTACTACCATCTCTGTCCAAAGCCAGAACACAAGGAAGACACCCACTCTGCCTGCGCTGCGCCATGAGGCTAAGATCAGGGTATTAAATACGCTTTTACTTAGAACCTTCTCCACCTGTGGTGAGTTTGCCCAGTGTACTGGTTGTTTTGTGTGTCAACTTGACACATGCTGGAATTATCACAGAGAAAGGAGCTTCCATTGAGAAAATGCCTCCATAAGATCCAGTGGTAAGGCATTTTCTCAATTAGTGATCAAAGGGGGAGGGCCCCTTGTGAGTGGTACCATCTGTGGACTGGTAGTCTTGAGCTCTATAAGAAAGCAGGCTGAGCAAGCCAGGGGAAGCAAGCCAGTAAGTTACATCCCTCCATGGCCTCTGCATCAGCTCCTGCCACCTGACCTGCTTGAGTTCCAGTCCTGACTTCTTTTAGTGATGACCAGCAACATGGAAGAGTAAGCTCAATAAACCCTTTCCTCCCCTACTTGCTTCTTGGTCATGATGTTTGTGCAGGAATAGAAACCCTGACTAAGACACCCAGGTATTCTCCATGGTAGGGCAAGGAAACTCTGAAGCAACATTCTCTTCTGGGTCAGAGCCATGTTGATCAAAGCGGGTTAAATCCCCATCAATAAACAAAGGAGCCCCACATGCACAAACGAAACCAGGCTGGGAATGGCAGCATTGGCTTCAAAGAGACCACTAAGCTAACCTAACTTTTCTGAGGCAGCCACTCTGCACCAAGTTCTGAGAAAGGTGCTAAAAATATCAACAGGTAAATGACATGGCAGGCATCAGTGTCACCCACTGAAATTCACATACAAGCTGCAGTTCTGATGTGTGACAGACATGTCTACACACCCTAGAAAGGAAGCCCACGACAAACCAAAGGAATGAATGTCCCGCCAAAGGCCAACTTGGTGAGCCAATGAGATTTTACTGGGCTCACTAACAGGCACATGGGTGAGGAGTTACAGATGGGATGACTCAAAAGCAACCCTGTCACCCAAAGCCCCCAACACAGATGACAGCTCAGAGAAGCTGCTGCTCCAGAGCTATGTGCACAACTTGCAGATGGCTCACCAAGTCCAAGAATCTCCATCTCAGTAACCAGGCTGGAGAGAGTCCTCTCCCCAGAAGCTCCTTCTATATCAAGAGATGAGCTTTCCGGGATCTTGCAAGTCTCCATATTCTCAGACTTGCGATGTCTTGCTTATGCCCAGAGTCTCCCGAATCTCCCCTCCCTCCCAGAGGGGGTGCTTCAGTTCAGTGGAATCTGCTCTCCAACAAGAGCATACAAGCAACACAGAATGCTGGTCCAGGGAGAGAGCCCTTCAAGGGACAAGTCCACAGAGCAAGGCTTATGTAAACAAGGAAGACAGAGAGGTGCCTGGCATCCAGTAGGCAGTGTGGTTTGTGCCAACAGCCACCCAAACCCTTGCTAAACAGAGACCTCAGAATCCCTGGTCCCACCTGGGCCCTCCTGCAACACAACCCCCAGTTAACAAGACTCCCTAGATGGTTTCTCTGCATGATAAAGATTCAAAAGCCAAGCCCTCGTATGTTTCCATTGACCAAAGAAGTTATTACAGGAAGATAGTTTGTTGTTGTTGTAGTGGTGTGGTTGTTCGTTTTTGAGACAGGGTTTCCTATTGTCCAGACTGTCCTTGAACCCACTGTAAAATCAAGGATGACCTTGAGCTTCTGATCCTCTTGCCTCCACCTCTCAAGAGCTGGGATTACAGGCATGCACCCCTTCGCCCAGTTTAGGCAAGGCTGCGATTGAGCCATAGGCTTTGTAGCTGCTGAGCAAGCACTCTACCAACTGAGCGACCTCCCCAGCCCCAAGATCATTATGATACACAATGAGTGCAACGGTGTAGGCCACCCTGGGAAAGAGACTCCTGGATGGTCAGGAAAGGCTAATGAGGGGCTGATACTTTGGAAGATGTGATTAAGAGTTGGTGCACGCCTTTAATCCTGGCACTCAGGAGGCCGAGACAGGTGAATCTATGTGAGTTCGAGGCCAGCCTGGTCTACAGAGTGAGTTTCAGGATAGCCAGGGCTACACAGAGAAACTCTGCCTCAATAAAAGGAAGGAAGGAAGGAAGGAAGGAAGGAAGGAAGGAAGGAAGGAAGGAAGGAAGGAAGGAAGGAAGGAAGGAAGGAAGGAAGGAAGGGGTAATTCTGGGCAAAGAGTTCAGTATGTGCACATCCAGTATGCATACACAGCTTTTCCAGGCAGACTGTAAAGGCTAGTAGTTTTGCAGAGCTGGTGAAGGCAACTTTGTAATTATGCTAAGAAGCTTGGGTCATAGGTAGCAGCAACAAGGCTTGTTACTTTCACTGTAGGTTGCTAAGCAGAAAGTTACAAGCTGTAGAAAGTGCTTTGAATCGAATTTGATACATGAGAGGGGGAAGAGCCCAGGGGACCCAGTACACCCTAGGAGGCTAGTGATCAATGTGTGATCTAAAGAAGAAACAGAGCAGAGGATGGATGATGGCTGGACAACGGGAGCTCGAAGACAACGGGAGCTCGAAGACAACGGGAGCTCGAAGGTGATGGTGGTTTGGGGAGGGAAGGTAGAGGAGAACTCAAATCTAATCACAAAATTTTCAATCTAGATTTCTAGGGAAAGCAATAAAAAGAGGGGCATCATGCTAGGAGGAGCCACTAGCAAAGGAAGAAAACAGCTGCTGCTCTATTGTGTTGGAGGAGCCCGTGAGGCACCTCTGAAAGAAGGGAAAACCTGGCACACATACTGTAAATCACCTGCCTGGAATCTTCTACAGAGAGCAAGGAATAGAGAAAGCATGACAGGGATAAGAACCTGGGGACCTCATTCCTCATAGGATCTATCAAGGACACAACGAAAAGATAGAGGGGGTTTCACAGCTGTAAGAAGGATGACATGGCCACCGATGTGAAGGATGGCCTGGGAGAGACCTTGAAAAGGATGTCAAGCATCCAGCATCTTGGTTAATTTCCAATGAGATTAGAAGATTCTGGCCAGTATGGTCCATAGACTTCGACTTCCAGTTGTTAGCTTGATTAAAGAAAGAAACGCCTAGGGCACTGGTGAGGCACACCTTAGCTGGATCCGTCAGATCTTTCCCAGATTAGGTTAACTGAGGGGGCTAGCCCTGCCTGGATGTGGCCAAATCTATCCAGTGGCCTGGAGTCTCAGAACTGAATAAAAAGGGGGAGAGGAGAACCTGAACCGAACATAGGCATCTCCCTCCCTCTCCTTCCTGATCCACTGCATGTGAGCTAGCTCTCGCCAGCACAGCTTCCAACCACCATACCTTCTGGCCACAATGGACTGTGATCCCTTTAGACTGAGAGACAAAAGAGAGCTTTCCTCCCTGAAGTTCCTTTAGCCAGGGTTACCATGGGGATGCCAGTGCAAGTAACACATCCAGAACTGCTAGTGTAACACATCATTTGTTACTTGTGACTTTTGGGGAGGGGCTTCAGGAAGTGGGCGGAAGAGTAGACACAACCTTAAAGAACTGAGGAGTTCAGTTTTCACATAATGAACTCTTCTTGATTATCTGCAAACCAGTTGTCTAAATTGACAGATTACTGCTCAGAGATTCAGGGTCTGCCTGAAGGTTTTAAGATCAATGTTTATCAGTATAGATTTATTTTAACCCATGATGTGTCTTCAGTAGACTATATGTACATCCAGAGCAGTCAAATAGCCCATGTAGAATTAACAAAACTATGGCACTTGGAGTTGTGTGTTTATAACTGTTTCTATTGTCTCATAAATACCTTTGGAGTTTGGTGTTTGTTGATAAGAAAGTATAAATATTTTAGAGTATTTGTCTCTCTCCATAAATCAAAATAGTAATAGCTTTTAAAACTGTCTGATTTAATAGTCGAGATTATTCTGATTACTAGAAAATTTATACAACCAAGAACTCAAAGTCTCTAATTTTGAGGGGCCAGACATTAATTCTCATTCCTAACTTATTTAAACCATATTGGGAATATTTTACTAACATGTTCAGTTAAAATTCCATTTTTTGAGGTGGGCAGAGTAGCACCTACCTGTAATCCCGGCACTCAGGAGGCCGAGCCAAGAGGATTGCTACAAGTGTGAGGCCACCCTGAGCAACATAATCTCAAAAGTAAATTTATTTTTGTCTTATGTGCATTGCTGTTTTACCTGCTCGGATGTCTGTGTGATGGTGTCAGACCTCCTGAAACTGGAGTTACAGACAGTTGTGAGCTGCCATGTAGGTGCTGGGTCATCTGGAACAACAGCCAGTGCTCCTGATTGCTAAGCTATCTCTCCAGGCCCAGATAATTTAATTATTTTTATTTTATGTTTCCTTCATTTATGATGTTGACAGCCACAGTGTAATTGAAGATTCTTGTTGTTTATTCTTTCACACAGGACAAGACTATCAGAAGGTTGTGGTTTAAAGGGGTGGCCCGACAAAAGTGCTCTCCACAGGAGAAATGAATGTGCTTGTTTGTTCATTTTTTGTTGCTAGAACAAAATACTCCATGTTGGGTCTTTTATAAATAAAACGTGTTCTTTAGCTCAGAGTTTTGGAGACTGGAAGTCTGAGATTGGAAAGCCCTATCTATTTGGACTCTGGTTAAAAAGCTTCTCCATGGGGTTGGAGAGATGGCTCAGTGGTTAAGAGCACTGGCTGCTCTTCCGGAGGTCCTGACTTCAATTCCCAGCAACCACATGGTGGCTCAAAAACCATCTGTAATGAGATCTGATGCTCTCTTCTGGTGTGTCTGAAGATAGCAACAGTGTACTCATATACTTAAATAATTCTAAAAAAAAATAAAGCTTCTCCATCTACCACCATACCTTGCCCCAACTTAGCATGCCCCGTCTCTCTGCAGAAGCATCTGGAGCTCTGCACTCCCTCCATGGTGTTTTTATTTATTTATAAGTGATCTATTTATAACAGTAAATGGTTTTTTTGGGTTGTTTTGTTTTGTTTTGTTTTGTTGGTTTTTCGAGACAGGGTTTCTCTGTGTAGCCCTGGCTGTCCTGGAACTCACCTGTAGACCAGGCTGGCCTCGAACTCAGAAATCAGCCTGTCTCTGCCTCCCAAGTGCTGGGGTTAAAGGCGTGCGCCACCACTGCCCGGCTATATCAGTAAATGTTGATGAGACACCTCCCGTATCCCAGGTCCCGAGCCCCATACTGACAGGCGGCAGTAAGATGAATAAGAAAGGAACCCCAGAGTTCTGGAGTTGATCAAACCAAACCCAGATTCACCAGCAAATGTCTGTGGTGTGGTGCAAATTATCGTGCAAGAGTTCTGGGGAGTCTTTGTAGGGGGAACAGGGACAGCCCTCCCAGAAGACCCCCAGAAGGGGCTGCAAGATAGTTGTCACTAAAGGGCGTGCTCTATACGCATAAGGACTTGCACCCACCACATGAAAAGCCAGGTGTTGCACTTATCATGACAGTTCTGGGGAGATGGGAACAAACAGATCCCTGGGGCTCGCTGGCCAGCCTAGCATAATTGGAAGCCTCAAGCCCCAGTCAGTGGGAGACCCTGTCTCAGAACACTGAGGTGGATGATCCCTAAGGAATATCAGCTGAAGGCAACCTCTGGCTTTAAGTACATACATCCATGCGCATGCGCCTACAACCCACGTGAACATGTAATACACACGCGCATGCTCCATAAAGCCGATGAAAAGATACTGGCGCTGACCCTAGAAGGATCTAGAAGAGTCTCCCGGTTCCTGGAAGTGAAGCCTTCTAAACTAAGACATTGAGAGGTAGGGTGGAGAGGTAGAGACCTGTCTAGGAGCACAGAAGTGTCTTCTCTGCCCTGAGGCTATGAGCTCACAGAGAAGAGGCGCCCGAGGATCCCCAGCAGTGATTGCCCCAGGGCTTTAGACATAGATGACGCCCCGCCCACTTCCACCTGACTAGCCGCAGTCCTTAACTACAGGTTGTGTCCAGTGTCAACAGGCCCCGCAAATTTATGTCCTTATTTCTATGCTAAGACAGTGATGAGAGTGGATGACACATTTTCACACTGCTCAATGACAGTCCCCTGTCCCTCTCCTGGCCACCTGCTGCCTCTCATCTTCAGATGACATTAACTCAAGAAATTGAGTCTGATACCACGTTAAGCAAAAAAGAGTTTTCTTAAGAAAAGAGGGAAGATACAGGTTATCCCGTAAACATGAAACAACACTTTACAAAATAATGCACAGAGCCAATCCCTGGCCCCTGTCTACCATACCTGTCATTCAAACAAAGCGCATTGCAACCCCTGGGGACCAGCAAAGTGGTAGAGCACCTATCTGGCATTCTTGATTCCTGTGCTCCAGTCTCAGCACTACAAAGAAGGAAGGATGGAGGGAAGGAAGGAAGGAAAGAGGAGGAAGGATAGGTGGGGAGGGAGAGAGGAAGGAGAAGAGAAGGAAACCCAAGCATCAATTGACCTTTTTCCATGAAATTTGGAGTTGGAATTGAAGCCCAGGTTACCCTGTGTTAGCCCACATTACTCTGTGTTAGCCCACATTACCCTGTGTTACCACACCTCAACTGGTAAGCTTCAAAAGATGACACTCCTGGGTATTTTCATTTAAAATGTTTTTTGGGTAAAAACACAATACAATATAAATGATCTCTCTAAAGCTGTTAACTTGCCTTTGTCTTCATGTCTGCTGTTTCCAAAGTACTGATCTTTCAAGACAGCACAGTCATCTCTTTAGGATCCTAAAATCCAAACGAAAAACAAAAAACCTTGAATTCCATGACAAAGTTAGGCACAACCAGCCCAAAGTAGTCACTGTCCAGCTGAGTCAAAGCACGGTCACTCTTGGCATTTTTATACAGCCATTGGCTCTCCAGTGTGCTCTCTTTGATAGATATTCTTGGCTATTTTTAACTCTGGGAAGTTTTCCCATGGAAATTTTATTTTTTCCTTCTTTTATGAGAAATTGTATTTTTGTGTTGCTGATGCTGGCACTCAAGAAGAAGAGACAACTTGGAGAGGCCAGATTCGGTCTAGGTATCAGTTGCAGAGCAAGGTCAGACTTGACAACGGCCACTTACCGAGCTCATTTCTCTCAAATGCCTAGCTCAGACAAGTGAATTAGACTGTGTGCCATGTATTGTCTCTTCTGGGATGGCCTGGTTCACTTTCATCAAAAAATCCTACCTTGGGCATGTTGAACAGAAGTCCTTTTTGGAAGGACTCATCTGAACATGCGATTTGATTTTACCGGCACTGACCATGTCTGTCTCTCTTGGGGTGTTTCCAATATGAAGCATTTACTCTGTCTCTGAAGTGACTTGGTTTTGTTTATTCTGTTGTTTTTGTCAATTGTGACCCCGTGATTTGTCCATGTCACCAAAGGAACAACATACAAGATCCACCGGCGGATAACCATCCTGAGAGAGGAAAGGGCAAAACCAGAAGCTAGGGTGAAACACTGAGGTATGGGCTCATGGAGCCTCGGCTGGATTCAAACTCCCTTTGTAGCCAAGGATGACCTTGAACTTCTGATCCTCCAGCCTCCAGCTCCCAAATGCCAGAATTGGTTTACGCAGAGCTGGGGATCAAACCAGGGCTTCTCTTTGTTAAGTAGGCATGCTTCAGATCGAGCCACATCCTCATTCTGAGACTTGGGTTCTTAATGACCTTCCCTTTCACACCTTGCAATAAGGCTGCTCGGGGCTGTGACTCTGAAAAGAACTAATCCAAACGGGGTCCCATGTTATGTCGTAGTTGTGCACCCATCTTTTTATAGCAGCTGCATATAAGTATTATAGAACTTTGTGGAAATCAGAAATTTCCATAGTGTTCACTCTCCATTAATCAATAGAAAACAGTCCTTAAATTGGCTTTCCAAATGTTATTAATAAGCATGTCCTTAAAATATTATGTAGCACTTCTCTGTGGTATTATTAACAATTCTGTTTTCTTGGAATGGTTCCCAGAAGCTTTATTTTCTTTGGCAGAAGTCTAAAAATCTGAATAAGTGGTAAAAGAATTCAGCCTGGAGTCATGAGTCCACGCTGGCTTTCACTTGTGTTGCTAGGGTGAGCATTCTTCCGTTGCTATGCAGAGACACTTCTGTTTTATTTCATTATTTTCTTGTCTGTGTGTGGGGTATGTGGTGTGGTGTGGTGTGGTGGGGGGTGCATATATCTGAGTGTGTGGGGATGTGCACCTGTATGCAAATATGTGGAGGCTAAAACAGGACATCCAGTGTCCCCCTCCACGACTCTCTCCCTCACTGCCTCGAGATGGGGGCTCTCTTCCACCTGTCTCTTTAACTGGATGGGACTCACCATCTTAGCTAGGCTGACTGTCCTGCTCCCCCAGGGCTGGGGTTGCAGGCACACATAGCAATAACCCATCCTTTCTGTGGGTGTTGGAAATTCAAATGCAGGTCCTCGTGTCTTGCAGAAAAAGCACGCTTACCCACTGAGCTTACCCCACAATCACCTTTCTCCGTTATAATTGTAATGGAACTGTGACATAAGTGTTGATGCGAAATGGAAGTTCTTTATGTTTGGAAACATGTTGATCTGACTGCCATTGATCAAGGTGTGGCCATAAAAATATAAAGCCAAGTACAAGATATATATACGTGTGTGTGTGCGCACGTGTGTGTGTGTGTGTGTGTGTGTGTTTGTGTGTGTGTGTGTGTGCACGCATGCGCGCGCAGTAGCACACACCTGAGATCCCAGCAGTTGAGACAGAGGCAGAAGGGTCACTGACAGCCAGTTCTATATAGCAAGTGTCATGGTCAGCCAGCCACACAACAAGAATGTGACTCAGGAAGGGTAAACTGCCAGGAATGGTAGAGAACCAGAAGCAGGGGATCTGACATTTTAAAGTGTACAGTGAATTTCAGGCCAGCCTAGACTACATCAGTCCCTGTCTCAAACAACGAAACGAAAAGCCCTAAATTGTTAATTTGCGGTTGATGGACTATTTAAAGGCTGGGATGGTAGAGTGCTGACCCGGCGTGCTCAAAGCCCGTGCTCAGTCCCCAGTGGTAATCCCAGCACTTGGGAGCTAGGAACAGGAGAAGTGAAATCTAAAGTCCTTGGCTACATAGTGAGTTGGAGGCCAGCTGATCTACTTGGACCTATGGGAAGAAAGAGAGAGAGAGAAGAGAGAAAAGAAAAGGGAGAGAGAGGAGAGAGAAGAGAGACTTTGCTCTTTCTTTAGTCAGTGTCTCCTATTATGGAAATGAGGTTTATTGCTCTTATGTTTCATGCATTATATCATACCAGGCCGCTCGGAGTTCTTTGTCTTCAGAAAGGGTAATCAAGAGTGTTTTATATAAAATGTTAGCTGTAAAACGTCATGAGTTCCTGTGGTGTCAAAGCTGTGAGTGACAGGGCCTGGGAACTTTTGACCATCTGAAGGTACGACCAAGCACACGTGAGCTGTCACTGCTACCTGGAGACTGTTAGTGACGGGCTTTGTTAGTGATTAAAGGGCCAAGATGGTTCCACAAGGGACACCCAGAGAGATTCTGCCCAGAAACAAGGGAACCAAATGTGTGTGTCCCTGAAGGAGGGAGGGGAGAAACAAGACCCATAAATACTACCGAGTGTCAGCTGCTCCATTCCTGGGGCCTTATCTACCATCTCCACAAATACTTTAAGGACAGGTGGCTCAAAATATTACCGTCGCTAAGCTAGTTTTATAGAAGAGAAGTCTCGGCAAAGGCCCTGTTGTTAGCAACATAATCCACCTGTTCCAAGAAGGATCACGTGATAATTTTATGTTCTTGGTCCCTACTTTTTAAATGATGGTAAAAATACCAACCAGGATACTGGTTGCCCAACCTGTTCTCAAAGCTGGAGGCTAACGCTGTCTGTATACTTCTCTTCTTTGCTTAAATCTCCTCAGTCTCTCCTTTTCAGGATTAGGGAACTTGCAAAGCCCCCAATGGTGTGCTCTAAGTCACTGCAGCCCTAGGTCTGACTCCCCGGCCCCACACGAACTAGTCCTACTGGCCCTTCTTTCTACAAACTCAAAAATCTGGATAACTGAAATCATTTTTATGGCTTATTTAGAAGTAAGTTTAGACTCTATCTGAATGAACTGGTTATTTAAGAAGTAGCATTAGGAGGAAGAAACATGCAATTAATTATATAGAATGACCGCCATGGAGACATTCAGTTAATTATATAGAAGACCACCATGGAGCAATAGTAAGACCCCACTTAACATTCTCAGTAGTTTCCCTTTCTAGTAAAAATTTAAATTCTAAGAGGCTGGCATGGTGGCTCATACCTGTAATCACAGTACTCTGGAGCCTGAGGCAGGGAGATCACTGGAGCACTGAGGCCAGCCTGTCTCAGAAACACCAAAAAATAAAGTCTGACTTCTGAAGAAATGAGTCGGAACTGCTCTGAGAAGCGGCCATCAATGAACCCAAACCACCGGGCACGCTGGCGCACAGCTAGGGTGTGAGTGATGTAGGCCGTGGCGTATATAACCGAGTGCACATAGCTGTAGATTCCCCCAAACTTGCAAATGCCCGTGTGCTGCTTAGAATGTCTCTTGGTTTTCTGCCTACAGTTTGCAGCTTTAAAAATGGGAGAGACAGCTATTCCCAGGACAGTGACATTAATTTAGAAAGATTTGTAGAACATTAACTTTCTTCTAAAAGTCTTTGTGCCAGGAAAAGAAAAAAGAAAAAAAGTCCATAATCAAACATCTGCTCTCAGAATTAATCTTAATAGGCCTTAAAAGCCTCCTTTGGGATTTTTGTGCCGTGTTCTTGCAACATAAGTGAACTTTTGCACCGGGAACACAGCCATTGGAAATCATGAATGTTCTGTTTCTCTTTTTAATTTTTTAAGTGGCAAACTATTGTTACATGACTTTTATAGACACTCTTCTTTAATTGTGCCCAGTCTGAAGACTCTAAGACACTTCAGAGACACATCTCCCCAGCCTCAGAAAGATTTAAGTGTTTGTCTGGCAGGATGGGTCACTGCTGCTTTGGTAAGGTTAAGCCTGCCTGCCTCAGAGCTCCCGCATTGAGATTACCACCTTCAGCTCGCAGTAGTGCTTTCTGGGCCAGGTGACCTCATCCCAGTCACATGACTTTGCCTCCCTGGGTTCTGAGCGCTAAGATGTCAGATTCTATGCCATTGGCTATAAAATGAAAGTAATTGTTCAAGTCACACATATTATAAAAGAATTTATTAAGAAAAGCTTTCTTTGTGCTGGGGCAGTAATTCATCTGATAAATCTAAGCCTCAGTCCCCAGGGCCCATGGTTTGGTTTTATTTTGTTTTGTTTTATTTTTTTAAAAAGCCATAAAACGGGTAGGATTGGCAATCCAGCTCAATGAGTAAAGGCGCCAGCCACCCACCCAGATGACCTGAGTTTGACCTCCGTGACCCACTCCATGGAAGAACAGAACTGACTCCTGAAAGTTGTTTTAGGCCTAAACAAGGTTCCTGAAGGACAAAGCCTGCCTCTGTACACTCACAGGCCCATGGAAGAGGGGTGCAGAGGAAGCCGACCATAGCTCTAAACATCCTGATGTTTCATACAGATCTAATCCCAAAGCCTCCTCTCAAGGAAGGAGGGAAGTCTGAGTGCCAATGTGGCAGTTTCCCAAAACCTAGGCAGCACCCAGCAGGGAAGGGCACCCTCTTCAGTACCAACCCCCCAGGTTCCCAAGGCAGGACTTACCTCTTCAGAGACGCCTCCAGACCAACTCCCCTGGCAAGCTCTGCTCTGTCTCTACACAGACCCAACTCAAATCCTGAAGAAGGCAACATCCACCCTGCTCCAGTGCCTCTGAACTCTGCTCCCCCACAATGCCTCCGGCCTCAGTTCCTATCGTTGTCAATGGGCACCAAGGCACCAGGCCCTGGTGATAGATCCCATTCCATCCGGACACCCCCGAGTATCAGCTGCCTCTCCTGCTATGTCCACCTTTCAAAGCAGCTTGCTGAGGATCACTGACTTCCAGTCTCTAGTCTCTAGGATACCAAGAACCCTCCCCCCAGGACAACGTGAATACTCCATCAGGAACCAGGGTCTGGGTCCAAGTCGTTCCTGTAGTCAGTGAGTACAGAAGTAACGGAGCAAGAGGCCAGATTCTACAACAGAGTACCAAAGCACGGCAAAGTCAATGTGAGGCTGAGCTGATGCCAAGGGCGCCAGCCCCAAAGCCAAGAGGCCTAATCTTCCCACCACATGAAGACCATTCCAGACATTCATACAAAGACAACCAGGGGCAGGTGTGAGAGGCCCGTGAGGAGCAGCAGAGGTTAAAACTAAACCAAGCCAGGCATAATGATACACACTAATGTACAGAAGGACTGAGATAGGAGTAGGCGCATGGGGCCAGCCTGAGCTACATTAGCAAGACCGTGTCTCAAAAAGGAAAAAAAAAGTCAAGGATGTTATGTTTCTCCCAGTGCTTCGATCACATGTATTCTAAGTGGCGATCCGGGGAAAATGCTATTTAACAAGGTCATCCGTCTAGTGTTTCATTTGACCAGTGACCTTACTTAATATAATATTTGTATTAATTCTTTGAGAATTTCATACATGCTTACAAAGTATTTTGATATTTATTCCCCACCCCACCCCCAACTCCTCTTCCTAATTCCCTCCAGATTCAACGTTTTTCCTCCCCACCCCCCAACTTCCTGTGCACCTTATTAAACAAATAAGACCCAGATCAGGTAAGATGGCTCAGATCAATGCCGAGCCTGATCACCGGGGCTCCATTCCCAGGAGAGAAGGAAAGAGATTCCATCTGTAAGTTGTCCTCCGACCTCTGCATGTGCTTTATGGCGGGCATGGGCACGTGCATAAACAAACAACCGTAATTGTTTTTGTTAATGTAGCTGGGCGTGGTAGTAAACACTTTTCAATCCCAGATCTCGGAAGGTGGAAGCAGATAGGTCAAGAGTTCAAAGTCATCCTTGGCTAGATTGTGAGTTCCTGGCCAAAGTGGGCTACAGGAGACAGACGCTGTCTCTGAAAAAATAAAAATCTGAATACAGACAAAGGATTTCTGTAAAGAAGGCTTTAAAATCAACAGATATGTGCTAGAACTGTGCCTCTGGCATTGGCTGCTGGCTTACTGCTAAATGCAAACAGCCTTTCTGGGTTCTCTGCTTTCTTTTCTCTCAGAGGGATTTCTGTACAGCCCAAGTGACATTGTCCTATGTAAGGTTCATCTCAGCCCACAGGACAGGACAATTGTTCCCATGGTTATCCTCACACTGCAAGTGCCGAGATAAGTAAGGGGGGCAGCAAAATACACACACACACACACACACACACACACACACACACACACACACACTCGAGTATGCAGCCCACCCTGCTTGCAATCTCCAGCTAGTATTTTTGCCACACAGCCTGGGCTTGGGAAATTTTAAAAGATCCGTAGGCATTTCAAGTGTTCCAATAAATCTAGAGCCGAATCCTGACTGAGCAGTCAGTCAGTAATCAACAAAACATTTGGCACTGGTGAGTCCTTTCTCAACCACCCCCACCCATACCCCCTCCCTAGAGCCTGCCTTCCTCTCCTCTTTACTGGGTTTCAGGTGGGATCAGTCCTGCTGGCTGCTGCCCACTAGGTGCCAAGTCACAGGAGGTCTGTAACGGTACAGAAAAAAGAAGACAGGAAAGATCAGTTCCTCCTCTCCGTGCTTTGAGGACAGCCCAAAGAGATTCAATTCAGAGAAGGCCTAATCAGTTTGGTTTCAAGTCCACTGTTCAGCAAAGCCGCTGAATGCTAATTGCAAAGTAACCTTGGAAACCAGAGCCTGGTACCCAGCGAACGTTGTACAAATGTGGCTGGACCTCAGACGGGCACGTCCAGGGCAGCATCTCACAGGCTCCAGGCGCCTTGCTGTGGGAGATTTTATTTTCCGCATTTATCTCTGTAAACCCTCTCTGTCTGTTGTCACCAACTGACTATGTCAAAGTCCCCAGAAGAGGGGATATAGTTTATCCGTTGCTGCGTCATCTCCTAGCACTTAGATTCTGAGAACGAAGGGACCCGTGTTCCTAAAATGTGGAAGCCAGGGTCAGCTAGCTCCCTTTCTCACAAAACAGGATGCCCGCAAAGCTGAAGTGTCTGCAGTGTTGAGGGAGGGGGCTGCCCCTCCATGGCGGCGTGGATAATTGAGTGGTTATGAGAAAGCGTGGTATTCCGTGGCTCTCAGTGTCTATCCCTGAGGCCTGGAATGCAGCCTGATGTGCAAAGCTTTTGCTGTGTGTCCTTTTGAGTCTGAGCAGGTCCCTCAAATTTCACCTCAGTAACAGGACAGAAAGCATCTAGGATCCCGGGAAGAAAACAATTGGTTGGTCTCAAGAACTGTGAGACCATTTTTTGCTTGACCCCAGAATCCTGAGGGAGTCAGGCTGCTCCTCCCTAGGAAAAACAAAAAGAACAAAAGTGTGGTAAACTGTCACTCCAGGAGAGGGGACTTCCGCCCGGGAAGCTCAGAGATACACATTCTGAATGAGAGAAGAGTTCGCTTTTCACAGCAGTTCTGTGCTAAACAGAGATTATGTAAGTACTTGAAAATAGCGGTTTTAAAAGGCAACTGCGGATTAAAACTTCCTGACTTTGACATCTCAGAACACCGAGTTGTTTATGAAAATAAGATTATGCTGTACGCATTAGCATTCGACACTTATATAAGGTTTTGATTCTTGTATTTGGTACTGAAAACACACAAACTACTCTGTCGCCCCCAATTTCTTAGTTTCCTATTACATAGTATTTTGAGACAGGGTCTCACTATGCGGTCCAAACTTTCCTCTATAAGAAAACCCAGGGTTGTTGAAACTAGTCATTCCCCTGCCTCAGACTCTCAGAAGTAAAATGCCTGGAATGTCCCATTCCCCCTACCTCTTCCTCTTTAAAACTTAACTGGCTTCTAATTCCTCTTCATACGTATATAGCTATATGTCAGTGCTTACAAATATTACTATGAAGAAGAGAGGTCTCAGTGCTTAAGATCACTTGTTGCTCTCCCAGAGGACCTGAGTTCGATTCCTGTCATGTCAAGCAGTTCACAATTGACTATAAATCCAGATTCAAGGAAACTTCCATTAGCAGACACCCACACACCTATTGCATACACCAAACAAATATCCATACATTTACACAAATAAAAATAAAAGGTAAAAACATGTTAAATGGGGTGGTTTGGATGAGAATGGCCCCCATAGGCTCATAGGTCTAAATGTATGTGGTTCCCACTGGGTAAACAGGAAGGATGAGGAAGTGTGGCCTTTTTAGAAGAGGTGTGTCATTGGGGGTGGGCTTTGGGGTTTCAAAAGCCCACAGCAGACCCAGTTTCACCTCTCTTTGCCCGCTGCCTGGGAATCAAGATGTAAGTTCTCAGCTACTGCTCCAGCACCATGGCTACCTGCCTGCTGCCATGCCCCCCACCATGATGACAATGGACTCACCCTCTGAAACTGTGAGCCAGCCCCCAATTAAATGCTTTCTTTATTAAGTTGCCCTCGTCATGATGTCTCTTTGCAGCAATTGAACAGTGACCAAGGCATTAAAAATAAAAGTATAGGCTGGGCGGTGGTGGTGCACGCCTTTAATCCCAGCACTTGGGAGGTAGAGACAGGCGGATTTCTGAGTTCGAGGCCAGCCTGGTCTACCAAGTGAGTTCCAGGACAGCCAGAGCTACACAGAGAAACCCTGTCTCGAAAACACCACAAAAAAAATAAATAATAAATAAAAGTATAATAGCATACACATCTTAAGTTTGTTGCATATTTAAGTCCAATTGGTTTTAAGCCCTCTGAGACTAACATCTATGGGATCACTGTTAGTTAATTTCTCATCATTGTGACCAAATACCTGACAGGAAGCAACTTAAAGGAGGAAGAGTTTATTTTGGCTCAGCGCTTGATGACACAGGCCATGACAGTGGGGAAGGCTTGGCAGCAGACATGTGAAGCAGCTGGCCACATTGTGTTGAGAGGCAGAAAGATGAATGTTGGTGCTCAGCTCCGTTTTCTTCAGTCCAGCCCCCAAACCAGGGATGCGACTGCCGATGCATAGAGTCGGCGTTCCTTTCTCAGCAGAATCCTGCTGGAAAAGCCCGAAGGACAATGTCAGAGGTGCATTTCCACCGTGGTTCTACGTCGCATCGATAAAGATGAGCAGCCACAGTGATGATAAAGATGAGAGTCACAGTGATGTTCCCTGGTCCTGCCGTGTGAATTTGTTCGGCCTCTGAGCTGGGGATTCTTTGACTGACAGCAGAAAGCGAGGATGTGCGCTGGCCTTGACTTGGGAAGGGTCTCATTTCTATCGGCCCATCTGCCTTGATATCCACAGAACAATCAGGGTTCTGGTGCCCTCTACCTCTGGATCTGACAGTGCCCGGGTCACAAATGACTTTGGGGGGGGGGGGGCGAGTTCCAGAAAATTTCAGTCTCTTTACTTACTTGGAAATGTTCAAAAACACTTCTCCCCGCCCCCCTCTCCTTAGTGGTTTTGGTTTGCCAGGTACACACACAAAAATTAATTTTTCTATCCAGTGACCAATTAGTCAAGACCAGGTTTCATTCTTATCTAGAGCCTTGGACACGAATGTGGGCCTGTGAATGTTTGTTTGCTGATGACTTTGCAGTGAGATTTCTAAACATGCAAGGCCCACTCAACAGACTGTGTGTTCCCAAGAAGATCACCTCCAATCCAGGGCCTTCAAACAGACTCAATGCATGGCTGTGCCTCCAGGACTCTGTTGGGGAGTCTTGAACCCCTGACAATCCCAGCCAGAGCTGTGGTCTCAGCAAAGCTCCCATCTTCTGTCTCCCACAGGGTCCTGTAGCACCCACAGCGTCAGTGCTTTCTATCCTCTCCTCTGGGTCTCTCCCGCCACCACCAACTCCTCCTGAGTCACCTCCACCTTTTGAGAACAAGGGCAAAATGGAGGAGCCCTCCTCTTCTCGATCAGCTCTATTTGCCCAGCTTAATCAGGGAGAAGCCATCACAAAAGGTAAGAAAACAAATCCTGGAAGCCAACTCCCTTCCTTTGACACTAGGCATATGGATTCTCCATAGCCCCACGGACATGTCCATCATTCCACCTCCATCCTTAGGATACAGGGAGAAGGAGCTGCCTCTGGGAGGTGGGAGCCTGGGTGCTTTCCAGCTCCAGGGACATAGGCTTCATTGGACTTCAATATAGACCAATGAGAACTCAGAGACTCTCAGTTGACCAGTGAGTGGCGCCTCCTCAGCCCCAGAGACTCCTTGTTCTCAGTTGACCAGTGAGTGGCACCTCCTCAGCCCCAGAGCTTCCCCATCAACCTCAAAACTAAGTCATCAAGATCAAAAGAAATAAAAATGGCGCATAGTACCCCTATTGAGGCTCTTGAAAGGACTATCATTGATCTACCTTTGTCTTCATATGGCAAATAGTTGATTATTTTAATGCAAATGTTTAACATTTATCAGAATCAAGAGTACACTCAGGCTAGACAATATAGTCATGTGGCCAAAAGTTATGTTGCAGGTATTTTTGTTTTGCACGGTTAATAGGGCTGAGGGTGTAGAGGTTGCACTACACAGGACTGGAAGCTAAGAACCCAAACCTTCATATTTATTCCTGGCTCAGACCTCCACGGCTCCTCCCTCTGAAACTCACTCGCAGAGTAAAGGAATGAACTTCTAACTCTAAATTCTGAAAAATACTTTCTGGGGGTGGTGTAGCATTCTAAACCATACCTAATAAATGATTTAGTTGTGAGTAAACCAGGCAGTCTTTGGGGGCTTAGAAGATTTGAGGAATTGTAGAGCTTTTTGTTTGCTTTTTTGCACAGTAGGGGTATCGTCTCTTTAAAAACAGCATTCTTCACTATGTTTGTTATTTTTCTCACGACTGTTACAAAAGCAACTCAAGGAATGATCTGCCTTGGCTCACAGTTTAAGAGGACACAGTCCATCAATCAGGAAAGGCAGGGGCAGCGGCAGCACAGGACAGCTTGCTTCCATCATAGTGTGCCAAGTAGCAGAGGACATGAGCACTGGTACCCAGTTCACGCTCTCCCTTTACTTCAGGCTGAGGCCGCAGCCCATTGCATGGGTCATCCCTATTCAGGGGGAGTCTTCTCTGCTCAGTGACAAATCTCTGCAAAATCCTCTCATAGACATGTCCAGAGTTGTGTCTCCTAAGGGCTTCCAAACCCAGCTGAGCTGACCCTTCCTCTCCTCACTTCTTGGTAAAACAGGAAGCAGATAGGAAGTGGACAGGAAGTGGACAGGAAGTGTGGCCAAGGTTCTACAACCCCCCAGAGGAGTGTCCTGATCTAGAGACCAAGTTTTCCATGGGCCTTGAGGGACATTTACATCCAAAAAAAACCACAATGCTCTTTAAACACACACACACACACACACACACACACACACACACACACACAGGATTCCACCTCTGCATATTAACCTTGAACATCCGTTCTTACATACTTTACCAAAAGTTCTTATGTACTTTATACATGGCGGGCATTTCCCTTTTCATTACATGGGATGATATGTACCTACATGGTGCCACCTTCTGTTTGCTTCTTTTCTGTTACTGTGACAACAGCGACTTCAAGGGAGAAGGGCTTCCAATCCCAGGTGACAGTTGATCATTGTGAGGAAGTCAAGGCAGGCTCTTGAAGCAACTAGTCACATCACGGTCAAGAGCGGAGTGGATCATCACACGTGCTCAGTGTTCAGCTAGCCTTCTCCACTCTTTATATAGTCCAAGGAATGGGGCCGCCCATTTTTAAACTGTTCTCATACCAATCAAGACAATCAGGACAATCCTCCACAGACCCCCAACCTCACCTAGGCACTTTCTTATTGAGAGTCTCTTCCCAGGTGATCCTAGCTTAGGGTAAGTTGACAATTAAAACTGTCCTGCCTTCCTAGGGCTCCGGCATGTCACAGATGACAAGAAGATGTACAAGAATCCCAGCCTGAGGGCTCAAGGACAAATTCGCTCTCCAACCAGAATCTACACGAAGAGCCCCACATCTCTAAAATTGAATTCTCCTCAGAAACACGGTCCAGTGTTGGAGCTAATAGGGAAGAAATGGAGAGTGGTGAGTGAAACCCTGTAACATTTACTTCGAATCATTTGACTAAAACCAACCTCTAAACACCTCAAAACACTTCCTAAAGACAGAGGAGTTTCCGAGTGAAGTACTAAGACGCAAAAAACGATGCCAAAATGAGAAACCAGGTACTTCTGCAGACTTGCATACATTTTTTTTTTTTCAATAGCTCCTATGGATTCATTTTAGGTTTGGTTTCTTGAGACAGCATTTCTCTGTGTATCCCTGGATGTCCTTGAACTTGCTCCATAGATCAGGCTGTCCTCGAACTCAGAGATCTGCCTGACTCTGCCTCCCAAGTGCTGGGATTAAAGGTGTGTGCCACCACCACCTGGTTTAAAACTATTTTTTTTTTAACAGTGCCTAAATCTTTATTTTTCATAACCTACATTTTTTCAAATTAGATAGTTTACACAAAAATGACACAAAAGGAAACTTAAATTACCAATAGTTTACATGTAAGTTTGATTCCAGTCTTAATGAAAAGTAGAACAGAAACAGAAGCCCTCAGCTCAGGTAAGCTTCCACGCCACACTCCCACTGTTAGTGCTCCTGGCATCTTTGATTGTCTGTTGCTTTCCGTATAACAGGCTACAAAGCACACAAACCCACAACTACAGCTCACAGAAGGGGGACACAAAGACAGGTATGCACCATAAAACTATTTTTTAACTGTGGTAAAAATGCACATAACATTCACCATTAACTATTGTTGCAGCAAATATTTAATCTCAAATTGGTGTTTCTACCCCGCCTTAGATCATTCAGTTCCCAGATAAAAGACCTTAATTAGCATGAGAGCTGAGCCGATATCTACCCTCTGTGCTATCCCGTCTACTTACCTATAGAAGACCGAGAGTCATAACTTGCTTTGTTCCACATGGGCTTCTCTCAACTCCAGCTGGCTAGCCCTCAGGGCCATGTTCTCGTAACTCACCTACCCATAGGGACTTCTCCTCTCTCCACCTTCTTCTCTCTCCCTTCTCCTCTCTCCACCTTCTTCTCTCTCCCTTTCGTGATCTCTTGCTTCAGACCCCAAGCCCTGAAACCAAAAGACCCTTCCTATCTCCTGCCCAGCTGGAGGCTGGAGGCACTTTTATTCACCAATGAAAGGTAACTTGGGTCTAGGTGTGGATTTTCTCATCACTGGGGCAACCAGGCCTTGGGGGCCAGTATTTAGCATTACAATACATAGCAAAAGACAAAATCTCAACAAAGCATCTTTAAACACACATCCTTGTGGTGCTGGGTGTGTTTACACTGTTGGGTTTCATCAGTGGCTTTCACTGAAGGATGCTCTTTATCTTACATAACTCAACCTGTTAGACTGTGACTCCTTTGCCTCCAGACCTCCAGCCCCTAGCCACTGCCTGTGTGCTTCCTTCTGGGAACAGACTACTGATTTCCAAACTTTTAAGCAGGTGGGGAAGAAGCCATCAACCAGGACTCCTGGGACTCTGTGCCTTGTGGTGATAGGCTGATAGTTTCGTTCATAACCTGAAGCCACTACTGCCACCCACCGTTCTCAGGGTTAATTATATAAGCGTGCCAGGAATGCTTTGAATATGGATGACAGCTGGAGTCCCCTGCCAAATCAGAGAGCTTTCTTAAAGATTAAGGAACAGAGTCCCTGGAAAGGTTGCCAACGCCTGAAAAGACAATGGAGTTTGAACCATCGTTCAGACCCCAGCAGCTCCATCTCCTGATGACCACAGCAGGGCCTGATGCGGGATCAAATGGACTGCCAGCATCCGCATAGCAACCAAGTCTGCATAGCAACCACACCCCTGCTCCCAGCCCTGCCCTCTAGCAGGGCTGTTAATATCCAGCACTCTAAATTATACCCACGTCCAAGCAGTGGTTCCCTCACTCCCTTGATTACAGTCGACATCATCGAAGACCTGGAGGTTTCTCCATAGGGAGAATGTTCCGGAAGAAGCCTCTAGCAAGGTCAGCAGTCAGTGGATTCAGCCCATCTTTCTGTTCGTGTTTAATGTCCATGTCTGTTTCACCTTTAGGAATACCAAGAGGACAGGAATGACCTTGTCATCTCAAAGACTGAGCTGAAACAAGTGGCCTACATTTTCAAATGTGACAAATCCACTCTTCGGATAAAGGGAAAAGTAAACTCCATCATTGTTGGTAGGCAAAACTAAGGCTATGTGCTTGCTGCACTGGGCTGGGTTGCAGAAACCTGCCCCGTGCGTTTACTAGAGCTTTGTTTTTCTCGTGTAGATAACTGCAAGAAGTTTGGCCTGGTGTTTGACCATGTGGTGGGCATTGTGGAAGTGATCAACTCCAAGGACATTCAGATCCAGGTGAGCGGCCTCTATGGCCAAGCTCTGCCCTGGCCATGGCTCTGCGTGAGAGGCTCCTCTCCCTGCAGGGGACAAAGGAAGGGCCCCAGGAAACATCACATACCTGATCTTTCCAAACACAACTCCATTGTCGCCTCTCTGGGGAAGCCTGGTCTTCATTCTCGGTCACACAAACACTGTCTTACCCTCTTGATCTCAAGGACAGCTACTCAACTGGGGACACAGCTCAGTGGCCCAGTGCAGGCACTCTGGGTTCTGTCCAGCACTAAAAATGAAAGCAAAGCCGATATGCAGTATTCACAGCTCTGAAGACCTATGCAGCCCCTGACCACTGTAGGCGAGCAGTAAATGCTGCTGAGCACCCGAGTAAATGAATCAGCTACTCTATGAAAAAAGTATATTGAGAGACTATCCTAGGAAAATAACATTTCCCCATGCTAAAGAGAATTCCCCCCACAGAGAAAAATAGCCCTGAGGGAGAAGGGGGGTGGTATACAGAATCAACGAGATAATCAGAAGAAAAAAAAAAAGCCAGGGAGTAAGTAAGTAAGATCAGAATTGAATTTTCAGAAACAAGAGAAAGTCTGTACTCCTTCAGTAATTTTGATTTTGTCAAATAGGCTTTTACAACATACAAAGATCCAAAGGACTTCTGACTTTGGGCCAAGTCTAACTCCTCTCATTGGTTCTGCTATTTGCATAGTGTTAATTACCCTTTACAATCTGGTGTTTCCTCGTGGTGATTGACAAAATTAGATTTCAGTTATGTAAATCTTTCTCTTCCCTGGGTTTCTCTCCATTCACACGTTTAATTAGAACTCACTTAATTGTATATATTACATTTGTCTATTTACCTTGTCATTTTGAGACGCTGGTTCTGTTTATGTCCACTGTATGGAAACAGCCCTGATTGAGCACCCTGAATCCTGGATAGGAATGTCAGCTCCACACACACACATCTGATAGTCCCAGGAGAGGGGACGGTACACTCTAACCAAAGAAAGAATAGCTCTTGCAACCCTACAGCAAATGGCATATTTCATTTAGAAGAATTGCTATTGACACCAAAGCAAGAGCTTTCCTGTCCCTATTTCTGTTCAGCAATGCATTAAAGGTCCTCACTCCTGCAGTAAGATAAAAAATAACCGAGAGAAATGAAATTGAAAAGGAAGAGATAAAAATGTCTTCATATGACAGCAAAATGATTGTTTTATATAAAGGTCAAGAGACAGCAATAAACTATACAGCAAGATAGGTAGGTATACTAGTAACAGGAAAAAAATCATCATCTCTTGACACCACAAATGTAACACAAAATAAGATTCAGAATAGCAACAGAACTGAAGGGACCAAGTAATAAATCAACAAAACAAATGAAAGAGATTTATAAAGAACACAGACTGGTTGTGAGTTAAATGAGCAAAAAAAAAAAAAACGACACCAGTATCATTTCTGTCTCTTTAGTCTGTAAGTAAGTCCAGCAAAGCTCAAATGTTTCAACAATTTTTTTATTAAAGAAGAAGGGGGGGAAGCTTGAAATTCATCTGGAAGCTAAGAGACCAAAAGAGGTAAAGCCGGAAGGGAGCCTCGGGGTCACGAATGATGGTGCTCTCGCAGAGGACTGAATTCGGCTCCTCCTAAAGCCGGAAGGGAGCCTCAGTCACGAGGGATGGTGCTCTGGCAGAGGAGCTGAATTCGGCACCTCCTAAGCACCGCTCCCGAGCGCGTGGCATGCACTTATGAACTCCACGTGGCCTGTACTCACATGCGCCAACCCACACCCAGACACATGTGATACACAGAACTCAAAAACGTCTATGAGAGACTAGATAAAATAATTTGAAAGCAGATGAACAAGGTGAATTGGGTCATCCTAAGGCGGCACATGGTTGGAGTATTTAAAAAAGACACCCCCCCCCCCCAAAAAGCAGACTAGCAAGCCATGATGTAGACGGGTATATACACTGAAACAGATTTTAGAACAGTTAGGGATTTTTTTTGTGTGTGGGAAACAACAGCGAGAAGCTGGAGAGATGGCTCGGCAGTTAAGTGCTCTGGCTGCTCTTGCAGAGGACCCAAGTGTGGTTCCTAGCACTCAGGTTATATCTCCCAACCATCTGTAACTCCGGTCTCAGGACCTGATGCCCTCTTCTGGCCACCACAAGTACTGCACACACATGGTACATAGACACACATGCAAGCAAAACACCCATACACACCAAAAAAATTTTAAAGGAAAAAAATAAAAATAAAGCAACCACTGAATCGCCACTTCATGCCATGCTTAAAAGTAAGGTCCCAAATTAAATACTTTCAGACATTTAGAATGACATACAGAGAAAAAAAGAAAAAACCCTTCATGGTTTCATGGTTCATGTGTTTCAAAACCACAAACCATAAGCAAAACAAGTGGTTAATCCAACCCCACTAAAGTTAAAATTCTAGGCTGGGGACTGAGTTCAGTGGTGAAGTGTTTCTATAGTATGGGTGAAGTCCTAGGTGTAATCCCCAGTACTGTGCGTGCGTAGCCTGCACACACACCACGATTTTCATAATATATATTCAACAGAAGATATGATATGCAAAGCTGAAAGACCAAATATGGATTAAGGAAAGAGATTTGCAATGTAGACAATGAGAAGGACTTGCATCCAGACCATGTAAAGACGCTAGCTAACGCAGACCAAAAAGTGAGACTCGTGCTCTAATTGAAAAGGCAGCAGAGCATATTAACAGCTCAGAGACATAAAAAGTGAACTGGTTGGCACACACATATGAAGATATGCTAGCGTGACAGAAGGAGGGGTGAAACGAATACCACCGTCACAGATTCCTGGTCACGCCCATCTCTTTTGCATTCAGAGTGTCCTTGTTCTGTGTACAGAGTCCCATCCTCAGAAGCTAATGTGTTAAGGGGCTGTGGTGCAGGGCTGAGTGCCTGCTAATGTCTGGTGCACGAGCTGTTGTGGAAGTGCACTGGGCTCCCTGCTATGCCCGAGCGGCAGCGTGAACTTGGTACTCATTGCTGGACAAATTAGCACCAAGTACAAATGCCACATCCATAGCCTGAGTCAATACGTGCTTCTCTGCATACGGTGAAGCTCTAGTCACGGGCTAAGGAAACACAGAAAGCATGTACTGTCGTGGCATGGTAGTAGCAAAAGAGAGCAAAAATATTGAAGTGCCCATCAACCAGCAAATGGGTGAACAACTCTTTCTAATGGAACACTAGCCAACAGTTAAAATGAACAAGTATTGTTACCAGCATTAAAAAAAAAAAAAAAATAGGTGAATTTCAAAAACAGATAACTTTTTAAAGGGGGACAGGCATTGAGCTGAAAGGGTAGGTTACAGGATGGTGCTATGTGATAGATTTATTCATTACAAATTATAGAGTGTGCAAACCAATTCACACATGAAGCCCGCTTATGACATGTCAAGGTGGTCTCCTGGGCACTTCACCTAATAGATAGATAATCAGTCAAAAAACAAACAAACAACAGAAAGCCCGGAGAGTGGTTACATACAGGGAGGAGGAAGGAGAAGGAGGTAAGGGAAAGCTGAGTGGAAGACGATAGTAGCCAGGGGACTTCAGTGACAGTGTCAAATTTGGGGAACCGTAGTTGAATGGGTGCTGTACACCTATAATCCACCCCAGCACCTGGGAGGGATCCTGGCAGTTAGAGGCCAGCTTGATCTGTACAGCAAGTTCCAGGCTAGCCGGGGCTGCAAAGTTAAAGCAAGTCTCAAAAACAAGCAACCAAAAAACACAGTAAAGTCAGGTGTAACAGTGTACACCTGTGACCAAAGCACTTGGGAGGCAGAGACAGGAGAAGGATGAGCAATTCAAAGCCATCTTTGGTCCCAAAGTGAGTTCATGAGACCCTGTCAGAAGGAAAGAAGAGAGGGAGGGAGGGAGGGAGGGAGGGAGGGAGGGAGTGAACTTTCAAACACACCAAAAGGGACTAAGCCAGAATGCAGCACTAATAACTTTGTTGCAGGAAGTGCATGTATCTATTATTCTTTGTATGTTTCCATGCCTGAAATATCTTGTTACAATTTTAAGGCTGTGAACTGTGCACTGTCAACAGTTACCTCGGGAAGGGTGAACCATTGGTTGCCTGTGGAAGGAGCTAGAAGGAGCAGTTCCCAGACAAGAGAAACATTTGATAGAACACTTAGTGAATTTCTGGATGCTCAAACCAAGAGAGTGCCATTACCTAGTTAAAGTGCCTAGTAAATTGTCTGAAAAGGGCCTGGGCGCAACCGAAGCAGAAATCACTTACCTGCCTGGGGCTGAGATGGGGACCAACTGTAAGTGGCCATTAGTGATATTTTTAGAACAGTAGAACTATTCTAAAAGTGGTTTGTGGTCCTGATAGCACTAGTCTGTACTTTTATGAAATAGCATCCAATTGTACACTTAAAAATGGGTGGTTCGTATACTTTCAGATTTTACTACAATAATGTTATTTAAAGAAAAGAAAAAAGCTAAAGTTTATATAATTTGGCCTGGCACTCCTATTTTTTTGGCAAAAAAAAAAAAAATATGTTCTAGGAAAACATACAGGTTAGGGAAGACAGACAACCACTGTCAGAGGAAATTTTTTAAATTATTACTGAGAAATAATATTCATAAGCCAAGCCTCTAGGAGTCACTAGCAGCTCCTCACTTTCCTTAGTTTGGCTGGAGGTATCCATGGGCTTCAGGCTGGCATGTAAATGCTTCACATCGTCATAACATAAAGAAATCCAGAAGTCATGAAAACATGACTAGGCACATTTTTAAAACAAACACACAAACATACATGCATGCATACACACAGATACAGACACAAACATGCACACACAGTCTCTCTCTCTCTCTCTCTCTCTCTCTCTCTCTCTCTCTCTCACACACACACACACACACACACACACACACACACACACACATGCAGGCACTCACTCACTCCTGTTTATATACTAGTTTATCTCAGGTAGAGAGAGCCCTGTCTGCACTTGCCTGACCTTGAACAACCCAGCTGGACCCTTTTCTTGCTCTGGGCTTCAATTCTAACCCAGTATCCAGTTTCTGTGGAGCAAGAGGAGGAGAAGGAGAAGCCCAAAGCCCAGCTAGACACCCCACAAGGAAGTCTTTAGGGCACCTGCACCACAGACAGAATATGTTCCTTGGTTTGCAAACTAGCCTTTTCTTCAGGCTGAAAGGAGAGATGTCTTTATTGCTTTAATTACCATTACAAGAAGGAAACCTCTAGATTTGTAAGAAAGACTTTGGGAGAATGGTATATCCCTGTGGACATTGTGGGAAGTTTGAAAACTGATTGTTAGAAGAGAAACTTAAAACTGATCTGAGTTTTTACTGGACTTAGATACTTGTAAGCAGTACAAAGCACTGCCTCCTCTTGCTCAAGGGTCCCGATTATCTGGGTGAATGTCCTCAGTTTGCGCTCCTAAAATGAGTACATGAGAAGAAATGGAGAGTTTCTTACTTGTTCTGAAGTTTGGGAACAATCTCCTTGGCTTCTATTCGAAATGAATCTTATTGTTCAGTGTCTGTATGGATATTTGTTCTAGCCCCAGTCTCAGAGATAACTGTCAAAACTTAAATTTTAAGCAAATGAGTCCTGTTTCCCTTATCATGACATCAGATAGGCGTTTCAGATTCACTGACGGGCTGCGGGGCTTTTCTGAACATTTTAGCTGCTGCCTCCAAATTAATCCCTTAATTTCATCTCAAGAAAGGGAAATCCTGCCTGCTTAGGATTCTTCCTTGTACACTCTGTCCTCAAATGACACTTACCCTGCACACAGAGACAGACAGACAGACAAAAACAGAGAGCATACTGCCCCGTGAGTCCTAAAGCTAAACTCAGGAGGAACTCCAGATAGTACCAGCGTGGGTACATGGCCATTTTTATTTCTTTGCTTTGGTCCCGTTTTTTTTTCTTTGCTTAGGTAATGGGGAGAGTGCCAACAATCTCCATTAATAAGACAGAAGGCTGTCACCTGTACCTCAGTAGAGATGCACTAGACTGTGAGATCGTGAGCGCCAAGTCCTCCGAGATGAATATCCTGGTCCCTCAGGGTGACGATTATGTAAGTACCTCCGAAAGCTTGCTCAGAAAGGTTTTTGTGGCATGTTCATGTTAGCATTCTTGGAGAGGGGTTCATCAGCCACCATCTAATGAGCTTCATCTGAAGACAACGTAACAGGCAACCAACATGAGTGAGCCAAAAATATTATAATGCTCCTCTTAAGGGGCCACTAGGAAGCTCAACAGAAAGGACTCAAAACTATGGAAAACCCTAGGGTTGGATTCAGGAGCCTCACAATGGAGGCTGAATCTGGGTTCTTTGTGTATGCTAGGGGGGAATACATTCATACCAGGACACATGTGAAGGTCTGAGGAAAACCTCAGGTGTCAGTCCTTGCCTTCCTCCGCCCTGTTTGAGACAGGGTTTCTTGTTCACCACTGTCTAAGCTTCTGGGGTTATTCTCTCCTCCCTCCATCTTATCATAGAAGGGCCAAGATTGCAGCCATGTTTTATGTATGGATTTGGGGGATTCAAACTCAGGCCCTCCTGCGTAGACAGGCAAGCATCTTGCCCACAGAGCTGTCTCCCCAGCCCCAGAATCTTGATTCTTAGCACGCTTGCAAGTAAGTCCTCATACTGTCAGCCCATTGAATTCCCCATTTAGAAATACTAGCCCAAGTAACTCAGCCAGAACCTCCTTTCTCTACCATCCTCTTCCCCAGTGAAGCAGTTTCTAGAAGAACCATGTTAGATGCCCACCCATGTCAATGTTGAGTAAGATTGAGTAAGTCTCCTGTCTTGGATTCTGAAGTACAGCAGATCTCTGCTCATTGTGCGTGGAAGCTAACACATGGAGAACTCTAAGTCTAACTGGGCAAGACAGGAGGCGGCAGCAAATGAGATTCAGCAAGTTGCTTTCAAGAGAAGGGCCACATCAGCTTGGTGCGTCGCTTACCAGCTAGCTACAAGTTGCAGTCAGCAGACAGGTTGATTTCCTTAAGCAGAGATTATCCATATCCCTCGGTACCTTCTACGGCTCTATCCTCACATTCCAAAGACTGCAGCCTAGAATCCCTCATTCGAGTTAAAGCACCATACTGTGCAAACGACGAGTCATGGACTCACCACTTGGGCTATGGAGACACTAACCTACGAGAGACAAGCATTCCTCTTGGGCTCTCAGCCAATACAGTTGAGCAGTAAGGACAGCCATAGGCCAGGCCATCCCTGGTCTTCGTAGCTGTTTAAGTAGACAGTCTATCTGTGTGGGAACTGGATCCGCTGAGATACGATACAGGTTTAGAGGAACACCTTAATCTCATTAAGCTAGTCTCGGAGCATTGCTACCAGGCATCTGTAATTGTTAAAGGTGTCCAAATGGATTCCAGGACAGAGCCCAGATTGAGACCCTTTGGCTTCGAAGCGGTGATTCTCAACCTGTGGGTCATGACCCTTGTAGGGGTCAAACGACCCTTTCACGGGGTCACATATCAGGTATCCTGCATATCAGGTATTTACATTACAATTCATAACATCGACAAAATTACAGTTATGAAGTAGCAACGAAAGTAATTTCATGGTTGGGGTCAGCACACTACGAGGAACTGTATTTAAGGGTCACGGCATTAGGAAGGTCAAGAACCACTGACTTAGAGAATGAAATACAATCAAATCCTGAGTTTTTGTTCTAAAAAGTAGTCTTGCTTCTTTGGGTCAGTGACTTTGCTCCCTCAATTTGTTGGGTCTCTCCACACACTTTCCAGGAGGAGGTAGGGAAGGAGCAGTGTGGACCCTGCCTTGGGTGTCAGAATGTGGGAATGGACAGTGGGCACGCTGTATCCTGATGGAAACCGACCTCCCAGAGAAGAGCCATGATGTATCAGTCTCTTTGATGCTGCAGAACTATACTACCAAAGAGGCCCTCTTCATGGCTGGGCATGGGGCTCAGAGATATATGTCCCTAGCACACAGTAGGGCCTGGGTCCCATCCCCAACTCCAGGTCTGGAACATTCCACTTGAGAACAAA
This sequence comes from Uromys caudimaculatus, assembly GCA_028551405.1. NCBI lineage: Eukaryota > Metazoa > Chordata > Mammalia > Rodentia > Muridae > Uromys > Uromys caudimaculatus. Next base: position 15,200,438 of record CM052714.1, on the reverse strand, counting down.
CACTCAAGGGAGAATATCAGAAGTGCTAGCAGGCACACAGGTGCATTAGATTACTCAAGAGAGTCCTGTTGTAGGCTGAAGACCCTGACATACATTTGGAGTTTTAGTACCTAGAAGGTTGGGGTAGGAGGATCATGAGTTCAAGACCAGCCTGGGCTACATAGCAAATCCCCTGTATCAAAAATAATTTGGTTTTTCTATTAAAGATTTCATTCTAGAATTCTTTCCTTATTACAATAAAATAAGTAAATAAATCACTTCTCGGGATTATACAGGAAATCTAGTGAGGCTTCAGAAGCCAGAACCAAGGGTCTTGAGTTCATGTGTGCTTATATTCATGTGTATGTGTGTGGTGTGTGGTCTGGTGTGTGTGGTGTGTGTGTGGTGTGTGTATGTGTAGTGTGGTGTGGGTTTGTATGTGGGGTGTGTGTGTGTGGTGTTTGTATGTGTGGTGTATATTTGTATGTATGTGTGGTGTGTGTTTGTATGTATGTGTGGTGTGTGTGTGCGGTGTATGTGTGCGGTGTGTGTGTGTGTGGTGTGTGTGTGCGGTGTGTATATGTGGTGTGTGTGTGTGTGTATGTATGTATGCTATGTGTGCGGTGTGTGTGTGTGGTGTGTGTGTATGTATGTGTGCCATGTGTGGGGTGTGTGTGTGTGTGTGTGTGGTGTGTGTATGTATGTGTGGTGTGTATATGTATGTATGGTGTGTGTTTGTTTGTATGTATGTATGGTGTGTGTGTGTGTGGTGTGTGTGTGGTGTGTGTGTGTATGTATGTATGCTATGTTGCGGTGTGTGTGTGTGGTGTGTGTGTATGTATGTGTGCCATGTGTGGGGTGTGTGTGTGTGTGGTGTGGGTGTATGTATGTGTGCCGTGTGTGTGTGTGTGTGTGTGTGTATGTGTGTGTGATGTGTGTGTGCTATGTGTGCGGTGTGTGTGCACACGTTCACTTCCCCTAAGGACACTTCTACAGTGTCTCAAAGAGTAGACAAGTCTGGCCCACCCACACTGATTTCCCCTGAGAATTTGAAGACCAGAGTTTCTCATTCTCTTCCCCAGTCTTGCTGAATCAGAGTCTGCGTGTAAGACCCTAGGCTGATTCAGCGCCTGTTTGATGGAGGTCAGTGGCTGAGAGAGAATAGCAGGGTTTGCATGTTGGCTGCTCTGTTCCCTGGGGATAGCATCTCAGCAGCCCTGAGCTCTGGAGGTCGCTTGAGTTTGTTGGTGTCTGGTTCTTATACAAACGCCTAACTCAAGGCTCTACGTGTAGGTAGCTCAGGCGCAGTATTTGCCTGCCATGAAAGAGGGCCTGGGTTCCTCAATAACCTGTGGCACATACCTGTAATTCCAAAACTCGGAAGGTAGAGGCAGAAGGACCAGAGGTTTGAGATCAGCTTCAGTCAAGTACAACGTGAGTTCAAAGCTAGCCTGGGTACTTAAGGTCTGTCACAAAAAACAAGCCTGGTTCTTCATAAACACCAATGATAAGTATGTTGCCAGCACGACGCCACAGACCATGCCTGTGACTCGGTCTCTCTAGGACGCAGAGGGGGATCTGATATTCTTTCACTCATCACGTGACACCCATCGTTCTTCAACCTATCTGCAGAAGAAGCACACCACGTAAATAATCTTCCTTGTCAACTTCTTCCAGAGAGAATTTCCCGTTCCTGAGCAGTTCAAGACAATATGGGACGGATCCAAGCTGGTCACCGAACCCACAGAAATCATGGCCTGACATCCAAGAGATATCCTTCCTGAGACACCTCTAGCAAACAGAAGCAAGCAGCTAAATAGGAACTAGATTTCACCATAGCCCTGGCGTCTGTCAGTGTCCTGCGGTTCTGTGCCATGGAAAACAGTATCTTTTCTGGCGGGCTTTTATGGGCATTTTGAAATATTTAACATTTGATCATGATTTCTGTGTGATTTTACTTCTATATGATAACTAGTAAACACAGCAGTTAAAGGGAAAAGAATTCTGTTCTCATTATGTCATGAAGACCGTAACTGATAAGGAAAAGCCCTGCCTATTTCTTCTTTCTGGTTTAATTGCTAGTTGAAAACATGAAGCCTTAGAGAATCTATGTATGTTTTTACCTTTTAGACAACTTTAACATGCCGAAGAATAAGACTCTATTTTTTGTTTCACCTTTATCAGCGCGGACATCCTGTCAGCATGAATGCATACTTCAATCCATGTTTTGACAAACACACACATATACACAAAGAGGAAACTTCTAAGGAAACACAATATACCCTTTATAGATGCTGAAAAAAAAAATCTTAACTCCTCATCTTAAATATCTTTCTCCTGAGTCACTTTGGAAATTCTTATTTGCCTGCATATCCCTAAGACAAAGGGCAGTGGCGGGGGAGAGGGAGGGCGGGGTGGGGCTCAGTCCTCATTTTTTGCTTTGTAATACCTCATGGTTCTGTTCTAAGAATAGCTCCACCTTTGCTTTCCAGTTTTGAAGTTGCCCGTACTGTTAGACCACCGCATACAGGTCTCCAATGCTTATTTAATTATTATTTCCCATTGGCCAGGCTCCCCAAGGCTAACCAGCCTCAAAGACAAACGCCCAAGAGCCAGACTGTTGCTTCTCAAATCAAGTTGTTGGGCTCTGGTTGGGTTTTCTAGTCTTGATAGCACACGCTCTTCCAGGTGAGCCACACACGCTCTCCGTGTCTCCTCTCTGCACGTGGCTGAGAACTCACTCTGCAGCTTTTTGGGTCATGTGTAACGAAGCGTAGCGCTGAGCTTTTGGAATCAACGGGAGCGTCTAGGTTGTGCCTATGGATGCTTCACTGGCTATTATTTTTGGTTTTGAACCGTTTCCATATTCATATAGTGTTCACATTACTGATGTCTGTGTATCAAGGTTCTGCTATAAAAGTTCTGTCCTTCTGAACTATGTTGTGACTTTAGTAAGCATAATTTTTGAACAGTAAAGTTATACTAAGTAAAAACTAATTGTTTAAATACTGAGATGAATTCTGGTCTGGTTTTTTTGGGGGGGGGACGGTGTTTGTTTGCATTTGTTTTGTCCCGTTTTATTTTTTGCTTGCTTATTTGTGTGTTTGTTGATTTGTTTGCAGTCAGCCAGAGATACAAAGTGAGACACTATCTAGAAAAAAACAATTACAAGGCCAGAGAGATGGATCGGCAGTTGGAGGTGCGTAGTGCCACACCTGACAACCTGAGTTTGATCTCCAGGAACCACGTGCAAGGAGAGAACTGACCTACATAAGACTTCCTCTGACCTCTACACGCACAACATGAGTGCACCTGTCAACACACACACACATACACACACACACACGTTTTTTTAAAAAATTAAACTTTAAAAAGAGTCAAAATGGAGCTGCAGCAGCAGTTAAGAGCTCGGCTGTTCTTGTAGAGGACCCGTGTTCAATTCCATCACCCACCTGGCAGCTCATAACCATCTGGAACTCCAGTTCCAAGGGACCTGACATCCTCATGGGCACCTGCACACTGGGTCACACACATACACATCAAGTTATATTTTAAAAGTCAAAATGAAAATCGCCATCATATTCTATTACATATTTGCATTATAGTGGCCTTATGTAACCAGGGTGGTTTTTTTTTAAAATAAAACTAGACGGAAAGAAAATAAGTCGCAGAAAGTCGAGTGCCATGGGCTCCCCATGTCTCTTTAGTATTTTAGGATGAAAATGAAATGATCCCAGAAGAAGCAGTCTTTGCCGTAAATACACTCCTGAATAATACTGCCCACACCCCACGCTATAGTTTCTTTATGTAGCTTTTCGCAATTACTGGGAGGAGTTACCCCTAATCTATCTTTCTTTATGCTAAACTGTCTACCTCCCTAGGTGTGCCCCTCAAATGCTTGGTGTTTGAGTCTTCCTGGGTTATTTCTGCTCCACCACCCCATGCTCAGGATCCATTCACTCCAGTGTGTGCTCCTGGCCATCATATCCAGTGGAGGCCTCCTCTTCTCTCTTCTCTTCCTCCTCCAAGATTCTCCTCTCTTTCCCTTTCTTTTCAGGGTCCCTACCTGTGAACCCCAGCCTGGCCACCCAAGCCCTGCCTACCTCTGTTCTCAGTAATGGGATATCCCCAGTTATGTTTAACCAATAATTTTAAATTGGAGAGTGAGGTCTACACAACAAGGGCTGGTGTAGAGGGAATTCGCTGGTCTTGGGGCAGCCAGGTATTGGGGTACAGAATGTAGCATTTGAATACATTAGCAACACCAGACCAGCCCCCAACAGTAACTGGGCACATTGCAGAAAGCATGACAGGAAGTGGAGCCTGGCCGTCACATCTCAAGGCCAGTGACCCACATGCCCCTAGCAAGGCTCCATCTCCTAAAAAGGTTCCATAACCTTCAAAAGTGGCACCTCCTGCCAGAGACCAAGTGTCCAAGCGTGAATCTGTCGGGGCATTGCACACTGAAGCCACACCAGGCCTCTCATACCTCCTGTCATGGATTTATAGTTGCCTGTTTCCTGGGGTAGGACACATGGATAGCAAGTGAAGATGGGAGAAATATCACAGTTCAGTCTTCTTTTTCAGTACAGTGTTTGAGATGGTCTTCGTAGCCCAGGCTGAACTGTAACTTGCTAGGTAGCTCATGCTGGCCTTGAAATCACCATAAATCTCTCACCACGGCGTTGGGGGTGCTGAGGTTATAGGCATGAGCTATCATGGCTGGCTCAGGGTTCCATTTTAGACATGTGTTTTCAGGATGTCTTTATGGCATAGAACTGAAAATGTCAGCCAATAGATATGCAGATCTGGCGCCCTCTCTGACACCAACGCCCTAGGAATTATTTCAAGAGCTAAAAATTCCAAAAACGAACCAAACCTCATTAAACATGCTCGTTACAAAGAACTTATTCTAAAACGTTGGTACTGTCTGTACCACTGTAGGTACAGAGGCAGTTTTGACAGCCATTTTGAGGGGGTTTATCCCTGCAGTGGAGACAGGCTGGTTTTCTGTTAGCCCTATTGAGCACATTTCAGTATTTCTGTGTGTCAGGCAGCTGCTGTCTGCTCTGCATGGAGACGAGAAACCAGCTGGAATCACCCCACCGATGTTCACCCTGAGTGCCCCAGATGGCTTTTGTTCCTCTGTTTGTTTAGTAACTTGGCGCAGAATATACAACGGACAAAGGGTAATGTTTGCCAAAAAGAATTTGTGTTCAGGTTTCACTCTAGCACAAAGTCTGGTTTCATGGTCAAAGATAAGTTTTTGCCTAAAGCTGCAACTTTAGATGTTTGGGTTTAAGTCCACTTTCTTTCTTTTAATACATTGCATTTTAGAAGCAGGGTATAGTGACACATGCCTGGAATTCCAGCCCTCGGAAGCAGGAGAATCAGGCTTCCAAGGTCATGGTCATCTCCAAAGTGAGTTCAAGGTCATCCAGGGCTACAGAAGACCAAGTCTCAAAACAACAATCAGACAAAAAACATCTTTTAGGACCATCAGTGATCGTTTTAAAAGTGATGTCTCATTATGACACAAAGAACCAAATGAAAGATACCTCCCTTATTAAAGCATAATGCCAACTTTTAGATTCCACTTGCCAACATCACAGAAAAAAGTCTTTTTAAAAGAAGTCAGCTGACGCTTAGAAGGTAGCTTAGTTGGTATAGTACTTGATTGCTGGTCATGAAGCCCTGGGTTCAAACGACATTAAACAGATAAGGTGGCTGAGCTGAGAAACAAAGTTCAGGAGGAGCAAAAGTTCAAAGCTATCCTTGACTACTTAGCAAGTTTGTAGCCAGCCTTGGCACATGAGACTTTATCTATGAATAAATGAATGAATGAATGAATGAATGAATGAATGAATGAATGGTAAAGTCAGATAATAATTCCCTGAGATCAATAATTAATTCTGGCAACTAAACAGAAACTGTGTCTTTTTAAAATATTTTTAATGATAACCTTATGAATTGACTAGTTTTACTGGAAAGTCAATAAACCTGCCAGGGAAATCTGTCTAGGAATATAACAATTGTGTATCGTTATAGGAAGCTCAAGCTTTGCTTGCAAAGACTGATGGCCCTTTCTTGCTCATTGTTGCAATGAGGCACTGTCCTGTCCATACACAGTGAACAAAGTGCCTCGCCCTGCAGGGCTGACATTAACAACATGGGCCCTCTCGCAGCCTGCCCTGCCTGCAGCTGTCCTGCCTCCCACATTTTGCTCAAGTTTCAAAGTTGTGACACAATGCCAGAGTCAGGGGGATGCAGAGGATCAGTGCCAGGAACATGACTGCTTTCTGCAATCAAGTTTCAATAAATCAGTCTTCTTTTGGGGAGCGTTTAAAGACCTCTTCGTGGCATCACCACAGGAAGGGGAAAACTATTTTATTTACAAGAGCTGTGGAACAAATACTTCAGAGAAAAGACCCCAGCACTAAGATATTGAGGTAGGAAAATGCTGAGGTTGAGGCCAGCCTGGGCTACAATGGGAGATCTTGCCTCAAAATAGCAGAGAAAGGGCAGGCTGGATAATTCAGAGAGGTAAAATACTTGCACAAACTGAAAGATCCAAGCTTAATCTCTGGAACACACAGTGGAAAGGGGGGAAAAATCCATAAACTCCCAAAAGCTGTCCTCTGTCCTACACATGTGCCTGTGTATACACACACACACACACACACACACACACACAGACAGACACACACACACACACAGACAGACAGACAGACACACACACACACACACACAGACAGACAGACACACACACACACACACAAATAAATAAATAATAAATGTCAAACAGGAGGAAGAAGGGAAAGGAAGGAGCCAGGGAGTTTCCCGCACTGCAGATTTTAAAGAGGGGATAGGTGTGTGTATTCTTCCTGGTCTGGGATACACAGACACTCTGACTGAATCCCCAGGCATCTCCTATGCTGTCCGAGACCTGCACCACTCACGATGGCAAACCGAAGTATAAATGTTAGCACTTATTTGATACCTTGGATCAGAAGGAAGCTAACCATATGTATCTACAGGAAACCATACTTAAAAAGCTAAGTGATGGGAGCTGGAGAGATGGCTCAGCGGTTAAGAGCACTGACTGCTCTTCCAGAGGTCCTGAGTTCAATTCCCAGCAACCACATGGTGGCTCACAACCATCGGTAATGGGATCAGAGGCCCTCTTCTGGTGTCTCTGAAGAAAGTGACAATGAACTCACATACATAAGTAATAAAATAAGTCTTTAAAAGAAAAGCTAAGCTAAGTGATACAAGCACCTGCCGAGACTCTGGGTCAGGGTCAGTCTTTTCTTCAGCTTCCATGGCAATCATGCACCGGGGTGGGAAGAGTAAAGACCAAATGTGGTGGGCACCGCGTCTGGTGAACGTAGATAGGAATGAGCTCCTGTGGTTGACAACTAAAGTCTGGTTCACGGAGTTATCAAAAAGGCTCTCTCACTTGTTAGCATCTGAAATAATTATGCCAGCAATATGGCCTACATTCTGCATGCTGCTTCTACCAACTGGCTAGGCAGCTACTTTCTCTAATTAAATTAACCTCCTCTACAGTTCACAGAAGTGTGTGTCTATTTTCCTTAAAAAAGGATTCAGTGTCCTATGAGACAGAGACAGTTCCAGTAGCTTGTCATCAATTAAGAAGTAAGCTCATGGCTCACTAATCCAGTAAGAGAGTAAGCACGATCTTGGGTTCATTGGATAGAAGTTGCCATGAAGGTCACGGGACCTGGTTTTCATATGGGAGCTGCCAGAGGTAAGGCCATCCAACCAATACCTGTAGCACCTTTAAAGAAAGATGTAACCCTTTAAAACAAAATCAGCGCAGCGCTGGGAGGTGATCCAATGAATAGAGTATTTACTATGCAAGTATGAGGACCAGGGTTCAGCTCCCCAAAACCCACATTAAAAAAAAACAAAACAAACAAAAAGCAAAAACAGGCTGGATGAGATAGCACAGGCCCCATAATCCCTGGGGAAGCAAAACCAGGAAGAGCACAAGCCAGCCAAACTAGCCAATCAGTGAGCTTCACGCTGAGTGAGAGAAATGGTCTCAACTAATAATAACACCCCAGAGAACCCAACAGCGACTGTCACCTGTATAACACAACCCCTACACCCAAGACTCAGGGAGCATCACAGAAGAAGGGATGGGAAGCGTGTAAGAGCCAGAGGACCAAGATGTCCACTGAGGGAGTTTCCTGTGTATGGTAGGGGAGCTGCATCCATGAAGTCTCAACAGTACGGCCATCTAAACAACAGCAGCACAGTGACACCAGGTGACAGGCCAAGGTGGATAGAGGAGACCTTCCAGGCCCCGCCCCTAGATGAACAACTGCAGACAACTAGTTGCTGCTGAGCAACTGAGATTCTCCAAGATGAGCACATATACGTGATAATAATTATTAAATATGATGTCATAAAATTGAGAGGAAATGGAGATGGGAGAAGTTGGATGGGGAGAGGAAGGGATAGAAACTATGTAAATATATTACTCACATATGAAGTTTTCAAAAATATTTTAATTAAAAAAAAAAAAAGTCCCACTTAGAGCCAAGGACTCTACAGTCTCATTCTCTGCACCTTGACCAGCCGTGGGGCTCCATGTAAACCACCATCTACTGCAAGAAGAAGCTTCTCTGATGAGGGTTGAGAGATGTGCTAATCTATGGGCATAAAGATACCTTAGGGGACAGTTTAATATTATGTCCACTTAGAATAACTGTGCCCCACTAGAGCCTAGGAACTAGCAAGTCATGACGCTTTGACCCAGTTAGTACCATGAGTTCTGTTTTATGGAGCGGTCTATAAATCCAATCAGAAAGTGTTTGGCTATGCCTAAGACCCTTCTGCCACCTCTTCATTATCATAGCTCAAAGGGTTCACAGCTGAGTAAGATTGTTGAAAACTTTCTGATGGTTTAGCATCAATAGAACCTTCTAGCAGTTTGAAAGCTACTCAGCAAGGATGACACTTCCAGGTCAGGACCAGATTGACTTCTCCGTGTTCTATGACTCAAGTATGTCTTGTCTCCAGCACCTGGATCTTTTCAAAAAGTTCTGGGGCTAACCAAGAACAATAGCTATAGCACTCAATGTTTGGGGGTAACTGGGGTCCCACTGAACAACTCGAAAAAGAGGTAACCCATATGTGCCACCAAACTTTTTTTTGATAGCCTATAATATCTGGAGAGGCATTGTCCCACACATTCTCCCGCAAGGGTCAGATATTTTTGTGGGAAAGGGAAAGAAAGGTTGTAAGAGACAAAAAGTACTGAATGTTGTAACAGTTACTAGTTTCGAAGTTCCCACCAGCGGGTACTCCGTGCTGTGGAAATGCTGTGGAAGGAAGCCATTGATAATGGAAAGAAGCAGGAAACAAAGGAATGCGTTGGAGCAAGACGAAATTCCGATCAAGCTCAAAAGAAATCTTTAATGGTACAATGTTTTAAACACATTAGGGCGGGAAATGGCAGGAGCGGGGAGAATCCATAATGCGACCAGACATCAATTATGACATAGTTGCACCTGAGCTAAAGGCCGGACGTTTAATCCCTACCTGGGGGCAGTAACAATGGGGAGGAAACAAGGAGAGGCCTGCTAGAGCC
>CM052714.1:15126322-15190337 GCA_028551405.1 Uromys caudimaculatus | reverse complement strand
CAGTAACAATGGGGAGGAAACAAGGAGAGGCCTGCTAGAGCCGGAACACCTTGAAATGCTAATCAAGCCGAGCCTAAAAGTCAGGGCCTAGAGGAGGCACCTGCTGAGTGATCCGAGACACTGTGGCTAGCAGACTTAGACAAACCTGGGATCTTTCGTGCAGCAGATATGCAAAAGGCCAAGGCCTTTGTCTCCAACAGAATGTCTACAGCAAAACTTATTTGTTGGACATTAAATGCAAGGTTGTTGTTCTCTGGCCCAATATATACACAGTGTTCCTTCACATTCTCTCCTCCGCCTCTTACATTGGCTTAAAAAATGAATACAATATATTTTGATCACAGTGTTTCTCCTTTTCTAACTCCTCCTAGATCTCCTACCTCCTTACCCACTCAACTCCATGTTCTCTCTCAAAACAAAAACAAAAACAAAAGCAAAACCCCAAAGCAACATGGAGTCTATCCTGTGCTGGCCAACTACTGCTAGGTCCAGAGGCTGCCGTGAAGCATGGTTGATATACCCAGTGACCCTCTGCTGAAGAAAACTGAGTTTCCCTTCCAAGCAGGTCTATCAATTGTGATTAGCTTCTTGGTTAGGAGTGGGACTCTAGATTCACTTCCCTTTTTCTGTGCTGGGACTTTGATCTGGCTTGAACTTGTGTGTGTCTTGTGCCTGCTGTCACACACACACACACTTTTTTTTTTTTTTTTTTTTGGTTTTTTGAGACAGGGTTTCTCTGTGTAGCCCTGGCTGTCCTGGAACTCACTCTGTAGACCAGGCTGGCCTCGAACTCAGAAATCCTTCTGCCTCTGCCTCCCAAGTGTTGGGATTAAAGGCGTGCGCCACCACTGCCCAGCCACACATTCTTTAAAATACTTTTTAACCCAGGTACTTTTTAGCAGGTAAGGAGATGGCTTGATGGAGAAGGGGCTTGCCATACAAACGTGAGGCCCAGAGTTCAGATCCCAGCTGCCATATAAAAGTCAGGTGGGAGTGGTGGCCTGACTATAATCCCAGCATTCTACAGACAGAGACCAGGGATCCCGAGGGTAAGATGGCTTCTCAGACCAGCCGGACTCCATGAGCTCCAGGTTCCGTAAGAGACCCTGACTCAATAAATAAAATGGGGAGTGACCTAAGAAGACAACCAATGTCAGCCTCTTGCCTCTACGTGCATGACAGTCATTGTCCCCATGTCCATGGGAACACACATAAGCACATGCCCGTACACCAACCACACAACACAACCATACCCCGAGAGGTATTTAGGAAGACAAATTTTTAAATTCTAAAAATATTTTGGATGCATACTTTCTAAAACATCAGAAAAGATAAAAAAAAAAAAAAAAAAAAAAAAAAAAAAGGCGTATCCCCCATAGCCTTATAAAAGAGGAGAGAAAGCAATTATTTCTCCAGCTCTCACTCTTTCGGAGATTCTCTGATCTTGGTGGCAGATAAGAACATAGAAATTATACTCAGTGGAGAAAGTCTCAGATCTAATGTGTAGTCATGGGGGTGGGGGGCGTGGCTGGTCACGGGCGTAGCTTCTGATGTTACTAAGAGACACGATTTCACCGCAAACTCCCTGATCCGCTGGCTCTCAAGGTCATTCTGCCCTTTACATAATGTTTCCTGAGACCAGGAATGACACCAATGGGTGTGGGAAACGTGGATAGGGAAGGCCTACAACACACGCACACGCCCACACACACACACTGTAGGCAGCTGAGGAAAGCTGGGAAATGCAGAGGTGGCCTTCCCCAGAGAACACATCAGTTGGGTGTCTGGTACCCTGAAAACATACATACAGCCAACATTATACAGAACAAGCAGGTTATGTTTAGAAATATATATACATATATACATGCAATAACAATCAATGAAAAAGAGGCCATGGACTTGAAGGAGAGTAGGGAGATATATTTATATATATATATATATGGGTTTAAAGAAGAGATGTAATTATATTGTAATATCAAAATACAAAAAAGGTATGAAATATTGAGGCATCATGGAATGGTTCTTTAACTATATAGAAGTTCACTGATTTGTATAGTCTTTGGATCTGATTCATTTCAGTGTGCGATTTTCTTGCAACGTTTTGACAATAAAATTTAAAATATATATCAATATAAAATACAATAAAGAGAATATACATAGATCATAGAACAAGAGGGAAAAAAATTATGATACAACAGTAAGTATAAATATGATTAAATTATACCATCAGAAAGAAAACCCTCAAGTCAACAACACACACATTTTTTTTTTAAGGGCCTCAGGTAAAACAAAGTATCGGCTGGGCATGAATGCACCATACACACAATCCTAGGGCTCAAGGAATGAGAGCATCCGCCTTGGGATCCATCCCATGCACAGACACCAATGCTACTGCTGATGCCAAGATGTGCTTGCAGTCAGGAGCCCCGCATGGCTGCCCTCTGAGAGGCTCTGCCAGCACCTGACTGAGACAGATACAGATACTCACAGCCAACCATTGGATTGAGGTTGACGACCCCTATGGAAGAGTTAGGGGAAGGATTGAAGGAGCTGTGGTGGATTGCAACCCCATAGGAAGAACAACAGTGTCAACTAACCCGACCCCTCAGAGCTCTCAGAGACTAAGCCACCAACCAAAGAGCTACCTGGGCTGGTCTGAGGCCCTGATACATAGTAGCAGAGGGGTGCCTTGTTTGGGCTCAGTAGGAGGGAAGGGCCTTGGTCCTGTGGAGGCTTGATACCCCAGAGAAGGGGGATGTTAAAGCGGTGAGGGGGCTGGGAGAACACCCTCTTAGAGGCAAAAGGGAGGCAAGGGGGGGTTAGTGGAGAGGGCACCAGGAAGGGGGACAACATTTGAAATGTAAATAAAATAATTAATAAAAAATAAAAGTTTAGGGGGTTGGAGAGATGGCTCAGCGGTTAAAAGCATTGACTGCTCTTCTGAAGGTCCTGAGTTCAAATCCCAGCAACCACATGGTGGCTCACAACCATCTGTAATGAGATCTGATGCCCTCTTCTAGTGTGTCTGAAGACAGCTACAGCAAGCGGAGCAGAGAGAGCGGGGCCCGAGAGAGAAGAAAAAGTGTCTGAAGACAGCTACAGTGTACATACATATAATAAATAAAAAATAAAATCTTAAAAAGAAAAGTTTTAAAAAATGGGGGCAGGTAGATCAGGAGCTCCGTGCCACCTCCGCTACACAGTGATGGGAAGACCAACTCCAGCTACATGAGAGCTTCTCTCAAAAAACGAACAAACAAACACCTTAAAACAAAGTATCTCAATGTTGAAAGAATGGGTAAAGAAAGAGGCTGTGTGGTAGACAGGACTTCAACCCTACCAGAGGCAGGTGGATGGCTATGAGTTCGAGGCCAGCCTGGTCTATGTAGTGAGTTCCAGGACAGCCAGACCTATATAATAGAGACCCTGGCTCACAATTAAACAAGCAAGCAAACAGAATGAGTAAAGAGGTAGCAGATACAAATCAGAAGAAGGCAAGTCACAAACTCAGAAACATACAGGGAAACAACATTTATGGTGATCGCATTAAATTCTCTTTTAAAGGTTTTACCCACCCGGGTCAGGGTCACCCAAGGTTAATTCGTCTTTTGATTGGTTGGCTTAGGACCTGAGCGATCTATATAGACCCTTTTACCTGTGCCGTACAATATAACCTGGTCACAGACGTGCCCACCACACTCATGAAGGGGAGAGGGTCATACACAACTCGTGTTTCTAGCATCAGGAGTTAGAGACCATCCTGGGCTTTTAACTCCCATGGTGTCAAATTCTTCTTTTCCATAAAAATATATTAAGCAACACTTTGAAAATGCAAAAAAAAAAAAAAAAAAGGAATTTTTAAAAATATAGTGTGTTCCTAGATGTCTCTCTTTGACAGAATTAATATGCACAAAATATTAAATTTTTTATATATTATATACTTTATATATTAAATTGAAATGGTGTCATTACCAAGATTGATTTGAAAGAAATACTGAAAGTCTAGAGAATGAATATATTAGTTAGGGTTCTCTAAAGGAACAGAAGAAGGTCCAGCTAGTCCAGCAATGACTGCCTACCAGCGGAATTCCAAGCATCCAGTAGTTGCTCAGCCCACAAGGCTGACTGCCTCAGCTGGTCTTCAGTATACACTGGAATTCTGAAGAAGAAGTCTCTAATCCCAGGGAAGGAATGGGCTTGCTAATGAGAGCCAGAGCAAGCAGGCAAAGAAAGCAAGCTTCCTTCTTCCATGCCCTTCATATAGACAGCAGCAAAAGGTATGGTCCAGATTAACGGGGGATCTTCCCAACTCAGAGACCAGGATTAGAAGTAGGACTCCCTACTTCAGATGATTTAATTAAGAAAAAACCACTCACAGATGTGTCCGGTCACTTGGGTTTTAGTTAATCCAGATGTAAAGGTGACAAGCAAGCATAACCATAGCAATGAACCTAAAGTTTTAGTGTCTTATAAAGCTAAAACTCTCTCCACCTGAAGTGATGTAAAAATGCAGACTTTGCAAACAGCACGCAGGCCATGAGTTCTTCCTGAAGGAGAGCAAAACAGGAAAGAAAAGATTAGCTGAAATAATCTCAGTGATGTAGCCTTTTAAAAATTGTTATGTGGGGGCTGGCGAGATAGCACAGCAGTTAAGAGCACCGGCTGCTCTTCCAGAGGGTCCCAAGTTCAATTCCCAGCAACCTCATGGTGGCTCACAACCATCTGTAATGGGATCTGATGCCCTCTTCTGGCATGCTGGTATCAATGCAGATACAGCATTCATATACATTAAATATTTTGAAAAATTGTTCTGTGCGTGTGTGTGCATACATATGTGCACATATGTGTAGGTGTCTGTGGAAACCAGTAGAGGGCACTGGATTCCCCTTGGAGCTTGAGTTACAGGTGGTCATGAGAGTGAACAAGGGTGCTGAGAACGGAACTCCAATCCAATCCACTGAGCCATCGCTCCAGCATCCAGTGTAGAAGTTTAATTCACTTTTAAATAATTACCCAAAGAAGAAAACCCTATTTAGTAGCAATGGAAATTCCTTCTAGCAGAGATTATAGGATGATAAGCATTTTAGCCCAAAAGTTAGGAAAATGAGACAAACATGATTAAGGCTTAAAGGACAAATAAATGAATAAACATAAAACAAAACAAAAAAGTCTGTACTGGTGAATCAGTCTGGCAGAGTGTTGTCCAGCATGAATGAAGACCTGGGCTCTGTCCCCCACACTGCAATATTTTTTCTTTCAATGAAGCAAAAATTAAGCCAGATGTTATTTTATGTTTGAAAAAAACAATGAAAACATGAAAGAAGCTCTTTTCCTTGTGCTAATCCTGTGGGAGACAAGAGATATGTGGTCTTTCCTTGTGCTTCACGTCGGTTATTATAAACAGGTATTTAGACAAGGTTTCACTATAGCTCTGGCTGTCCTGCAGCTTCCTATGTAGACCAGGCTGGCCTCTAACTCACAGAAGTCCACCTGCCTCAGGCTCCTGAGTGCTGGGATTAAAGGCATTAGCTACCATCCCCTGCATGTATCACATTTCAAATTAAAAATCTGTTAGAGTTATACAAACAAGTAAGAAACAGAATGGCTTTTTCTTCTACATTATCTACAAAGTGCCGGTTAGTAAATAGACTATTTCTCCAATATGAAACACATCTTAAAATTAGTCCAACATCTGTTGTCAATATCTCAGCTTGCTATGGTAGCACACAACTATAATCCTGGCACATGGAAGGTACAGGCAGACAAATCTGGAATTCAAAGTCATCCTCAGCTAAGTATCTCTCCAGCCCCGCTTGTTCTGGCCACGCTTGCTCCACCCCAAAGATTGATTGATTGATTGATTGATTGATTATATGTAAGTACACTGTAGCTGCCTTCAGACACACCAGAAGAGGGCATCAGACCTCATTACAGGTGGTTATGAGCCACCATGTGGTTACGAGTCACCATGTGGTTGCTGGGATTTGAACTCAGGACCTCCGGAAGAGCAGTCAGTACTCTTAACTGCTGAGCCATCTCTCCAGCCCCCACCAACTTGAGTTTTATGAGACAAAGTCTCATAACATAAAACAACAAGACAAAAATATTTTGGTATGTAAAAGATATATTCTTGCTTAATCTTAATGCCCTCCACTTGTAAAGTCTCCTTTTCTTCTTAGTTAACAATGACAACTTCTATGTGTTATACTGTATCACTTTCTGAGAGCCTGTTATTGGGTGCCTGTTACTCTGGATCTTTGATGACTATCTCATGGATTTTCCTTACTTTGCTTTTATAAATAACCCTGTAGGAATGTGCTTAGTTTGCAAATCATTCTGCTATGTATTTTCCTAAAAGAAGAATCACTTAGGGACAGGGCGTGGTTATTCTGAATTCTGCTCAGTCGTGGCAAGTTATCCATTTAAAATATTGTGCAAGTTTTCTTCTTCAAAATGAATGAACCCTTTTCTCCAAATCTCACCAATACTGGGTACTTCCAGCCTTAGCTTCACAGTCTGGTACACAAAACCATAATGGCTCAAAACAGACTATCCAAGGGATATAGCCTGTTAAATGAAAAAGAAAGATGACTCTGACATTTGATTAGAATAAAGTCAGCCAGTGTATCAAACTTAGACAACACTGCACACAATGCCAATAAAGCCCCAAAGGAGACTAAAGATTTGGGGGGAGGGTGTATTGTTTTCATTCTTTTGACCACACAGCAAGGTGGACCGAGAATGGAGCAAGGGTTTGATGGGTGACACGGAGGTTTCAGTCAGCAGGCACAACTCCAGACCCTCTAGAGTGGCGGCTCCCAACCTTCCTAACGCTGCGGCCCTTTAATACAGTTCCTCATGGTGTGGTGACCCCCAAGCATAACATTATTTCATCGCTACTTTGTAACTGTAATTTTGCTACTGTTGTGGAACACAATGTAAAGTAAAGACATGTTTTCTGATAATCTTAGGTGACCCCTGTGAAAGATTTGGGTGGCAACCCACAAGTTGCTCTAGGCAACAAAGTTTCCATCTGTGATCATGATCTCCTCTCCCAGGAGAGAAAACCTGCGGGAGAGAAGGCTGAGAGGCTAAGGGCAGCTTGCTGTTCTAAGAGGACTAGAGTTTGGCTCTCAGAATCCACTCCAGCATCTTGATCCACTCCGGCATCTCGGTAACTGCCTGTAACTCCGGCTTCAGGGAATCTAATGCTCCCTTCTGACGGCCACAGACAACAATGCCCATACACATACAAATAAGTTTCCCTCTCCACACACATACACATAAGTTAAAATGAAAATACGTATTTTTGAAAGGAAATCCAGTTCAATGGCAGAGCATTTGCCAGTCATGCTTAAAGCCCTGGGATCCATCTGAGCACAGCAAAAATAAATAAATAAGCATAACAATAATAATAACCAGGCAGGGGAGAGTGACCTCCAGGCTAGTGCACTCCTCCTCAGAGGGAGGCTAGAAAGAAATTTAAGAGAGATGGAGCCACTGTTAAGAGTGAAATTCCAAGGAAAAGATTTGAGTAGGCACCCGACTCACTAGCCTGACCTCGGAGATCAGGAATTTGGCTTTTTCCTATGGATAGCTTCCAATGTGAGTAAAGGAGAGAAGTCCAGGTCCGTGTTCACCCCATTCATTTGAACCAGCCCTTTCATTTTACAAATATATGCCCATTGTAATGGTTCCCCGGATCATTTTGGGGACGGAATCCAGTGTCTCCTGTATGTCACGAAACTACTCTTAGGCTGAGCCACACCCCGTCTGCATCAAAGCTTTCGATTTTTTCTGTTGCTTACTAGGTCCAACACATACTTGTAACTTTAATTTTTTCAAAACCTATTTTTTAAAATGGTTCTTAAGTGCTTTAACCTCCCTTTTGGCCCACCACCCACGAGAGGGAGTGGGAAAGAGAGAGGGAGAAGTGGACCTGTTTAGAAAGGTTCTTTGGAGCAACTCCCACCTGTGTTGTCTGGAAGTCAACAGTTCAGTTCACAGGTCAGCAGGCAGCAGCAGCTCGATCCACCCGAAAACACTTCACAGATACACCAGCAGTCCAGTTTGGTAGAGTTGGTTTAGCAAGAGCGATGACATGACCTAGTAGAGACAGCCAGGCCTCAGCCTTGGCTCGAGTCAGCCGGAGGGACCTGGAGGGACACCAGGAGTTCTCGGCTGTGCCTCTTAGGGGGAAGTGAAGATCAGCGAGACCCACAAGTGTTGCACAGCAGCTGTACCAGCAAGCCAAGCTCCGTCTCCGTCCCTCCATGGAGTCCTGTTTATACCCTCGAAACATCACGTGTCCTCCACGGCTCTTGCTTCAGCACGTGCGTCTGCTGTCTTAGCTGACATCACTCTGCCAATCAGCCCGAGTCCTTGGAAGCAGCAACAAACTGCAGCACACCACCAGAAGTTTTGGGGTGTGCTTCTCTCTATGGAGTCCCCACAAATGCATCTCAACTACCCAGTGGAAGGCAGACCAATACATGCATGTCATTAGCAAAGAATCCTTCATCACGTGCCCTTTCACGTGCTGGCTTTAGCAGAGCATCTTCTCACCTGTGTCTGCTTCAGTGAAAGGTTCCTTCACGAGGCTACCTAAATCTTTCACCTGTGTCCACTTCAGGAAAACACCCCTTCCCCTTTGCCCCAACAAAACAGCGTCCAACACAATCGACTTTCCCCTTTGTGTGATCGTCATTTTCTTCACGCACCCTGCTCCCGCTCAGCTGATTGTGATACCGCGCTCAGTATGTAAATCTTTGCTTTTCCTTCAGCCCAATCTTACATTTCAAAGTGAAATCTAGCCTTACCCTGCAACAGTCTCCCCATGTTCATGGATGCTACACGGAATCAACAAGCAAGCCTTAGGTTCTGTCCGAATAAAGCAGAGACAAGGACTGGGCTTGAACTGCTTACGTTGAACCTAGTGACACACACCACGAATCCTAGTGCTCAAGAGACAGAGGTGGGAGAAGCAGAAGTTAAAGGTCATCCTTGAATTTGTAATGAGTTCAAGGCCTGCCTGAGCTACATGGGAACCTGTCTCAAACAAAAGACAGGTGCGGAGAGATGAGAAGTGGAGAGAAGAAAGGAGACAGAAAAAGGGGAAAAAAACAAAACAAAACAAAACAGAGAATTGAGTCAATCCTGTTCTAGATTCTCAGCTTCTGGAGTTGGGCTTGGAGACAGCGAATAACTTTGGAAATTCCTCCCCCTACTGGTTACCTGAAGTCCTGTCTGTCTATTTTATTTTATTTTATTTGAGTGTGACATGGTTTTTCAGAGTTTACAAAAACCCTGCTATGAATGAGGATGCACATATAAATCACCTCAAATCCCATAATCAAGAAATCCAAAGTAAAGAAAAATATTATTATTAACATTTTTATTATATAAAATCCAGCTGCTTAGCAACCCTTGGGGGAAAGAAAAGCCTTATACAGTATTTCACCCAACTTTAGTTACACAGAAAAAAAATGCTTTTGTTATGTATTTTCTCACAAATCAGTATAAAAATCAAATTATTTTTAAATTAAATATTTCATTTAGTGCACTGGGCATCTTATTTATTAAATATCATTGATAAGTATTACTCAAATAGAATAATAAATTTAAAAATTAGATTATCCCACTAAAACTAAGAAGTCTTATAGTGAAAGAACAGGTGTTTGGCTACCCAAATGTCTAGAATGTTCTTTTGCTTTTGTTTGTTTTTTGTTTTGTTTTGTTTTTTTGGAACAGGGTTTCTCTTTGTGTAGCCCTAGCTGTCCTGGAATTCTGTAGATCAGGCTGACCTCGAGCTCACAGCAATCCTCCTGCCTCTGCTTCCTTGGTTTAGGGATTAAAAGTATGCTCCACCACCACCCAGCTAGAATGTTCTTATAAGTCCTATCAAAGCATGGATTCCAAGATGGGTAAAAAATTAATTCGCTATTTTCCCAGCCATGGTACCTCATTCCTGTGGTCCCAGCATTCTGGAGGCAGAGGCAAGGGGTTAGAAGGAGTTAGAGACACTATTGAAAATAATCTTAAAAGAAACTTAAAGAAAAGTCAAAAGACTGAACACCAAGGGAAACTGAGGTGACCCCGTTTCACAGCTTTCATAGTGGTGTCATCCATGATGGGACCCAGACTTGAGCACCCAAGCAAGAGAGAGAGAGAGAGAGAGAGAGAGAGAGACAATGCTTCATACTGAGGCTTCGTCTTCCAGTGTCTCCTAGTTTGAAAGATTCTGCTCATTAGAAAGCTCCACCTTTCTCTTAGCCTTTTGCTAGCTGTACTGGCTGGTTTTTTGTGTCAACTTGACACAAGCTAGAGTTATCACAGAGAAAGGAGCTTCAAGTGAGGAAATGCCTCCATGAGATCCAGCTGTAGGGCATTTTCCCAATTAGTGATCAAGGGGGGAGGGCCCCTTGTGAGTGGTGCCATCCCTGGGCTGGTGGTCCTGGGTTCTATAAGAAGGCAGGCTGAGCAAGCCAGGGGAAGCAAGCCAGTAAGCAGCTTCTCTCCGTGGCCTCTGCATCAGCTCCTGCTTCCAAGTTCCTTCCCTGTAGGAGTTCCAGTCCTGACTTCCTTTGGTGATGAACAGCAATGTGGAAGTGTAAGCCGAATAAACCCTTTCCTCCCCAACTTGCTTCTTGGTCATGATGCCTTGTGCAGGAATAGAAACTCTGAGTAAGACACTATCTCTCCAGCCCTTCTGCATTTCTTCTGACTGAAGGTATTTCATATTTGATTTCAGTGCAATTTCTTCGGGTGCCATGTGTTCTATTTGCTTTCTTCCTTCTGGTTTTCTGAAATTTTGTTTCTAATTCTCTGATTATGTGGCTTCACTTATGAGGGGATTGTTTTTATTCTTTGTTGTCTTATATAATTTTCTTAATGTCTTTACTGTGCCAAGTACTATGGAAACAGCAATTCAAAATAAAGTCCATATCCCCAATAATCATAATATTCACCCTCATTCTAGACATTTTTTTAATATTCTAGACATTTTTTAAATTCACTCCTGCTAATCCTGCCTCCCTACTCAAACTCATACTGACTGCTAATTTAAGTATTAAAATGTCTTAGTAGCTGAAGATATGGCTCAGTGATAAAGAATCCGTCTAGCAGGCTGGCAGAGACGGCTCAGTGGATAAAGGAACTTGCTACCTAATCCTGGAAACATGAGTTTGATCCCTGGAACCCAAGTGAAGGTAGAAGAAGAAAACAGACCCACGAAGTGGTCCTCTAACGTCCATGTCTGCGCCATAGTATGCACACATCCACACACATACGTCATACATGTACTACTACTACTACTATTATTATTATTATAATTTTGTACAATTACAGATTTTTAAAAATTAATTTGCCTAGAATGCATGAGATACTGAATTTGATCTCTGGAATCAAAACAATAACAACAAAATCTTTCCTCGGAATTGATTTTGATACCAAGTTGTCAGAGGTGAGCAATATGAAAGGAACACATGAAAGAAGAAAGTCCCTCCCTCCCTCCCTACTGAACTGTCATGTCTCTTGCTGACAGAGACAAGAGTTTTGACCTAAATATCTGGGGACTTCCTTATCCAAAAAAATGTACACAAAAAAATTATCCTCCCTCAGCAAAGTTAAATATTATCAGCTAGCAAACTAGGTAAAACCACTGAGCTATGTCACTAACTTTTTTTTTTTTTTTTTTTTTTTTTGGTATGTGTCTTAGTTAGGGTTTCCATTGCTGTGAACAGACACCATGACCAAAGCAATTCTTATAAAGGACAACATCTAATTGGGGCTGGCTTACAGGTTCAGAGGTTCAGCCCATTATCATCATGGCTGGAGGTACGGCAGCATCCAGGCAGGCATGGTGCTGGAGAAGGTGTGGAGAGGTCTGCATCTTTATCCAACTGCAGCCAGGAGAAGACTGTCTCCCAGGCAGTTAGCAGAAGGGTCCCAAAGCCCACCCCCATGGTGACACACTTCCTCCAATAAGGCCACACCTCCTAATAGTGCCACTCCCTGGGCCAAGCATATTCAAACCACCACAGTGTGTGTGTGTGTGTGTGTGTGTGTGTGTGTGTGTGTGTGTGTGTGTGTGTGTGTGTAAGTCTCTGCAAGTTGCCTGGGCTGGCCTTGAGTTTGTGATCTCCTACCTCAGGCTCTGGAGTAGCTGGGAGTACATGCCTGTACTTCTAGGTCTGGAATGATCCATGATTTTGTCTTATGTATGTTTCTTTCTTAGATAGAAGCCTGCTAGTTCAGTCATACACCATCTTAAATTTTCACATATGTAGAAAACCTCTTTCCATAAGGAAATGAATATAACTGAAGAGCTCTCTAACAGGCCTGAACATTGTAAACATGGTACCTGCAGGTCTTCCTCTCCCCTTTTCCCTTCCCTTTCCTTTACTAAACCGTTAGATTTATTCCTAAAGATAGCCACCAAGATCCACTCCCTTATTTGGCTACTTCTTTATGCTTGACTAAAACACCAAGGTCCGGCAATCAAAATTCATTATTCAGCTACACTGGCTGATGTGTCCGGTAGGGACTTAACAACTCACCCTAGCACAGATTTCCCCTTTTCTCCTTTAAAAAAAAAAAAAAAAATCACTCCTGCAGAGACACCTACTGCTGTCTTTGCCTGATCCTGAGACAACCCCAGCACCACCCCTGCTTGTCCCCTCTGGGGTAATAAACTCTCCTTTGTTCTGAGAAGTTGGTGTCTGGGCATTGCCCCTTCAACAGCCACATATTTTTCTCTCAACCTTATAGATCAAGTGCTTCAACAAAGTAATGGCAAGTTCCCCTGAGAGGTCAGCTTGGAAACTTTGAGATAATCCACCGGAGTCCCCTCTCCCCTCCAAGCACATGGAAGAAACAGGTTAGAAAGCACGTAGGCTGGAAGGAAGGGGCTGATTAAGCCTCTGCTACCTCGTTCCCTAAAGACCAATCAGTTTAAAAGTCACACTGTTCTGCCAATCACATTGTGCCTAATGGCGGCTGCTCTAAAATCCTATATAAGGTCCCTGACCAGTCTCCACATGGTCACCCTCCCGTCTTGGTATGTAGAGCAACCTCAGCATGCTGATGAACCAATAAATTTCTCTTGCATTTTGCATCAATCCCCGACTCGTGTTCACTCGGAGAGTCTCGGGTAAGTTAAGACTCCCCAGAGTCTTACACCCCAAGTCACTTCCCTACTGGTAAAGCCATTTGGTGCAGCATTTCTCTCTGAGTGCCCACATATGTTCCCCATTGCCTGTCCTTTCTCCTATGAGTAAGCTAACATTGACTACTTTGACTCTAATTCCTTATGATTTTTTTTTTCAGCACAGTTTAAGAATCTGGGCTGCAGCCTGGTGGTGGTGACATGTGCCTCTAATCCCAGCACTCAGGAGGTGGAGGTAGGAGGATCTCTGTGAGTTTGAGGCCAGCCTGGTCTACAGAATGCGTTTCAGGACAGCCAGAGCTACATGGAAAAATCCTGTCTCAAAACAAACAAACAAACAAACAAACAAATAAAAAAAGGAAGGAGGGGAAGAAAATGAGAGAGAAAGAGAATGAATAAATGAACAAACAAACGAATGAATATGGTATTTACCTAAATAAAGGTCTCTGAGGCTCCGGAGGGAGTGTCTCGTGTTGCACAGCTCGTGATGTTGAGCTGTGCTCCCTGCTGCTACTGATGCTCTTGAATAGGTTTTCAAGTGTTTCATGGAAGACTTTCCCTTGAAGGAGATTAGTTTCTTAAGGGCAAGAATGATGTCTTTTCTGTCTCCCAGAGAAAAGACAAATTGACTCTGGGCATCACTGTCATAGGGTTACTATTATTGTGGTGAACACCAGAAACAAACGCAAGTTGGGGAAGAAAGGGTTTGTTTGGCTTACAATTCTACATTGTAGTCCATCACTGAGGGACGTCAAGACAGGAACTCAAATGGGCAGGAACCTGGAGGCAGGAACTGCTGCATGTGCCGTGGCTTGTCTCCATGGCTTGCTCAGCTTTCTTTTTTATAGAACCCAGAACAACAGCCTGCAGTTGTACCACCCACAATGGGCTGTGCCCTCCCACGTCAATCACTAATTTAAAATGCTCTACAGGCTTGCCTATAGCCCAATCTTAAAGAAGCATTTTCTCAATTGGGGTTTCCTCCTCTCAGATGACTCTAGCAGGTATCAAGTTGACATAAAATTAGCCAGCACAATAATCATTAAGTATTCTCACAATATTTGGCTCTTGTGGATTCCATATATAGTTCTGGGAATACAAAGTCACACTACTACCCCTAACGAGCTTATTAATTTAACACAGCAAAGCGTATTAAGATATCAGTATCTGAGAGGCTGCAGATAGATGAAAAGACGAAACCATACACAGACTAAGATGCTAAGCAAGAAACAGGCACTGTGCTTAGAGGGCTGGGCCCTCTTGGAAATTCTGGTGAATCCGATGCAGTTTCACAAGGGACAGCCACGTCCTAACCCCACAGGCTCCTCTCTAGGGGCCTTGGTAATGGAGTTCATTAGAATTCTCACGAGTGATGCCTACTGCCTCACAGATGTAGCCTAAATGGATGGGTTCACAGTGTCCAGGAACACGTACTCAGCATCTCACACGTTGTTATGCTATGCTGCAATGCGTTACGTTACCGAATATACCACAATTTATGATTAAAACGTACAACAGAGGAACCAGAGAGGCGTCGAGTAACTAGGAACCAACGCACAAAGCAACACTGCCCACCCGGCTCCCCAAGACAGACGCCCCGGAGAGGCGGGGTTTCCGCTTCCGGCAGCGGATTGTTGACGCCCGCTGCTGCTGTGGTGGCGACCGAGCGGTTGGGGAGGGGCTGACGAGGGCGGGCGACGGCGCAGTGACAGGCAGCGCGGAGGGTGCCTCCGGGGCGACAATGGCAGACGGGCCCGAGGAAGCCCGGAGCCGCCCTCCCGGGCAGGACGGTGGTGGCGGGGACCACGAGCCGGTCCCTTCCGGGCCAGGCTCTCCCGCCGGCGCCGCCTCCCCCCGGCCCCCGGCCCTCGCGACCGTCGCCTCGGCTGTCTCCGAGCCGGAGCCGCAGTGCGAGCTCCGGAAGCGCCGGGAGACGGGCTCAGAGGCTCAGGAGCCGGGGGGCCGCGAGGCGTCGGACGGGCCGGGGCGGCTGAGCGCCCGCGAGTACTCGCGGCAGGTGCACGAATGGCTCTGGCAGTCCTACTGCGGCTACCTCACCTGGCACAGCGGCCTGGCCGCCCTCCCACCCTACTGCGGCCCGCCGCCCGCCGCCCCGCAGCCCGCCGCCCCGCCGCCGCCCCCGCCGCCGCCCCCGCCGCAGCTGGCTTACTACAACCCCTTCTACTTTCTGAGCGCTGCGGGGCCAGGGCCAGGGGCGGCCACGGGCGGCGCCACCCCGACAGCCGTCGCGGGCCTGACAGCCCGGGCCCCGCACGTGCAGGCCTCTGCCCGGGCGGCCCCTGTGACCAGGGTGGGCTCTGCAGCCCCTGCACGGACGGCGAGCGACACCGGGCGGCAGGCAGGTGAGATCGGGGTTGGCGTGGGTGAGTAGGATGCAGGAAGGATAGAGTAGAGGATTTATATTCATCTGCCTCCACTTCCTATGTGTAGGCTTACTGGTGGCCTCGCGGACCTCTTTTAAATTACTGCTACTCCTACCACTATTATTTTGGAAGGCTCTCACCCTGTGGTCTAGGCTAACCTTAACTCAATATATAGGCTAGGCTAGCCTCAAACTTGCAATAAGACTTCTGTGTAGCCTACAGGATCTTACAGGCCTGTGCTAGCCAGACGGGTCTTTTGAAGGATCACTGGGCAAGTATGCCCGCTCTTGAAATACGTTAACTGGGGAGCTGCTGCTACCACTGACAGTTTCCACATACATCAGCTATGGTTTGCCCAGGCCCTAAATTCTAAAAAACGTACTGTGGGGCAATGCTGATTGTTCTTCCCTTAAGACCTGGCACTACCAGTAGATTCCCTTTTTCCTGACACTAGCCCTTGTGTGTAGAGGTGTATGCTTATCAAGCCGTCCTCTCGATAATCTGCAGGCTCTGGACAGATCCAAAGCTGAACTTAGGTGGCAAGCCCACTGTTGGAGGATTGAAATCAGCATACTAGAAATCACCAAGGCTTGACTGAAAGGCGATTGACATGATTAGAAATCGAGTAGAGAGCTTTGACTGGGCCCAAGCCTATTGATCTTGAATATCATCTAGTAATTGATTCTGTGTAGTAATTAGAGTCTTAGCAAACTGTAGGAAAATTTGCGGCCACTCCTCTGAGTCTGGGGCCAGAATGCTGGGATTACTGGCATAGCTCACCATGTCCAGTTCATTATTAGATATTTTAGAAACATGTTCTCTTGATGGGATCAGTGCTGTTGGCTGATGCAAAGCTATAATGTTTTTAAAATTAAGTTGGCCCTTGACATTACTTTGCTCCTTTATTATCTGACTTGGTTCTTAAATTTGTGTGAGTGTTTCATTTTCCTATTTCTTCCCAATTTACAGGTAGAGAGTATGTCATTCCATCCTTGGCCCACAGATTTATGGCAGAGATGGTGGATTTCTTTATTCTCTTCTTTATAAAAGCAACCATTGTCTTGAGCATCATGCATCTCAGTGGAATAAAGTAAGTTAAGGAAAATAGAAAATTCTGGAGCTGCTACTTAGGGATCTTGTTTTGTAAATTCTGTACATGCCCATGAGTAACTCTGGGTGATGTATGTCCAAGACCAAGATTTCTCCACGAAATCTTTACCAGTTGTATGTTTCCTTATTCATTGTTCTTAAGTGTGTTTATGTGTCTTCTACTCTCTACTATACTTTGGAGGTGAGGTCTCTTACTTAACCTGGAGCTTGCCATTTCAGCTGTACTGGTTGGCCATTAAGCCCCCAAGATCCACTGGTCCTCCCTCCCAATGCTACATAGATATATAGGTGTCCTGGGTTTTAGATGGGTTCTGGGGACCCACTCAGGTCCTGACATTATGTATAAGCACTTTAGCCACTGAGCTATCACAAGCCCTTTGTTGGTTTTAAGAAAGAAACAAAGGAGGAACCTCAATATGTTGTTTAAGATCTGTGGGAAAGAGGTAAAAGGAGTGAGGCTTTGGTGGCACACTCCTTTAATTCCAGCACTCAGGAGGCAGAGGCAGGCAGATCTCAGTGAGTTCAAGCCATCCTACCTCAAAAAAGGTTTTAATAGGTAAAAGGAGCCTTCAGACCTGACTTATTTTTATTAACCATTCTCTTGGGCCAGGAATGTATTGCTTTCTTTATGGCCTATGAAGTCTTTGCCATGAAATGAAAGCACAATGAGGGGCTGGATAGATGTTCAGTGGTTAAGAGTACTCACTGCTTGTCCAGAGGTTCTAAGTTCAGTTCCCATGTCAGGCAGCTCATCACTGCCTTTAACTCCAGCCAGCCTCCTCTTCTTCGTGCGCACGCGCACTTTCAAAGCACATAGAGTCTATGGTAGGTGGACTCTTAGTAATCAATTTCAGTAGAGTTGCTTACAGTTGAGCAAATTCCAATGCAAACAAAGTATGGCATTTACTGGAGAAATTCAAGTCTTAGGATCATGCCTGTTCCCAATTGCTAAGCATTTCTATGAGACACTAATTTGGGTTTATGAGATGTCAGAATTGAAAAGATAGAAAAGTCAAGATACAAAGTGGTGTTAAACCTCGGGCCCTTGACGGGTGTTAGGTGGTTCCTGCCTGTCCCACCCCTAACACAGCCTTTATTATGGTTTTTTTTTTTTTTAATTTGGAGGTCAGGAGACAGTTGCAGAACCTGACCTCTCCACACTACCATTCTGCTGGAGTTTCTATTGACAAGATAAAGTCTAAATTTCATCACATGGTTTAACAGATGCCCACATTCTTCACCACAGTCTCCTCACACAGTGAAATTGAGCCCTATCACTGCTCAAAGGCTTTCTCCTGCCTGGAGCTTCTTCCCAATTCTTGGCCCGGCTGGCTTCTCTTCCTTCCTTGTATTTCATTGACATCCCAGTTTATTTTTGTTCTATTTTCCTTGCTAGGTTAGAATCTCAGTGAAAGCTGAGACTTTTAGTATCCCCTTGCTGTGCTAGTCTACCCTCTGACACAGTGATAAAGACCATGGCCAAGAGCAACTTTGAAAGGAAAGGGTGTCTTCCATCTTACAGCTTGTAGTCCTTCACTGAGGGAAGTCAGGGCAGGAACCTGGAGACAGGAACTGATTCAGAGGCCATGGAGGAATGCTGCTCTTCATGGCTTGCTCAGCCTGCTTTTCTTATAGCACGCAGGACCACCAGCCCCAGTGGCACCACCCACAGTGTGCTTGGCCCTTCCGACATCAATCATTAATCAAGAAAATGCCACACACACTTGCCTACAGGCCAATCTGATGGAGGCCTTTTCTTAATTGAGGTTTCCCAGGTGGCCCTAGCTTAGTTTTAAGTTTACAAACCGGTCACTCTCAGTTCATCAGGGCTGGTGTCCTACTTGCTCTGCAGTGACCTACCACTGAGTTACAAACATAGCCCACAATCAGAACTGTGATTTTGCTTTATTTACTTAGGTGCTTACTGCTAATTGTTGAATAAAGTAATGGTTGTTTTGTGCACTTAGATGGTGAGAACCTAACAGCTTAGAATTTCATTTGAATTTTATGACCTAATTAGGAGAAGATAGTACAACTGACCTAGGAACTAATTCCTTATAACCCCAAACTCTTCTTTTTGTGCAGGGACATCTCTAAGTTTGCCATGCACTATATAATAGAAGAGATTGATGAAGATACATCAATGGAAGACCTGCAGAAAATGATGATTGTGGCACTTATATACAGGTTGTTAGTTTGTTTCTATGAGGTAAGCTGCTGACTGGAGCAAATAACTGTTTTAATGATATAATGTTAAATTATCTACTAGGAAAAAAGTAATGACAATTTACAAATTTCTTAAACATCTCTTCATAGTTGTGTCTTTTCATAATTTTTAAAATTAACATTTTGAAGTAAAAAAAAAGCCTTAAATACTAAATTTTGGAAAATGGACATTTCATAATTGCCTTGTTATACATTTCAGTTTTAGAAATAAAATTATATTCATAAGCAGATTTTGGCTCAAAGATATACATTATGGAATATATATATATATATATATATATGCAAGCAAGCCCATTGAACTATATCTAAGCCTCTTTTCTTTTTGAGAGTCTCAAAGTAGTTGGACTTCTTGCATCTCCGCTTACCCAGTAGTTGGGATGGCAGATCTTGTTCACCAGACCCAGCATTTATTGTTTTGTTTGCTGAGACAGGGCCTCCTAAAGTAGCCTGGCTTGGTTTCAAATTTGCCAGTCATCTTTCCACAGTCTCTGGAGTTCTAAGATGACAGGCATGTGCTAAACCAGCTTAAACGGTTAAGTTTTTAGTATTTATGTAATTAGCACATCCAGTGTACTTTTTTCCCCTCCTTTGGATAACCCTATTTGGCTTGAAACTCACTGTGTATACCAGGCTGATTTTGAACTCACAGAAATCCCAAGTGCTGGGACTAAAGAAAGGTGTGTGCCACCATACCTGGCCCTCCAATATGTCATTCTTATAAAGCATGAAGGAATTTGTTAGAAAAATGTTTTAAAACTCTTTAAAATTGGCATAAATTGTTTTCTAATTATTCTTTTTTCCTTAGATAATTTGCATTTGGGGAGCGGGGGGAGCTACCCCAGGAAAGTTCCTGCTAGGGCTTCGAGTTGTGACGTGTGATACATCAGTACTCATTGCTCCAAGTCGGGTTTTAGTGATTCCTTCCT
This sequence comes from Uromys caudimaculatus, assembly GCA_028551405.1. Taxonomy (NCBI): domain Eukaryota; kingdom Metazoa; phylum Chordata; class Mammalia; order Rodentia; family Muridae; genus Uromys; species Uromys caudimaculatus. Next base: position 15,170,526 of record CM052714.1, on the reverse strand, counting down.
CAAATGTTAGCATCACAACGTAAGTCCTTTGCTTAATCTACTTTATACTTGCAAAAAGGTTATAGTTGTTATCTTTTACTGCATGTCAGTCAACTCTAGATTCTGCTGCATGCTGACTTCATGGTGTCTTAAGTTTGTGAAAGTACGCTGATTTTTTACATTCTCAGGATCTTTCATACATTTCCTCAGAAGGAGTCCTGTATGAAGTGGCACAGGATTGTGTTCAATATGCCCAAAATTACAGTCTGATACAGTTTTAAATCACGGGTCTGATACACCGTTTTAAATCACAGTCTGATACACCGTTTTAAATCACAGTCTGATACACCGTTTTAAAATAGTTTTTTCTTCATCATAGCATACGCTGTATTCATATCAACTTAGAAGTTTATGAACCTGCCTTTCCCTCGTTACCTTTGGCATACATTTTCAAGATGATTTTTATGAAATGTCACAATGATAAGACATTTGGGTGTTCTCAGTGCTCTGTGCCTAGCTTTATTCTCTGGCTCTGTGGACTACCTGGTCTCAAGCCACTTTATAAAACACCACAATCCCAATCCAGTGGTGCACTGCCTCCAGCTAATGCCCGAAGTCTTTATTGCTGGCCTTGGCGTGCAGCTCCACTGAGGGTGGTGATGAAGTTGGGGAAGTGACTTAACAGAGATCAGTTGAATCAAACAGAATTAGCTATAAATGTTACAGGAATGATTCAGAGGAAATGAAGCAAGGGGCTGGCTAGGTTTTGCTGATATGCAGATTACCTTACAGCTTTGGTGGTTTTATTCTGGCTATTTCTTTTCATGAGTCAATAATGGTTATCATTTATTGAGCATTTCTCAGATACCAGGCACTTTAGTAACTTAACACAGCATTTTGATCTCATTTTCACAGTTGTAGAGCACAGTAATTAGAAACTCTGGATTCAGAGTCCCCACAGTTAGCCACTGACAGGCAGGAATCTAACATTGTCAGGGTAATTCTCTATTTTGAGCTATTGTTGAAAGCTTCTTAGGACTTTTTTTAATTACTGGAGCCCATACAGGAACTGATTGTTTCAAAGTAGGACTGCAGTAAGCATTCTCAGTTCAGAAGATTCTAGAAACCCATGGGAATCCATGACTATGGAAAAGGTAAGCAAAGAGATGTTCTTTTCTTCTGACAAAATAGAAAGTACTGTTATGCTGTTTCCTCATTGGTGTTCTTAGATGTTTACTAACTGCCATGCAAATCAAAGCTCTAGTTTTCTATGTAGGTTTCTTTAGAACAGGTAGTTCAACTATATTGTCTGAAAACCTGTCAGGAAAGATTGAACCATACTCTGAATGCTGTAGACATCGACAAGATACCTAGTCAGCCATGACTGATACAGCCTGACTTGCTGCTTCTGCTTGCTTCCTTTAGGTCCACCATACGAGCTTTGATCAAGAATTTCTCTATTGCTTCTTTTTTTCCTGCTTTCATCACACTGCTGTTTTTTCAGCATAATCGAACAGCCTATGACATTGTAGCAGGAACCATTGTGGTAAAAAGAAATGGGGTCAGATGATGCCCCAGAACCCTGATTTCCACTCTTAGGAATAATGACAAGACTAAATTATGTATCAAGGCCATCATTATCTCTGGGTTACATTAATTGATGATTTAAAAATTAAAGCAGTCACTCCGGTGTGATGCAGGGGACTGTTCTGAAAGTGTTGACTGTACTTAAATGTCAAGGAACTTTTCCAGAAGGAAAAACGCTTAAATTCAAGTGTTAAATATTTATAGGACAACAAAGCAAATAGTTTCATAATCAATATAGGCAAACACATACTTTAACATTTAAGATAACTAAAATTTGCTGGAAGCATTTTCAGCTTTAAATTCTCTAAACTTTGAAATTTTAATTTTGGCTTATCCTAGAGTGATTGAGAAATATCCAATTGTGTTTTATAAACACCTACAGAACTCCCACAACTCTTCTTAGGGAAGCTGCTTGTTGTGAGCATTGAGAAAGAGCATCAACTCAACAACCCACTTACTCCATGGCAGGCACTGGGAGAAGGGCTAGTGAGGAAGGCCTAGGAGTCCCCTCACCCCACACTTCCAGGGTATTCTAGAGTTTGCTGTAGTAGTGGTGAGAAATTTCAGCTTCTTACTGCTTATGTATTTGGAGGCAAGATTTTCATGATGATGAAAATGTTCTGAATCATATCATTGGTATTTTTAAAAGGTAAGTTAGTGATTGCCTTCGGTGGGGGGTGGGGAATCTTCATTGTAAATTCAGCTTAGAATTCATATGCCCTAAAATCCAACTCTAAATATGCAAGGAGGAATATCCATCAAACATTCCCATTGTGTGCTCTCCAGTGTTCTGAATGTACCTGTAGATTCTATTTATGTACAGTAAATTCCTAAGGCACTTCTGTATTCTATACAGTTCCATAACTGTCAAAACATTAAGGTGTTAAAGAGTGTATTTTGTGAATAACTTAAATACTAGCAGCCTGTGAAATATTAGTAGTTTTCCCATTATGAATTGTTCTCTCTAAAGCAAGGCAGCTTATCATCTTCGGACTTTATTCTAGCTTCTGTAAGCTCATTTCGGCCTGTTAGAGTTGAAATTTGAGGGTGGGGGGATGTTAAAGCAAAAGCTTTGTGTATTGTCATTGTACTTTACTCTGTTGGTGAAATATTGGGTTTATGTCTGTGTGTCATGTCACAGTTAGCTATCTGTACCAAAATGTTAGTTTAAAACTTACTTCTTACTCATTCTTGTATAGGATTTTCCCAAGAAACACTAAATTGTATTGCACAAGAGAGCAATCTTTGTTCCTAGGTTTTAAATAGCAAGAGCAAGCCATGTGTTGTCATTACTGTATCAACCTTAAGCAGACTTCTTTGACATTTAAAACTGTGAAAATGCATTTAATGTCTACAGATACTTTAAGAATCTTCTAAGAGCTCATTGTTCATCAACGGTGGTTTCTCAAAATAATTTTATTTAAATTAAATACAACTTCACAGAAAGGCTATTATTTGTCAAGAGCAGTACATGGAGCATGTGCTTGTGGCTCTGGCAAGACTTTAGAGCTCCTCAGACTCTTAACTACAAATCGGGAAGCTGGTGTGGACACTTGGCCACTGATGAGGAGAGAATTCAAGTTGAAATGTGCTTCACCCGCACAGCTCTGGAGGATTTGATTATTGTTTCTACTCCAAGTATCGACATTTTCACTGAGGATATTTTTATTTATACAGTAAAATAAACAAGTAGTTAAAATTTGTTATAGTTTAAATACCAGTTTGCTAGACAAGTTCTTTAGATCCAGCTGTGGATTCAAGTCGTGCCACCTAGGATGTAATATAAAAGTATTGCTCTGCCTCCACATAGACCTCAGTCTGTATAAGGAGAAAAGGGAGTCTGGCACATTTTTTTCCTCATAGGGTTATTATTTGTCAAAGTGCAATTCTCATCCTGAAGCTGTATCCTAAAAGAGCAAAATGAAGTTCAGAAATGAAGATATTCTTTAATGAGCATGTCCTAAGCTGAAACCTTAGGACTGGAGTCTTATTGCTGCATTGCCATTCAGTCTAGACAACTGGCAAGTGATTTAGGAAAGTCTCAGTACTTAACAGTGACAATGTTCTGGAGTTGCTAGATCTTGGAAGTAGGATATTCTACACTCTAGATAACAGCGGGATAACAAACCTTACTGAGTATTCTTAACTTGACAGTGTTCATTGCTTGATTCTGCCTACAAAGCATTACCCATGCCTCAAAAATGAGTCTTCAAAGGATCTTAAAATTAAAAGCCTTTTAACTTTAAAAGAACATGTTCACATCAGTGATTCATTTATACACCCGTTTCTGGCAAAGGGAAGGAGTTGAAATTTTACATTTGCAACTTGGGCTTCTGAAGGAAGATGGGGCATTAAATTTTCTCATTATCTCTTTGAGGACCATTTCTAGATTAACAGTATTCCTAAACTCTGACAAGTACTGGTTCAGCTCCCTGCCATCCTCCATCCGCATAACCAAAGACCAAAGTCCTTACTCGTGCCTGGGTGAAGTTCCTCATTTTGGCTGGTATGTGTAGATTTCCTTGTAGTTCACTATAGTAGGGCTTGCCCTGCCAACAGTATCTAATGGCCCACCTATAAATAAAACAGCATTCTATTTTTAATATTTGTATGTCACCAGTTTGTATTTTGTGTCTCAATAAATACTTATGTCAATGTCAACAGTGTTGTCTGTGCCTATTTCTACAGCTACAGCAGTGTATTAAACTATGTTCTTTAACAGGGCTGGAGCTGTGTTCAGTGATAGAACACTTTTGCCTAGCACATGTAAAACCCTGCACTATCCAAATACCTAAGTACAAGTTACCTGCACATGAGCTCAGCTTCATGTTAAATTCACTTAGAGCTGTTAGCCATTACAACAGTATCAGATGATTAAATTTTAACTCAGTCTTAATGGGAAAAGCCTTAATAAACCAATTCAGAGTGGACTGCCTTTCCTCACAGGCAGCTACCTGAGTGTGGTAATGTTAACTGTGTAAAACCAGAACTCAGGAGGCTGGCACAGGAATATTGCTGCAAAGTTAATGCCAGCCTGGACTACAGTGTAAGATCCTATCTTTAGGAATTAAACCATGTGTGCAAACTTTATTTAATGTGGCTTGATGTGGACAATTTACTAGTCTAAGCCAAGCAACCAACTGCATATTTATTGGGGGGCTACAGTGGGTTTTAGAGGAATAAAAGTCAAGGGGGAGAGGGAATACCACTCCATATTACAAAGAATTAAGGGTTATGGCTAACTTGGCCATGTAGTTTCTATCTATAAGATCTACATCATCCTAATTTCTCAATGTTGCTATAGCAAATTAGTTTCCATTAAACAAGTTACCCTATATAAAATTTCTTGGCCTTTATATCAAGTATAATATCAGTTCTTACCCTCAATGATTTCAATTGAATTTCAAGTTTTATACAAGCCCTAGGAAGGCTATGCTAACTATGAAAACATGTTCTTCCCAGGCTTAATCTTTAATGTTAAAAAAAAATCAGTTTTACTTCAAATGGTAAAATGATAGTTATATTAATAAACTTTCATCATTTAAAACAAAAAGACCTTTATACTTTTTCCTTAAGGCTTGATATTGTAATTGCTACAAACAACCTAGCACTTAATACTTAAAAGTGACATGACAGCATTCGGTGACTTGAGGCACCTATAATGATGCAGTCTTGAGTGCTATCCAAATCCAGTCTGTCAATCTCTGGGGATATGTCCTAGAACATATACATTCCACTAATAAGCACTCTCAAGCCCACTCAATCCAATGAAGAGTTACCTCTGCTGGGCCTGAGGAAGGACAGGCCCAGAGATGGAGCTGCCACCATGACTGGAAAGCCACATGCACCTAGCAAGGAAGCTAGAAGTACACCCAAGAACCAGGTCTCAAAATCTGAATAGTCTTATAGACTCCAGAGAACCAAAAGATCCTGTATAACTGAAGTAACCTGCTCTAAACACATGGGCACACACAAAGGAATACTAAAATGAGGCAAAACTATTTTCTACACATTTTACAGAAAAGGCGTAAGTCCTATTAAGCCCCAATTATTTGGACATTGAAATGGCTAAGGACTGGCCTACAAGGTGGGTAAGACAGGTTTCTAGCATTCTCCCAGCACTCACCGTACTCCAAACAGGCTTAGTGTGGGGTATATATTATTAAATAAAATATTAGAAACACAAAAAGCTCTACCTTCAAATCAATGTGATGATAGCCTAAGCTATCTTAGTTAGAAAAACATCTTTTCATGAGGGCAAAGCATTAGATATCTCAATGTAAATTCAACTAACCTGAAGTTGGCAAATTAAGCACAAACTACAAATGCCAATCCTAATTAAGGACAAAAGTAATAAAGTGCTGCTCCAAGTTCTTACCTGGACCTTAAGTGAGCTAAGTCTAGTCATAAAAGTAACGTAGTAAAAGGCCCATTAGTTTTATAAGCTGTTGGGAGTGCCTGAAGCATATTATCTCCAAGAATGTTAGCAATAAACATTGCCTAGGCACCTGGCAAGGAAGCTAGAAGTACAAACAGAAAGGGTTGTACATTTATTTTCAAAATTTAAAGGGAAAATATACGTGCAAAATAAGTAAAGACAATAGCAGGCAGAAAGAAGGGACTCTTCTGTGTTCTGCAAACTCCAATAACTCTTGGGCCTTACCTGATACCTACCCTTTGGGGTTTCTAACCAACCACCCTTCCCATTAATATTGTGTGCCTTCACTATGAAAACTGTTAACAAAACTTGCTTCATAAAGTTTTATTGATGGCATTTATCCCATGGTTTAACATGTTAATTATACTGTAATAAACATGGCTTTAATATTAAACTTTTTCCTTATTATCCAAAGTCACCACAGTCCATTTCAGTAAATATAAAAATATATGCTTAATACTTTGTACAATACTGGTTTTTGGTCCAAACAAAACTGGATCAGAAAAGCCAATAAATTCAACTTTAAGAATTCCCAATTTTTTTTTAAAGATTTCCAAATGGATTTAGGCAACTTTGAATAATGGGATTTACATAATAAAATCTGAGACAAGACTAAACAAACAACAAAAATATGTCTAACATAAAATTAAAATTTCAAGTTCACAGATTTATGTTATGCCAAAAAAGTACAGAAACAAAATTGTATTTACATAAGTCTCATAATAAAATAATGAAAAAGGCAAGACAGTCGATAGAATGAAAATATAGAAATAGCATATACTTATTAAGTGGAGAATGAACTAGATCTAACAAGTCCTTAGGATGGACCATTCTTTAATCAGGCTTTCTCTATCAGAATTTTTCTGTGCACAATACATCCAACTTACTCACTTCACACATACGCCACCACAAACTCCGCATAGAAATCATTCATTTCAACGTCCTCTAATCTATACAGGATTCTAATCTATACAGAATTCCCCAGATATAATTACAATTTCAATGCGCTCCATTAACGCTTTATCAATGCACATAGCGGTGCAAACAGGTTCTATACAAAGCCATTCACCGTGCAGGCTCTATTCCTGGGTACAGCCAGACTATGCCAATCAGTGAATAATGTGCTGGATCATAAAATGTTTCTGCTGAAGAATCAGTCAGTCACCAGTCTAGCTATTATTTTCAAAAGAGAAGGTTATGGGGGCGGGACTTCCATAAAGAAAAAAAGAGGACAATTCCAAAATTAAAGAAGTCCTTAGGCAGATCTGACTTCAGATAAGCCCAGCATGTAGTACAATCCAGTATCTGAAAGCAGGGCACCAGCTGTTGATGAAACTGTTGGGTATAACACCTTTGTGATCTTTATTTCCTGCGTCTAACAGCAGTCTTTATCTTGCGACCAGAAACTGAAGTTCCGGAAGAAGAGAACATATTTTTCCCATTTGACCTGTGAAAAATAAAAACATCACAATGTAACACAATGCCTGGGACAAACAGAGGCCTCCTACAATTTAAAATGACCGGCAACAAAGTGGGGAGAGTGAGGAAAATGCTACCATAACTTGCTGCTCTTGTCTCAGACTATAACCCCCCAATTTACAATGTCATAAACTGATACTGAGTAACACTATTACCCAAACTGTATTACTGCATCCTGATTTACTTTTAGAAGCAGACAGATACACACCTTTACCAATGTAAAGGTTCAATGAAATAATCTTACCCCACTGTAAATGATGCTGAAGACTGGCTGAATGAAAAGCCCCCTGACCCTGAGGGCTGGGCTGAGGCTGCAGGCGTGTTGGGACTTGCACCAAATGTGAACACTCCTGATGGATTATTGTTTGTGAAGTTGAAATTTGTAGTGCTGCTGCCAAATTGGAAAACCGAACCTATACAAATTAAGCAGAAATATCCCATTAATGACACAAAATGTTGTTTAGGATTGATTCTGACCTGGACATATTAAACATGGGTAGAATTAAGACCTTGGCCAGGCATGGTAGAGGCACACCTCTAGTCCCAGCGCTCAGGATGCAAAGAGTAAGAATCTCTCTGAGTTCAAGGCCAGTCTAGGTCTACAAAACCAGCTTCAGGCCAGCCAGAGCTGCCACAAAACAGGAGAAAATGGAGTACACATAGCTAACTAAATACAAACACAAGAATAGAAGATGAACCAATAATGAAACAAAACTAAGGGACAAAATACAAAAAAATTCACAAAAATGGAAAATGCATAGTATTCAAATAAAGAGAATTGTCATCCAGCAGTGACAGCATGGGGAGTATACCAGCAAAAGAAGTTTGTAATAACTTCTAAAATGTGAGGCATATCTTTCCATTGTTATTCCACATCAGAGTACATGACAAAGGGGAAAAATATTTACTCTCCCAAAGATCAGTATCCTCAATTCAGTAACGTGCAAGACAGCACTTCCTAGTAGCCAAAACTAACTCAAATACAGGCCAATGGATAGGCTGCCATTCAGTGACTCACTCTGCAGCAGTGACAAAAATTTAAGAGTCAAAAAGCAAGGCTGTATAACAGCCAGAGCCTACTTACATAGGTAAGTGTCAGGCAAAACTTTATTTTCTAGAGGTATCAGTAAACATTACAGTCCAATGGACAGAGAATAGTGGTTGCCATTAGAGTGAACAAAGAGCACTGTGATCAAATGGCCTCTGATCATGCATGACGTTCGGCTGTCTGTACACACAGCCAAGCTTCCACTTTTGCATGCTTTGTGATCTTTTCATGAGTCCATATTTCTAATAGAAAGATAGTCAATTTTGAGAGAACACACCATTAAAATATAGTGCTATCAGTTGCATTTCAAAAGTCACAACAACTTTTGATAAGATATACAGAGAGGAAAGACTAGCAGTATTATCCAAGTGCTGTGAGAACTCAGCATAAAGTCTAACTTCCCAAAGCAAACTCAATCAAAAAAACCACTCCACAGCAGTCTAGAGTGAAATGAGGTTGAATACAACCCCTACCTAAATCAGAGTAAGAAACATTTTAAATATAGTTTAATGCCGTCAAATACAGTTGACTAAAATTCTGCAATGTTTATAGGTAAATGTAAAACATCACAATTCATTATTGTGTCATGTATAAAAGATTAAAAATTAAAACATATACATAGTTTCAAAGTACAAAGAAAAAAATACTATTATTTTAAGACACCAGGCTGGGCAGTGGTGGCGCATGCCTTTAATCCCAGCACTCGGGAGGCAGAGGCAGGTGGATTTCTGAGTTCGAGGCCAGCCTGGTCTACAGAGTTGAGTTCCAGGACAGCCAGGGCTACACAGAGAAACCCTGTCTCAGAAAAAAAAAAAAAAAAAGAAAGAAACCAGACTGTAAGTATAGATATCAATCACCATACAAACTTACTGGCATTGGCTGTCCCAGAGCCAAATGCAGACTGACTAGGCTGCTGTCCAAATACAGGAGGTTGGCTGCTGCTTGACACTGTCCCAAATGTAGGTGGTGGTACAGGCTGAGAACCAGCAGAAAATAACACTGTTGAAGACGATACAGAGCCAAAGCTTGGAGGGTTAGGCTGGCTGGCACCTTGACTTTGTCCAAAGGTCGGAGTCTGGTTAGCACCAAATGCTGGACTGGCAGATGGTGCTGAATGTCCAGTGCCAAATACAAAGGAGGATCCTGCAGGCCAAGAAATACTTAAATCAACAACATCGAGGTTTATAGTAAGATAACCCTTGAGAAACTTCTGTAAATCCACAAATTTCAAGCCACTTTTATACTCTTACCTTGATTACAATTAGATTAGAACAATGACACTATTTACTAAAACATACACTGGTTTAACAAAAACTTCAATTAACACACTCTTTGCAACCACCAATCTGTTACTAGTAAGGGGTGTACCAGACAAGGCCTCAGCTACCCCTCAGGCCGGCCTGGGACTCAGTAGGCAGGCTCATCAACTTTCCCTAAGATGATGCATCTCAAGGACTTGCTACGAGCCACTGTATAAATGCACATCGAATACAGCCACTATCACTATCACTATCTAGCTGCTTATAAATTTGACATTTCAAAAGGGCAACTTGGAAATTTTATATATTCTTCCTAAAATTAGAAAATACTGTTCTTAAGAATTAAATATACTCAACCTGAAGTAAATTTCTCCACAGGTGAAAACTTAATATGACTTGGGGGCACACTGCAACTGGCAATTCAGCAAAACCAATTCGACTACAAAATCTATTTTTCCCTCTTAGCATGAAAGTACCTGAAGAGCTTGACGTGGTTGTAGCCCCAAACGTGAACCCCGAAGATACAGTACTATTACTACTGGCGCCTGTTCCAAATACAAACGGAGAGGCAGCTGAGGCAGTGCTGGACGTGGTGGCTGGCTTGCTATCTGGAGGAAATAACAAAGACTGAGATGTACTGGACTCGGCAGAGTTCCCGAAGGCAGAGCTGCTGACAGGATTGCTGGCCTGTCCAAACACAAAGGCTGCCACAGGCGGGTTGGAGGAAGAGGTGGAACTACCAAATATGCCACCACTGGATGTAGTGGCCGGTGCACTTGAACTAGAGGAACTGCTATTCAAGAAGCTGAAAAGTGGCTTTGCTGCACCTTGATCTGCAAAACAATAATTGAGAAACAAACATGAATCCTTAAGGAACAAATCACCTAAAAAATGTTCCTATAATATAAACTAAGACTTGTTTTATATAGTCTCATCAAATAAACATCAATTCTTTGAAATGTCAAAAGCACTTATCTTTTATGGTGTATGTATTTTCTCTTTACACAAAGACACTTAGCATTCAAATAGAAAGTTCTGTGACTATGTGAATACATTTAATGTAAAGTACACACTGCCTCACATCCGAATCTAACTTGATATTGTATTCAGAATCCAAATCAAATAGCAGAAGCTGGGTATGTCTGACTGTGCTGCCGTCTATGTCGCATAACAGTAGCAGGGCCCCGACGTCCAATTTATCCACATGAACAAATAAATCAACAAAACAACCTTATCTCATTGGCTAGACTTGAGCATTTGCTAACTCCTGCTAACTAATACACAATATCACCACAGTGGCACCCCAAATTTCCTCGAGTATACATACTTCCCTTCGTGGTCACTGTCATTATTATTAGACCGTTAATTAGTGCCTGCCATTCTTCTCACATTCCTGTGCATTTACTTTCCCCTACAAATTTCATGAGCAGCTTAGAGCTTGACAAGATCCACAAAAACTAAGAACTGAAATGAAGGGAGCAGAAGAAATGTTTTCCCCCCAGGAATGACTTTGTTTTCTCTGCTCTTACACTTACTCATCACCACAGCCATTATAAATTAGAAAGCTTAGAAAACACAGGTCTTGTTTATGCTGTATAACTACTGATTGTTGACTTGAAGAAAACTTGTGATTTCTATGATAATCATGAATCAAACTTCCTTTTCTACTTTCTCAGCACTTCAGCTGCAATGCTACACACTAGATGGGATGGATAACTGCTTTCTATAGGTGATAAGATTTCATGATCAAAGCTAGTTACAATATTTCATTTTTTCCCCATTTCAAATAGTAGGTAGTCTTAATTCTTATTTATTTGGTAGGTTGTTTTCAAAATTACAAGTAAATATCAAATATGAAAAAACTGCTCATGGTTATGTGAATTTCCCATTTTGGGGGTCATTGAGTGTTTCCAAATTACTATTCAAAGGTGTTTAATAAAAAAGTGTCAAAGTTACATGTCTGAAAATAGCTACATTTTGTTCTTATTCTGATCAAATTTTGCTCATTACAAAATGGTTCAAGGTTATTTCATTTATAGGGCACTGTTTGGTGCTGAGGATCAAACCCAGAGCTTTGCACAAGCCTTGAAGAATGTTCTATCACTGAATTAATGCCCAGGTCAGTCTTTTTTATTTTGAAACCAGTGTCTTTTTTTAATTCAATTTTTACCTGAATGTGTGTAGGCATCAAATACCCCTGGAGCTGGAACTATAGGCAGTTGTGAGCCACCTAAAATAGGTGCTGGGACTCAAACTTGTGTCCTCTTCAAAGAGCAGTATGCATAACTGCTGAGCCCATCTCTCCAGCCTTAGAGTCTTATATGCAGAAAATCTTCCTGTCAATTTTCTAATGTATCTCTATACCATTCTCGTTACCTAAGTTAATTAAATTTCAAAAGCACTTTACAAGTGCAGCTGTCCATCCTTACACTGCTCTGGGAAACCTCGTTACAATAATAATCAAACCAGACAATGCTCACCCTACTCTACTCCATCAACCAGCTTTATGTCAACCAACTTCTTTTTAATGGGGTTGTTTCCCCACCTCTATTTTAGTTTTCAAATGTTCCTGTTTTCTTAGAGTTTAATTATATTCACTGCCAATGTTCCTTATATGTGATGAGTCATTATCCATAATTTGTAAATAAAATACTTAAAACATTTTCCCTGACAGCATACATCAATTCTAATTATAAAATGTCCAAATGACAGAAGGACATATATAATGTGCCCCACTGTGTACTTTGTATTACAGCTGTATTTCTCAAAATTAGATCTGTAGGTATCCCACCAGAATCATGGGAATTTGGTTCAATTAAAACAGAAAAGCCTACGTGAGCTCTTAAGAATTTTGAAACAAATATTCTCCATTATTTTCTGGCAGCCACTCCTTGACTTCCTGCATTTGTCAAGGTATCAAATACAACTTGGAAAAAAAAAGTCTTTTACTATTTACCAGTTGTTGTATTGGTTTGATTTCCAAATGCAAAAGTAGCCTTGGCTAGCTGATCAGACTCCTTCACAGATGGTTTTGCCACACTGAAACTGAATGTCGGCTTGGAGGAACTCTCATCTTTGGTTTGCTCTGAATTTCCAAAGGAAAATACTGGTTGACACTTTGGCTCCTCATTGTCGACTTTCTTCCCAAATACCAAAGAAGTAGAAGTAACAGGTTCTTGCTGTTTCTCCTCTGTCCTTCCCAAAACAAACATTGAGGCAGATGGCGAAGAAGCAGAGTCCACCTTACCAAATGTGAACCCACCCTTGGTAGCAGATGCATCTTCTTTCTTTGTTTCTGTTGTCTTGTATATGAAAGGAGTCACCGAGACACTCTTAGTGTCTACGGTTCCAAAGTTGAAGCCACTCTTGTTCTCTGAGGTCACTGTGGTGTCAATAGCAGCATTAGGGGGGTTATTAACACCTGCACCAAAGCTAAAGCCTGCAGATGAAGATTTAGGCAGCTCCTCTTTCTTTTCTTGTTGCCCAAGAGTAGATACCCCAAACTGAAATGGAGCTGAAGAAACTGGGTTGCTTAAGCCAGAAGAAGGTCCAAACTGAAAATTATCATTCTTGCTGTCGTTTTTAATTTCTTCCGGTTTGGAATCAGATAACACTCCAAATTTAAAATCTCCAGTTGGTTTAGAAAATTTAAAGTTTGTATTCATGGTGTTTGTAGACCCAGAGTCAGATGAAGTGCCTAATTTGAATCCTCCCTGATCTCCAAATTTAAAATTTCCAGTGCTTGTCAAAGTTTGTGAAAGCCCAGAAGAGGAAGATGGAATACCAAATTTGAAGGCTGAGGGTGCTGGATTTAAAGATGAAGATGTCCCAAAGCCTTCAAAAACAGAAAACACACAAAATGACATCAAATTAATGTGCTTGTCCTTGTTACAAATTTAACCCCTGAAAGCTCCAACTCATGGGCTAACTCTGAAGGCCTATATGCCACTTTCCCCCATTAGACTGGAACATATGCTGTGAGGATACTGGGAGCAGTAGGCACTTCCCTATCCTGTAGATGGAGATCTTAGTCAACATCAAAACTGTTTGGATATAGTCAATAATCTAAATCACATATACTCTGACTCTGCAATTTTAGAGCTCAGATATGTCTTAAGATAAATTCACACACACAAAATCCTATGAGATCCAGGTAGCTTTACACAAAGAATAAAAACCAAAAGACATGACAAAAAATAATCCACAATAAAAACAGAACAGAAAAGGTAGATGAGGTGATATACAACACTCCTGACAAGAAAGAAAGAAATCAGAATACCTAGAATGGCAGTGTGTTTGCTTAGGACAGGCATAAAGAACCTTTGGAAGGTGGACCATGCACTAACCATACTTACTACCTTTATGGAGAGATTAAAAACTTGAAAAAAAAAAAAAAAAAAGCCAATAGAGACAGGAGATAAATTTCCTTTGTGATTCTTAATCATAATTCATTTTTAAATATTGTGACTGCATTAACAAGAGCATTTAAAAATATTTAGCATCAAAGAAATGAAGCAATATTTACAGAGATAAACATCATTACAGTGATTAAGACCAAAGTCTATTTCCTTGGTGCTTTTTTGTTGCTACAGAAATTGAGTATGAAGCATCTGACTGGTTCAAACCAAGGACTATTAGGCGATGGCTAGCAGTCAGACCTATGTTCGCCCATGAATGAAAGGACAGCCAAGCTTTTCAATGAATTTTCATCCTCTGACAAACCATCAATCACATCAATCATGTAGACTAACAAAAATCTGTCAGTCATGTAGACTAACATGAAGCGGGTATGATAGGTAATAGTTATAAATGTTTGATTTTTTATTTGTAAAGTTTAAAGGCTACTTAAGACTGGGATAAGTTACAAAGTAAAGCTTAGTATATAGAAATTCCTCTACATTCTCATCGTAAAGGCTAATTCTGTTCAGAGATTTCCTGATCTTCAAATCTAAAATTTCTAAAATACTTCCTCTTACCTAAGTTTTCCAATGGTTAAAGAAACTCAAGTGGGGTTGTCAAAATTTGGAAATATCAGCCTACGTCTATTTAGCATTAATGACCTATACTGGCTGGTTATGTGTATCAACTTGACACAGCTGGAGTTATCACAGAGAAAGGAGCTTCAGTTAAGAAAATGCCTCCATGAGATCGAGCTGTAAGGCATTTTCTCAATTAGTGATCAAGGGTGGGAGGGCCCCTTGTGGGTGGTGCCATCCCTGGGCTGGTAGTCTTGGGTTCTATAAGCAAGCTGAGCAAGCCAGGGGAAGCAAGCTAGAAAGTAACATCCCTCCATGGCCTCTGCATCAGCTCCTGCTTCCTGACCTGCTTGAGTTCCAGTCCTGACTTCCTTTGGTGATGAACAGCAACGTGGAAGTGTAAGCCTAATAAACCCTTTCCTCTCGAACTTGCTTCAAGGTCATATGTTTGTGCAGGAATAGAAACCTTGACTAAGACAAATTGGTACCAGCATAGTGGGGTATTTCTGTGACAACCTGACCATGTTTTGGGGAGGACTGTGGAAAGACTTTGGAACTTTGGGCTAGAAGAGCCATTTGGTGTTAAGAACTCTGTGGGAGGTTGTGTAGGAGCTTGGAAGATAATGTTGAGAACAGTGCAGAAGATGGAGGCCTGGCTTGTGAAATTTCAGAGGGAAGATTAAAGACTTATCACGGCCATTGCTGTTTTGATTGTGAAGATTCTGTGGTTTTGGTTAATTGGGGCTGAAATCAGCTGTTATTAACAAGATACCAGAACTACTAAAGCAAAAACTTTGCATTACTGGGACAATTGATGATGGTTAGCTGGAACTAAGAAATTATAGGTGATTAAGAAGAGACCAGCATCACTGAGGTGAAATCATCTGGGAAGTGTTTTCTCAGAGCACAGAGGCTGTGTTCCAGAGATAGCCAGGGTTGTACCTTGTGCTGCAGCAGGACTTGGTAATTTGTAAGAGTCACCCAGGTGGTACTGGTTTTGAAGGCATGAAAGGGTCATGAAGAGCAGCTGAGGCTCGGCACTCTGAGAGGCCATAGAAGGCCATTGGTGAAGGTGCAGCCTCAGTTGCAATTGAGGCCCAGGAATGAGGGGGTCATGCAAAGGAGCTGAGGCTTGGCACCATTAAGAGAGTCTAGGAGAGGCTATTGGTGAAGCCTGGTTACAGTGTAAGACAGCAGTGTGTTTTGGAGATCCCAGTACCATGAGATGACCACCAAGAACAACAGCAGCAGTGGAGTACAGGCATCTGGAGCCTAGAAGACAAGGTGTATGCTACAAAAGGCAGACCTGGAGAAGTGACCCAAGCCCTTGGAGGAATCCAGAAGATCTAAGTGGATCCCAGACATTGGATGGTTGGAGTTTGATTTTGCTTTTGATTGTGACTGTGCCCTGATATATTTTCCCTCCTGAAGGAAGAAGGAATTTTAGTGGAGCCCAAAGATATTGGATATTTTAAAGGGATTGAACTTTTAATATGCAAGACTGTGGCACTTTTAAAGTTTTTTAGATCTTGGGAATGAATAAGAAAGTAAGGGTTGATGCTTAATGGTGATCTGTTTGTGTGTCAAGTTGACAAGAAGTCAATTGTACTGGCTGGTTTTATGTGTCAACTTGACACAAGCTGGAGTTATCACAGAGAAAGGAGCTTCAGTTGAGAAAAGGCCTCCAAGAGATCCAGCGGTAAGGCATTTTCTCAATTAATGATCAAGGGGGAGGGCCCCTTGTTGGTGGTACCATCCCTGGGCTGTTAAGTCTTGGGTTCTATAAGAAAGCTAGCTGAGCAAGCCAGGGGAATTAAGTAACATCCCTCCATGGCCTCTGCATCAGTTCCTGCTTCCTGACCTGCTTGAGTTCCAGTCCTGGCTTCCCTTAGAGTAAAAGTAAGGTGAATAAACCCTTTCCTCCCCAACTTGCTTCATGGTCATGATGTTTGTGCAGGAATAGAAACCCTGACTAAGACATGACCCATGTAAGGGTCTTCCTTTATATTTATATAGTAAAATAGTAAATGAGCTGGGCTTTTGGGTTAAGAAAATGCTGGATGGCATAAAGGCTTATGCCACCATGCTTGCTAAGTATTCTCTTTTGCTCAGTCATACTCAGAAGCTAGATGTCTTTTACAATAAGGTCCTAAGGGTGTAAGTTCTCAGTCAAGTTCATACTTAAACCGGGAACTGAGTAACACAAAAGTTCCTTATCCAGATATATAGATGGCATCCTGATGATGAATGCCTAAAACAAAAAAACAAACAAACAAAACCCCCAAGGACTATGTCTCATTTTATATATTTAGAGAATGGGTACCTTAAAAACCAAACCTGCCCACACACATTTTACTTTAACTAGGAACTAGTAGGGTTCTTTACCAAAGCCTTACCTTTAAACTCAGACTTTGTGCCTGGCTTTGCACTCTCACAAGCTATGCACTTGGTAGAGTCTGCTTTATTCTGCACTAGGCACACTTCACAGTCCCAGCTTCCTTCGGGCTTTTTAAACTTGTCCAATCCTAAACAGCCTCCAGAAGACAGAGAGACGGGGACAGGGCTGCTGCTTGAGGCAGACACCAAGCCTAAAAGCAATGGGGAAACTGATGAAATTTTAAAATTTATATTACCATCTTAATGACGCCAGTGACTAAACATTTTCAAATTTCATTAACCCTTTCTACACACAGCCAGAAAATAAGCCTTACAGTGTTATAAATAGGACAGACTTCTCAGACTTAATTTAACATTGCAAATAAACATCTTGCTTTAACCTTTCTCAGTAGTGAGCTTTGTCTTAAGTTTGAACTACTCCCAGTAGAGTTCGTGTTGTGGCTGAGATAATGGCTTAGTCCTTCAAGTGCTGGCATAACAAAGAAGAGGGCCACATTTCAGATCCCTGAGAACTGTAAATGCCGGGTGGACACAGCCCATCTACAATTCTAGCCTTAGACTGTGAAGGGGAGACAAGGACTCCTTAGAGCAAGCTAGCAAGAAATCAAGGTAATGACTCAGTCTTTAGGCAAAACTAGCATCAGCAAGCTCTGGATTTACCTGAGACCTTGTGCCAAACTATAAAGTAGAGCCAATAAACTCCTTTAACAGCCAGCCTCCACAAACACACATGCCTACACCCCCCCACACTAACATGAAAAGGGCAGCTATGGTGTGGGATGTCACTGAGGCTGTGGAGACAGTTCAATAAGTCAAGTGCATACTTCGCTAGAACAAGAAACTAAGTTTGATTTCTAGTAGCCACATTTAAAAAGAAAATTTGAAAAATTAGGAATTATAAGACTAAATAAATTTTTGCTGGGTTTGGAGGAACATGGCCTTTATTCTGAGCACTGTAGGAGACAGAAGCGAGCAGATTTCTGTGAGTTAAGGCCAGTGAGCTGACCTATATAACAAGTTTCAGGCCAGCCAGGGCCATACAGTAGGACTTGTCTCAAAGAATGACTAAATTGTCCTTATCAATGTCCTAATTTCTTCAACTATTACAGAATTCTAAAATACAAGATGTAAATTTCAGGTAGTACAGTAAATACACAGCCATATACATTGTCAATTTCAATGTACCTCTGTCTTAGAAATTTATTTTTCTGCAGATATAATCTACATACTAGTTTTATACATTCCTGCTAGACTCGCTATCACATAAAGATTACTAAAATGATGTGAAACATTTATGTCCCTTGTCTAAAGGGGGAAAATATAAACAAACTGATGGCAGCACATCAGCAAGTGATTGATCTTAAGCGTGCAAAGGAAAAAGAAACACAGAAAGGTACAAGAAGAAATCAAGATAATGACTTGGTCTTTAGACAGAGCCAGCATGTTTGTGGAGAGGAGTGGCACAGGAGGGATGAATCAGCAAGGTTATGGTGGATGAAGCATAGATAGAGCCATTTATTCTTGGGTTCCCAAAACAGTCACTACCTGCTCCACTCCTCTCACAGTTACAGGAACAATCTCTGCATTTTTTAAAGTATGTTCTCTTTTATTTTGCCAGCAAATTTTGTGTCTGGTGTCCGTTGCTCGTTCATTACTTGTCTGACAGGGTACCACCTTCATGATGGTTTTAAGTACCAGTGTAACCACTTCCTCATCTCTACCTGCAACCCACACTTTCCTGCTCTTTAGAAGCTTGTCTACAAGGCCTCAGACTCCTCATCTATTTTCTAAGAACAATCAATCTGTCTGATCCTTGTACTATCTTCTTGAGTCTTCTCATTTCATGTTTTGAGAATTTCACGTACAATATGTTTTCATCCTATCCATCTCTCTCCTTCTACTCCAATTTCTCCCATGACCCCCCACCTACCTTTCAAAATTCATGTCCTCTTCTATAGTTGCTATATAGATGTATGTAAGTATTCCCACATGTACATGATTGTAGACTAGCCAATTGGACATGAGTAACCCATCGGGAGTTCATACCTGAAGAAAACTTATGTGTCCCTCCCTCAGCAGCCATTACTAAACAGGGGCGGGACCTTGTAAGCCCTTTCTCATTTGTGCTGGAATGTTGACTGGTGTGTGTGGTCCTGTGCAGGTCTTATGCAAGCAGACATCAGTGAGAGTTCCTGAGTGCAACATCCCTATCACGGCCAAAGGAAACTATCTTACAGTATTCTGCCCTGTCACCTTTTGTTTCAAACACTTGGTCTTGGTCTTACTTATTCTAGTCACCTTCTTCAAATGTTATTCTGTCACAGTTGTTATTCCAATCTGGTTAATCCAGGATCAATGTTTGACTCCCTCCAGACCCTTAAGATAGCAGAACTCAGTTTGGAGCGCTTTCCCTCTATTCACTCAATTCATATCTATTCCTATGACTTCAAATATCAAACTATGTCCTATGATGCCCTAAAATCTGCAGTCCAGCCCTGAGAGACTATAGTCCCTATGATATATCCAAAGGCCTCAAATATATATCTGATTATCAACTTTAGCAATTTGAAATCTGTCATTAACAATACATACTTTTAAATCCTCCCTCATTATTCAACTCCGTCATCTGATTCTTTATTACCATTATGTGCCATTTATATTACTCATGCAAACTTCCAAAGCTGTCCTTCGAAATTCTGCTGCCTTGAATTCTGTTACATTGTTCACAGTCATTCCTAATTCTAATTCTAGGGGATCTGATGCCCTCATCTGACCTTCATGGGTGTCAAGCACAGTTATGGCAACATACATACATACTACACATAAATACAGGCAAAACACTCATACATAAAATGAATAATGTATAAATAAACTTGAAAAATTAAGTACAATTTGAGCTTAGAAACATGGCTCAGCAGTTAAGGGCATTTGCTGCTCTTGCAGATTGGATTAGTTTCAAAAAACAATCTAGCTCCAGTTCTAGGGAATCCAATACCCTCTTTTCTGGCTTCTACAGGATAACATATATGTGCTCATACTTAGACAGATGCACATACACATACCAAAAAAAAGTTTTCCACCCAAAAATAAAGGCTTACATAGACCCTATCTGAAAACTAGGAAGAAAAAAATTAAAATTTGACCAAATCATTCATTTGTTGACAGGGCATTGTGCCCAGAAGAAAGCTGGTGGTAATTTCAAACTAATTCGTAGAATTCCTTTGCTCCTGAATAATTTACTTCCTGATTCAAAATTTCATTTCACATCTGTCAATTCAGAATTCTAGTTTCCTCCATGCTTTTTTTCTGAGGTGAGGAGACAGTGCCAGATGGAAAAAGTCAAATATTTTGGAATGAGGATTCTGACAGCTCACTTTTAATGCCAGTGATCTAAGAGCTCAGGAAAGAAATCTAGCTAGGAAGTCTCACATCTCGAATCTACAATGTAACAAAAATATAAGAGTCTTAACTCCTAAGATAAACCTGTTATTTGCTATTTGTATTACTATACACTTCCAAAACGACTTTAAAAATAAATCTGACATAATTCTTCTAAAAAAAGATAATCTCAAACCAAATTCCATTTGTGTAACCAAGTTGAGAGTTTTTCACCACAATTAATTAAATTATAATCATTAACAATCTAGTAGACAGCACATGGCTACAGATGGCACCAATCTTCAGAAAGACCCTAGCTTAAAGCATGACTACCTACCTCTTAAAGAACCCCTCTAAGTGACCATTTCTACACAGACAAAAGGACACACAGCATGAAGGTCTGAGAAAGACTGAACCACTGCAAGCTTCCATCTGTTAATATCAATCATCACACAAAAAAATATTCTAATAACACTACACAAAAAAAGCAGGCATAGAATGAGTCAGTTCAAAACCTATTCTAAGTGAACAAGTAGTCTAAGCCTAATCAAGAGCTGTAAATCACAAGATAGTTTTTTAAAAAAAAATTAAGGCATAAGAAATGCTCATCTGGAACCATTTAAAACACCAGGATTCATCTTAGCTGTTTCATAGTTAAATATTCTACCAAAGTAATGGAATAGTAAAAGGAATAGTAAAACTATTTCATACAGCCATAAAACATACCTGGTTTCTCAGATGTACAGGAGACACATCTGTTGTCTTCTGCCTTATTACAAACACAGCATACTGGACACTCCCAAGATCCCACAGGCCTTTTGAATTTCTCTCCAAAGCCTAGTGTACCGGTGGTCACAGTGGTAGAAGAGGAAGCAGTCACAGGACTTTCTGAAGCCACTGTCATTGGAGGGACTCGCTTCACACCAGTGCCAGGTTTGGGTGTCTCACAGGCTACACATTTCACTGCTTCGGGCTTATTTTGCACTAAACAGGTATCACAGTCCCAAGTCCCTGTTGCTGGTTTAAATTTATCCCCAAAGCCTGGCCCTGATGTAGAAGCTGGTTTGTCACTTTTGCTTGCTGTCCCAATTCCAGTCTGTTTAGCAGTTTCTTTCAGTGGCAGTTTCGCTGCTTGACAGGCTATACACTTATTGTCTGTGACTTTGTTCTGGAGTAGACATGTGTCACACTGCCATGATGATCCAGCTTTTAAGCTTTCTCCAAACTCAATTCCACTAGAAGAAAAAGTACTTATTGCTGGTCTTGTATAAACTATTGAGCTTGTGGTAGTGGGTTGAAGAGCAGGAGAATCAACCTTTGGTGACATGAATCCTACAGTGGAAAAAAAGAATGTTCCTCTAAAACAAGGCAGTGGAGCTAATCAAATCATTAACTACAACATTATTGGGGTGGGGAGTAAAATTATTATCAGGTTAATACAATCTAAGAATGATTAAGGTTTTTAAAATTACCTACACAATCATTTATTATGGGTGGATATGACATTTAAATCTACTTAAAATTCTATAAATATAGAAACAGGTCATCTTTACATTATACATCACTTTCTCTAATTTACTGTCAGACACCACTGCTGTCCACATTTTATTCTGCCTCTCTACAACAATGAACACTCAACTCCTCATCCATCCCTTCTTCTAGGTATTCCCATGGCTCTATCAAATGACTTCACTATCTATGATCATTAAGTGTTGCTAGTCAAAATCCATTGTTACCAGCTACCTTAAGTCTGGTTGAAGGCCAGTATAAAACAGGCATTAACTATTTGAGGGCTATCCCTCCACCTACCCAGGATTGGATATTTTGCCATAGGGTCTCACTATCTAGCTGAAGTCAACCTTGAGTTCATCAGCTCCTCCTCAATCTCTTAAGTGCTGCAATTACAGTGTACACCACCTAAGCCTAGATTAAGGATTATCTTTAATTAGTAAGCTTTAAAATTGCATAGTTTGATAATAAATCCCAACAGGGATGTGGCAAACCCTCTGGACAGGCCTATAAACAAAGTGATTAAGACCCTGTCTGTCCTCACAAAGGAGGAATTTTAGTGACAAAAACTCCAGTCAAATACACGACATCTCTCATCAGTACAATTTTGGAATGCTTCTCAAATTTTGTAAAAACTAAAGGTATATTTTAACAAGAAAAATATTCACATGGAACTGTGGTGTGGAAGTAGGGAATCTTTTTCTTTTTTTTTTTTTTTTTAATTTATTTATTTATTTTTGGTAATTTATTTACATTTCCAATGTTTCCCCTTTTCTGGGTCTCCTCTTTGGAAACCCCCTATCCCCTCCTCCTCCCCACCTCTGTGAGGGAATTCCTCCTCCTACCTACCCGCCCACCCATCCCCATATTCCCACCTTGACATTCCCCTTTACTGGGGCCTCTACCACCCTCAGGCACAAGGGCCTCTCCTCTCTCCCTGATGGCCATCGAGGTCATCCTCTGCCACGTATGTAGTCCGAAAAATGGGTCAATAGATGTGTATTCTTTGGTTGGGGGAATCTTTCATTAAACTGACTCAATACAGTAGTATTGATTCAATGTCTAGGAAATGTCTTTATGTGAAACAAGCTACATTTCATATAATATACACTAACACCATCAGTGATCTGGTTCTCCAGCCTTTAGGACCACAGAAACTGGTACAGTCTTTCTAGTGTTATCAAGATATTATCCAGCCAGGCACAGTAGGGCACTCCTTTAATCCTAGCACTCAGGAGGCAAAACAGGCAGATCACTTGTTTAAGAACAACCTGGTTAACATTATGACACAGTGAGCTTCCAGGCCAGCCAGGATTACAGTTACCCTGTATTCAAAAACAAAAAAGAATTCAGTGAATTACTTTTAGCTTAAAGGGAATACAAGCCATGAGCTTCCATATGCTGCCCATGACTATTAGCAGTTCTGTATCAGTCAGGCTGGCATAATCCCAGAAGCAATCTTCCCTAGGAGCCACTGCACGTTTTTTCCTTCCATTGTCAGACTCTCCAAATTCCATGCAAATGAAGTCCTTTTTTTTTTTTTTTTTTTCCCTATTTAAAGCTTAGTTGAAAGGGGACAAGATTGCTAGGAGGTGATGGCAGACACTTTTGGCATATACCTTATCTCAGCACTTGGAAGGCAGAGGCGGGATGAGTTAGAGGCCAGCCTGGTCTACAGAGTGAATTCCAGGACAGCCAAAGTTAAAAGAGAAACCCTATCTGGATGGATGGAAGGAAGGAAGGAAGGAAGGAAGGAAGGAAGGAAGGAAGGAAGGAAGGAAGGAAGGAAGGAAGGAAGGAAGGAAGGAAGGAAGAGGGTCAAGATTGTGAATGCAACCCCACCGGCTAATTGGTAATTCTAGTCCATGTACTTTGGAGTTTAGTCATCAGAGCTCCTGTGCAGGCAGCATGTACTATCTCTAAGGGAAGAAACTGAGCCCAAACCATCTAACCCTTTGATCCTTGTTAAAGAGGCCAATAAGGTTATTTTTTAAACCTTAACCTGGTGTACACTGAACACATCTGCTGAGTAAATCTGCATTCTTTCTAGGTTATTAGGTTAGCTTATAAACAACTTCATATCCAGAAATATTCATTATAATTCAAACTATAAACATTCTCTTCTGATTCAAGTTGAAAATGTATTATTCCTAGTCATCATCTTCAAGTTAGTTACCTGTTACTCTAACCGGATTAGAGATTTTTTTTAGAGATGTGCCAAAGTATTATACTACACCTGAGTACATAAAACACTCTGATCATGCTGCGTGGTGGGGACACACCTTTAATATTAGCACTCAGGGGGCAGAGGCAGCATGAGTTCAAGGTCAGTCTTGTTACAGAGCAAATTCCAGGAGGACCAGGGCTACACAGAGAGCACCCAACCCCCCCCATCAAAATAAATAAATAAATGTAAGTAAAATAAAGAAATAAACAAATAGTGCACTACTATCCTTCAAATATGCTACACTTCAGCAAACTTAGCCTACCAAACTAGAGAAAAATGTGAGATGGTGGTAGTTCAATGATCTTATCAGTGAGAGGCATGACAATAAAAGACAGTAAAAGTGAATCATGTTCCTTTTCTATATTCACTTCTTAAAGAGATAGAGTTCCTTATTAATGTAATCCTTGAATGACAAAGAAGTGAAGGTTTCTAAAATAGTTCTCACAGAAGAATTTATATCACATTATATCTACATTCAAGAGTCACCTTCCTATATGCATTTATTTGTATTTTTTAAATGTATGTTGTAACAACATTTATGACTACATAAGTTGACAATAGAAATGTTCACTATCAAAAGGGCAGCTGCTCACTTACCAGGCGTTTTCAGAATGTCTAGAACACTTCCTTCTCTCAGGATCTTTGCAGGTGTGAAAGGTCCCTCGCAAGGGGCACTTCGCTTCTTATAGCTTGAACTATTCACTACAGCATTATCTTGAGCTGTAATTTTTAAATCATAAAAGAAATAACTTTTTGATCAATTTCTAGAACTCTGAAAAGTCACTGCAATTAAAAAATAATGGATAAGTAACAAAGTGCAGTTAATCAGCCACAGCACAAGGTAAAAACGCTCTCACATTATACATTCCTTCTCAAACCCCCATAGAAAAAAAGGTAACAAAGACAACAACTGTCAGCCAATGACTGCTGTTTCCAGTTCAGCTTTTCTCTCAGTGAACGCCTCATTTGCATTGAGAGGCATTCCAGGAATCCCAGGTACTTGCTGGGCAGGTTCTTCAGAGGAAAAGGAAAGTTGAATTGTAGGTTTGCCAAGGACTGTGACATTCTCAGGTAGAGGCTGGGGGTGGGGTGGGGTGGGGTGGGGTGGGGTGGGGTGGGGTGGGGTGGGGTGGGGTGTGTGTGTGTGTGTGTGTGTGTGTGTGTGTGTGTGTGTGTGTGGCAGAGAAGAAAAGCCCTACTGGAAAAGGAGTCCTCCATTTTGTGCTGAGTTCAGAGGCGCTATATGGACATGGTAGACTGTAACCTTAAATAGCAGGGTTTCCCAACAAGAGAATTCTCTCTAGAAGATAAACTGAAGCACTATTCAGATATGACAAATGGGAAGAGTCTTTCTATTGCCTGGAATAATATATCTAATCAAATAGCAACTTAAAAGACAAGCCAAGTAATTTTCAACTGGTTTCACATCTAGTAATCCATACTATGATTAAAACTATCCTTCAGTTATAATATGAAAAACATGTGTTAATAATAAAGATCCTTCTCGAAAAACCAAAATAAAAAAAGATCTTGTTGCATAAAAGAGACAACAGAATGCTATGCAGTCCACAAAAATTATTCATAAAGCATAACTGGTAAAGCAAATTAGAAAATAATATTTATATCTAGATATTAGCAGCCGCTGATAATGGTTGGATGAGTGATTTGTCATACTTTGTTTTCATGCTTTATAATCAAAACTCCATTGATTTTCATAAACACAAGGCAAAGTAATTTTTATTAGTTTTTTTTTTCGAGATTTATTTTTATTTTATGTGTACACTTTGCCTGCACATATGTTTATGCACTATGTGTATGCCTGGTGCCCATGGAGGCCAAAAAGGGAGTTAGATCTCCTGGCACTAGAATTACAGATAGTTGTAAACAGCCATGTAATTGCTGGGAATTGAACCCAGATTCTCTGTAGCCAGTGCTCTCAACTGCTGAGCCACTCTCCAATCACCTAATTTTGCTTTTTAATTAAAAATATTTTTAGGCAAGGACTTGAGATACATGTGGGCAAAGCTACCTTTACACAGTGATATGTCAATAAGTTGGCCTTGAACTTTCACTCCTGCCTCAGTCTCCCCAGTGCTTCCAAAAGCAAAATCTTAAGGACAACCAGAAATGTATTCAATGTGACAGAAAGGGAATTAATGAAAAAATTATCTCTTGTCACTAAGTAATTAATCATGACTTCCACATGTTCGTTTTGTTGTTTTGCTTGAAATGGGGACGTGCTGTGCAGTCCAGATTGGTCCCAAACTTGCAACCATCTTTTCTCCTGAGTGATAGGCATATACCACCACTTCCTGACTCCACATTTTCAGTTTCTTTAAATGACAGAAGTTGTGAGAAATGGTGATGTTTCAGAACACATACCTCTATAGATTTCACTCATAAATGTATTCGTCAACTCCTAAAAAAATCTAGGTAGTTTCAAGACACAATAAAATGCAAAGTTTCTCTAAACAACAGCTAGTCAACCAACACCATTAGAACATTCAGAAAGAATTTCTTGGGCTGGAGAGATGGCTCAACGGTTAAGAGCACTGACTGTTCTTCCAAAGGTCCTAAGTTCAATTCCCAGCAACCACGTGGTGGCTCCCAACCATCTGTAATGGGATCCAAAGACAGCTGCAGTGTACTCATATAAATAAAAATAAATCTTTAAAAAAAAAAAAAAAAAAAGAATTTCTTTGGTTGAAACTAGTCTTGAGATTGCTCAATTCAAAATTTTTCCTCAAGTCAATAACAACACTCAAGAAAATAACTAATGCTAAGAATTACAACTGGCTGGGCAGTGATGGCGCACGCCTTCAATCCCAGCACTTGGGAGGCAGAGGCAGGTGGATTTCTGAGTTGGAGGCCAGCCTGGTCTACAGAGTGAGTTCCAGGACAGCCAGGGCTACACAGAGAAACCCTGTCTCAGAAAAAAAAAAAAAAAAAAAAGAATTACAACTGAAATTGCTTGCTACTTTCTATGATACAGATCTGGTTCACCAAACTTAAAAGGGTGAAGTGGGGGAGGCCAAACTTGTTTTTAGAACCTTTCTGTGGTCTATGGTTCTTACTGTTTAGATCACTATAGAAAATCCAAAGACATTTCTAGGTTTTTTTTTTTTTTTTGGTTTAATAATATACATTTTTTAAATGATCTAGATTAAAGGATCTAGTGGGGTTTTTTTTAAGCCTTTTAGTAGGTATTTGAAAAAACACTAAGACAGGGCATGAGTCCAACTGATATCCCCACCTTACAACATTCTATATACCATGTCCAACATTACAGACACTCCTCCTCAGCACACCACTGTCACTCATACCCACTACTTCACTTACTCCCATATAAAACCAATGTGGCAATGCACACCTTTAATCCCAGCACTCAGGACAGAGACAAGAGGGCTCTAAGAAGGGAGCCAGCTTGGTCTACACATTTCCAGGATAGATTCTCTTGCAAAACAAAAACAAAACCAACCCTCTCAGAATGAAATCTAGGGCTAGAGTACCTGCCTAACATAAGCAAGGACTAATACTAGGGCTGGGGGCAGAGGGGTGGTGAGGAGGGTGTGGTGTAATGCCTAGTCAATTAAGCCAGTTCTTCAGCACGGAAGAGAAGGGTTTTTAGGACTTAATGCTGCTTCTTCAGCCTCATCACAAAGCATGTGCAAGTATAAGTCTGCTGCACTTCTGCTCCTGCCCTATTTCTCTTTCCTTCCCCTGTAATATATCCTTGCTCAAAATTCTTGACCTAAAACTCAATGTTTTTTTATTTCCCAAACACCAAAACCCACCACCACTCCAAAAGCCTGTTTTAATGATTTGATTATTTTATGCATTCAATGTTTCTTCAGTTCAGAAACTATACATCACTAATCTGTTGAATCCAGCACAATACTTAAATAAAAATGCTTCTATAAAGTACAAAGAAAACAAAGATTAGATCCACCATAACTATAATATAGACAAGCCTGCAGCTGTAATAAGACAAAAACAAAAAACTTAGTACATTATTCTAAGTGAATAAATACACTATTATGACCAGCTCACTATAAACCAAACTGTTACTATAATAAAAATAAAAAAAATTAAAAGCAACAACAAAACAAAACTGGAACACTTCTGGAAAAATACCTTTCACTAATATTTCAGAGCTGATTTCCTTCAAGTGAAGGTACTTTTAAGAATGACCAAAGAAGAATTTGAAGTGCTACTCTAACAAAGGTTTGGGTTTTGTTTTGTGAAGAATGTGAAATATTTTTTTCACTTACCTGGACTACTTAAAACTGTTTCTGAAGAACTATTAGAGGCAGAAAGTTCTGTTTTTGCAAGAGGCACACTAAATGTAAATCCAATCTATAATGATAAAAGGTATTTTTCAGGTGTCAGAATATTGTGAAACAAATAACTTAGTTTTAAATTAAATAAAAAAGTACAGTAAATTTCAGCAATTATAAGTAAACAGCTTTTCATATTTTGCAATTCCTAGATTTAAAATTCATGAACCAAGTACCTAATTAGGGAAGCTAAGGGGGAAAAAAAAGTACTTGAGCCTAGTTTGAAGTCAGCCTAGATACAGCCAGATTCTATCTTGAATAAATGAATGAAAAACTGTATTAACAATATAGCATGTCACTTTGACAGCATTTTTCATTCTTTGTACATTTTCTTCTTTGAAAACATTACATAATGTCAAGGTGGGAATATGGGAGTGGGTGGGCGGGTGGGTGGGAGGTGGGAGAGGATAGAGGGTTTCCAAAGAGGCGACCAGGAAAGGGGGAAACATTGGAAATGCAACTAAAGTTATCAAAAAAAAAAAAAAAAAAAAAAAATTTACATAAAATACTCACAAAACTCTAATACCCCACCTCTTGAATTCTAAACAGCATCTTATAAATATATGAAGTTTAGGGAACAAGAAATGGACTTCAGAGATCCAAGAAAATTAATTTTATCTGTAAAACCTACCTATGACAAAAACAAAGCAACAACAAAACAAAAGAAAAAACAAGCATACATCCAAAACCTGGAAACAAGCCAAGTGTAGCCTGATCCCAGCACTTGGGAAGCAAAGGCAGGTAGATCTCTTCGAGGTCAAGGCTACCCTAGCCTACATAATGAGCTCCAAGCCAGCCAGGGCTACACAGTGAGACCTTGTCTCAAAAAAACAAAGCAAAACAACAACAACAGCAAAAAACAATCTAAAAGCAGTATTATATAAAAAATGATATATTAGTGGAAGTTTATAAAATATGAACATTAAATGTTTATTATTCTTACCCAAATATTTCCCATTCACAAAGAAAAATACATATTGTGTAACAATATCCCAAACAGACACTGTTCAAGATTAAAAATGATTAAAGAGATTTTAAATGCAATATGATGTAGCTGCCAAGGTCTTTTCATCTCATCTCCAACAGACAGAAATTAATCAGCATTACACGACAGTCTGAAGCTATGAGGGAGCTCTGAATATGGACATACATATGCATGTCATGTTAAATTTCTAGAGTATAAATGAATGCAAGTGAATGTACTTCTTTGGGAATAACTAAGAATATCTTCACTTCAACTGCACAAATTACACAGAAGAAAATGTACACACACATTATCTAAATATGTACTAAAAAAAACAAAACGTTTGTTTCCTGTAATGCTATTTGTTTTTTAGTTGGAGAAGTGTTTTACTACCAATGAAATCTTGATTTTTTTTAAAAAAAATGATTTAAAAAAAAATACACTATGGCTCTGAAATCAATTATGAACTGTCCCTTCTTCGTACTTACAGATGCTGGAGGTAGCACATCTGCCTGCGTAGATTTTACAATGGGAGATGAAAATGTGAACACAGGACTGCCCACACTGCCCAGAGAGGTCATCTGTACCTGGTTGTTTTAGAGTGGTAAAAAAAAGACACACACACACAAAAAGCTATTTAGAAGAATGAGCAATAAAATAGACTTTAAGAAGATTATCTCAAAGAAATAATAGTATTCTTTTCCCATTTAAATTTAAAAATCACTTTGACTTCTTAAAACAAAACATTGACTAGTAACTGGCTTTTTTTCCCCCTGAACTGGAAACATTGGAGAACAACTCTCTCACTTTGGTCTAGTGCAGGACTGCATGTGAGTACTCCCACTGTGTATTTATACACATTTAAGAAAATCAAACATCGTTCACACGTCTTAGCACGTGGAAGGCAGGCTTCTCCAACATGAAAAAGGCCCTAGAATCAATTCCCAGCACCAACTCCCCAGTATTCTTCCATTTTTCTCTTACTTTCTAAGTTATTGATTTTTACAATGAAAACCACTTTTAAAAAAAAGAAAGAACTGGATTAAAGAGTGAAAACAGAAATCACCTCACTTATACAGTGGCTCTTTACCTTGTTTGGTAATGGTTGAGAAGGGCTGACTGCTGACGGGGAGGCAGCCGGGATCACAGGGGGGTTAAAACTGAAGGTGGGCAGTGAAGAGCTGCTGATTGGTAGAGAGATTTGCGGTAACAATGGTGCTTCCACCTCCTAAAACACAGCATGTTTTATAAGGATATCATCTTTCATGTCATGCTTTTATTTAATATTTTCAAAGAGAATTGATGTAGCTATGATCAATCAAGTTTAAATAGGAAGAAAGTAGGCCCCATGCAAAATTAACAAGAGCTCTTAAATTAAAACCTAAAAGAGGCTTGAATTCCCAGTTGTGCCACCAACTGCCATGTAACCTAATTTCTGCACCAATTTCCAATCTTATAAGAATAAGAGAGCCAGCGAGTTGGCTGAGTCGGTAAAACTGCACACTGTACAAGTGTGACAACCTGAGTTCTATCCCCAGAACCCAAAGTGAAGAAGAAAACCACCTCCTAAAAGTTGTGCTCTAATTTCAAACATGTACCATTGCAAACACTGGCTGCCCCCCACCCCCCCCACACACACACCACAAAAATAAAAAGTATTTTAAAATGGGGGAAAATTTCTTTTGTATTATATTTAAGGTTCCACTATGAAACAAAGCCATACATAATCTTAGGAGTACAACCACATACACATGCCACATACACAAACACATAAAGAAATTTTTAAAAAAGCAAATCAGGGACTGGAGAGATGGCTCAGCAGTTAACAACACTGACTGCTCTTCCAGGGGTCCTGACTTAACTCCCATCAGCCACATGGTGGCTCACAACCATCTGTAATGGGATCTGATGCCCTCTTCTGGTGTGTCTGAAGACAGCTACAGGGTACTCATATACATAAAATAAATACTTTTTAGAAAAATAAAAGCAAATCAGTATGACATAAAAACTACAAAATGTACATATTTGATGATCAAAGGGCATTCAAAGCTCAAGTTTTCTTTCAAAAAGACAGGGACATGTCCCTTCACAACACTCCAGTGACAAGCAGAAACAACCCTCAGACCAGCAACTAAGCCAAAGCCCTTAGCACAATACCAACAGTATGTTACACTGCTGGAAGTTTTCATTCTGGTACTCAAGAAGCACAACTAACCAGGAAAAAAAATTAGAGTGAAAAATCTGTCACTCCCACAACAATCTACAAAAACCAAACAGCAACAGATATTAAATCCAACTTCAAACGATATAATCAGAGCTGGGGAAGATAACTCAGTGAGAGGACCTGAGTCCATAAAACCACAGGCAATGGATTATCTGTAATCCCACTGCTCCCATAACAAAATGGGAGGCAGAGATGGGAATTGCCAGAAATTTACCAGCCAGCTAGTCGGCATGAACAGCAGCAAACAAGAGACCCTGCATCAAACAAAGTGGAAGGCAAAGATCAATGCCTGATATTGTACCATCTCTACACATGTCTGTCCATCACACATACCAGAAAAAAATTCACTATCAGTGAAATAGGTTTTAAACTTTAAAATACACTTCTAGAACACTGTAGGTCAATAAGCATAATGAGAAATTGTCATCAGAAACAAGTAAGTCAAAGCATTAAGTCCCTAGGGCTGGAAAGATGGCTCCGTTGTTAAAAGCACTGGCTTTTGTAGGGGGCCTGCTGTTGTAGGGGGCCTGAGTGGAGTCAGTTCCCAACACCCAGATGGTGATTGTCCATGGCTCCAGTTTGAAGGATTCTGATGCCCTCTTCCAACCTCCACGGGTATTGTACGCACATAGTGCAAAGAAATATCATGTGGTCAAAGCACCCCTACACATAAAAGTTTTAAAAGTCCTACATTCTAAAGCTTAAAGGAGCAAGTAAGTTGAACATCTTCTTAGAAGGTGGTTAAGGCCTTAAATGATTTAGCTTGGATGAAATCAATTTTAAAAAGACTGTAACAAGCTGTTTCAACTCAAAAAGTAGTTAAAAAATGAGCAAACTCACCACAGATAGTCGATTTAACCAACCTTCAATTAGTCTATATCTTCTATATCCAAGCAATACCTAAAGATTAATTCTTTTTTAAATTAACTTTATTTGTTCATGTGTGTGTCTCCACATATGTATGCAAACACACATGTGGTAGTTAAACAACACCCACAGAACTCAGATCTCCTCTTCTACCATGGGACTGGCTGGAACTAAGCTCACCAGATTTGGCAGAAGGTAGCTCTACCCACCAGTCCAAGAAGAACTCATCCTAATTAATCCCATAGGAAAATAATGCATTAAAAAAAACCAATGGTCACAAAACATATACAAAAGACTCCTCCTTCCCAGTAAACAAGATGCAAATAAAGCCCGATGACTTTTTTTTTAAGCTATCAGGTTAGCAATCAGCCAAAACAAAGCCAAAAAACAAACAAACAAACAAACAAAAAAAAAAACAAAGGAAAAAATTAAAAACTACAGATCATTCTATGAGCTGGAGAGATGGCTCAGGGGTCGAGAGTACTGACTGCTCTTCCAGAGGTCCTGAGTTCAATTCCCAGCAACCACATGGTGGCTCACAACCATCTGTTAATAGGAAATGATGCCCTCTTCTTGTGTGTCTGAAGACAGCTACAGTGTACTCATATACATAAACTAAATAAACCTTTAAAAAAAAATCCATCTATGATCACGTGGAGTGTTGTGAAGAGAACTATAGCAAAGTCAAACACTTTTAAAGATGAGTCAACCCCTGCAGTCCAACAATCCCATTCCTGGTAAATGTAATATCCTCCAGACCAAACTGCACATGGCAAAGGAGAAGTGTATAAATATTCACCTTAGCACATACTGGGAATCAGCCCAAATGTACCCTGATGAGAGAATGGATTAATTGTAGTAAATCTGCACAAAGGATAAATAAATAGCAGAGAAATTTAAATCCCATTGTTCCATTTAACATGAACTATCACAGAGAGTACATAGTGTTAATCATATGTTATTTGAGAAACGAGCAAAGCCCTAAGGCAGTAACCAGAGAATCCAATAATTTCAATAGGAATTACCTCACATAAAAAAAATAAATAAAAAATGAAAAGTTGGCCGGGCAGTGGTGGTGCACGC
The DNA here is from genome assembly GCA_028551405.1 of Uromys caudimaculatus. Taxonomy (NCBI): domain Eukaryota; kingdom Metazoa; phylum Chordata; class Mammalia; order Rodentia; family Muridae; genus Uromys; species Uromys caudimaculatus. Next base: position 15,136,774 of record CM052714.1, on the reverse strand, counting down.
CTTTAATCCCAGCACTTGGGAGGCAGAGGCAGGCAGATTTCTGAGTTCGAGGACAGCCTGGTCCACAGAGTGAGTTCCAGGACAGCCAGGGTTACACAGAGAAACCCTGTCTCGAAAAAAAAAAAAAAAAAGAAAGAAAGAAAAGAAAAAAATGAAAAGTTGGGTTTTTTAAAGGCTATTTTATGCAATTCATGAAGTTGAGGTTCCTGGGTTAGGTTAAACCACCAGTCTAAAGGACAGCTTCAATGGTAAATAATCTTCACTCCAAATCTTCAAGCCCCATCCCTATAGGTCTCACTTCACACCCACCATTTCAAAGTTCAATAAAATATGAGCCTACCTCTTCCTCTGGAGGTTTAGAAGCAACAAAATGTGTTCTCTCTCTTCTCATCTTGCCACCTCCACCACCTACTCCAGAAGATAAACCATTGGCTGCTGTAGTACTGAAATTGGGGTATGAAAAGTCACTAGCAAATAAAAAGAAAATTAGAACAATTACATTATTTTGTCCCAGAAACTGTTAAATGAATATTCAAACAACCAGATCAGCTAATAAAACAATCAGGTTATACCCAAATATACTTTACAATTTTTTCTACATTTATTTATTTATTATACATTCATGGGCATGTAAGCACATATGATCTTGACATGGACAGCTTGTGAAGGTTAATGGGAAAGCTCTTGGCAGTCAATTCTCTCCTACCACTATGTGGGTTCTGGTTATTAAACACAGGTTTTCAGGTTTGGTAGAAAGTACCTTGACCCGCTGAGCCATCTCACTAACCACCTAATTATACTTTTAATTTACTTCATCTTCAAGGCTATTATAATTATGAACTTTACAAATTAAATATAAAAAAATCCAGTTGCAGCATATGACATGACATTACCTTTCTTGCTCTCTATTTTGTCTTGAGGCATTTTTTTCATCTATAGTCTGAAAGAAAAAACTAGTATGAGAATTTTATTTAAAAACAAAATTATTTGGGGAGCAGGGTAGTAATGAGAGAGGCCTCAAACTCAGTATGGAGCTGGGACTGGACCTGAAATCTAGCTCCCCACTGCCTCCACCCATCAAGTGCTGGGGTTATAGGATGAGCACGTCTGGCTTCATTTTTTTCTTTTTTCAGTGCTGGGATTGACTCAGCCTTAACACATGCAAGGCAAGTACTTCTACCACTGAAAACTACATCCATAGATCCAAATCCTCAATAAAATCCTTTTATCTATAAACTTTAATATTTGGAAATAGAAATTTCATGTTTAATGAGCCTTGATATATGTAATTTAGACACTGTTTTCAACGCTAACCAAAAGTTACAACTGTACTATGCGCTGTAATATACATGATCTGAGAGCCAGAAATGTACAAAAGTCGGAATTACCTTGCAATATAAAAATATAAGATGCAGCCGGGCAGTGGTGGCGCACGCCTTTAATCCCAGCACTTGGGAGGCAGAGGCAGGTGGATTTCTGAGTTCGAGGCCAGCTTGGTCTACAGAGTGAGTTCCAGGACAGCCAGGGTTACACAGAGAAACCCTGTCTCGAAAAACAAAAAGGAAGTTCAAAAATGATGGGGTGTAGTAAAAGAACATAGGAGTCCATTCAAAGGCAAATACAGGGAAAGATAAGCATCAAAGTAAGCAACTCTAAAATTAAGGATTCACTTAAGCACAGAAAAAAGAAAATTTTCTTCAGTAAAGGGTCAATCAATATATGGAAAAAGAACAAACAGAATTAAAAACCTACCACAGTGCAATCAACAAACAGCTTGAGGGAAAAATTCTCAATAATGCTAATGGAATCAAAAATAGGCAGGTATGTTCCACCTAAGCCCTGAGAAGAGCTCAGCCCTCCTTCAGTGGTTAACCAAGAATAAAGCAGGATCTAGAACCACCAGGGATAATCTCGTACTGCTGTACATTCTACACAATAAATAACCCGTCTTTTCAAAAATATTCTAGATTAATGGAGACAAAGACAGATGACAACTACAGGTCATAGTCTTGGGAAATTTCTCTTGGAAGATGTCTGTCACTGTTTAACATCTAAATAAAATCTGTAGTTCTGTGCATCAAGATTCTGTTCTTGGGTTCAAACATTACCTATTATATAGAGGAAGTCATAATTTGTAGAATAAACAGAGGGGAAAAAAGCAAATACAGTAAAATACTAGTACTTTTCTTACAAGCTGAGATGTAGTTCTGTGATAAAGCACTTGCCTCACAAGCCTTGATAAGCAATTAGGCTTGACTAATTAATAACAACAATATTTTTTTATTCTTGAAAACAGGAAAGTTCAATAAAGATACCATAATATGACAAAACATTAGTAAGTAATAAACTGAGTTGGTGCCTACGTAATCGTTACACTAGTCTACCAAATGTGAAGTAGTTTTTCAAGAAGCTGTTTTATGAGACTGGAAAACCGTGCAGGAGCAAATAGTAAAACAGTGTAGGGGCAAACAGTAAGACGGTAAGCTCAAAACACCCTACTTAAAGTAACCCAAAATGTGAGACATCTTGATAACCAGCCTTGTCTCTTCAAAAAACGTGCCTAGCAATTCCACTCCTAGTCAAAGACTTAAGAAAAATAAAAACCTGTACCTACATAAGACTATAGCAGCATTATACATCAGAGCAAACTGTGAAAAGAACCCAAAGATCCCGAGTAATGAGTAAAATAAACCCATTTTATGAAATAATATACTGTTCTTCAAAACAATCACATCTGCTGCAAGTAAATAATCATTATCTGCTACCCTGAGAACACGGTTATTAAAAAACTTTAAGAGAGAAATGGTGGTGAAAATGTTCTAAAGCTTAACATAGTAATGGCTCAACACCTGTGGGTGTGCTAAAACCACTAAAGAATAAACATCAAATACTTCATTTTAAGGTACAGAAAACATCTCAAAAAATAAACTTTTATGTGATCTAGGGGGAAAAAAAAAATCAAAAGGAGTATCTAAACTTTGGGTTCTACTTTAGAGAAGCAGATAAAAAACGTGTAAGTATTTTCTTTTTAAGATGAGTTAATACAGGAGAAATTACTTCAGTCAAAAGAAATGACATCTGAAACCTTTTAGAAATTAGTCACACAAATAAAATTCATAGACAAATAAATCTAACAAAACATCTAACATCTAGACAATGAATATATGAAATTCACCCACACAAATTGAGGATTTGATTAAGGTAAAAGCTATTTTGAAGGGATACCAATTCTAACTCTTCACTAGTTACAGGCATCATACCCCAGACGACACCAGAGGTCCTCTATTTTACTTTTTTTTTTCTTTCTCACTCCAGCCAATATCCAAAGACTGGTTAAAGAAGAAAAAATAGACTGGTAAAAATAAATACCCTAGGCCAGATGTGGTGGTTTATGCACATCGATATAACCCAGCACTTGAAAAGCAGGAGCAATGTAACTGACATGAATGTGAGGGTAACCCTTTTATCTACTGAGTCCCAGAACAGATACATGACACTATCTTAAAAAAAAAAAAAAACAAAAAAACAGAATAAACAAACTCACACTGTTCTTTTTATCTATCCTTTGATTAGTCTTCCTTAAGTCACCAGATGGGATCAGAGATGGTTTAAAATAGACAGTTCTATTTGTTGCTATGGAAACTGGCTTTGGGGTCATTAGTCTCTGAACAGGGGGATACTGAGAGTCCACCTTATAAGAAAACAGAAATCAAAAACAAACATTTTTATTCATCAGTGGCATATCTAAAATTATTTCAAAATAGTTAATGTAACCTAGAGACCATTTCCTAAAGAAATAAATTAAAATAACAGAAAGAAAACTGACAAACCAAAGACATTTAATCTATTAATATTCAAATATATATAATTTTAAACTATTTTGCAGACAAATAAACTGATATTTTACCTTAGATTCCATGGCTTTTCACACACAAGAACATTTATTCCAACATAACATGAAACTATACAATATTCAAGACAACTTATCCTTAGATAAGATGAATTTCGGACATGGTTAAATTTTATTTTCCTCCATCTTCCCAAACCACTGCTTTTATTTTTTTTTCATCAATAATTAAGATGATTATTTACAAGGACTAGACAGGCATGTACATGGCGCACATACATAGAACACGTGCAGAATATGAATACATGAGTGTGTATTACATGAATAATACTGTGCTCTAGCTTTTTAATTTCTAGCAACTCAAACTTTTAAACTGTATTCAAACATTTGTAGTATTTTTATTGACAAGTTATATTATGGCACAATCTTAAATTTTTACTTTTATGATTTAAATCTGGGTCTGCGGTACATTTTAAATTAGCACCATGACAATAGATTCCTCTTACCTAACTACAAATATCTAGGTAACCCTAGAAATTCAAATACTCTTCCAAGAAATAAAAAAAAACCCTAGATGATGAAATACATATCAAAAATGAAGCACATGCCTTTAATCCCAGCACTCAGAGGCAGAGGCAGGCAGACCTCTGTGAGTTTTAAGGCCAGCCTGGTCTACAGAGCTAGTTCCAGAAGAGCCAGGGCAACACAGAGAAACCCTGTCTTAAAAAACCAAAAAGGAAGCTCTATCGTGCACAAGATTTAACGTGCTGGATAATAAAAACTCTTCAAAATCAGCTATTTCAATGAAGGCATAGCGTACTATACTCAAATGACTCAACATTTGAGACTTTTTAACTCCTAGCTTTATTTATAGTTAAGAGTAAGCTATAAAGACTGTCATGAACATGAGAGTGAAAAAAAAACCAGAAAATGCTGAATGTGCTTCCTACACTGACCATCCCAAGGCTGTCAGAAAAGCTACAAAGCCCAATGTAAAAACAGTCCCTTTTTCAAGCATGTTCCCTAGTGACTATCAATCTATGTACTTGCTAACTGTAAACACAGCAAAGCTGCTGACATTTTACAAAGCTTACCTTTTCTTTCTTTGCCTGAAAAACTGTGCTATCTATTCCACTCCTATCAAGAGGCTGAAAAAAAAAAAAAAGAGAGAAAGAAATAGTGTTAAAATAGGTAGGAAACTAAAAGACAGCTATTATATCATGTAAAATTTAAAAGTTAACCTACAGAATTCAGAGGAGAAGAAACAGCAGATGGAATTCTTTTTGCATCCTGTTAACATTACAATAAAAAAAGTTAACAAGATTAAGATTTTTTTTTTCACTAAATTCAAATTCTGCTGCATTACATCTCATTATGATTTCAAACTTTTACCGCGAGAGGGCTCGACATCTTTTCTAAGGATTGCAATATCCGCCGTGCTGTTGAACTGGTCACACCGTAAGACTGTGCATTGACCTGCTTAGCTTTCATTTGTCTTCTAACTGGAGCCTAGAAAATAAAAATCTATGTTACTTGCTGCAACATATAGTTGCAAGGTATTTTATGTCATGCAATGAAAAAACAAAATACTCACTCAAAATAAGATGCTAACAATGGCTTATCTGAGAGGACATAGGCTATGCACTTACTGAAACCTAATTCTCTTGACAATTGAATTACTTTAATAATCAGAACTGAAAAAACCAAAACAAAAAAAAACAAAATGCACTTGTTTTAGGGTTTTATTGCTGTGATGAGACGCCATGACCATAGCAACTCTCATAAAGAAAAACATTTATTTAAATAGGGTTGTCTTACAGTTTCAGAGGTTTAATCTATTATATTCATGGCAGAAAGCATGGCTGCTTGCAGACAGACATGATGCTGGAAAAGGAGCAGAGCTCTATATCTAGATCGGCAGGCAGGAGCAGGTAAAAATGACTCACTTCCTCCAAAAAAGCCACAACTACTCCAACAAGGCCACATCTCTTAATAGTGCCATTCCCTATGAGCTTTTCAGGGCCATTTTATTCAAAATACCACAGCACTGTTCTAAAGAAAAAAAAAATTTTTTTTTAAGATTTATTTATTATATATACACCATTCTGCCTGCATGTATGCCTGCAGCCCAGAAGAGGGCACCAGATCTGATTTTAGGTGGCTATGAGCCACAATGTGGTTACTGGGAATTGGACTCAGGACCTCTGGAAGAGCAGACAGTGCTCTTAACCTCTGAGCCATTTCTCCAGTAAAGAAAATTTTACTCATGTGTTCTAAGATGAGAAAAGAACAATCCATAAAAATTTCTAGCAACATCTTAACCTAGATATTCAATAAAAAACAAAAACAAACATTGACAAATCAAGACATCTGTAATGCTGAGTATTAAATAATATTTCATTACAATTCAAAGAACTAGCAAAAAGATTGAAGATTTTAAAGTAATAGAAATTTACACTTTTATAACTATGACTTAATTTACCATAGCTAGTATAACAAAGAGATCTTCAAATAGATTATTTCTTGAAGAATGAGCTTTAGATCTGATGTGAAAGCTTTCTGACGACCAGCTTCCAAAGGAAAGAAGCTATCGATCCAGCTATGATGCCTATGAACTTACAACTACCAGTATGGAATAACCTCAACTGCAAACCCTGTAGCCAAGAGCTCTCTAACGGGACTTAAGGCCCACTGAACAAGAGGGAAATCATGCCTCATACTGGAAACCTAGCCAAGGTAAGTGTAGTTCTCATCTCTCATTAAGGAAACTTCTCTTTGTAACAGACACCATTACACACAACTACAATTGATCAAAATGTAGAATTGTGGAGCCCAGTCCCTACTGATACTTCTATTAACAGAACTCCTATACCATAGGCTCCAGAGATTATTGCAAAGGTGTAGAAAGATTGTAGGAGCCAGAGGAACAGGGAGTTTGCTCAAACACTGTGTCTCCTAGAAATGCCAAGTGATGCTACATCCATTAAATCTCACCAACGTAGCTGACTAAATATATCCTTAAACAAGGACGTCACCAATAGACACTCTACCATGGAAGGAGGAAGGCTCACGAGGCTTCAATTCTAGACAAATTATAAGCAACTAAGAATCACTGAGATCGGAAGGAATTGTCTTTCCTAAGGAAAAGCACACCAATTGGTCATCCAATACCAAACAGTTAGCCCTTAGATCATGTGCATACAAGTAACATATGGCACACACACACATAAGAAAAGAGGCAATTAATTTGAAAGAGATTAGGGGGAATTAGGAGCAAATGGGAGAAGTTGGGGGGAGGAAAGGAAAGAGAAGAAATACACAACTGGGGTTAGGGAACAAAACCTTGACCTCAATACACAGAAATCTTACCAATTTCAATAAAAACACTTTTTTTCAAAGATACATTACAGCATCGCAACCACACGGACACCACAAACCTGATACAGCTAGCATGATGACTAATATCATCTTAAAAATAAAGCCTACTTTTTTCCCACCTTTGTTTGTTAAGACAGGATCTCCCTCTGTAGTCCTGGAATTCTCTGTAGACCAGGCTGGCCTAGAACTCTAGACAGACCCACCTGCCTCTGCCTCCCAAGTGCTGGAGCTAAGGGAAGTGCCACCATGCTTGGCCAGCCTAAGTGTTTATAAACAGCTTATATTTAAAAGAACCACAATAACTGCATTACTGTTTTTCAATTATGTCAAATACATCAATCGATTTTCAAAAGAGTTGTGGTATTGTACTTAAGTCTTAAGAACCTGGTGTCTGTTAACGACTATGGAAACAAAACCAAGAAAACATTCAAATACCCACTAGGAAAACAGAGCAGTCTGTTCTTTTAATGGAGTCCTCTAGCTTCAAGACCCAGACTCAGTAAATCAATAAAATTGAACCAAATTACAAATTTTTAGTATGTTTCCTAGCTCTTACATTCTACAAAAGGATTAACAGGTTTCGTGCCAATGTCACTTGCAGAGCTGGAGGTGTAGTTCACAGGCAGAGTACTTCCTTCCCTGCCAAGCAAATCACTGTGAATTTGATCCCTCAGCACATAAAACACAAGCAACAACAAAACCGTAAAAACTCACCAAATTACAAGTATTTGGAAGTCTATACTGAGAAAGATTCTAAGGATACACTACATAAGCATATCTGGCACTAAAAAACTGTTCAGTATCTTCAATAAGAGAAAATGACAGCAGGAAAAGAGACTTACGAATTCCTTGCATATTTGTATCACCCTAACATCTAACAGGCTCAACTTTTAAGTAAAGTTTATCAAATATAGTATAATCCAGTTCCCCTTTAGAATAAGCTACCTGTTTAACCTCCAACATGAATTAAGCCTTTCTATTTTAACAAAACAACTCTCAGCCAGGAAGTGTTAGCATGTGCTTTTAATCCTAACACTCCAGAGTCAGTGAATTCAAGGCCAGCACAATCTAGAAAGCAAGTTCCAGGATAGCCAGGACTGTTACAGGGAAGCCCTGTCTCAAACAAACAAACAAACAAACAAACAAACAAACAAACTCTTGTACACACTCAGAAATAGATTAATAGATACTTTTTTAATTAATAAGAATCCCCATCAGAAAACCAAATTACACCCTAAAACAAAACAAAACCTTCAAATATACTCATTTTAGTATTTTCTCTATGCTTGCCCTCTCCAAAAGCTTCCATATAGCATCTCCTGTCTTTAAGTATAAAGTGTTATCATAAAATAAAAATGTTACACCAATTTACAAATAAGTAACATTTATACAGGAATTTTTTTCATGGTCTACAGTAGTCAGCAGAAAGACCTTGAACATACACTGTCCTGTTGTGGCAATCTTTCTGTGCTCTGTGTGAAGGTGTGTCTCTATACTCTTCCTTGCCTGCCGAAGGCATTCTCTGATTGGCTTTAATAAGAAGCTAACAGCCTATAGCTAGGCAGGTAAGGAAAGGCAGGACTTTCAGCAAAAATAGTAACTCTGGGGAAGTTCAGAGGCCAGCAGGTTTCGACAGTGGGATATGAAGGTGTAAAGAACAGGTGCTAGGACTGAATGAGAGTAACAGGCCTTGTGGCAAAATGTGGATTAAAATAACCCGGGTTAGTTAAGGGAGTTGGGAAATAGCCTAAGCTAAGGCCTAAACTTTCATTAATAAATGTAAGTCTGTGTCATTATTCAGTATCTGACAAGTCAGAGACAGTCCAGCAATACTATCTCTAGATTTACATTTAAGTATTTCATGCCATTTGTTAGCTATAAACAGTCTGAACAATCTGATCTGTTCAATAAGCCTAATTCATATTTGAAATAGATCTTCATACCTTCCAGGTTAAGAAACATAGCTCACACAGCTCCTTCCTCAGAAAGATACTACCACAAGCTACCAAATGATACTTCGTTAAAAGTTGTTCAATTTCATGCAGGGCAGTGGTGCCGCACGCCTTTAATTCCAGCACTTGGGAGGCAGAGGCGGGTGGATTTCTGAGTTCGAGGCCAGCCTGTCTACAGAGTGAGTTCCAGGACAGCTATACATGAGTGACTTCACATATTGGCCTTCCAGCATATATCCTTGCTAAACTTTGTTATGGTATCTTTTAGAAAGGAATGTAAGCAGACTGTCCTTGACTGGAAATACTATTGTACTTCTTTTCCAATATGTGTACTTGGTCCATTTTTACACCTCCTGTACTGACTAGAAACTGCAGCCTGATGTTTTATAGGGAGAGCAATGAGGTAACCATATGCTTTTCCTAATCTCAGAGGGACAGCACTCAGCCTTTCACCAGAAAGCCAGATGCTGACTGAAGATTTATACAGATTATACAGATGTGCAGTATCAGGTGAAGTTATCTAGAAGATGAAAATTCTTATCATACAAAGGATTTTTATCAAATGTTTCATATGCTTTTTTCTATCTCTCCTGAAAGACAGATTACATTCATTTTTCAAATACTGGGCAAATGGTGCATTCCTAAGACAAACCCCATTTGATCATTATGATATAGGATTTGAACTAACTTACAAATATATTTGGTGAAAAGGTGCCTACTATTAATGAGAAATGTTGGCCTGGAGCTTTTGTGAAAAGTTCCCTCCTCTTCTACTGTGTGAAGCTATGGAATCAGTATTCATTTCTTTCTTACATGTTTGGTAGAATTAACCACTTTTCTTGGCTGGGAGGTATTTCAAATGAATTAGGTATACTGAACAAATAATTCTATCTATTCTTGACCAATATCAAGCCGCAGGAAATACTAAATCTAACAAAACATGTTCAAGGTCCACATACTACAAAAAAGAGTCGTGAAAGAAATCTTAAAAGGTCCTAAATATATAAACCAATACAAGAGATACACCATCTTCTTGGATTAGAAAACTTAATTATGTCATATGAATTTTCCTCCATTGATCTTGTAATCACAATCAAAATCCAAACAGTCACCACAAAAATCAACATGTTGCCAGGCAGTGGTGGCGCACGCCTTCAATCCCAGCACTTGGGAGGCAGAGGCAGGTGGATTTCTGAGTTCGAGGCCAGCCTGGTCTACAGAGTGAGTTCCAGGACAGCCAGGGCTACACAGAGAAACCCTGTCTCGAAAAGCCCC
>CM052714.1:15095384-15126222 GCA_028551405.1 Uromys caudimaculatus | reverse complement strand
GACAAAATACCAGCATAAAGACAGATAACAAACATAAGCAGAAAAAACCAAGTTGTGAAATTGACCCTGTGCAATTAACAGAAAGGAGACTTCAACAAATGGTACTTGTGAAAACGTGAAATTGTCATACTGCCTACAAACACACACACACATCTACTAATCAGTATGTTCGCTGCAATTAAAATGTTCTCATTTGCTAAGTTTTTAATTTGTAAGATTTATATAATTCAAGTCTTTTGGGTTTTAATAGTCAGTGTCTAGTAATGGGAAAGTTTATCAACAATCCTACTCAAACTAACCTGGTAAGGTGTATTTCGTACTTTATTCTGTCTTACAGCAGCAGCTGCCCCACCATATGTTGTTTTGCCAGGATAAAAAGGAGAGTCTCCAAGCTGACTTGTTTTAAGAACTGAAGAATTCCCAAGTGACTGCATAGAAACACAGTGACAAATTATATGCAAAAATACTTAACATTTTGTGATTATATCCATTATAGTTAGTACTCACGGTGGAAAGTGTTCCAAAGGCAGACAAGTTGAATGCTGGTTTTTTGGAGCTGATGGCAGTATGCTGTGAGAGTGAATGAGAACGTTCTGCTTCGGGAGACCACAAAGGTGGCAGGGAAGTGTTCTTTGAAACAGCTATATCTAAAACAAAAATTTGTAATTTGTAGTAATAGCACCAATTTTAAGACCCTAAGGTCCAGATTTTTATCATATATTTATAAATAAAAATCAAAGTTAAAAACTAAAAGACGGGCAGTGGAGACGCATGCTCTTAATCCCAACACTTGGAAAGCAGAGGCAGGTGGATCTCTGTGAGTTTGAGACCAGCCTGGTCTACAGAATGAGTTCCAGGACAGCCAGGGCTACACAAAGAAACCCTGTCTCTAAAAACAAAAGCAAACAAACAATACTAAAGGAGGGCTGGAAAGATGGCTCAGCAATTAAGAACATTTACTACTCAGTTCCCAGCACCCACCTACAACCACTTTGAATTCCAGTAATAGGAAATCCACTGCCCTCCTCTGGCCTCTTTAGGTACCTGTACACATATGATGTACAAAAGCTCTTGCAAACACATACACATAAAAAATAAATCTTAAACAACAACAACAACAACAAAACACCTAAATTAGGATGGTCTCTACTCCCTTAATCCTAGTATTTAACAGGCAGAGGGAAGTAGATGTCTATCGGTTCAAGGACAGGTTAGTCTACATAGCAAGTTCTAGGTAGCCATGGTTACAAAGAACTTTTCTCAGGGGTGGGGGGGAGGAAGGAGAAGGGGAGAGAGAGAGAGATTGAGAAATTTATTTATTCTGGTTGACAAAACTCCTTACTACCTGATATCAAGAGTACCTTTCTCAGAAGCTCTTGAAGAGAAACCACTGGTAGTAGAGATGTTATCATCATCATGCTGAGAGGTAGAATCTTTAATCTCCTTCACGAGGGAAAATCCAGAACTGCCAATTGGGAACGCAGAGGACGTGGATGGCTGACAGTGCAAAGCAGGGGATTCCAACACAGAGAAATTCAGATGACTTCGATGAAGAGAAGGTCTTGTTAACACATCTGGATAATTTGAAGCAGTACTGGTCGTTGATGGTTCTTAAAAGAATAGTTAACATTATGAATAAAACCAAGAAAGGGAAATACAGTAGCACAATACAAGTCTTTAACACATTTGCATTTTCAATGCCAGCCTGGACTACAAAGCCAGTAACATACATTCTTAATGAGACAGACTTTTTACCACTCAGGACAATGTGAAGTATGAGAGCTAAAATACAACTATGCTTTTCCCCAGCTGACCAAACCTATTCACAACGTTTGGATTTTCTTGAGTGAGGCTACTCTTACAACACTAATCTTTACTCTAGCTAGGATACAGGCTAGTGTTTATTATGTTCTAAAATAATTTCTTAAATACGCTCACTTTCCTCTCAAATGAGATGTCATTTTCATGCCCACTGATTTCAAGAGAGCTCCCCTCTGTGACATGACTGAGACATTTCTGAACTTGCCCGCATTTTAAACACTACGCTTTAAAACTACATCCCCAGATTATTCATCTACCAACTTCACTTTATTATTCTTTTCCAGAATCTCTCTAGCCAGCTTCCTGTATCTTCAAGAACCACAGAATTATATTTAAGGTTCCAAAAGAAGGATTCCTCTTAGGATGGAATTAACTATGACCAAACCAATATAAACATGTACAGAACTAGAGAAAACACATGAAAAACTATTTTTAAACCACGGAAAACAGCACCAGAAGAATCAACTAGTGGGGGTAGGGGGGAGGGCTCAGTTGATAAAGCACTTATCTAGCACACAAAAGGACTCAATCTGTTTGTGTCGAGGCATACATCTATAATTCCTACACTCAAGAGGTTCAGAATTCAAGGTCAATCTTGCTCTATAAGAAGCCTGGGGTATGTGAGCCCCAGTACTGAAGTCCTGGTTGGAACAACATGCCAGGTACTAAGGGAGAGCTAATGAGAAGGCTTTGTTCTATGGAAACTTTCAGCTTTGTAACATGAAGTTCCAAGATAGGATCTGCAAAAGAAGCCTATATATACTTAAATGCAATGGACTACATATTTAAAGCTGATGAATTATTTCATAGGTAATAAGTATACAATTCATCTTCCACCACACCACCCCCCAAAATAAGGTATACCAAGCATGACAATGATGAATTGCTTAAAGGTGAAAAAAAAAACCCTCAGGAAAAAAGGAGAGGTTGTTTCTTGAGGTTCTCTCATTTTTTGTTTTTAACTCTAATAGAGGGCTGGGGCTCACTGTGAAGAACTTGTCTCTTGGGTTCAATCACATAGACACAAACATAATCTGGAAGAATATCGAAATTGAATTGTTACAAAACATGTTAAGAAAAGTATTAAAGTTAGAAAGCTACGCTACTGTATTGACATTTAAATTATCACAAAACTTTGTCTGGCAAAAGCAACATCCAGCACAACATAAAGTAACTAAAAAACTGCCAGATATTTAGTCCCAGCACTCATGAAGCAGAGGCAGGCAGATCTCTGAGTTCAAGGCCAGCCTGGTCTGCAAAGCAAGGACAGCAAGGGCCACACTGTGAAACTCTGTCTCAAAAAAAAAAAAAAAAAAAAAAAAAAAAAAAAAAAACCCAACAATAATTATAGCTAAAAATTAACCAGGACAGGATATAGCTTGTCCAGTGTGCACAAGGCTCTGGATTCAGTCACCAGGAAAGCCAGAACAGTTCAACTTCTCTACAATCTGTATTCATAACCCCATTATTTTATTACATTTATGTGTACACACATGCCATAGTCCACACTGATGCCAGGATCAGAGAATGGGATGGGTAAAAAGCACTATCTGTTAGAATGAGTTAAAATAGAGTATTTGTACCCTAAGACACATTCAGGGCAGATGAGATGCTCAATGAATTAAGGCACTTGTCTACCAAGCCTGACAAAGCTGAGTTTACTCCCCAGGACACAATGGTGGAAGGAGAGGACTGACTTTTAACAGTTTTCCAGTGACCTCCACCTGTGGACTATGGCACGTATGTACACATAAATGTAATAAAATAAACATGCATATGAATACAGATCATAGAATTAAATAGTTCAACTGTTTTGTTTGTCCTTTGGCTTTCTTGGTCGCTGAACCAGAGCCTTGTCCTATAGGTAAAAGCAACAGGACCATTTAGTGCATGAGCAGAATCTACTGAATCTAGTGTATGTAGTTTTTTGCTGCTTAAAATAGCTCTTTCCCCTCCACACCAGGCTAGACAAAAGTTAAAGGATGAGATAACACGACTTACAGATTCACATCAGTCATCAATGATGTTGCTAAGATGACTATAAATTATGATAGTACAAATCAGTTGCCCAGAAGTATAATTTACTGCTGACTCATTTACTAAATTTACTGAATTCTCATTTCCATGTACATTATTGAGGTTTTCCTTCTTGGCCTATTCTACTAACCTAGTGGATAAAATCTTACCAACACTAAGAGCCAAGATTAGATGGTAACTGTGCTCACTGTGCAAACATCAACATCGGAGTTTGGATCCCTAGTACCCATCTAAAAAGCCGAGTAAAGTGTAACCCCACCCCTGGGGAGACAAGGGACAAAGGGGGTCTATTCCTAGGGTTTGCTAACCAACCAACCTAATCTCTTTTTTAAAAAATGGTGAAGAGCAACTGAGAAAGACACATGACGTTCACCTCTAACCTGCACATGCATATGCGCAGGTATTTACACAAACATGTACATACTCACACAACACATACACAAGTCAACACAAGGAGGTACATGAACAGAACGCTATAAGGAAGAAACTTGAAATGGCCACAATTCTGTTGTTGCTGAGCTACTTGGATGTTCAATACTCTCCAGCCCTGTTTTTACTATTAATAAATGATTTGTAAAACTTCATATTAATACACAACATTCAGGACTCCTACATAAGCTATTTTTAGCTTCCTATATTTTGACACTAATTGAACAATAATGTTTCTAAGATTATTTTGAAAATATACACTTTACCTTTAAATATTTCACACTAATAAATGCAAACAGATTTTTGGCTCTATCTAGTAAGGTCTATATTCACCTTTGTAAAAAAGTTATCAGTGGTACTTGATTCCGCATACACTGACTACAGAATCAAATAAATAAATGCCTTGAGAAAGAGCAGGGAGAATTGTAAGAACTATCTGGGATTGTCAGGGTTAATTAAGATAGGAGCAAGATCAAATCTAGGAAGTGAAGAAGAAACAATGCTGCTGAGTTTTGAAATAGGAATCAAAAAGCTGTCTACTTGCTTCTAAATGGCTAGATGTTCTAAATGGCTAGAGATATGGCTCAATGTTAGAGTGCTTGCCTAACATCTACAAAGGCCCAGGTTCTATCCTTAGCACAGTGGCCTGAAACCTCTTCTCAGTGGAAACATTCTTGAGGTTTTCCTTATTGAACTAATATGTATGAAATCTTACCAACATTAAGAGGCAATATTAAGTACACTGTAGCATCTTCTAGTTTTACCCCCATAATTTATATTTAAAATTTGCAAAGATATACCATTCACATATCACAATCTACAAGAAATGTAGTAATTTAATAAAATATAAGTTCTAATTAATTCCACTGTGATCATAAAAACACATTAATTTTACATCTATAAAATTAGAAACGCAGGTTACTTAATCCTTACTAGTAAGCTCATCAAACTGGGAATGAGGCTTCTGCTACTATGGGCACACAAGTGCTCACTAGAAATCTCCTACCAAAAACAGAACGCCTGGGCCCCATTTGGATGGCCAGGAAAATAAAGTACAATGGAAGCAACCTTAGAAAATAAAAAATAAAAAAATAAAATGGGGACTGGAGAGATGGCTCAGCAGTTAAGAGCACTGGCTGCTCTTCCGAAGATCCTGAGTTCAAATCCTAGCAACCACATGATGGCTCATAACCATCCGGAATGAGATCTGATGCCCTCTTCTGGAGTATCTGAAGACAGCTACAGTGTACTTACATATAATAAATAAATAAATCTTTTTTAAAAATAAACATACGAAAAGTAGAGCTATCAAAATTCAAGTTATCCTAATAAAGGCCAGCAAAATTTCAAAGACTATGTGAAACTGAGTACTACTACAGTGTTCCAGTATATGTCAACTTGACCCAAGCTGCAGTCATGTAAGAGGGAACCTTAACTAAGAAAATGTACCCACCAGAGTAGCCTAGCCTATGGGCAATCCTATGGTGAGTTGGTTTGGGGGGGGGGGGGTAGTTAAGACAGAGTTCTCTTCAAACTCAAGAGATTCACCTGCCTCTGCTTTCAGAGAGCTCAGATTAAAGGCATGTGCCACCAAATTGGGCTGGTGCATTTGCTCAGTTGATGGTATGGGAGGGCTCAGATCACAATGGAAAGTGTCACCCCTGGAAATGGAGGTCCGAGGTATATAAAAAAGCAGGCTGAGCAAGCCCTGGGGAGCAAGCCAGTAGGGAATAGTTCTCCGTGGTTCCTCCTTGACTTCTCTGGATAATATAAGCTATAAAATCCAAGTTGATTTTAGGTATGGTGTTTTATCACAGCAATGGAAATCCTAACTATGACACTAAGAACACTAGACTTAACATTTTCTTTTAAGTAACCATTCCTTCAAGTCCATCTTACTATTTATCTTTACAGGCCAACTAGATAGGAATATACATTACTAACTATATCAATATTAACAAGTCATACATCTATGTCAGTTATTCAAAAAGCATTTTAACTACATCTGTCAAAAACCACAGCAGATAAAGGGGACTGCAAGCCCAGTGATGATCTGAGTTCAATGCCTGGGAACTCATGTAAAAGGAGAGAGGACTGACTCCACCACACAGTTGCCCTTTATCTCCACACAAAACACTGTGGCATGCTAGCCAATGTGCATATACACACAAACTATTATTTTAAAAGACTACTCAATATAACATACTCAGTGTGAACCTGATTCCATATGTTCCATACAGGATTTATATACCACTCAGATGCTATCATACTCAGGTAATACAAAGATATTTAAATCAGGAAGAAGCTCTATGCTTTGTAACCAAATTCCCAGACCATTTACCTTCTGTGTTACTGCCTGCGGGCTCAGGGGTGATTCTCCCATCATCAGTGTTTATGTTCTCATCTGCATAAATCGCACGCTCATCTTCTCTATTTTCAGGCCAAGGTGGAACTTCATCTGCATCTGCTGAACAGCTACAGGCATTTTCGCTCTTATTGAAGTATCTTTGTAGCCACCCTGGTACAATATTCTTAACAGATTCTGTAACCCTGCTAAGAATGCCCTGTTGGAGAAAACATACAGTAACACTGTTTTAGAAAATACCTTTGTAAGTACTTACAGAAAGTCATGCCGAGCAAAGCAACAAGTGTTTCCAACAACATCTAAGATTCAGTTTGCAATGGTATGACATTATACTGTTTTTAATGAACCATCAACTAACCAAGATCTAGATTTAGTGTAATAGGCAGTACATGTTTTCATCCTTCTGTATCTTAGAATATTAAAAGACACTATAAACCATTTCAACAATTATTTTGTGTCACATTCTTTATGGAAGACAAAAGAGCTAGAAATACAGTTAGTGCAGCTGGTGGAGTGCTTGCTTCTCAAGCTTGAGATTAGATTCTTCAGCATTACAAAAGTTAGAAAAAATAATAATTAAAGCAAAGAAGACTACGAGAAATCCCCCATAAAATAGGAAAGATAACTAATCCAACATAAATCAAACTTAAGAAATAACCTAAGACCTCTTTTTGGTGATAAAATTTTATATTATAAAATCTTTCCTTTAAAAATCTGAGGAATTGGGCTGGAGAGATGGCTCAGCGGTTAAGAGTACTGACTGCTCTTCCAGAGGTCCTGAGTTCAATTCCCAGCAACCACATGGTGGCTCACAACCATCTGTAATGGGATCCAATGCCCTCTTCTGGTGTGTCTGAAGACAGCTACAGTGTACTCATATAAATAAAAATAAAGAATAGATGGCATATTCAAAACAAAAACAAAAAACAAAACAAAAAAATCTGAGGAATTAGCTTTATCGTGGCAAAACTAAAGGAAAAAACAATTTGGTGTAATGGTAGAGCTGACACTCACTGACACTGCAGTGGGAATCTGGGCACTCTTCTAAAAAATTTTCACATATTGGTCAACTGACTACTCAAAATCACTTTTTGTAGTGAGAATAAGGCACTTTATGAATGAAGAGTCGGGAACATAGCCCAATCTCCAGTTCCATAAGAAAACCAAGGCATGGATGAAGACAATGCACTGCCACTAAGTAGCATGCCCAAAAATACATGTCTATGTGTATTCAGAATGGAGGCATAGCATGAGCCACGGCATTCTGGAACCTATGGCAGAACGTGAATACCAACCTTCCTTTGATTTACTCTAAGAACACCCCTGCCTACTGCCCATTGGAACAATGATAAATATCAAATGAAACAACATGAAAGTACTTCTCAAGGTATCACAGAAACATGTACTGGAATTCTACTAATAAGGGAAAGAGCTAGCACAAGCAAGCTGGGATATGGTACTCAATTTCAGGCATAAATTTCACTCATAAAGCCATCATTAATTAGGCTTCAGAGAAACACAGAAAGGAAAAGGGGGCTTACAGATTATAGAAGAAATTAAAGTCAAGACATCATATATAATTCTACTTTGGAAGCAAGTCCAAAACAATTAAGACTTTAAAATTTCTGTCAAGAGAAAAGAAGATTTTCCTGAAACAGATTCTTTTTTTGGTTTTTCGAGACAGGGTTTCTCTGTGTAGCCCAGGCTGGCCTTGAACTCAGAAATCCACCTGCCTCTGCCTCCCAAGTGCTGGGATTAAAGGCGTGAGCCACCACTGCCCGGCAAAACAGATTCTTAAATACTAAAGGTAATTGCTTTCTTTGGAAAGGTATAAATAACATTCGATAAGAATGACATAAAATTATTCTTCTATGTATTCTCCAAACACAAATACAGATATTTATAGTAAACTATCAAACATATTAAAGCCAATGGTTCTAGAATATTCATTTTAAAGAGCACAAATTCATTGTTTCCCTTTTTTATATCTCAATACATAGTATTAATTACTTTAGAGAGAAATGGCTATGGACCTAAACCTAAATAGACAGTAACAGCTATCACCCTCCTCCTATTGCAAAAGACTTAAAAGTGCTTACAAAATAAACTATAGTATGCTTAGAAACAGCATTTTGTCTACCCAAGTCACATACAGCACCTTGAAGATCAGAAAACAAAACTGAAAGTCAGCCAAGCAGTAATGGTGTACACCTTTAATCCCAGCACTTGGGAAGCAGAGGCAGGTGGATCTCTGAGTTTAAGGCCAGCCTTAGTCGGCTCCAGAACAGCCAGGGCTCCACATAGGAAACCCTGCCTGAACACACACACACACAAGGGGTGGGGGGAGACAGAGACAGAGAGACTGTTTAACCAGCATATCTAGCCTCAGCACAACAGGACTCACAATGAATGACAGTTCAAAGAATAAAAAAGATAAGGGTGTAACACAAACTGACCTGAAGCCATCAAAACTTACATCCTTAAATTTCAGCAACCAAGCATAACTCTTAGGTTGAATGACTGCAAGTCATGAAGAAAAAATGAACTCTGGTCTAACATGCTCTAACTACAGCCTTTAGCTACAGGATGAGTAAAGACCTCAAGTCCTCCACAATGCTATAGCATGCACTTTCAAGGTAGGGCTGGTTTAAGCCCTCCTCCTCCCAAGTGATTGACACATGATCAAGTTAGATAACCACTCTATTTGAAGGGATTAGGAAATCAGATGCATATCAAAGGAAATTAAGATACATTTTAGAGCTGAGCAGTGGTTGTGGTGGTGGTGGCTGAGGAGGTGGTGGCAGAGCACACCTTTGGTCCCACCAGTTGAGTGGCAGAGGCAAGCGGATCTCTGTGAACTCCAGGCCAGTCTGGTCTACAGATCAAGTTCCAGGACAGCCAGGGCTACATAAAGAAACCCTGTCTTGAAAAAAAAACAGAAAACAAACAACAACCAAAACACACACACACACACACCCCAAGCTACATTTCAGGAAAAGCCCCTCCTATAGTATGCGAATAAAATTATACGTATTTCAAAAACTTCCACATCAACTGTCGACTACTAATGAAAAGCTGAGATTATAGATCAGGAGCTAGACTCCAGTCTGGGCTCCCTGAGATCTGAGAGAAGTGGGAGAGGGGTGAAAGGAACTAGAAAAGAAAAAAAAATTCTTATGGAGGAAGAAGTTTCCATGCCAAAAAGAGCTCTTCAGGTCTTCATAGAAATGGACCAAACTTGATAGAAGAATGCTTTACAAGCTGGACATGGTGGTGCTCACCAGGAATCCTAGCATAAGGATGGAAAAGGGCCAGAGCTGAAGGACAGGAAAGGCTACAGAGTAAGGACGCTTTAGAATTTTAAAAAAGAAAAAAAAAAATGTTAAATTACAAAAAAAGAACACAAAACAAAGGCTTCATGTAACTCCTACTTAACCAAATCAACTTTTACACTAAACAAGAATGAAAGTTTTTCTTCAGAACATCTCTGAAACTCACAGCGTAGGGCAAGCACTTCCTTCTATGTATGGAGAGTGGTGCCCTTGCTTCCATGAGGTGGCCTCCAAAGGTACACTACACATGTGATGCATACATGGAGAATGAAGATGGAGAACTAGAGGCCGGCCTAAACTACTAAGACCCTCAAGAAAAGCTAGGAAAAGTCGAAATTTCTCTGTTTTCTCTGAGGAGTTTCCCTAGACAGAAGGATACAATGTGGTAATGCTTTAAAATTTAATTAAAAACAAAAACTAAAAAACTAAAAAAACTCAGGGGCCGGAGAGATGGCTCAGTAGTTAAGAGCATGGACTGCCCTTCTGAAGGTTGCAAGTTCAAAGCCCAGCAACCACACAATGGCTCACAACCATCCGGAATGAGATCTGATGCCCTCTTCTGGGGTATCTGAAGACAGACAGCTACAGGGAGCAGGGCCGGAGGGAGAAGAAAAAGCGTCTGAAGACAGCTACAGTGTACTTACATATAATAAAAAATTATTTTTTTTAATTTTAAAATTAAAAAAAAAAAAAAAAAAAAAAGCTGGGCAGTGGTGGCGCACGCCTTCAATCCCAGCACTTGGGAGGCAGAGGCAGGTGGATTTCTGAGTTCGAGGCCAGCCTGGTCTACAGAGTGAGTTCCAGGACAGCCAGGGCTACACAGAGAAACCCTGTCTCAAAAAAAACAAAACAAAACAAAACAAAACAAACAAAAAAAGCAAAAGCCCCCCCATTCAAAATTCATAGTGCATTAAAAACCATAACTGTGATTTTATCTGTAGCACTACAAGCAAGGTCTACACTAAGTAATTAAAAATAATGAAGTTAAATTGAAGATGAAAGGAGAAAATTCTTAAGTTTAAGCTATAAATCCCACTAGATTTTCTTGCCTCAAGAATTAGTTTCTTCATTTGGCAAAAGATATTAAAAATAATTAAGTGTCCAATCCCATATACAAATCACAGCAGTGGTACACACAGTACTTCATATTCCATTTAACCTTAGTTCACAAGAGACTCTTGGGGGTAGGGGGCGGAGGGAATCCTATACTCACTTTCTTTTCACTAGAAGGCAACTTCCCAATTTGGCCAACTCCTCACTCAGTCCTGCTTGTTCACACACAAGTCTCTTCTCCAGGTCAGTATCTTGTTTCTCTACTCCATTCTACTTAGGTTCACTCAACTACCTTCACATTATTCTTATTAAGTAAAGAGCATTCGATTCTACAATCTTTTGTAAGTAACTTCACTGGCTTTCTGATCATGACTACAAACTAAGTCCAGTACCAGTTTTGTCTACCAGGCCTTACTCTTCCAAAATATTCCACCATTATGATTTCCACTGGTCCTTTCAGATCCCTGTATTATATTACTACCTCATTCTGACCCAAGTCTTCTTCCAGGCCCCTTCATCCTCATCCTCCTCACTTAGTATCTGTGCAGTCACTAGATTTTTTTCAGTCTTTTTTTAAAAGTGCCTCACTGTAACATAATACTGGGTTATTTCATGTGGGAAGAAATTAAGTATTTATTCTAAAGACATTCATACTAACTCTAATTTTGATAATCTGAAATTAAGCTGCAAAGCTCAGGCACTGTCATTTTTATAACTCTTACTCTTAGCCTATCTGCCTAGTCCAAGTTCTCCAGTCACTTAAAAATATCTTTCTGGCTAAAGAATTAAATACTCCCGAGTAGCCTATTTTCAACCCCTTGAAAACTTAAAACACTGGCTGGGCATGGAAATATGCATGCTTGTTAAATCTAGCACTCCTTGCACTCAGGAGGCTGAGGCAGAAAGATCTAAAGATCAAGACCAGCTTGGGCTACATAGTGAGTTCAAACCAGACTAGGCTATAGGAAGACCCTGCCTCAAAAATAAAAAAAAAAAAAGGGGCCTGGAGAGATGGCTCAGTGTTTAAGAGTACTTGCAGTTTTTCAGAGATCTCAAGTTCAGTTTCCAGCAATCTGTCAGGGTGCTCACAACTGCCTATAACACTAGCTCCAGAGGCTCTGACACCCTCTTTTGGCCTTCAAAAGCACCAGCTCACAAATGCACACCCACACAGACTCATATACGAAAATAGTAAAAGCAAGGCTTTTGAAAAAAAGTAATAAAAAAAACCTTAAAATGTAACAAGAAGCACAACCCATTAAAAATCCATAGTAGTTAAACCCCCTAAAGAGCTATCTCATACCTCACATTTAATACTGAGACTAAGAATTTCTCAAGCCACACTATGAAAAAGATAAAGCACAGTCAAATAAATAGAACTATTTATAGGTGAGAAAGGTGTTCTACTACCCTTTTTCTGATAATAAACTGTGTCTGACATCAAGACTGCAAATATATCTTCTTGCTTTTTGAGCACAGGCTGAATTCCAGTTCAAGGCCAGCATGAGCTATTTAGAAAGTTCCAGACTAGCTAGGGATATTTTAAAGGAAGCTCTATATCAGAGATATAAAAGTTGAAAATACAGGATTACTACAATGTTCCCAATATCCTGCACCTAATAAGATGGCTATCTTTAGTGGCATCTGACAAAGACTTCATTTTACTTCAAGCTAGACACTTTCATCATTAGGACTTTCCAGGAAATGGAGACATAATTGGAGCTCTTTTTGTTATCATATTAAAAACCTGACAAGGAAAAGTGGTAAGTGATAAGATAACATGCTGGGTGGGATCTCTCACCTCAAGCAAAAGATAGATAGATAGATAGATAGATAGACAGACAGACAGACAGATAGACAATTCACTTTCTATTTAAACAATTCAGAACTTTTCTACCTATATACTTAGTGACTGGTACTTCTCAAGAAAAAGACAAAGTCCTTTAAAAAGTTGATAAAGTTAGACTTTTGTAAATTTTTGTTTTAAAGACTTGGTGCTAGGTTTTCTAGTTTTGGACTAAAGTAATCTACCTTCTTACAAAACAGGCTGGCTGATAGCCTACCCTTCCCCGCTGAGGTCGGTCACCACATTCATTTGTTACAGAGTAGGGAAGGGAGGAATTCCCCATCCATCAATAGTTTAGATCACTTTTGTTTGACTTTCACTTGGTAAACAAAGACCTTAAGTTTCCTAAGAGTCTGGAAAAGACTTGAGTAACCAGAGGAAGAAAAAAAAGTTAATTCTAAAAGACATCAAAATGCATAGACCACTTAAAAATTAATATTAAAGTCAAGGCTCTATTTAATCACAGCTTCAAGTGAGTTCTAACTATACCATCTGAGACATTTTTATGTCATTTCAACTCTTGTTAATCTTCCATTTACAGATGACAAAATTAAGCAGAATTTTTCATCATTCAGCTCGGGGCAGAACAGGGAATCAAACTTATTCTAATTTCATCAGGATGTTTTTAAAACAATTATTTCTATTTCTATTATCTACCAAAAGCATTAAGCATCTGGGATATAAAGAATAAAATTATTTAATATCTGGAATGAATAGAATATTTAGAAAGAATACTCTTTTCAAAGCTGAGAATATTCTTTAGCCATCAAACCTAGACAGGACACACTTATTTGTGTCAAAAAAAAAAATCATAAAGTACCAAAATAAACAAAAAGTATCCTATCACATAAACCCTGTTCTACAAACTCAAATGACTGTGGGCCAATCTAGCCTTTGACCTGCTCTTACAGCTAAAAATGGTTTTAACATTTGTCAAAGATCCTTTTAAAAATATTTGCAGCTACAGAGCCTCAACATAGTTTTTTGTTTGTTTGTTTGTTTTTGAGACAGGGTTTCTCTGTGTAGCCCTGGCTGTCCTGGAACTCACTCTGTAGACCAGGCTGGCCTCAAACTCAGAAACCCGCCTGCCTCTGCCTCCCAAGTGCTGGGATTAAAGGGGTGCACCACCACTGCCCGGCTCAACATAGCTTTGTTTCTTTATAAAAAGGATTCACCAACCCTTGATGGAAACTATTGATGAAAGGGGAATTCCTCCCCTTCCCCAGCTTTTTAAACAGCTAAATGTAGTCACTGACTTAAACCAGGATGGTCAGGCTATCAGCCATCCTGTTTCGGTAAGGATGAAAGGTAGATTCCCTTAGCTACCAGCCAGAAAATCTTTTAGCACCAGAAGAGGGGAGGGACCAAAGCAAATGAGTCTGTCTCGCCAGGAGGTGGCAACAGATTCTTCCAGTTTTGCTCATGAGCAAAGCGTTTTGTGGTGGCTATTAGGAAAAGCAACCGGCTTACCCTCTCAGCTTGCTACACACAAAGGAAATGGGAAAGGAGACTAACAGGTAAAAAGAACTCCCAAACCTGAAAAATAAGCATTTTTAAAGGTATCTTGGTTAGTAAGCAAGAGATTTAAGCAGGAAGGTCTCTGGTTTAAGGCCAGCCTAAGCCACACAGAAGGACCCTTTTTTTTTTTTTTTAAGCTAAAAAGTAGCTAGTTAATGGGGTAGTAAAAATAACCATCCTGCATTGTTCATTTGCTTCTACACTTCTTGAGACAGCCTCACTCTATAGAGTTCAGGCTAGCCTGGGGTCACTATGAAGCCCATGCTGGCTTCAAATTTTGAATCCTCTGGCCTCAGTCTCTTAGCAACTTTGATTTCAGGTGTGTACCTCTATATCCAGCTATGTCTACATGTAATTGTTACTGCTTTTATTTGGCTGATCAACACAGTATCTTTCTAGCTCCACAACTTCAAGCAAGGTGGCTCTTTTTTTTTCCCCCCCAGGAAAGTTAAAAGTAGAAAAATGCTAAAGTCAACTGAACATGATACAGGAGTCACAAGTACTGGGTGACTGCAGTAGCTCTTGGGCCTGACACATTTGCTGTCCTGTCCTGCACCCACCAATAGCACCAACCTGCTTACTCTTATTCTAACCTTCCACTACACAACCAAAGGCTTCATTCTGCCAAGAGGTCCTGGACACTTATCAAACATTAGTATGAAACATGCCATGTCATGAAGCTCCTTACTATATCCAAGATGACTCAGCAGCTGCTGCAAAACAACCAGTTGACAAGCTCTGCTAGTAGAGGACAATGCCATCCACCAAGTTCCAGGTAAGACTAGTTACTTTAAGACAGAAACAAAAACTGGGATGTATTCTTTTATATAACCCTAAATACTTTTCTTTGGTCAATTCTGCCAATATTAAATCTGCTAATCAAGAAAGAGTTATCTTTAATTCCAGTTCAAAGTTAAAATGTTATTTACTTTTTAAATTAAATGAGGCAAGAAGCTAATATTATTTTACATGTCTTAACTACCAAGCTTGAAAACCATACAGACATCTGGATCAGCTCTAAAATACATTGGGTTTTTGTTGTTCTGCATTTCTCTCCCAAATTAATTTTTTATCTAGATATATTTCAAAATAAGCTGTGATCATAACTTTGGCTTCTTTCTAAACTCTATCCAAGCCATCCACTTCTCTGCTCAAATTGTTTTCATTTTCCTTTAACAATCATTCAGAGGTGATACGTTACTGTTGGTATGTTTGTCTTAATGTCCACTGTACAGTATTAGGAAAGTAAAATGGCCAGGCTTGTGACCTGATTTTAATCTTAAAATCTGCTTTCGAATACCCCTGGCTCCTCAGCATTCTGTACACATCTAGGGAAAATGGTAATATGCCAAGGATTCCAACCAAGGGCAAATAACTACTTAGTACATAAACCACAGCTTTTACTATTCAAAACGTTCCCTATCTTTATTTTTAAAATCTCGAAAGTGATATAATTTAACATTACCAAACAAAACGCTAAGTATTCAATTTTAGCACTAGCCAGAATAAAACAAAAAGTCTACATTTAAGACTATGCAACAAGTTATTATCCCTTCTTCTATAAGCTTAAAATACACACTTCCTACTTTAGTACAGAGATACTGTAAAAATGGCTTTGTTAAAGTGAGTTAACATTTCAATTCTCACAATTTTTAGTAACTGAAAATTTTCTCTGAACCAAATCTCATTTGCAACAGGAATCGACTTTTTTATAAACACCCAAAGGCGGCATACGGTGGCTTAACTATAAGATTACCAACACTCCTGGTGAACCCGAAATACCTTAAACTTATAGAAAACGCCCTGTATTAAAAATATTTGGTGTATGAGATCAGAGCTTAAGAACTGGTCAACTGTAGTGAGTGGCTGATTCTAGTCTTCAGAATACAGAGCGGGGTGGAGAGAAGAATCGCGCATCAGAGACTAGACGTAAGAGCGGCGAGGGACTTTCAAAACGCCTCAGTGCCACATAACTATAACTCAGGAGAGGAAAGGATGAGAAGCTAAACCAGTGTGTTCAGACCTGGAAAGGCCAAGCAGGCAGACGAGTGGACCGTACTACCATTAATGATTTAATGCGGCTAAAACCGAATTATTCCACGATCCGGGTAATAGCGCCCCCTCCCCAAGTCTCTCCGAGTCGCGGTGGCAGATTAACCTCTCAACGCACCCTGAACCCGGGAACACCAGAAAGAAAAAGCCTGTCAGCGGATGGGCCTGTTGCCACATCTTTCCCTTGTTCCCTCCAGAGGTCGTGAGCAATACCGTCAAAACCCCAAAACCCGCCAAAAAAAAGAAGCCCGAGTATCCGAAGCCTGGAATTTCTTTTCCCGCCCTGCGCCCGCCGGGGAAAGGCCCTGGGCGGGAGGGCTGGGAGAGGCCGCTCGCACCCCACGTGTGCGCCGCCAAGCCGGGCCAGGCTCTACCCACTTCCCGTCGCCACCCCGGCCCTGCCTCAGGCCCTCTGGTCCCCTCCACGTGGGGCGCCGGGGCCTCGCACCGCCCCCCACAGCGGCCGCCCGGAGCCGCCCAGTCGCCGCGGCGTGCGGGTCCCGTACCTGGTGTTGGGGTCGCCCCTGCTGATAAGGCTTCACAGGCCCCTGGTGGCAACGACGCGTCCGGATCTTGCCGCCGCCGCCCCCTCCTATGCCTCCGGCTCCAGAGGCCATGGCGGAGCCTGGGCGGCCTCCCACTACCGCTCCCGGGCGGGAGAGGCAGAGGCGGCGGCCTGAGGGCCTCCCCCGCCCGGCCCTAGGCGACACACAGACACAGCGAGAACCGCGAGGGAGTGAGCGGGAACTGAGAGTGCGCGCGACGAGGAAGGCGGTGGCGGCGGCTGAGGGCCCCGAGCTGGCTGAGGACCGCCGGCCGCGTGCGGACCCCCGCGTCTGTGTTTGTCACCGTCTCTATGGAGATCTCCCGCCGAGGCCGGCGCGAGCAGCTCCGGGCGCCGCTGAGGCCTAGCTCGACCACCCGCTGCTGGAGGCTCCTCTTCAGCCGCCCTGGCTGTCGCTGCCGCAGTCCAGGCCGCCGGCGCCACCCGCCAACCCCTCCCCTGTGCGCGCTGCGCCCGCCCCGCCGCCGCCGCTGCCGTCGTCGTCGTCGTCCCTGCAGTCGTCGCCGCCGCCGCTCTTGCGCCTATTACCGCTGTTGAGGCGGCCGCCGCGGTCGCGAGCCAGAACACCGTCACTCCTCGGCGACCGACGCGTCTGCATCATCACGCCGCGACAATGTGGGAGGATGGGCAAAGGAAGGAAGGGTTGGTCGAGCCCGCGCTCTCTGTCCCGGGTGCCTCTGGGAAATAGAGTTTTTCGGGCAAGAAGGCGGATTCTCGGAAAGGCAGGCTGTAGCGGAAGGACACCCTCGGAGCACAGCAGAGGCACAAAGCCCGGGTCATTTGGCGGCAGTTGGCTGCTTGTTTCGATTCAGAATGGCACTCGACTGGAAAACTGTAATCTCCCATTCATCAATTATAAGCGGAATGGAAGTAAACAGTAAAATCAAAGAACGATAATGTATCACAATAGAGAAAAAAAAAAAAAAAAAAACCCGCGTTTGAATTAACAGTGGCCGTGATCCCTAGGCCTAAAACAAGTAGAAAAGGCATTTGGCTTCTGATTGGCGTTTGGCACTTGGGAGACAGACATAGGGGAATGGCTAGTTAGACCTTACCCTCAGCTTCAGAGTGAGATTCTCTCTCAACGAAAGCAAAAAATACAACTTCATTACTGTTTCGTTAAACATATAAGAGCTTTGTTGTCAACACTCACGGTGCTGGCATTCTGAGTTGCTTCACTACTTACAGACTTGATCTTGGATGACTCTACTAAATAGGAGCTTTAAAATCCACCTTATAAAGTTGTGGGGAGCTAGTGCGGTCAGCAGGAGCATTCAGTAGACTTCCTGGTATACAAGAAATGCAGTAAATGATTGCAGTTATAACCTATGCAATCAACACACATTAAGGGTGACTCGTATATTCCTAGTAAACATATATTTGCTTCAGTTAGTATTATAGTTAGGAAGGTGATTAAACAATGTACCCTCCAAGGCTGAATACACAGTGATGAAGATGCAGGCATTACACAAAAGGTCTGTGTGATCATGTGATCCAGCCTAGTCATTCAGTGGATGATATGGAGACCAAGAAAATGTAAGGGGCACCATTAAGGGTATCGATTTGGAGCCTGGCTGGTGACACACACCTTTGGTCCCAGCACTCAGAAGTCAGATGCAGGTGGCTCTCTGTGACTTCAAGGCCAGCCTGGCCTACAAATCAAGTTCCAGGACAGCCAAGGCTACATAGAGAACTGTCTTGGAAAAAAAAAAAAAGTGGATATCAAGTTGGGCACTCAAAGCCAGGACTATAACCCAGTTTTTCCATGAAATAAATAATTAAATGATTAGGAAAAAGACTCGATTACGAAGAGTCATCGACTTAATGTTCTAGCAGAGAACAGTGTTCTAAAGCTTATAACTATAAAATCAAATAGATTGTTTAAATCTGTCACTTACTAGCTGTGTGGCCTTGGGGAGATTACTGATCTTCTTTCTAAGCTTCACTTTCCTCATCTGCAAATAGAATGAATATTTACCTGAACGGGAACATGGTTCTGCTTATAACAGCTGTACAGACAGAAAGCACTTAGTACCAACCAGAAATCTGCTGCCAAAGTGCTCTCCATGATCTCTTGCACCAGCCCACCCCCAAAGTGTACAATTCAAATCACTATTGAAATCCAATTGATAAAAACAAAACGTAAAGTACTTTTGAACGTATAGTACCTTTCAGCACATCAAAGGCCCTGCTGTAGTTAGTCAGTTGGTACAGTCTGGGCCTGACCTTAACCCCTGAGACAAGTTACCGAAGATGATCAAAAGAATTCATTCCCTCTTCTTTGGAGTCCTCCCTTCCCAATCTGCCTACACTCTCCAGGTATGTTCTCTCCCCCAGAGCTACAAAACAAGCAGAACTGTTCATCACAGCTTTCCTTCTCGTCCCAGCAGAATCAAGTGTCCAGCATAGGCTAGCATCTGTTTCCTGGAAGGGACAATCTTCACAGCCAAGCTGTGAAAAGAAGTAACATCAGACAGGACCTTACCTTCCAGATGAGATGGGGGGACTCTGGGTTGCTCAGCAAGACCCTATTTCTCTCACCCTCAAATAAGTCAGGAAAGAATAAAGAAATAAAGGGAAGGTTATGTCAAAGAATTTGACCGAAGTCAGACAAAACTTCAAAGTAGAAAATGGGTAGAATTTGAGGATTCATGAAAAAGCCCACATCTGTTTTGGGCTTGATCTCAGTTATTTAATTCATTTCCTGCGTATTTATTTAGAGAGGAAAAAACACAGTGTTCTCATATTTGGGTGGTTTGTTCATTGCAGACTGTGGCAGAAAAACAAAGACACCCAAGAAGTCCACATTATACCTGGATGGTTTTTAGAGCCAGAACAAACAATATATCTCAATTCATGAATAGACGATTACTGCCAGGGTCTCTCTGCCAACAGAGACCCAGCTAACATTTGTTCTTTTTTTCCTGTTTAACATGGTGACCGTTCATCAATTACAAATCAGAAAATAAGCAGCTGACCCTCATATGGTAGATGAAGAATAGCCATTAATTACAAGTGAAATACAGTTCCCTCTAACCCCAACCTGGACTAAAAATTAGTCTTCATTGATTTTTCAAAAGGTAAAAAAGCACCAGCCAATAGGATATTTAGAGATGGCAAATATAGGAAATTATGAAGTTTCATGTATTTATTTTACCCTCTAAACACAAAAATAAGGTCTGGACTATAATGTCTATTCATGCAAATTATTTCCATCAGATTATTGTTACATCACCACGATGTTCTGCACACATTTTCATGTGATAATTTCTACCACGAACTTCATTAAATAGAAAGATAAAAAGAAGCCAGCCTGGTGCTGTACGACTATAACTCCAGCACATGGGAAATACAAACAGAAAGATTAAGAAATTTAGGGCCAGCCAGGCAGTGGTGGCGCACGCCTTTAGTCCCAACACTTGGGAGGCAGAGGCAGGTGGATTTCTGAGTTTGAGGCCAGCCTGGTCTACAGAGCGAGTTCCAGGACAGCCAGGGCTATACAGAGAAACTCTGTCTCGAAAAACCAAAAAAAAAAAAAAAAGAAAGAAAGAAAGAAAGAAAGAAAGAAAGAAAGAAAGAAAGAGAGAAAGAAAGAAAGAAATTTAGTGCCAGCCTTGGTTACATAGTGAAGCCCTGTCTCAATAAGTAAATAAGCAAAAAGTCAACATAAAGAGCAATGTGCATGTGCGTGCACGTGCACGTGTGTGCGTGCGTGCGTGCGTGTTTCCTGCCTTGGATATTAGGGTAAGACAGTCAACAGTGATTGGAAAGTAGTTAATGATATGCATCATTATACTCTCATTAACTTACTAAGGTCTCTGCCTTTGGGGAATAAAGTAATACCTAAGACTGAATGAATTGACTATAGTCAAGTTTTAATTAATTTTACCCATCTCATGATTGCAAAAATGTCATGAATTTGTTCCTCTTCCTAACCCCACCTATCAGTGTCTGCTAGGCTGCAGTTTATCATGAATTGAATAAACAACCATAGACTGTGATGCATATTTTTGTGGCAACACATTAAAATAAAAGCATCTCAGCCGGTCAGTGGTGGCGCACGCCTTTAATCCCAGCACTTGGGAGGCAGAGGCAGGTGGATTTCTGAGTTCGAGGCCAGCCTGGTCTACAGAGTGAGTTCCAGGACAGCCAGGGCTACACAGAGAAACCCTGTCTCAAAAAACTAAAAAAAATTAAAAATAAAATAAATAAATAAAAGCATCTCTCACACTCTGAGAGACTGGGACTTCTACTGGACCTCACAGCCAGAGCTAATAATGCACCATGGGCTCACCGACAACAGCTAGACTCCTGTGTTTCTTTGACCTGTTGATTTAACTCACCTTCAAAAGAACAATGTAACAACCAACCTTACCTGCCTTGGACTTTCCCACATAATCAACTTTGACAACCTAAGCTAATCCATAGCTATAATCTTAAATCATGGACTCTTTCGTGCCCGACTCACAGCAATGCATGTGTATCATTTGCTGAAGGCAGCAAATACAGAAGTTGAAAGCAATCTTCTAATACGAATATCCATTCCTGGGTATCGGTGGAGAGACAGTGCTGTTTGTAATGCTGTTTGTTATCAGGGGAGCCAACTGGAGCCGGCGACTTAATCCTTTGTAAGACTCTGTTAAAGATTTCTGTAGAGTGTGCCATTCCTTCCCCGTGTGATGCTTTGCATGCCGTTCAATGAGTCCAGAGCAGAAGCCCTTTGTTAGAAGGGGAGACACAAGGAACAGGCAGTAGAGAATTCAAATCTCAACATGCTCTTGGTTAAATGACTAAGGGGAAGTATTTTTATTCCTTTCCTTAATGTGACGCTGGTGCATTATTGGTGACTTAGAATTATCACTGAGGTGTTTAAAGTATGGATAGTTTACATATTTAATGGAAATTCAGCTCCAGTAGATTAAATAATGACCAAGTTGACAATACCAATTTCATCCTAATGTTTAAGGCAGGTATTGAATCACCAGCTGGGATTAACTGATTTATTGAGGCTAGGAGATAGCTCAGCAGTTAAGAGCACTGACTGCTTTTGCAGAGGACACGGGTTCAATTCCCAGCAACTACATGGCAGTTTACAACCATCTCTAACTTTAATTTGAGGGGATCTCTGACCTTTGTGGGCACCAGGCACACATGTGGTGCACATCTACACAAAACACTCATAAAACAAAATGAATGAATCTAATTTTAAAAAAAAAAAAAAAAAAAACTTATGGGGCTGGAGAGACGGCTCAGCGGTTAAGAGCACCGACTGCTTTTGCAGAGGTCCTAAGTTCAATTCCCAGCAACCACATGGAGGCTCACAACCAACTGTAATGGGATCTGATGCCCTCTTCTGGTGCGTCTGAAGACAGCTACAGTGTACTCACATACATTAAATAAATAAACAATTCTTTAAAAAAAAAAAAAAAAACTTATCTATTTAGAACCTATAGGTTTTTAGATTTAGCATTTGTTATGCTCATTCATAAACCCGTAAAACAGCCTCTGTCCACACAATGCACTGAAACTTAGCACTTGACAGAATTCTCTAAAAGTTTAATGTGATCTGGTATACCAATCACTAGCACTTAACACTAATCACCTATAAATGCTAACGCACATTATGGATTCCATCCCAACAGACAATCGGTCTACTGACTCGGTTCTATAAAATACTAATCATCAGCTATATTGAAAACTGGACTCATCCTTAACATTGGGAGTAGAAATCTATATCATTTCCAGATTTCAGTCTGCCAACACTAAGGTACCAAGGTTCTTTGTTTTGGGGGGAAGATGCTTTGGTTAAATCCAGTATGCTAGGCCAGCACTTTACTACTAGGCTACAACCCAGCCCTAGGAGACTGTTTAAAATGTTGACTCCTTGTGTATGTGTATAACCCAGGAAGTGGGTAGAAGGTACAAGCACATCGTTGTGCACGCGTGTTCAGAGAGCAACAACCTCCTGAGGTCACTTCTCTCCTTCCACCTCTCCATAGCTTCTGAGATGAAACTCAGGTCCTCAGGCTCGCCCAGCCATTGCCTTTTGTGGTTATTTCATCTTATAAGTTTACAAACAAATTTTGTTCTACGTTTCTTTGTTGGGGCTGGGGAGGGGGGTGCCTACAGAGGCCAGAAGAGGGCATCAGCTCTCCTGAACTTAGACTTATAGGCAGTTGTGAGTTGCCCAAAGTAGGTCGTGGGAACTATACTTGGGTCCTTGGCAAGAACAGCAAGTGCTACTTAGTCACCCAGCCCCTTCCTTTACTTTTTGAGACAGTCTCTTCCTATGTGGCCTGCCCAGGCTGGGCTAGAGCTCACAGTCCTCTTCCTGTCTCAGCCTCTGGAGTGAGACCATAGATGTCTGCTGCCATGCTTAGCTAGCTCAAGGCTTTTCTTTTCAAAGTCTTTCTACTTATGGGTACGGCAGTGAAGCTAAAGCACACATCAACATCACCACTGCAAAAAAATATAAAAAAGTGTAAACCATTCACTCAGCCTAAACAGTGAGTTTGGCCCTCTTTGGACCTTGCCAACTGATCGAAGCATTAGAAAGTAGGCGTATGCTGGGCTAACACCATCTGCCCATTCAGGGCCTACTCAACCAGAATCATTATTTTGGCAGGATCAGATATCTTATAGTACAATAAGCCTGCAAAGCACTTTTTTAAAATCAGGCTTGGTGGTCACATCTGCAATCCCAGCACTGTGATTACAGATGAAAGGGGTGGATTCAAGATCTAGGCCAGCCTGGGCTATTCCCGAGTAAGAAACTGTCTTTAAATTAAACATACATACACACACCACTATTTTAAAAATAAGCTCTATCAGCAAAATAAGCACATATAAAGTTGTTGAATCTGAAAGCAAACAGATTATAAAATATATTCTGGCATATATATGTATACATATATGTGTATAAATAGATAGTATATGGGGCTTAAAGGGCTGGGGAAAGTATATGTGCCAGGCTGGCCTTAAGTTCCGCAGGTAACTGAGAATGCCCTTCAACGTCTGACCCTCTGTCTTTGCTTGCTGAGGTCTACCACACCCAGATGCCAGGGATTCAACCCTGGGCCTCACATGTCCTCAGCAAGCACACCACCAACTTTCCCCAGCCCTTTAAGCCTAGGTATTTAAAGAACACTTTACTAGTTCCCAAGTATTCTTCTTTAGTATAAAAAAGTTCCTTTACATTAGGTCACAGAAAACAACAGAGGTAAACTAAACAGTAAATAAAAACACCGAGCAAAGAGAAATCCTGAAAAGAAACAGCTGAGTGCTACTCGGAACTTCCTCTAACACTGGCACGAAATCATCCTTTAAATATTTGTTCATTATTTTAAATTATATGTTTACATCTCTGTGTGGGGGTGTGCACCTAAGCACAAGTACCAACAAAGGCCAGAAGTATTGATTGGATGCCCTGCAGCTGGAGTTACGGGGTCTTGTGAGCCACCTGCAGTGGCTGGTAGGGATTGAACTTGGGTCCTCTTGAAATGCAGTCCATGCTCTCAACCACTGAGCAAACCCCTCCTCCTCAGTTTTTTGAGGCAGGGTTTATCTTTGTAGCTCTGGCTGTCCTGGAACTTGCTCTGTAGACCAGGCTGGCCTCGAACTCAGAAATCCGCCTGCCTCTGCCTCCTGAGTGCTGGGCTTAAAGGCACGCATTACTACCTCCCCCAGCTCTTATTTTAAGAAAAGCCAGCAAGCAGGCACTTTAGAAGGGAATCTGCTTGGGGTTGAATTAGCATTTAATACCCAGAAGGCTAGCTGAGAAGTCTCACAACTTGGAACAAAATCTACAGGCTTCTCTTTTCAGACTACACTAACAGAGATGGACGGCTAGTAGCTTTCTACTGGACAATTCAGAAAGCCAATTAGTAGCTTGACTCCTTATAGAGATGATGACGTCAAGACAATATTCAAAGACAGAATTTTCTCCAAAAATTACTTCTGGAAAAATTCTAGAATCTGGGGCTGGAGAGATGACTCAGCGGTTAAGAGCTCCAATTGCTCTTCCAGAGGTCCTGAGTTCAATTCCCAGCAACCGCATGGTGTCTCACAACCATCTGTAATGAGATTCAATGCCCTCTTCTGGTGTGTCTGAAGAGAGCAACAGTGTACTCACATACATAAAATAAATAAATCTTTAAAAAAAAAAAAATCTAGAATCCACTATAACTGTAATGGGCTCTTGGCTTAAAAATTCCCTGAAACTAGTCATCAATGAATAAGGCACATGTTGGCAG
Organism: Uromys caudimaculatus; assembly: GCA_028551405.1. Classification (NCBI taxonomy): domain Eukaryota; kingdom Metazoa; phylum Chordata; class Mammalia; order Rodentia; family Muridae; genus Uromys; species Uromys caudimaculatus. The sequence goes on along the minus strand of CM052714.1, from coordinate 15,100,952 downwards.
ACCTGAGGTCTTGAGTTCAATCCCCGGGACCCATGCGCTATGGCATGCATGTGACCGTGTTCATACATGCACAGTTACACACACATAAATACAATTTAAAAGTTAAATATTCTTCCTGCAATACACCTATAGTTCTTGGGCTCCTCAACAGGAGACACCTAAGAAGCTGTGGAACACACACTCAAGGGAAAAAAAAAAGAAAGGAAGGAAGAAACAAAGAAAGAAAGGAAGGGGGCTGGAGAGATGGCTCAGCGGTTAAGAGCACTGACTGCTCTTCCAGAGGTCCTTAGTTCAAATCCCAGCAACCAAATGGTGGCTCACAACCATCTGTAATGGAAATCCGATGCCCTCTTCTGGCGTGTCTGAAGACAGCTACAGTGTACTCACATACATGAAAATAAATCTTTAAAAAAAAAAAAAAAAAAAAAAGAAAGGAAGGAAGGAAGGAAGAAAAGAAGAAGGAAAGAAAGGAAGGAAGAAAGAAACTTAAAGGGCCCATTTACATCTCTCTTATTTAGGCCAAGAATAAACATGTTGGCTTATAAGAACACTTAGGAAAACGCCAATATAATGAGATAACAAAAGTTATCTCATCCTAAAGTAGGCTTTAGGGTGTTTGGCTGCTCATGAATCTCCCACAGCTAAAGAAGGGCTGGTATGCCAGGGCCAGTACTACATACATGTTGTTTTTCCTCTTTACTTCCTATTTGGTAAGTTTCCCCACTGCACAGAGTGAGCAGAAACTGACCATGTATTAGTTCTTTTCAATGGATTCTTTCTTCAAAAGCAAATACACAACGGGCTGAGATGAAGTTTAGAATCAGGGCATTCTCTCCAACCCAATGGTCTTAGACCTTGATTGACTACAACAATGGTCTACACAGAATAGCCAATTAAGAGGAGTTTAACTCAATACCTATAACTCATGTACCCTTGGAACTTCACTGTGGCTCACCTTCTTTGGGTCCATTAGAAGATAGGCAGGAGATCATGAGCTACCAAAAGCATGGTTCTTCAGAATCAAGGAGCAGACCACAGAAAGAACTTTCCAATCCAAAGCAAAGCGAAGTGAAACTGGGATCCTGCACTCAGGGTTCAGCAGGCGGGATCAGTATTCCCAGGCAGACTAAAGGCAAATACAGCCCCAGAGAGTAATCGATATAAACACCCCGCCCCAACTAAGGGGGAGGATGTCTATACACCACACATGCACAGGAAACAAAAAGTAAAAACATCCAAGCCGACCAGACGCTCTGCCATACGACAGACACTTCCCAGCCCTTAAACTTACTTGAAAGCATAAACAACTAGGTCTTGTTCACATGCTTGGCTATAAAATGTCGCCCCCTACGGGAATCAGTGACTTATAAGGGTTTCCCCAAGAGAAGCACGTGAGCACCTGCTATAGGTTAAACCTCCCTCCGCTGAGGTACTGCCAGCATCCCTGAATTTAGCTCCGTGCTTGCTAATGATTGCTGTTCTCTGCCCTACTCCAGAGTCTAAGCGGAGTGGTACCTTTTCTACAACGAAGCTGTGATCTGTGCCCGAGACAAAGGAAGCAACTTTGTAGAAAGGCTCAGGGAGGTCACCAGGGCGGGGCCCCACTCTTCCTGCCTGCCTGCGGGTGAGTGGGTGTCTCCCTCAGCTCCTCGTCGGTGGGTCTGCGCTACTCAGCTGTACCCGTCCTTCGAAAGAAATCGGTCTTGCTCCTTCTCTCAAGGCTTGGTTTGGACTTCCCCCACTCCATTTTCTCTATCGCTAACTTTAGTACAAGGTCTTTTGAAGAAGTACTTTAAAATGAAACAGGGAGACATTTCTGGAAACTTTCTGTGCGGGCAGCAATGGCAGAGAGCAGAGAGGAAGGCTGAAGCGAATACACTGAATTCTGACAGAGTCCCCACTAGCCATTCTGAAAAAAAGCACCCTCAAACTGGGCCCGGTCCACGGGGACCCTGACTCACCCTCACGGTAGGTGGCTGGCTATTCCTTCTCCTCCATAAGCCAGTCTTGACAGTCCAGGTTGGCTGCTTGGTGACCGAGATTCAAAAGCTGCCTGCCGAGCAAACAAACAAGGAGTGAACTGTGGCAGCAATGGTGTTCTCGCAGGCTGGGTGTCACTTACCAGCCTCATCAATAATGAAGGACTAATAAATAATCCATTGCAAAGAAAGGACCCTCCTATTGTCACCTCGTATTGCCCAGCACTTTACATCCATGGCGCCAGGTATAAACTGGATAAATTAAGTGAGGATTTAATTTTATTTACATTTTCTTTTGACCATTTATTTAGTTTAACATTGACTTGATTATTTATTTAGTGCGTGTGCCTGTGCCTGTGTGTGTGTGTGTGTGTGTGTGTGTGTGTGTGTGTGTGTGTGTGTGTATGTATGTACATGGCAAAGGGCTCATGTAGAAGTCAGAGGACAACTTGCCAGACTCAGGACTTCCTTCTACCATGTAGGTCTTGGGAATTAAACTCAAATAGTCAGACTTAGCAGCAAGCGCCTTTGCCCACTGACCTATCTCCTTGGCCCATACATTTTTATTGAATGGATGAATCAATATTTATACAAAGTGTTTTATTTACTTATTTCCTTCTGCGAGCTTTATTTATTTCCCTTGGTATGTTTGTTTGCTTGCTTTCTCTGTGTAACCTTGACTGTCCTGGAACTCGCTCTGTAGACCAGGCTGGCCTTGAACTTGTGTAGTCCTGGCTGGTTCTCAAACTTAACAACCCTGCTGCCTCAGTTCACTGAGCAATGAGATTCTAAATGTGAGCAACCATGCCCAGCTTCCAAAGTTTCATATGCAACATTTTCCTGTGCATTTTGAAGACGACTCAACATAAAAGTTAAGATTATCTTTCATTGTTAGAACATTTAATATTTTAATCCCTCTTCCATATGTGCCTGTGCACATGTGCACACACATAGACACACATGTTCACACACAGTGCTAGGGCTCAAATGCAGAGCCTTGTACATACAAGGCAAATGCTATACTCCTGAGTCACACCTTCACTGCCACCCTCTCCTCACAAATGTCCCGACTGTGTACTAGTTGCTATGTCAGTGGCAATCAATAAATGCCCTCTCTTTTTTGGTAATCAGATCAACACTGGTTTCCCCAGGTGATTATACCACCGTAAGAACTGTACGCTAAAGACAGAAATATATATACAGTTCTTTGAAAACCTAGTCTGGGTTTGGGGATATAGTCTGATAGTATCGTGCTTGCCTAGCAGGCACAGGACTCCAGGTTTAATCCCGCAGAGACATGACAAATAAGGTTAGTGCAGTAGACTTTCAGTATAGCATGCCACCAATATTTGCTATGTCCCACCCATGTGCTCCATATGTAGAAACGCAATGACAGCTTAGGTCCTTCTGTTCCCGGCAAAGGGTCATACTGTTAACTTTATTTATACTTCAGTTAGATATGTAAACACATAAATTCCTTGTAGAGATATGTGACTTTTTGCGTGCATATTCTCTATTTTTATAATTTTATTTTTTTCTGAAGAATGTTAACTTTTCTTTTTTTATATTTTTGTAATTTTAAAAGATGGTTTAATATTTATTTTTCCAAGACAGCCAGGGCTACATAGAAAGAACCTGTCTTTCAAACAATGACATCTATTTTATTTCATACTGTATGAGTGTTTATATCTGTGAACCACACACATACCTCATGCCCACAAATGCTAGAAAGGGGCACCAGATCCCCTGCACATGGTGTGACAGACAATTGTGAGTCACCATAGCAGGTGCTAAGGAGATTGCCAACCGTTTTTGTTGTTGCTGCTGCTGTTTTGTTCTGTGACTATTTTAGCTTTACATGTTTTTTTATGCATATGAATGCTTTGCACACATGTATGTAACATGTACCACATGTGTCCTACATGCCTGTCCACAAAAGTCCGAAGAGTGCACTGCATCCTTAGAACTGGACTTACAGATGTTTGTAAGCTACCATGTGAGTACTGGACATTGAAACATGGTCCTCTTCGAGAACCAGTGCTCTTTACCACTGAGCCATCTGTCCGACCCCTCTATCGTGTGTTTTGAGACAGAATCTCTTACTGAGCTATGGCTCGCCCGTTTGACAAGACTGGCTACCCAGCCAAGGCCCAGGGATCTTGTTTCTGTGGCTCTTTTTAGTTTTCTTTTTTCTTCAACCTACTGGTCCTGGGGATTGAACTCAGGTCTTTATGCTTATGAGGCAGGCACTCTGCCAAATGAGTCACCTCGCTAGCTCCAGGAGATACGTCTTTTAAGAAACCTCTAGAATATTTTTTCTCATGTACTCAGTTTCCCTTGTCCTCTGGCCTCTTTATAGGTATGGCTCCTGGAGGCCTCCCTTCTTTCTCATATCCTCTGTCTTTTCTGCCTTTTACTCTGTCTTCCCTTCATCCATTCCTTCCTAAGTGGTCACATCCAGGAAAAAATTCCCTTTACGGGATCAAAATCTTCAGAAGTTTGTCTCCATCTTTTATAGGAAGGACAACCCAGGCCCAATGAATGTGGACAGAGCTGGCTATTATTAGCTGTTTTTTTTTTCCAGACCTTATTAGACCTTAGTCTCCTGTCTGTGTTCCAAGAATATCACATTTTAAATTGTGTGTGTGTGTGTGTGTGTGTGTGCGCTCAAGCACGCACACATGTGCATGTGTTATGTACCTTGGAACATGTATAAAGGTCAGAGGTCAACTTGTGGTATCAGTTCTCTCCACTGTAGGAGTCCTGATGATCAAACTTAGGTTGTTAGATGTGGCTGGAATAACTTCAGCCCACTGAGCCATGCCACCGGCCCCATGGTGTTTGTCCATGTTTGTGTAAGTGCCTGCACATGTACGTACAGTTCTCCTCCTCTAGGGCTTCCTACTTTATTTCTTGAGACAGGGATTCTTCACGGAATATGGACTCATCGATTCAGAAAGACTAGCTGGCCAGTGAGCCTCAGGCCCCCTCCTGTGTCTCTTCCCAAAGCTAGGGTTACGGGCTTATGCCGCCACTCCTGGTTTCTTACATAGTGGCGGGGATCCACTCAGAGTCATCTCAGCTCCTCTTTCACCTTTGGTTTTGAGGTCAGCCTCATTCGCCCTTCGGGAGCACAGATATGTGGTACCACCTTGATTCCTTGAGCCATATATAATTACCTATGACCCAGCATCCCAAGACTGTCCCAGAACGAATGTCAAATGTGAGAATATTTCCTAGAGACAGACACATTGTTTCATCCTAAGAGAAAATTACCTGGATAGATATAAATGCCCCATTTACTCCAGGTTTGGTAACACTTAAAAAAAAAAAAAATGATTCTAGCAAATATATGGACCCAAAGTAGCTCAATTTCAAAGTAAGATTGTTCGTTTTGTTTTGTTTTGTTTTGTTTTTTTCGAGACAGGGTTTCTCTGTGCAGCCCTGGCTGTCCTGGAACTCACTCTGTAGACCAGGCTGGCCTCGAACTCAGAAATCCACATGCCTCTGCCTCCCGAGTGCTGAGATTAAAGGCGTGCGCCACCACCGCCCAGCCGAAACAGTATTTTCTATGTAGGACTGGCTGGCT
>CM052714.1:15019275-15094884 GCA_028551405.1 Uromys caudimaculatus | reverse complement strand
GAAACTTACTGTGTAGTCTAGACTAGCCTCAAAGTTGTAATGATTTCTGAGTATGGATTACAGGCTTAGGCTACCAGGCCTATAGGCATTGTAGGATATTGATCAAGTCCTCTAGCTTTTGATCCTAGTAGCATTCATCTATCTGTCTGTCTGTCTGTCTACCTACCTATCTACCTACCTACCCACCTATCCCTAGTGGTGACAAAAATATTTTCAAACATTAAATGTCCATCCCCTACCGCCACCCACATACACATTGAGAACACAGTGCAAGTCTGTAGAAAGGGATAGTAGTAGTAGCAGTCAGAGAAGCATAATAGTATAGCAGCTTTTAAACTTTAATGGCACACAAATGACATGAAGATGTTAATTAAACCTGGGTTTCTCTGTAGTCCTGGCTATCCTGGAACTGGAGCTGTAGAACAGGCTGGCCTTGAACTCACAAAGTAAGTGCCTCTGCCCTCCCAAATGCTGAGATCAAAGGCATGTGCCACCACTGCCCAGCTAAGATTGTTTTTAGACTATTTGTGTTAATTTGCTGGAGATTGTATCAGCCCTCCTCAGTTTGAGCCCACTCGTCTCCTGGGATTCTAGCTAGCTAGGGGATGCCAGGCTGTCCATGTCTCTTCCCGACAACTCCTGTTTGAGTCCAAAGGAGGTCGGGAAACTGGTGTTGCTTTGGAACCCACAAGAGTCCATCTAGACCGATACTGGATACACCAACAGAAAATCACTCCCAAGCCATGGCTGGGCAGACTCACCCCTAAGGATGGTTGCTGATATTGACAGAGACCAGTTGTGTTTATTGACTTGATTCAGCAGCCCAGGGAGTGTTATTGTGACATCAGAATACTGCACAGTAACAAAGCCAAGGGGAGATGGACAGGCTGAGTGGGAGTAGTAGGTGGAGACGTAGGCTAACATCTTCCTATATTTGAAGAACTCTTTGGCTCTAGGCTTGTGCCGAATCTTTTCCGTTAACACAGATAAAGCGCCAGTGCCTCTTGCAAGATGATTGATCAGGAAGTGTTGTAACTGATGCCAGTGTCTACAGCGCACTCAGCTGCACGTCATAAATAAAGAAAAGCAGCCTCCTAAGCGGAGTGTCACGGCTTTTATTTCTCTGAAAGGTTAGTATAGAGGTGAAGGAGGTACTACAGAAATCGTAGACTTGACAGGCTGAAAGGAGTGATGGAGCTCTCTTAGGCCAGCCCCGTGCCTGTGTATGAGTCTCTTCACTTTCCCTCTAAGTAAAAGATGTGCTGATTGGGCTTTATTCCATCTGGAGATGGAGATGTTTGATTCTGAGGTTGGGGTCAGGGGTAGAGGTGGTGGTGGTGATGGTGGTGGTGGTGGTGGTGGTGGTGGTGGTGGTGGTGGTGATGGTGGCGGTGGCGGTGGCGGTGGCAGTGGCAGTGGTGGTGGTGTGTGTGTAAACCCTGTTGCTAACAGGACAAAAGGTCACACCAGACAGTCCACGTTGGGCTACTACTACTCCCTGGTGAGCCTGGGGCACCTCTAGCATCCAGGAATTTCCACTTCAGGGAGATTTTATCAGATCTTACCCAGTGAGTTTTGGCTAGAAATTGTGCTGTTTTAGGCCTCTTTGTCTCTCTCTGTCTCTCTGCCTCTGCCTCTGTCTCTTTGTGTTTGTGTATGTGTGTCTCTGTGTATGCCAGAGGACAACCCTGAATGTTGTAGATGGTGGCTTTAAAATGTCTACACATTCTTCACAGTCTTCAAAAGGAAGAATCCACTTGTCTTCCCCATCAGCAGAGACAGACCTAAGAATTTTACTTCTAGTCAGGACTGGCTTAAACATGTGCTGTCTTAGGGTTTTACTGCTGTGAATAGACACCATAACCAAGGCAACTCTTATAAGGACAACATTTAATTGGGGCTGGCTTACAGGTTTAGAGGTTCAGTTCATTATCATCAAGGCAGGAACAGGGCAGCATCCAGGCAGGCATGGTGCAGGAGGAGCTGAGAGTTCTACATCTTCATCTGAAGGCTGCTGGTGGAAGACTCACTTTCAGGCAGTGAGGAGCCCATGCCCACAGTGACACACCCACTCCAACAAGACCACACCTCCTAATAGTGCCACTCTCTGGACCAAGCATATACAAACCATCACTTTCCACTCCCTGGCCCCCATAGGCTTGTTCAAACACATGAGTCTATGGGGGCCATACCTAAACATAGCATAATACAAAATACATTTAGTCCAACTTCCAAAATCCCCATAGTCTATAGCAACCTCAACAATGTTAAAAGTCCAAAGTTCAAGGTCTCTTCTGAGATTCATCCAATCACTTAACTGTAATTCCCAAAGCAAGACAGGAAACCAGCTGGACAAAGTCCAAACTCTGCATCTCCATGTCTGATGTCAAAGCAGTCTTCAGATCTCCAACTCCTTTTTTATCTTTGTTGACTGTAACAAACTTCTTTCTCTTGGGCTGGTTCCACTCCTTGTTAGCAGCTTTCCTCAACAGATAGCCCATAGCTCTGGCATCTCAAACATCTTGGGGTCTCCAAGGCAACTTCAATGTTATAGCTTCTTGTTTCAATGTCTGAGATTCACACATGAGCTTCTGGGCTCCTCCAAAGGGCTGGTGTAACTTCTCCAGCTTTGCCCTCTGTAGCACTCTAAGCTCAGGTTGATCCACTCCACTGCTACTGCTGTTCTTGGTGATCATCCCATGGTACTGGCATCTCCAAAACACTGGAGTCTTCCGCTCCAACCTAGCTTCACCAATAGCCTCTCATAGGCTCTCTTCATGGTGCCAAGCCTCAGATCCTTTGCATGATCCCTTCAGTCCTGGGCTGTCAATTGCAACTGAGGCTGCAGCTTCACCAATGGCCTTCCCTGGCCTCTCACAGTGCCAAGCCTTAGCTGCTCTTCATGACCTCTTCATGCCTTCAAAACCAGTACCATAGCCAGAGAGTGGTGGCACATGCCTTTAATCCTAGCACTTAGGAGGCAGAGGCAGGTGGATTTCTGAGTTCGAGGCCAGCCTGGTCTACAGAGTGAGTTCCATGACAGCCAGGGCTATACAGAGAAACCCTGTCTCGAAAAAACCAAAAAAAAAAAAAAAAAAAAAGGGGGGGGGGGGGGGGGGGGGGGTGAGGTTGGGAGGAGGAGACTTAACCATAGAACAAAGTCTATGATGGGCGTTTCTAAGACTTATTTTGTCAATGCAATTAATCTGAGTCTCTTTACCTTAGCCTCAGGCAGACTCTTAAGACAAGGGCAAAAAGTAGCCACATTCTTCACTAAAATACCACAAAACAGTCTCTAGGTCACATATGGAAATTCTTCACTGAAACCTCTTGGGCCAGGTCCGCACAATTCAAATCACTCTCAGTAACAAAGTCTTCCATATTTCTACTAGGATAGCCCATTATGCCCTATTTAAAGTATTCTACTGCTTTCCAAATCCAAAGTCCCCAAATCCACATTCTCCCAAACAAAAGCATGGTCAGGCCTATCACAGCAATACCCCAGTCCCTGGTACCAACTTTTGTTTTAGTGTTTTACTGTTCTGAACAGACACCATGACCCAGGCAACTCTTATAAGGACAACATTTAACTGGGGCTAGCTTACAGGTTCAGAGGTTCAGTCCATTGTCACAAGGCAGGAGTATGGTAGCATCTAGGCAGGCATGGCACAGGAGGAGCTGAGAGTTCTACATCTTCATCTGAAGGCTGCTAGCAGAATACTGGCTTCCAAGTAGTTAGGATGAAAGTCTTAAAGCCCATGCCAACAGTGACACGCCTACTCCAACAAAGCCACACCTCTTAATAGTGCCACTCCCTGGGCCAAGCATATACAAACCATCACATGTGCTTTCTACCATAAGGTCACAAAAGGCATCCTAGACTTCTGTGTGCTCTCTTAAGCTACTCACTCACTGCAGGGAAGTCACCTCTGTGGTGTGAGGACACCCAAGCACTACGCAGAGGTCTGCATGATGGGTAAACATAGCTTGCCAGCTGTGTGGGTGGACCATTCTAAAAGTAGATCCTCTTCCTCTCACACATTCCTTCAGAAAACTGAGGCTGACTGTAACCTCAGGAGGTACTGGACTCAGAACTTCTCAGACTTATAGACCTCTGAATTCTAGATCTGTAAAAAAACTGTGAGGGATGAGGCTGGGTTGAGAAGCAAACTTGCAGCATGCATGATACCCTGAGTTTGATCTCCAGCACCCAAAACACAGAAGGTGGTGGCACATGCATGCCCGTGATTCAGCACTTGGCAGGTGGAGACAGGAAGATCAGAGAAGTTCAAGACTATCCTTGGCTACACAGTGAATTTGGAGCCAGCCTAGGACACATGAAACCTTGTTTCAAACACAAAATGAGTAGTGTAAGGTGATGTTAATTGTTACATTGAGCCAATAACCTAAGGTTAATTCACCACATCACAGTCACTAATATACTTTATTGGTTATAAATGACCCAGCACAGCCGGGCAGTGCTGGCACACGCCTTTAATCCCAGCACCTGGGAGACAGAGGCAGGTGGATTTCTAAGTTTGAGGTCAGCCTGGTCTACAGAGTGAGTGCCAGGGCTACACAGAGAAACCCTGTCTCGAAAAACCAAACCAAACCAAACCAAACCAAACCAAACCAAACCAAACCAAACCAAACCAAACCAAACCAAACCAAACCAAACAAAACCCCAAATGACCCAGCACACACAAGGACTAGCAGAAAATGTGGATAAACTGGCATTGTCATATCTAAGCAGCCCTGAGACCAATCGGTAGGGAAGTTAGCTTTCACATCCGTATTACTGGGCAGTTTCTCTCAGTTAGGCAGTTGTTGTAGCTCAATATTCTAACTCTGGTGTTAACTAAGCAGGCTTGTTTTATTTGCGGTTAACCACAGGCTGCATAGATTATGCAAATTTAATGAGGGAGGGTTAGTTTAACCAACCACATAGAACTGTAGCTTTATTTGCTCACTTAAAACAATGATTATAAATTCAGGAAATGGGACAGGCAATGGTGGCACACTCCTTTAATCCAAGCACTTGGGAGGCAGAGGCAGAGGCAGGCAGATCTCTGCATTTGAGTCCAGCTTGGTCTATGGGGCAAGTTCCGGGACAGCCAGGGCTACACAGAGAAACCTATCTTGAAAAACAACGAGGACAACAAACCCACAAAAAACTAAACAAAGACAGGGTTTCTCTATGTAGCCCACCCTAGCTGTCCTGGAACTTGCTCAGTAGACCAGGCTGGCCTCAAACTCAGAGATCAGCCTGCCTCTGTCTGAGTGCTGAGCAGAAAGGTGTGTGCCACCGTAGGCAGCTTTTCTCTTTCTTCTTGAAACAAGGTCTCTGTAGCCCTAGCTCCCCAGAAGCTCACATGTATCCCAAACTGACCTACAACTGCAGCACTCTTTCTCCCTCGGGATCTCAGTGTGAGGATTACAAGAGCAAGCCATCAGACCTGGATCATTTTGTCAGGAAGATCTCAGGCAAGTGAGCAGGCTCAGTGTGTGAAGGCATTTGTCACCAAGACTGAGGACCCGAGTTTAAGCCTAGAACCTCCAGGGTAGAAAGAGGAAAGTGACTTCTGCAAGCTGCTCTCAGACTTCTACACAGATGCTGTAGCATACATGAATACACATATACACATAAATATAAAAATGAAATCAGTATCTCCATGACTTGACTTGGGCAGGAGGTCAGGAGATGAAGCCCTAAATAAGTGATTAAATTGTCGTAAACATCATTTCCGGGTGTTCAAATCTTTACTCCCAGGGGAGACAGATATAGAAAGATCTGTGAGTTCCAGGACAACCAGGACTAAACAGAGAGACAAACTTGTTTCTTGTTTCTGTCTCAAGAAAACAAACAAAAATCTAAATAGTTCAAGGTATTAGGGGTCAGTTGGTTAATATTATGATAAACCAAACCCAACTTCTTAAAAATTCAGTTTACATCCTGATCACAGCCCTTCCCTCTCTTCCCAGCCTCCCCCCATAGCTTCTCCCTCCATCCACCCTCCCTTCTCCTCCAAGAAGGGGGAAGCCCTCCCTGGGTTTCAACCCACCCTGGCACCTCAGGTCACTGCAGGACTAGGCACAGCCTCTCCCACCGAGGCCAGACAAGGCAGCCCAGTTAGGGGAAACAGGATCCACAGGCAGGCAACAGAGTGAGGGACAGACCCTGTAACAGTTTTTGGGGGACCTGCATGAAGACTAAGCTGCACTTCTGCTCCATATATGCGTGCATGTACGTGTGTGTGTGTGTGTGTGTGTGTGTGTGTGTGTGTGTGTGTGTGTGTGTGTGTGTGTCTGGGTCTGGGTCTGGGTCTGGGTCTAGCCCGTGTATGCTCTTTGGTTGGTGGTTCAGTCTCTGGGAGCCCCCAAGGGTCCAGGTTAGTTGACTCTGGTGTTCTTTCTTTGTGTGGAGCCTCTATCCCCTCCAGGTCCCTCAATCCTTCCCCCAACTCTTCGACAAGACTCCCTGAGCTCTGCCTAATGCCAAACCAACGTTTTAATCGCCAAGGTATTTATATCATTTCTCAGAAACTCTTTCCAAACTCACCTTTTTAACCTTTACTTCTCACAAGTACAGGTGAGAATTCCTAAAGAAGCTGTGTCTGCAGCTGGACGGCTGCTTGGAATTTTAGGAATGTTGCAGTTACCAACATTCCTAAGACTAGTCCAAAGGCTAGGCTAGTTACCTTATCGTGGGCTAGTGTTAGTCCTCTGCAACAGACATTCCTTGTCCACCTCTGAGTCTTAACCAACATCCCGTGACTAACAGATAAGTTTTTTAGAAATCTATTCACAAACCACTAGCTTCTACCATCCCAGAAGCTAAGAATGCCATCAGAGAGCATCTTAGAGCTATAGAAAAGCTCTCCCATCTTGCTGTACCCAACTCTTTGATACACTCACCAAAGTATTTTAAACTTACCTTGATTTATGACTTTCTCTGTTCTGTAAAACTTCACAAAATGACCTTCATGCTGGAACATGGAATTGGGGTAACCTACATCTGTGTTCCCAGGCCATGGTCACTCAAATGGCTCCAGAATAAACTATCCCTTATTCCCTTTAAGATGAGAGCAGTCGTTTATTGCATCAATACAATATTCTATATACAACTGTCCTATTAATTAGTATCCCAGCATCTTCATCAACAGGGCCTGTGAAGGATTCCAGAGTTCCCATTCTTAGCATGAGAAACCCCCCAAGATAGCAGCTATTGCCTGTGGGTTCTGGTTATAATGACTGAGGCACAGCCTGGCATCTGGAACCTACAGTCTTCTACATGAGGACAGTCTGCAAGGATACAAGCACCCAATGAGCCTCCAGGTGAGAAAGAATTGTTTTACCAAGAACACACAGTGGTGGATAAATGTCTCAGATCTGAGGGTGTGCATGCATGCATGTGTGTGTGTATGTGTGTGAAGAAGTTAGATCACACCTGTACACATCTTATTCTGGAAACAATTGGTTCCCCTTTCCCTCCCTTCAGAGGATTAGAGACAATGACAAGCAGGTTCAGTTTAGTCTTTGGGCTTTTGTTTCACTCAGACCCCTGCTTCTATCCAACTCCTGCTGTTTCCTGGCACCTTCTGGATTTGTCTCCCCACAGGCAAGAGGAGACAGTAAACTTCGGACCTCTACTGAAGATGCCGTTGCGGTTGGAACTGGCTGGCTTTCTTTTGGCTAGGAGAAAACCTGACGTGAACTGTGTACATTGTAATTAAGTGTTTTGTTTTGGTTTTTGAGGTTTGGTCTTACTATGCAGTCCTGGGTCCCTCTGAAGTTGCTATGATTCTCCTACCTCTGCTTCCCAAGCGCCAGGACTATGCATATGTGTTGCCATGGGTGTTTTAGCTTTTTCTTCTTGAATTTTAATCTGGGAGATGGCTGTACATTACAGAAAGATGCATGTCACTGATTCTATAGAAGTTCGGACTGAAAAATCAAAAAAGTTTCTTATCCAATTGTGTGCCAGAATCATACGCTTGTTGGCACTTACTCCAAACGGCAGTAAGAATTCTGGCTCAATCACATCTTTAAAGACCCTTTTGTTACACAACCAGAAAGCTTTTTACATAAATAAAGTTTAATCACATAAATAGGTGATTAGTTGTCTCCCTAGTTTTGTTCTGAGGCTTGAACAGTGTCTTTTGTTTGTTTGTTTGTTTTTTGTTTTGTTTTTTTTTGTTTTTTGTTTTTTGTTTGTTTCGAGACAGGGTTTCTCTGTGTAGCCCTGGCTGTCCTGGAACTCACTCTGTAGACCAGGCTGGCCTCGGACTCAGAAATCCACCTGTCTCTACCTCCCAAGTGCTGGGATTAAACGTGTGCCCGGCAAACAGTGTCTTTTAAAAGTAATTATTGCTTGGTGTATTGGCAGGCTTCTCCACCTGCATCCCAGCTCCTGAAGTAACAACTCCTGAGATGCCTAGGCTACAAGTTTTGGCTCATTCCCTGACTAGCTTGTAACTTCAGTAACCCACTTATTGTGTTCTGTGAGTGCCACATGACTGTTACCTCTGCTAAGTTTCATGCATCTCCTCAGACATTTGTCTGTCTCCTCAAAGTTAGGGGTGAATCTTTTTTTTTTTTTTTTTTTTTGAGACAGGGTTTCTCTGTATAGCTCTAGCTGTCCTGGAACTCACTCTGTAGACCAGGCTGGCCTCGAACTCAGAAATCCGCCTGCCTCTGCCTCCCGAGTGCTGGGATTAAAGGCGTGCGCCACCAACGCCCGGCTATGGGGTGAATCTTCTTCTAAGCCTGACTCCATCCCAGAGTTCCTCTCTTCCTACCGGAACTCCGACCTCCTATTTCCTGTCTTAGCTAACAGGCTGTCAGAGTTTTATTGACAGGTTATATTTCCATATAGTACACAAGAGATTCTTTTTAAAACTTGGGGCAGTATAATTTATTAGTATCTGTCCTTAATGAATTTTAAAGATATTTTTATAATCAATTGTTTTTCCCGTAAGTCAATGCTGCCATGCCTGACCTTCTACGGGGATGCTGGGAATCTGAACTTGGGCCTTCTTGCTTCAACAGCAAGTACTTCCCGAGTGAGCTATCTCCCAAGCGCTGAAACTGTTGGGTTATCACTGTGTAGGATCACATAGCTGTTTCCTTTCCTCAGCCTACTGTATACAGTTTGAGTTTCCCATTCCCTTGGTTTGTTCACTCCTGGAAGTCCACATAAGGCATTTGTTATCGGGCTCCATTTCCTGGAAACTTCAAAAAAGCTGTTTTCCTACAAAGACTCTGCAAGGGCATCTTCAGCACGGGTCCACAGGTCCAAGGTCTGCTTGGAGACATTTCATGTCCTCACTGTCCCAGAAGGCCCCTGGCTTGCTGTTACGTCAGCAGCCTGTCATTATCACACCACACACTGCTGTGTCCTATAGCTGCCCTCGGCAGGTACAGCCCTTCCAGATCGTGCTACCCGGCAGAAGACAGAGGGAAGAGGCCAGCCAGATACGTAGGCTGAAACCCAGCTTTGCTGAGACGATCACCAATGGCTCTCCATTAACCAACACTTAGTAAAGTCTGGTACCCACAGCGCCTGTGCCATCAGATGAGACCAAAGTAAACGTCAAATGTATCCAGGGCAGCGCCTGGCTGACACGAAGCCCTCAATAAACGAATAAATGTTAGCAGGGTTTTTCACAGCATAGCTGTGTATACGTTCACAAAGACAGTGAATTGGACCTGAATCTAATGGCAGTATGTAGGTGTGCAGCCTACAAGACAACGGCGTGTCATTCCTCAGACATTGTTCACCTGTTTTTTGAGACAGAATCTCTCACTGTCTGGGATTCACTGCTTAGACTAAGCTTGTTGGCCCCCGAGCCAGGACCCACCTTTCCCTGCACCCAGCATCGTGCTCGGCTTTCATAGGTTTTTCTTTATCAAATATGGGTTCTGGGAATGGAACTTGGGCCCTCATTCTTGCACAGGCGACAGTTCGGCCACTGAGCTCTCATCCCACACCATGGTAGCGTTAAGAACAGACGATCACCACTTTGAACTCTGAATTAGACAGTTTGTATTCTAAAACACACACAAATCTGTACCAATTAAATACAATAAAGTTGAAAGGGGATATAAATTACAGTTTTTGTTTTAGACAGATGATAGTAAAATATTACCGTCGGCTTACTATACACACAAAACAGCAGCTTGTCAACAGAATCTCCCATATCTCCCTTGCCAACGCTAAGAACTTTAAAAACAAATACAGCAGGCTGCACACATGCTCTCTCACAACACACGTGTAGCTGTACACAGAGGTCCATTGTACAGGCATCTACAGAGTAAGTACATAAAATATATTTGTAAAATTTTCCACACACGATCCTACAATGTCTCTCTTTGCAGGATACTTGAAAATGAAAAAAAAAAAAAGAAAAAAAGAAAAAGAAAAAGACAACGGAGAGGTTCAACGTTTAATCCCCCTCAAACAAGATGACATGCAAACCTATGAACTTGATAGCTCAGTCCTTCTCATCAGCATTTTCCAGAGTCAAGCAAAATGACAAACCCACACCACAAGAGAATCTAGTGATCTGAAACAGAGTGATAAAGAAGCCGCAAATCAAGACTTTTCCCCAAGTCTCAGTACATGGTTATGTTGCTGGTTGTAACACTGCCCGGGCACTCCGCCTGCTCGGACAGGTGGACAGGACGTGGTAAATGCTAGGATGGAGTGAGAGCCCCATGTCAACGGTCAATATCAAGTCAGTAGTTCCAGGCTAGGTGGAAGACCAAAGGTTACGCTGTGCGATTTCTCAGTGTGCTTAGGAGAGGGGACAAGGACCAGGGCAGCACGTGGCTTGGTAGCCAAGGGAAGTATGGCACCAGACTGGAGTGAGATTATATACTCATACAAAACAAGAGTGGACAGCAAGGACGTTCAGTCTCCTGGAAGTTCTTTGGTTATAAAGAACAGTGCCTGCAATCTTTTCTATAGAGAGGGATTTAGAACCTCATACTCACTAATATAAACCATGCTTTTCATCTGCTGTGTCAAAGCAGTCATTCGGGTCGCTTGGTAACAAAGTCCAGTACCTTGTGATTTTTGACAACTCATCTATCTGCCTTTTAGTGTGCAGATATGTCTCTGAACAGACATACCATAGATACACAATTCATATACATAATATATATTATTTATAAAAGAGATCAGAGCACTGACTCCAGAGTCTGCAGGAAGAACTGATTAAAAATGTACAAGGATAAAGTTTGAATCTGTGGAGGTCTTTGCACAGTGGGAACACGTGCGAAGTGTTAATGAAAATACTGCCACATAGGTAAGCCGAATCTCGGCTCCTTTCTGGAAACAGCGGGGACTGTGATTCGCCATGGGACAAAGTGCTGCTTCTCCTACTGGGGAGAGGAAGTGCAGGACTCCCCCATGCTGGTCTGAGGTTGAGCTGGGTCACAGCTGTCTGAAGACGGAGCAGCACAGACTGTCCCAGGATGGGACCGATGAACAAAGCTGTCGAGCTGTGGCCTGGAGAGGCATGGCCGTCCCTTACCGAGTGGCTGTGGTTTCCTGGAATACAGAGGCCTGTGAGTCCAAGCTCCTTGTCCCCATGTCCCCACCCACATAGGGCCCACCCTCCAGGGGACTTTCTGAAGGGTCAGACCAGACTGAATTCATTATGGAATCTCAGGTGAAACTTCTGTGGGAAGCAACCCCTGTTCTAAGTAATTCCAGGGTTTAAACAGAAACGTAGAAGGTGTTTCCAAACTGACTTTTGATTTCCTTTTTATTTCCCCCAGGTACTTGGCACTGAACCTAGGACCTCATGCATGCTAGGCAAACACTATACCACTGTACCACGGAGCTACATTCTTAGCCCTTCTGGCAGCTCTTATTGTGTACACATGTATATACACGTGTACTTCGTGTATCTGTGCATGAGAAAGCCAGAGGAGGGTACCAATCCCCAGACAGGCCTTAACTGGTGAACTTGAAGCTCACCAGTTCAGACAGGCCAGCTGGCCAGCAAACTGGGGGACATCCAGTCTCTACCAGAAACACTGGGATTAAGGCCCCACATGGCCATGCCCAGCTTTTTTATGGGTGCTGTGGATTCGAGTTCCAACACTCACGCATAGATATCAGGAGTTTTTACCCTTGGCCATGTCTCCAGCTCTCAGATAAGACTTGTATTGTCAAAACAGCTTTTTAATATCATCATATGGACTAGGATTATAGCTTATGGGTGGAACAGTTGCCTGGCATTCAAGAGGCCCTAGGTCCAATTCGTAGCACTGCAAATACCATGTACTCAGGTGTTAGTGGCGGTAAGAGTCTGGTGTCCTGTGTCTTCCTCAGTTGAACTTCACCTGGTTTTTTCAGACACAGTCTCACGGTGAAGCCCTCACTGGCCTGAAACTCAATATGTAGACCAGGCTGGCCTCCAACTCACAAGAGATCTGCCTGCCTCTGCTTCCAGGGTGCTGGAGTTAAAGGTGTGCTCCTCCAGCACATCTGACTTTTTAAGTGGGTGCTGGGTACTGAAAGCCAATTCCTATGCTAATGTATCGGGCACTTTTCCAGCCCAGCCATCGCTCCAGACACAAAGAATTCCTTTTGAAGAAAAAGAATTGCCAGTCAAGTGTGTTTGTATGTACTTTTTGTCCCAGAGCTTGGGAGCAGAAGCAGGTGGATCTTGGTGAATTTGAGACCAGCCTGATTAACATCTCTCACTCTGTAGTCCTGGCTGGTCTTGAACCCTAGGCAGTACTGTCTTAGCCTCCTGAGTAGTGGGATTTCAGATATGGCCGCCACCCCTGGTTTATACGACCTGTTTAAACCAAGCTCTTCGCATGGACTCAATATTCTATGATCTTTCACATGGAAATGTCCGTATTGCGTTCTGACCCATCAGGGCAACAACCCAAGAAAGTCAACATCCTCTCTTTTCTCTTCAACAGGCTTCTCATGGTGTGAGCCAGGGACATTCTACCTCCTCTGAAGTTACCCCTAGGGCTTGTGACAACTTCAGGTCCCCTGCTATACTGCTAATGCAGCTGAACCTTGGGCTTGGTGCAATTCCTGATGGGTTCATTTGGCTTCTCCAGAGTCCCCCAGTGAATATTTAGGGGTGAGAAGAAAATCCAATTCAGATTTAACAGGTTCATCAAAACAAACAGGGCTGGGGCTGTAGCTGGTGATCACCTAGCGTATGTGTAGCCCTGGCTTCCATCTCTAGCATGGTCTAAACCGTAATCCCAGCATGGGACAGGTAGAGGCAGGGGGATCAGAAGTTCAAGTTTATCCCAGAAAGCAGGGAGTTTAAGATCAGCCTGGGCTAGAGACCCTGTTTCAAACAAAAGAAAACAAAACAAAATGAAAGAAGAAAGAGAAATCAGACGGGTTTTCCGATCAGTGTGAGGGACATGGAAGACCTGACACAAATTCACATTTGCTTGCAAGAACAAAGGTGAACAGTGAGTTTCTTAGTCTGTGTTCCTAGCCGCTAGCACTCTTACACAGACAGGGGAGGCCTTTCCTGACCTTAACAGACCCTTCCTCTTATCCATGAATTCTGCTTCAAGATTGTAATCTAGCATTCTGGAGGCAGAGGCAGGGAGTCTCTGCATTCCAGAGTCTCAGTCACACAGGTCTCAGGGCACCTTCTGAGGGCTGGCTCAGAAGGCATTGGTAGTGTCAGTGTCTCTGCAGAGTGGGAAGTGGCACCACTCGTGTGGCTGACCCACTTTCCTTCACCAAGAGTTGGTGCTGCTTTCCTGTCTGGTAAACTCTGTTTTGCTGAGCCCTGATGATCCTGTAGCTTACATAAGCGTGGGATTAAAGAGGAAATGAGAGGAGAAGAAATGGGGATTCTTAGGAACAGAGTGCTTAGAAGTTGGAAATCTAGCTACATAGTTTGTGTTTCCCTAATGAAGCCCATTTTGTTCCAGTACTGTAAACCATCAATGGAGAGCATCCGAAACTCAAGGTTGAATTGTGCTCTGCACATCTCCATCCAAGGGCACCAATATATATATATACACACACACATATATATATACACATACACACATATATATGTATATATATATATATATATATATACACATACATATATATGTGTGTGTGTGTGTGTGTATGTATGTATATATATATATATATATATATATATATATATATATATATATATATATATATATATATATATATGGGTTTTTTTTTTTTTTTTTTCCCAGAGACAAGGTCTCACTATGTAGCTCTGGCTGTTTTGGAACTATGTCAACCTGGCTACCCTCCAACTCACAGAGAACCATCTGCCTCCCAAGTGCTGGGATTAAAGGCATCCATCACCACCGCCCAGCTACTGATAATGTTTTGTGGTGCTGGGGACACAACCCCAAGTCTTGCCCATGCTAGGTAAATACTCTCCCGAACACACACCTGTGCATGCCACGAGGAAGGTGAGGTCATGTGACTGTCTTCCTCTGTCCCTATCCTCTACCTTACTTTGTTACTGTAGTTATCATTTTGTTTGCTTGTTTTGAGATAAGATCTTACTTATTATGTATCTATGTCCATACATAGATCAGGTTGGCTTTGGATTTACAGAGATCCACCTGTCTCTGCCTCCAGAGTGCAGAGATTAATGGCGTGCCCTACCACACTCAGCTAGCCACCTTAATCTTTGAGACAGGACCTCAGTGAACAAGGAGCTAGGATGTTTCTAGCGCTGACCCATCTGTCAACCAACCCATTTTCCAAGGAAAGCAGCAGCAACAACAAAAACTAACTACTATGCATCTGCTGGGATTCCCAGTGCAGAGCGGTTCTCCCACAGCAGGTGAGCAGGATGGTGGAGCTTGCTCAGCAGCAGACCCATCTTGCTAATTATAAACATCAGATGAAGCTCTCCTGCAAATCTCACTGTGATGAGAAGGTTCCTGTGGGCTGCGGTCCGGCAAGCTGTGGAACTCGGAACAGAAAAGGGAGTGCCTCTGGGAGGGATTACCTGGTGGTTCTCTATCGTGGAATGCAGCTGGTCAGCATCTGGGGCTCCTTCTGGGATACCTTTATGGTCTGTTTCATTTGTTAGATCCCTCCTACTGGAGGGCTCTCCTACAGAACAATCTGCCAAGCCATCGAAGTCTTTGCCATCAGACACACCCATGAACTCTGTGAAGGAATGGTCCTCCAAAATGTTTGTAGTGTGTTCTATCGTCACCTCTCCTGGGCAGAATTCTCTGGCTTGGTGGCCATCTTTGCTGGGGCCTGCATCCAGTTCTGAACATGAAGCAGTCCTGCACGGCATTCTGGGATTTTCCTCAGGGATGCTCTGGGGTGATGGGCTCCCCTTGGGTAAGGCACTGTTTTCCTTGAGTGGCACGGTGATTGTCTTATCCTTCCCTAAGCCTCTTTCTACTTCTGTGAGCTCTTGGTTTGAAGCTGGTCTGACGTCAGGTGCAAGTGATGGTCCCGGGTGCTCACTGCACTCTGCCTCTTTTGTTGAGATGGCTAGCTGGTCTGAGCTGTCGCTGGAAGGGACTGCCATGTCAGACAGAGTGGCATTGGAGGCACTGTGGGAGAAGTAGCCACTGGTGAGGCTGCTGGTGGTCGGGCTACGAGACACTGCTTTCTCCAAGGCTCTTGAGTCTGTCAGGTCCACTTTAGAAGACGACCACTCCCTGTTCTCCAGGCTGGCGTTGTAAACACTGAAGTCAGCAAACTCCACGGGCACATAAGGCTGTGCATGCAGCAGCTTTCTGCTGAGAGCTTCCAGCTCATTTTCCTCCTCTTCGGAGTCCTACAGAACGGAAGCGGGAGCCAGCCATTAGCACCTTAGAGCAACTGTCTGAGACATATTTCACTCTGCTAGGAAAGGGATCCCAAGCCCATTTCCTCCCCCGCCACTTTCCTTCTTTCTGTTTGTTTTATGTAGTTAGTTCATGGCTGGCTTTGAATTCATTAGGTAGACAGGCCTTGACTGCCTGATGTTCCTCCCTCTACCTCTGAGAACAGGGAATTATGGGTGTGCACCACCAGACCTAGCCTCTCTTTCTTAAGTCTGGTCAAGTCTTGTCATCTCTGGCAGTAAATTATCTTATTCTCAGAGACCAGTGATTAGGCACACACTGTTGCCTAGCAGGGATGTGTTTATTTCTTCTGGGTTCACTCAACACTCAGCTGAAGGCCATCCACCTCCAGTTTAAGAATAGGAACTGGACTGAAGGGCAAATGCCTCAGTCAGGGAAGCAGAGGCATGGCCTGAGGCAGAGGAGTGGGCTTCTTTGTTTCCTCTGACAATCTTCAACTCAAGGAAGCTGAGTGCAGAGATTCAGGTCATCTGTGACTATTTCTGAACTCATTTATGAGGCTGGTGAAAGGCCCAGAACTCGCACTCAGTGTTTCACTAAATCCTGTACCACTGAAGCATGCTAACAGCTCATCAATTAGTGCTTTCCTTGGTCTAAGAGAAGCAGAGGTTTGGCTAGAACACAAGAAAGAGAGAGAGTGAAGATAAAGAGAATTACATAGTTGGGAACTTGGCGAAGATTGTGTGAATACAAAAGTTGGTATCAACTCGGCCTCTGCCAGCAAGGGATACATTTATTTGGTTTAAAAAAATTTTTTTTTAATAAATATTTAAAATCTGTTTAAATCTATTGATTTTACGTTATGTGAGTGTATGGATGTCTGCAAGTATGTCTGTTTACCGTGTCAGTGCTTGCTGCCTAAGGAGCCAGAAGAGGACACTGCCTGCCCTGGAACTGGGATCATGGGTGGTGTAAGCTGCCATATGGGAACTGAACTGGGGTCTCCCGTAAGAGCCACAAGTGCTCTTAACTGCTCAGCTGTCTCTCCAGCCCTGTATTTTATAAATATTGTCCATGATATTTTAAAAAGCATTATTTATTAACTAATTTATGTATTCATGGATATATTTATGCATGCATGTATGAAAGCGTGTGTGTGTGTGTGTGTGTGTGTGTGTATGTGTATATAGAGTGTGTTTGCCCTTGCATGTCTCAGCACATATATGGAAGTCAGAGGACAACTTGAGGAAGTTGGTTTTCTCTTTCTACAGTGAGTCCCAGGGATCAAACTCACGTTGTCAGACTTGACAACAAGTACCTCACCGGTTGAGCCTTCGTGCCAGCCTGGTACTTTTTCATATGAGGTGGAAAAATAATTGACACTTTCTAAAAATAATTTTAAGCTAATTTCCTACATACCCAACAACCCAACAGATATCACTTTAAACCTGTACACGAGTGCGTGGACACACACACACACACACACACACACACACACACACACACACACACACTCACACAATTAGTTTTTTGAAACCAGGTCTTTTTTTGTAGCCAGATTGGCCTAGAAATCAGTACGTAGCCCACCCCTGGCTTTGGAACTGTGGCAATCCTCTTGCCTGAGCCTCCTGAAGGCCAGGATTACGCCACCACGCCCATCATGCGACCTGCGACTTAAGACAAGACTTTTCCTTCAGGGATAACCAACAAGCTTCTTCTGCATGCCTGCCTTTGTCTGGAGGGTTGGGAATATTGATGCTGAGTGATAAGGGACAGGTTTTTCCGGCAGCATGGTATGCCTCTGAGACCTGTTCTCTGGACAGTCCTGAACTCTTAACTTAGAAACTTCAAAAATAGCTTTATTTCCTCCCCCTCCTCAAAATGTCACTGCAACCTTAACTAAATAACTGTAGAGAGCCAGAACCCAAACACCCGCCTTCCTTGCTAAGAATGCATATGGGGTGGGTCCATTATTTAGATGAGGAAAAGGGGGAGGTCACAAAAAATGTGGCAGATGGCTATTCATAAATAAATATAAATTTCATCTGTTAAATTTTGTTTTTTGTTTTTTCGTTTTTTCGAGACAGGGTTTCTCTGTATAGCCCTGGCTGTCCTGGAACTCACTCTATAGACCAGGTTGGCATCGAACTCAGAAATCTGCCTGCCTCTGCCTCCCAAGTGCTGAGATTAAATGTGTGCGCCACCACTGCCTGGCACAAAACAAAATTTTTGACAAGGAAATACTCACTTTGCTCTTGTATCTTTTTTGTCTGTTTTCTTTTGAGACAGGTTTGACTGTCCAGCCCTGGCTGACCTATAAGTTGCTACATAGACTGGTCTTGCACTCACAGAGATCAGCCTGACTCTACTTCCTCAAGGTTGAAATTAAAGGTGTGTATCATCAGACTCAGCTACTGCCCTTATGTCCCAATTGTTAGATGCTTTTAAAATTAGGTAACTTCTTCCTTCCTTCCTTCCTTCCTTCCTTCCTTCCTTCCTTCCTTCCTTCCTTCCTTCCTTCCTTCCTTCCTTCTTTCCTTTCCTTCCTTCCTTCCTGTCTTTCTTTCAAAGTCGGGCCAGTGACACAGCTCAGTGGGTAAAGGTGCTTGCTGCCAAGCCTGAGGACCTGAGTTCAATCCCTGGAATCCACAAGTCGAAGCTTTTTGAGAACTAATTGCTGCAAGTTGTCCTCTCATCTCCACGTGTGCTCTGGCATGTGTACACTACATACATGCAATGCACATACAACTAAATCAATGTAATACATTTTTACTTTAAAAACTGGTGGTTGTAGTTTGAATGAGTTTGTAGTTTGAAAACAGCAGTGTTGTAGTTTGAATGACAATGGCCTCTATAGGCTCATCCAATTGAACACTTGATCCTCAGTTGGTGAAACTGTGTGGGAAGGACTGGGGGTGTAGTTTTGTAGAGGAGGTGTGTCACCAGGGGCCAACTCTGAGGTTTCAAAAGTCTCATGACATTTGTAACTTTTTTTTTTTTTTTTTTTGGTTTTTCGAGACAGGGTTTCTCTGTGTAGCCCTGGCTGTCCTGGAACTCACTCTGTAGACCAGGCTGGCCTCGAACTCAGAAATCCACCTGCCTCTGCCTCCCAAGTGCTGGGACTAAAGGCGTGTGCCACCACTGCCAGGCTTGTCTCATGACATTTGAAGCTAGTTCTTTCTACCTCATGCTTGAGGTCTGAGATGTAAGCTCTCTGCTCTTCCTGCCTTATGTCTTGTCTTTATGTTGCCGGTAGGGATCCTAACTCTCTAAACCCGTAAACCCAATCAAACGTTTTCTTTTATAAGTTGCCTTGATCCTGGTTCTTTATCATAGCAATAGAAAAAGTGACTAGTACAGGCTGGGAGGAGTGTAGCTCTCTTGGTGAAGGAGGACTCATCAGCACATGCGAGGCACCGAATTTCATCACTAGCATTATGAAAACATAAAGCAAACAAAAACAAAAGAGCCATGTAAATGGTATGGCATGTTCTTCCTCTGGGCTGTATGTCGATAAAAAACAAAACAAAACAAAAACAAAAAACAGAGGCTGCCTGGTCTACAGAGTGAGTTCCAGGACAGCCAGGGCTACACAGAGAAACCCTGTCACGAAAAACAAAAAACAAAAAACAAAAACAACAACAACAAAATTATTCCTAAAGGCTGAGAATGACCTGGGGAAACCTGAAGGACCCATGAACTCTAGGAGATGAAGTTCACATAGGACACAGGCTAACAGGATAAGGACAGCTTATGTCAGAAAACAAAACCAAGTTCCTCAGTCAGCAATGTTTTCTAACATTTAAAAGGACACTAAAAGCTTGAGAAACGCTTTCAAGGAGGAAAAAAAAAAAGGTTTCTGGCTCACAGTGCACAATGGGGGACTTTACTTAGATGGAATATAGTAAAGTGTGATCATTTAACACCAAACCTTAAAGGACAAAGAGCTTAAGAGCAAAAAAAGGTCACAACCCGACCCAAACATGGAACATGGGGTCAAACTCTGTTTCTCTGTAGCCCTCACCTTTATGAGTTTATCCCCCCCTAACTTACGAAGGTGATTTTTATCCATAGACAAAACACTTTGATTTTTAAAAGAGAGGGACTAAAGTGAACATAATTTCTGCAGCCACTACAGTCAGCTTGTGGAGGGTTGCCAGAAATGGCTCCCAGCACTTCTACGCATTGTCCCAGGGGCTCTGAGGCAGAGCTCAGATCTGCACTCAGTTATGCTGAAGGATGTGGATTTTTATCTTATACTTCCATTAACCAGGACTTGGGGCAAACTGCTCAATCATTCCAGACCTTTGTTTCTTCCGTGAAATGAGAGGAGAAAGCCATGTTGCCTATGCAAGACCAAAGGCGGTATTGTGGTTGACTTTCTTATTGCTATTCCCTAAACCTCAAAGACAAGCTCAAAGCTGCTGTAGTGGTGTCCGCGTGTTATCCCAGCTACTTGGGAGGCTGAGGCAAGAGGATTGCAAGTCTGGGGTCTGCCTGGGCTACATAGTGAGACAGCCCGGGAAACTTAGCAAGAATTTGTTTCAAAACAATAAAAAAATTAAAGGGCAAAGGATATGACTCAGGGACGGAGAGCTTGCCTGATACAAGCCCTGGGTTCAATATCCTGTACTTCGATACGGGATAAAAATAAAAGACTGAATAAAATATGCTGTTTTTTTTTTTTTAATCTTGTTTATACAGGATAAGGCATATACCTGTATATCTTTCTAAGTGATCAGACATCCAAGCTACAAGAGTCAGACATAGCCAAGTTTGGTGGCATAAGCCTGCAATCGTGTACTCAAGTGGCTGAGGCAGGAGAATTGCAAGTTAAAGGCCATCCTGGGCTCCATAGTGAGACCCCGTCTCAAAAAACAAAGAAACAAAATAAAACAACAAAAAGGAAGGAAATAGCTTATGTCAATTTATGAGAGGGGAAGTAAAATGAAAGCTTCCCCAAGAAAATAAGAATCTCAGCTCAAACAAGCAAGCCACTTAGACTATCACAACATTCCGGAAAACCGCCAAACAGAACAAAGTAGTGCAACGGCCCCAGACGCAGTGCGCATGCGCAGCAGGCATGCGCAGCAGTTGTGCCTCCAAGGCCAGCAGAGGCAGCTTTCTGAAGTCAGATTCCCGCAACAAAAAGGTACCATTCAACCCTGCCCAGCATCCGCACATGATGCATTTGGTCACACAGAGCCCAAGTGCTGCTCAAGATGTCTTGGGTCAAGAGAATCTGGTGCGGTCCTCTACTCTGCCTGCTGAGATGGGCTTTGTTTTATGCTCTTTAAAGGAAAGGCAGGAACGTAACCATGGGGAAGCTGGGTGAACTGCACATCTGCGTGCTGGATTGCATTTAGAAGAGGCTCCTGGCAGCCTCTGGAGGTTATTAGAGCAAAATAAATGGTCTAATTCGTGTCTACACAACCCAAGGATGGGTCAGTGTCAGTCAGCCAACAGACTCTCTCAGACACACATTCTGACAACCTGAGGGGTAAAGGCACAGACACTGGCCGTCTTAGTGCACCCAGTGATTTTCCTACACTCAGAGAGGGGATGGTGAGGTTACGTGGGGATGACTCTTTAACACAATGCAGGTGAAGGAGCAGTCCCTGGCATGTCACCCTCTTCCGCATGAGAAGCTACAGCAGGCAAACAGAACTTAGGAACAGGAGTGGATAAGGAAGGGGATGTCTTTTCTTCCTCCCCTGTTAGGAATGCAGAGTCACTGCTTTAGGATCTAGCTGCAGCTCTGAATACAGATGAGTGGCTCACTGCAGCACCAGCTGAAGATGTAGTCAGTGTCTGCGCAGCGTGTGGTGCAGCTAACAGATCTCACACTCGTGTACCGTGAACGGGCCTGACACTGTTGGGCTGGGAAAGCGACTCCCCACACTGCTCAGGACAGCAGATCATAGGCAGTAATGAACATCAAATAGCCCCCTCTTGCCCAGGCTGGGACCCCGGCCCCCCCCCCCCCCCCAAGCCTTGGAAGGCACAGGAGAGTGAAAGCCACGATTCTTCCCAGGCTTCCAAACCTACAGGTTAAAAAAAAAAAATTGGTTTTAAATTGAAAAGTACCAGGGACCATGGTGTTTGAAAAATGGCATTTCATATGCTTTGTTTTATTTTATTCATTTTTTTGGAGACAGCTCACTCTACAGCCCAGGCTGGCCTTGAACTTTCAATCTCAGGTATGAGCCACCCCTCCCAGCACTTGGAACCATGCTGGAGACTAAGGTCTTGCAGGCAGAGTTCTACCTTACTTGTGCTGAGCAACACGGATTCGCCACACTAAAAGCCAGGCTGAGGACAACCGGGTTGGAACGTGTTTTGTCAGGTAGGTAAACAGAAGCTGCTGGTACTGGAGGGAGGGAGATGAGGAGGGAAGAGGAAGGGGCAGAGCGGCTACAAACTACACAGATATCTTGGTAGCAGCAACACAAGAAAGCTCTCAAACACACCCACAACTAAGTGCAGGGTTACTTACGCCAAGTAACTGCAATTCCTCTAGGTAGATTAACTTCAGAATCTGGGCAATGCGCACAGACACATTAGAGAGATTTTGGTATTAGTTAAACTGATCTTGCTGTTATGCTTTTCTTTATAATGGCCAGAGCCATCAAAGGTGCTTCCCCCCACTAGCTTCGAAACTTAAGATGATGTGGAAATGAGTTAAATAAAATAGAAAGAACACTTAGAGAGGGGGAAAAAAAATCACAGTTCAAGGTTACATTCATGCAAAACGGCATTAGCGAGAGCCACATTTCGTTTGTGAAGTCAGGGCTGAAAGCATTTGGAAGGAGGATTGGGAAAGGTTTCCAACCCACCACCGGGCGACATGACAGAAACATTCCAGAACTTACAATCTTCTTCTCGGGTTTGCTATTGTGTTCTACTGGCATGCTGCTGCCATTGCTTCCTGGGGGTACAATGCAGCCAGGGTTATGTGCCTGGGATGAAGACATGCTCTGCAAAGGTTAAGACACACAGATGCATCACACACAAGAGACGGTCACAGCCAACATATCTACCAAGTACATGCATGTTAGAAATAGCAACACCACCACTTTTATTACATGTGAGTGACACAGCAGCCAATGTTACGGGTCAGAGTTAAACTACTGGTAAGATCTGCCTAGAGTGCACATGTCCTGTGACAGGCACATCATTAGTTTTATCAACAAGTGGATAGATACATAGAGACCTGTTACGGTTTCAAAATGCCTACCGGGCATCTCCTTCTCTCTTGAAAGATAAAAAAGACCAAAAAAATCATTGATCCAGAGAAGTCAAACCAGTAATAATCAAAACCTCCTGCCATAGCCCTGCATGCTTGAGAGAAAGGCTTCTGAGAATGGGCTTCACAGAGTGACGTAACACATGCATGATCGCATGCAGCGTCCAACACGCGACCGCAAACCACTGCTCTCTGGAGACTGCAGCGTTCCGATCGGTCCCGCACAGTAGAGGGAAGGCAAGCATTTACCTCTTGGCTTAGGAGAGGTCTGGCTTCCAGGGCCCTCCTTTTCTTATGCTCTTCTTTCACAGGCATTAGGGGTTTGAAGAACTTTGGTGGCTGAGGAGAGAACGCTTTGAAAGGGCTGACTGTTAAGGTGTGAGGATTCTCTGATGGACAGCCTGAGGAATACAAAGAGCGCATGAGTTTTCAGAGAGCCGAGCGTGCTCACAGGCACACCGAAGGCCAGGACATTACCTAGGGTAGGTCCCCAGCTCAATTCCACTTAATACTGATCACATCAAGACGGGGCTAGCCTCATCAATGCAGACAGACATGGATGAGTTCACAGCTGACTGGGCTAAGCTGGAAGAAGCAGGCTCACTAGGCGGATGCCTCTGAATGGTGTTTCGTCCCTGGATTCTCCTCTCGCTCTTCTTTTTTGAGGAGTGAAGCATTCACCATCACAGCCCCTTACCACTCTGGTGTTCTGCTCTGCCTCTGCTCCACAGCATGAAGCAAGCAGACCCTTGATCCAGACCTTTGAAGTCGTGAGTCCAAACAAACCTTTCTTAAGTGAATTTTTCTCAGGTAGTTGCTCATAGCAATGGACAGTAAACACCCCCAGCCATGGTGCTATCTGATACAACAGCAAAATCAGTATGTGAACATTTAGTTCAGCCTTCCAACAGATGACGGAAGAGGGATACAGCAAGTAAGTGAGACGGCCAAGGAGGTAGACGCTTGCTACCAAACCTGACAACCTGAATGGATTTTAATCCACGTGGTGGAAAGAGAGAATTAACTTCCCCAGATTGTCCTGTGACCTCGACATGTCTGCTGTGACATACACCCCCAACGCCTTCACACTTATGCAATATGAGTGAAATAAATGTAGTAATAAAATAGAATCAATTAAATCTATAGCCACAAACAAGTACAAAAGGGCTGCTGAGCGAGAAATGATCAGCGATAAAAAGGTATCAGATCCCCTGGGGTTGGAGTTGTAGATGGCTTTCAGGAGCCATGTTGGTGCTAGGATCAAACCTGGGTCTTCCGAGACAGGGCCTGTGCTCTTAACCACCAAGCCTTCTCTCCAGCCCCTCAACTCTTCGCAAGATCCAGCTTAAGCTCCACCTCTCAGACTAATTCCAGCTCAAGCTGACTTTCCACCTCTGAATTCCTAAGATCTTTATAATCTTTGTATATATTCTGACATTTACCACCAAATGTATTTGCTATATCTTATTTCCATGGTGAAATATATATATAATATATATTTTATATATAATATATATTTTATATATATAATAAAATATATTATATATTATACATATCATATATTTTCTATATAATATATTATATATTATACATATTATATGTTATATATGTATTATATATATATATATAATATATGTATTCCCCCTTCAAGACAGGGCTTTTCTGAGTAGTCATGCAGTCCAGGCTAGGCTCAAACAGATCTTAGCCTGTCAGGATTAAAGGCGTGCACCACCACGCCCAGCTCCAATGGTTATATTTCAAAGGCAAACAGAAGCTCACTAGGTATATTCAGTAGATGAATATTTCATGTGTTTTCTCTTATGTCCCTTTCTCCTTGGGCTATGTGGCCATGGAAGACTATATTGGTCTCATGCCCTGTCTGGCCTTTGTCTTCTGTTCTCTTTCCGACTCCTACTATACTGATTCTTGATTCTTGGTAAAGTACAAATGGTTGATTCTCATTTCCATGGACTGTGGGTCTCTTTATTGCACAGGGAGACTGTGTGTTTACATAGCAGTTTTGACACTGACCCAGTTCATTTCTGCTTTCATTTATGAACCTGTGATAGGTTTCCTTGAACATTTGAGTATAAAAAAGACGAGATAGGTAAATACTCTTTTGGTTAAGAAAACTGAATGAGATCACGTATGACTCAGAACAAGGTCAGAACACGATAAATTGAATAGTGAGTTGGAGAATTCAAATCCCATACAAAAAGTATTCTTATTGGCTGGAGAAGGAGCACACTGAGCATGCCTGAGGCTCTTGCTTTGATCCCCAGCACCACGTACGCACACGCGCGACTATTATTTTTATATGTTGGACGCACAGCAAAAGGGAGTCCAGTGAGTGAACATGAGGCACTCCAGTTTAAGGAGACGGTTCTGAGCATCTGCATAAGTGGGATTTGGCTTCACAGCCCAGCTAAAGAGGAATATCACCAAAGGCAATCTTGCCACCATTACCTTCTTTGCTCCTGCGAGGCGAGTCCCTGGGTAAAGTCCCATAGCATGCGACATCTTGGTAACTGGAGCTGTAGTCAGACACGTCTAACTGGTTCTCCGGCCAGCCCTGCAATGTAAAAATATAGGCCAACTTCAATGAAGTCACTTGAAAAAAATGTGAAAAGCAGCCTGGATTTCAGTTTCTTCTCGCTTCCCTTCCCCCCTCCTCTGTTTCTCCTTTTTTTTTGAGACAGGGTCTGTCTGTGTAGTCCTTTCTGGCCTCAAACTCAGAGATCCATATGCTTTTGCCTCCTAAGTCCTGGGACTAATGGTATGTACTACTATACCCAACACTTGTATATATAAAAAAATATATTTATATAATATATAATACATTAAATATGTATTATTAAATATATTAACATATTAAATAGTTATTTATTTATTTATACTTATTCACTTTACATCCTGCTCACTGCCCCCTCCCCATAATTTTTTTAAAGTGGCATATGTGCCCCCCAATTTTTAAAACTACTTTTATCACAAAACATCTCAAACATATCTAATGATGATTATACCATGATTAAAACAAATACCACTAAAACCAGAATGAACAAATGTTAACTTTTTATTATATTTTAAGATTTAATAAAATTCTACACAGTAATGATATTTTGTTTTGTTTTGTTTTTAGGAGATAGGTTCTCATTACGGAGTCCTGGGTGGCCTCAAACCCACAGAGATCTGCCTGCCTCTGTCTGCCGAGGGCTGGGATTCAAGGACTAGCCACCATGCCATCTGGGAGACCACCTTTGAAGTCCCACGTAGCTCCCATCTACCTCCTTCCCTCCCTAGGGCCGTTGCTTGTGTTCCTCTGACACACATGTGCAGTGACTGGGTAACTTAAGGTCAGGATAAAGCACTTTTCATGAAGATGACCTTCTAGTCATAAGCCTGCCTGGACAGCACACACGCTGGGGCTGACCACTACAAACTAGATGGTATGTTTATCTGACATACGCCTGAGATTATGAACTCTGAAGAGCCACAGACGCTGGCTCCAACAGGGGAAACTCTCGCAGGAACTCATTCACAGTCTTAGGAGCTGCTGCCTTTAAGGACTAAAGTTTAAGTTTCTCAAGCATGTCAACAAAAATTGTAAGCACAGGGGCTGGAGGGATGGCTCAGTGGTTAAACGCAGGACCTGGGTTTTGCTCCCTGTACCCACAAGTAGATTTTCAGCCATCTGTCACCTCCACTCTAGGGGCTCCAAGGTCCTCCTCTGCCCTCTGTGGGCACTGCATGAATACACTGCACAGACATACATGGAGACAAACACATGCATAAAATAAGATCTTTAACACACACACACACCTGAATACACAGTATCTGCTGAGAACTTAGTGCTGATGTGCACTTTATACCCACCTTATCGTCTTCGTCGAAGCCAGAGAGATCTGGCCGGCTAGAGGAGACCTGTGAGAGACGAATATTTTACCAACATGATTCACGTATTCAGTGATCATCTGGTTCTTTTGAAACAGGTTTCACCCTGGCCCTTGCTAGCCTTGGACTTGTAGTCTTCCTCCTCTGTGTCCTGAGTGCTGGGGTTACAGGCATGCACCATGTACGCTTACTCATTTCCTTTTTATTTTATAAATATATTGGCACAGATAGAAACCTTGTGACCGTCTTCCCTTGCTCCTGCTTTCTCTCTCCAGGTACCATGACTACTCTCAAACTGGGGCTTATTACTTTCACACGTTTCTATAGTTATATGAGGACATATGCCAATAAATGATAAACAGTACTAATTTGCACATTTTACACTTTGTAGGTGCTCTATTACTATTCATGGTATTTTATAGTGTAATGATTCTGGTTCCAGTTTTTCTACTGATGGCTATCTAGGCCGCTTCTAATATATATATATATATTTTTTTTTGGTTTTTCGAAACAGGGTTTCTCTGTATAGCCCTGGCTGTCCTGGAACTCACTCTGTAGACCAGGCTGGCCTCAAACTCAGAAATCCGCCTGCCTCTGCCTCCCAAGTGCTGGGATTAAAGGTGTGCGCCAGAACTGCCCGGCTCGCTTCTAATATTTTAAAATGATTTTTTTATTTAACATTTGTGTGTGCGTGTTTGTGCGTGTCTATGTATACCTCTCCTTCCACCTTCCAGGTCCTGGGATTGATCTTGGGTCACAAGGCTTAGCAGCAAGTGTCCTCATCTGCTGATCTGTCTTGTTATCCTGCTTCTAATTTGTGTTTTCAGTTACAAAGTACCTATGATCCTAGTTCTTAGGGAGGCTGAGGCAGGAGGATTATGAATTTGAGGTCAGCCTTGGTTACTTAGTGGGACTGATTAGAAACCCAAAGACAACATGTTGAGACAGATCTTCTGCCATCTCTGTGCACTGTGGCTGCGTCCTCACACCCTGGGCTCAGGATTATTACTCTCTTTTTCTGTTCTGTTTTTGTTTTATGGGATACCACCTCACTAAGGTAGACCAGACTGGCCTCAAGCTGCAATCCTCCTGCCTTAAAATTATGTTAAGAGTTTAGGACGATTTGAAAAAGTCCTATCAAAGGGAGAGAGAGAGAGAGAGAGAGAGAGAGAGAGAGAGAGAGAGAGAGGGAGGGAGGGAGGGAGGGAGGGAGAGAGGGAGAGAGGGAGAGAGGGAGAGAGAGAGAGAGGGAGAGGGATAGATATCTGGTTTTTATTTGTTTTTGCTTTTTAGTTGCTTCTCTCTGGTGACATTTTTCCTGTAAAGTTTGCCACATTTGGGACACTGCTAACTGAATCCCTAAATTCTCATTTAGTATTTCTTTTCTTTCTTGTTTTCTTTTCCTTTTTCTTTTTTTCTGTTTGGTCTTTTTCATGATAGGGTTCTTTTGTATAGCCCTGGCTCTCCTTGCTCTTTAGACCAGGCTAGCCTCAAATTCACAGAGATCTGTCTGCCTTTGCCCTCCCCAAGTGCTGGAATTAAAGGTGTGTGCCACCCCCCCCCCCTCCAGCTTAGTATTTCTTTTTTGGTGGGGGGAGGTATTCTCTTTGAATATTATTATCTAAATCTAGAGGCTTGATCTGATGCTTACTCAACCCTTGCAAACAATAGCTTTCCAAGTGTTTTGTCTTTATTTTATGCTTCCATTCAGGGTATATGTACATCCACGTACACCAAATAAATGATCAGGATACCTCCTTTTTTATTTTAGACTAGTACACAGCCCTGGCTGGCCTAACTTAGCCCACTGAGGGCTGTGATTACAGTGTGCACCACTGTACCCAGATCTATTTTTAAACTCTTCTTAATATAAGTTATATACATTTCTGAACATTTTTACTACATTTATTGTGCGTGTGCGTGTGCCTGTGTGTGTGAGTGCGTGTGTGTGTATGTGTGCCTGTGTGTGTGAGTGCGTGTGTGTGTATGTGTGCCTGTGTGTGTGTGCGTGAGTGTGTGTCTCCTCTTCCTTTGTAGTACTGTTAGTACTGAGGACTCAAGCATACACTAGGTAAGTGCTCTACCGCTGACCTATACCCTCAGCCTGGGAGAATGCTTTCAGTTTATAACTCATGAGTCTCTCATTTCCTATCTCCTATGTGGAAGTGTAGTGTAGCGTGTGTATATGTGCGTGTGCATGTGTGCCTGTCTATACTCACCCATGTAGAGGGCAGAGTTTGACTTCCAGTGTCGTCTTCTGTTGTTTTCCACCTTACGTTTTATGAGACAGGGTCTCTGAACTCACTACTTGCCACTGGTGGCTAGTCTGGCTGGCCTGCGCACTCCAGAGACCTACCTGCCCTGCACCCCTGTTACCAGGTTTACACGAGCACACCCCAATGCCAGGCTTTTATATGGGTGCTAGAGATCCGAACGCAGGTCCTCGGGCTTGTGTGGCAGCCCTTTACACACAGGCAGTTATGGCTCTCAGCCTGTGGTTGCTGGGAATTGGTATTTCCTTTGGTTTGGTATATATAACCCCCTTGAGACTGAACGACCCTTTCACAAGGGTCATGTATCAGATATCCTGCATATCAGATATTTACACTATGATTCATAACTAGCAAAATTACAGGTATGGAGTAGCAACAGAAATAATGCTGTGGTTGGGGTCAGTACACATGAGGAACTGTATCAAAGGGTCGCAGCGTGAGAAGGCTGAGAACCGCTGGCTTAAGGGTTCATCCAACCCCTGTTATGTGCTTCTAATGCTTGCATTGTGTTCAGGAGTAACCTGAAGGGTACTGAGTGCTGTGTCTTCCTTCATTCTGCTCTTTATACTAATCTGCTCCTGCCTCCCTGCAGCTGGAAGAGGCTCTGCCCTTAGGGGTGCCCCTTCTAGCTCTGGGTGCCCTGTTCCCACCATGTAAGCTCGAACTTCATGTGGTCTCAGATCCTCCACCCCCAAATCTCGGAGTAAGTCACATGAGCAGCAGGACCCTGCCAGCGTGCACTCACGTTGTGAACGTTGGGTGTACTGAGGCTTCTCCGAATGTGCCTTGTTTTGGTGGAGAGCGCTTCCTTCACCGTGACAGCCTGTAAACACAGCAAAGCAAAGATAACAGCTATGACTGTCTCGTACGGCTATAAACTGAACGTGTGTTTATTTTAGAAGACTCAGAAAACACAAATATAAAAACCACTTCAACTGTACACACAGAGAAATCAATATTTCTAAGACTGGCACTGTGACCACATGTGTTTAAAACAATAAAACAAAGAAAGAAAGAAAGAAAGAAAGAAAGAAAGAAAGAAAGAAAGAAAGAAAGAAAGAAAGAAAGAAAGAAAGAGAGAGAGAAAGAAAGAGAGAAAGAGAGAAAGAGAAATTCAATCTTTTAAATACATTAAAAATTGAAAACACAAACAAGGGAAGCTGCTGAGCTGAAGGCATGCTATGAACTGATGCAAGTGTGCAGAAAAACATAGCAAAGACGCCCTAAGAGGTGATGCTGTTGGGTTTTTCTTGTGTCCTGATTTCAGTATGTTCTACACCAAAAGGAGACTGTTTTGAAAAACACCAACTGCACCTCTCTAGTCACCCAGTGCACTGTCAGGTCGGCTCCGGTTCCAAAGGAACGAGGAGCACACGTTACACATCTGCATTGTTTATTATATTTTCTGATATGGAGGATCTCATGTAGCCTAGGTCAGGCTTGGACTCATGTATCCAAAGATAACTGAACTTCTGAGCCTCCTGCCTCCATCTTGAAAATGCTGAGATTACAAGTGTTCATGACCACCATGCCCAGTTCAGGCGGTAGTAGAGTTCAGACCCAGGTTCTCAAGCATGCTGGGCAAACACTCTACCCAACTCTGATGCATTACTTTAAATCACACAGCACTCTGGCAGCTTAGATGCCTAAACACTGGGAATGTAGGGATAAAATGTGGTTCAACATAAGGACCTTGGAGTCCATCTACGTGGCCGATACATGGCTTTAGGCCACTGCCTTGCTGGGTAACTTCTCCTGGCCTCAGTTTTCTCTTTGGAAAAAGGAATTACAGCAGAACTTCCACCCAAGGGTAATCTTGACCATTGAGCCACATAATGTGCTTACATCATTTGAACACAGTGCTTCGGGGCTTAGTGTGGCAGCACATACATGTAATCTAGTACTTGAGAGCGGAGGCAAAGGGCAGCTACATGTTGGAGACCAGACTAGTGCACATATTGAGTCCTAATCCAGGCAGGTCTCCAGGACAAGATCCTTTATCAAAACAAACAAACACATACACCACACATCACACACCCACACCCACCTCACAGCACACACACATACAACACACATGTACAACATACACACCACACACACAAACAACACATATGTACACACATTATACACATATAACACATTACACACAAACATGCACATGTACTATATATATATATATATATATATATATATATATATACACACACATATATATATCTCACACAAAACACACACACACACACACACACCAGAGTCCTTTCACTAAGGAAATGGTTACCCAAGCCCTCCTCTGAGTGGGGAAAGCTGGCAACAGCATCCTCAGGACTAGACAGTCAACTACTCACCTGGCGGAGCCGCTCCAGACTCAGGATGTTCTCGACCTGCAGCACACCCCGAGTGTACTTCTCGATGTATGTCTCCCCATCTAAAGTGCCCTCGTTCTCACTCCGCGCAGCCAGGAGGGCCAGGGTTTCCCGGTCCTCGATCTCCTCAGTCGCCTAAAGGCACAGAAAAGAGGCGACTGTTTTTCTGTGAATGGCGGCTCAGGAAGTGTTGCCACGTGCTCTCTGAGAGCCAGCGCTCCCCGTGCACTCTCGCTGACATCAGAAGCAGCAGGTGTTACCTTTGGGATGTTGGATACAATCTCATAGGTCACGCCACAGGAGTAACAGATATTGATCAGCGATATTCGTCTCTTCAAACTCTGGGTGAAACTCTGGTAGAAAAGGAAAGCTGGGTTAAACTGTGGGACAAATCAAGGCAAACATTCTGCAAGCTGGAGAAGTATTAAATTATTCAAATTGTATAGATACTTTCAACAAAACAAAAAATGGAAAACAAAAAACCAAAACCCCTGAACTTAAAAACAGCTGGGCATGGTAGCTCACATCTAAAAATCCCAGTATGTGGGAAGCTGAGGCAGGAGGATTCTTTTTCAGTTTCAAAGCTCATCTGGGTCACACAGTGAATGCAATGGTTTGAGGGCAGTCTGTGCTACTGAATGAAACCCTGTCTCAAGTAACTAACTAAATAAAGTAAGAAAAGAAAAAGGGCAGAAAATAAACAAAAAACCTAAACCGAACATTTAAACTTAGAAATCCGACTCTGGTTGGCAAGATGGCCGTGTGAATAGAAGCATCAGCTCCCTGCCTGGTGACCGGAGTCTGACCCCACGAGCCACACTGTGAGAGTGTGCCGACTCCTCTGAGCAGACCTCCAACTTCCACACAAGGCTCACAGCACACTAGTGCAAACACACGCTAAACAAATACATAAGCGTAATAAAACTCTTCTAAGACATCTCATCCCAGCCTGGTGTAGTGATGCCCACCTTTAATCCCAGCACTCAGGGGCACGTCTGTGAGCTCAAGACTTCACATCTCTGGTGGCACGGTGACCACCAGCCAAGCCTACCCAGGGAGGCCATCAAGGGCAGAAGCATAACCATGATTTGGGGTCAGGCAGGCAGAGGTGTGGCATCCCCAGCTAACTGCCCTTCATCTCTCCAGGGTTTTGCCAGCTGTTCTAGGACAGTCTGAAGATCACAGGGAAGCCAGTTTTGCAGATAGCACCTCTGCCATGGAGTTTGGCAAAGCAATGAGTCCGCCTTGCCAATAACATGACTGGGTCTCCGATATCAGCTGTTACCAGCATAGTTAGCTAAAGCTGCTGCCTGCAAATACTGCAGTTCTTTTGAAAGAAAAGGTTCATTTTATTTGTCTGTGTGTCTGTCTGTATGTGCATGTGTGTGGGGGTGCCTGAGGAGGGCAGAAGAGGGCGTCAGATCCCCTGGAGCTGGAGTCAGACCCATGTAAGTCATCTGACACAGGTACTGGGAAGCAAATTCTCTAGATGGGTAGCAAGCGCTCCTAACCACTGAGCCATGCCTCCGGCCCGAAAGACTGTGGACATCCTAACCAGTGAATGTGGTAAGGCTAGCCTTTCCTTCTGGGGACTACATCTGGCCACCACGGTCATGGGTTCTACCACTGCTGTCTACCGGGGTTACAAAACATGACGTGACACAGAGGAGAAAGTTGCGCCCTTGGACGCTTTATGGCAAGTCAGTCCTGTCACTACCTGCTTGTTATAAATATTGGCTGCAATCCGCTTCCGCAACACTAACTCCATGGCGGCCGGGTGGCTGAGCTGAACGGTGGTCTTCACAATCAGGTAGATCCTTTCGTTCTGCGGTGTGACCCGGTTCAGGTGAAGAGAGTCGTGCACCGAGGAGTCCCAGGAGGCTGTGGCTGAAACCTGGGAGTAGCAGAAAGTTGGGGGACAGAGATAAGCATCCTTAGGTGGAGCAGTTTACAAGACATCCCAGAGAAAGACAATCAATCCTACTTGCTGTTGTCAAACAGACTTCATCCTTTGTCTGTTTGGAATGGTGACATTTGTTCAGTGCCCTGCGTCCCTTTTTCCCAGAGCTGACCACAGCCGTTTATTGGGCTGACGGAGGCTTGTGCTCCTGTGAAGACTCCGAGAGAGCCCCGGGGGTAAATTACCTCGTCATCACTGTGCTTTACAACGGGCAGGTAGAAAAACTGGCTGCCGTGCTCCTTGGGCAGGATGGAGTTCACACCCGACGCGTGGGGGCCCACCAGCTGCTCATTGGCACTGAGGTCATCCGCTGACCAAGGTCAAGGCACAGGATGAAAACAGAGCAAAGAAAGTCAGATTGTAAGCAGCACTGACATTGTAAAATATGCCTTTTAAATTAATTTTTCCACTTTGTACTTTATTGTTTATTACTTGGGAAAAAAATGAGCCTAAAAAGTAATGGGTTTCATGATAGCATTTTCTCCTGTGACCCTGCTTGTTGGTTTCCCCCTGTCCCCTCCCTCCTGCTGTCATGTCACATGACACGTAGTCTATTACCTTCTCTTCCTCTCCCTACCTTGAGATCTCTCTTCTCATGATGCTCTTTCTAGCCCTTGCCCCACCCCCTTTACCTCACATAATATGAATTTTAAAAACGTGATGGTTCAGGGTCTGAATTCAAGAACTTATGCAGATTAAACACAGGCTCCATCACTGGGCTACGCCTCAGCCCCGAAATACACATAGGGTGGATAAAGTGTATTCATGGCTTTGTTTATTCTTTTATTTCATATCCTGAAATTGAAATAGATACTCAAAGATTCATAATAGCTATTATTGTTTTGAAATACAACTACGTTAGTCAAAAAAGTTCCCTTGGAAGCTTCCTGTAAGACAGAGCATCCTCCATGTGTTATCTTACTACCTACCCTCTACCCAAATACGTTCCCTAAACATGGAGATTTTTTTCTAGTTTCAAATATTAAGTTTATTGTCCAACTTAAACTCATATTAACCTCATCTATCTATCTATCTATCTATCTATCTATCTATCTATCTATCTATCTATCTATCTATCTATCCATCCATCCATCCATCCATCCATCCATCCATCCATCATTTATTTTTGAGACAAGGTCTATGCAGCCCTAGCCATCCTGGAATTCACTTTGCAGACCAGGCTGGCCTCAAACTGATAGAGATCCACCTCCCTCAGCCTCCTGTGTGCTACCGCGCCTGCCTCCTTTCCCATCTATGAATTCTACTTAAGAGTTCATACAGATGGGACTTGGCTTCTAAAGCACCTTGAAGACCATTGCATCTTCCAACTCAAGAGCAATGTTACCCTTTTTAGTCTTGGAGGCTGAGCCTACTAGGCAACTGCTCTATTACCAAGCTAAATACCTAACCTGTCCCCTTAAGAGTTTATTTATTGATATGCAGGCCAGTGTCTACGTGCAGATTCATGTGTGCCACTGCACGTGTGTAGACATCGGAGGACAGCTCCTGGGAGTTAGTTCTCTCCTACTGTGCAACGCCTGGGGTCACGCTCAGGTAGTCGGGCTCCTACGCACATGCCTCTACCTGATGAGCTATATTGGACCCCACCCCTACACATAAACACAAACACTTTTACTTTGAGACAGACTCTAAGTTACCCTGGCTGGCCCGGAAGTTTTTATCTTCTTGTCTTAGCTGCTCAAGTAGCTTGGAGAATGCCAGACCCCAAAACCATACTGGGTGGTGGTGGAGAATAGTCTGAGCTTATGGTCTTATGCATGCTAGCCTAGTGATCTATTGTTGAGCTAATACTCTCAGCTCCAGAACAGCTCTCAGTGCACGGTGAGTGCACGGTCATTTATGGTCCTGCTGGGGGTTGAGGGCTGAGAGCACTAGTCAGACATGCAACTCCTCAGCCCTTGTCAAGCTTGACACAGAATCTCCAGGGCTAGTCCCTTTGCAGGTTAAATTGGTCACTGATATCTCAGACCACATGCTTTGTGTTCTTGTTTTCAAAGTCCTGGCTGCTTCGTGTGAGCATCTCTCCTCCAGAGACCATACGCCATGCTTATACATGTGACTGAAGCCACACTATCACCTAGTTTGTCTTATCTGTAATTGCCAAAGCAATTTATGCACCAAAATACCACAAGTCTGAGGAGACAACGATCTTAGTTGAGTTTGATAATGGTGGGATGGCTAAGTGCCTACTTACCATTCAGATCCAGGAAGAGAACCGGTATGTGTGTCTCCATCCCAGGAGGTGGGACCCTAAATCCAACGGCAAAGTTTAAACGTAAGAATATGTGTGTTTTATATTGTGTTGATTAACAAAGTACTGCAGAGCCATGGGGACAGAAGGGACGGCCCACTGTGGGGTTGTGAACCAACACCCCCGTACCCCCATACCGTAACAGTTCTTTATTATGTTTATTTTATTGTGTATGTGTCTCTGTGTGTGAGGGGACACACACACCGTGGCCGAGGACAACTTGAGGAGTCTGTCTCTCCTTCTACCATGTGAGACCAGGGATTAAACTCAGGCTGTCAGACTTGATAGCAAGGCCACTAAGCCACCTCTCCGATGCCTATCATTTTTAACTTTTAATTTCTTAAAGTAAACTTTAAACTCTTTTGACTCCTGTGTTGACACAAGTCATGGGAATTACTGTGACATATAAAAGGACAGCCAGTCATATGCGTTACAAAGACTAACTAAAACAATCAAAGAACAGTTCAAGGGGCTGAAGAGATAGCTCAACTGTTAGGAGCACTTGCTCCCCTTTCAGAGGACTCAGCTCCCAGCACCCCACTGTGGCTCACAATTCTCCATAACTCTAGTTCCAGGGAGTCTGATACCCTCTCCTGGCCTCTTCGGGCACCTAATATACATGGAGGCAAAACATTCATACACCTAAGAATGAAAAATAAATAACACCGAGGGAGTAAACTAAAGGGACAACAGACAGAAACCCCCAAGGGAGTGAACACAAGCCGTGAAAGGCCGTGCTGGGCGCGGCAGAGGCCAGGCAAATGTGCTGTGAAGACTGGCTCAGCTTCATCAGAATCACCTCACAGGGCTCCGAAACACCCGGTCATGTCCTCCCTCTTCTGAATCAGATCTAGGATGGGACCTAGGGTGACATTTTATGAACACCCATGAGTACGTCAAGGCTGGGAAAAACGTCCCCCAAGGAAGGTTGAGGTGAGGAGGACTGACTAGGGAGGACCCTGAGGAAGAGTAAGGTTGGAATGAACGGACTGCTCACAGGAAGCACCCTGCAGAGAGACTCCACACTGCATCTAGGATTCCAACACAACGGCAGACACCGCAAAGGAGAAATGGCAGGCTGCAAGTTCGTGCCTGCAGACTCAGATCCTCCCACTTCTTCAAGACCATGACATTGATCCTAATTCCATTATCTAGAGAGACAGAAAGGCCACTAATGTGTCTGCCTTGAGGAGATCTGGACGTGTGTGTTCTGTGTTCCAGAGGGATGCTGAATTTTATCCTCACCACTCAGAACAAAGACGGGATATAGGACGGTAGAGTGTTTGCCTCACATGAAGGAGGCCCTGGGTTCCATCTCAGCAAATAACAACAAAAGGCAAAAACCCCAAACAACAACAACAAAACAAGACGTAAGTAAATGTTCAGGACATGTTTCTGCCGTGAGGATGAGAATTAGCCACCATTAAATCAGTGTGCGTGA
This sequence comes from Uromys caudimaculatus, assembly GCA_028551405.1. Classification (NCBI taxonomy): domain Eukaryota; kingdom Metazoa; phylum Chordata; class Mammalia; order Rodentia; family Muridae; genus Uromys; species Uromys caudimaculatus. The sequence goes on along the minus strand of CM052714.1, from coordinate 15,057,643 downwards.
GAGGTACTATAGATGTACAGTGTGCACTGTAATATGTACGCTGTATCAAATGAACACACCTCTTTATGTGCATTTTCACTCTTACACCGGTGCACAAACAGCCCCACTTACATATCGGGAATAAAGGCAGAAAGGAGTTTAAGAAACACAACTAAGGGACCGTGGATAAGTCTGCAGAAGTCACTGCACACACAAAGCCGTGGATTAAATCTCCAGAGCTGTATAAAATGGGCGAGGTGGCGAATGCCTATAACTCCAGCACTAGGGAGGTGGAGGCAGAGGGATCAGAGTTTGAGGTCATCCATGATTGCTTATCAAGTTTGAGGCTACATGGGATATGTGAGACCCTATTTCTGTTCCCACTGAAATCAAACAAGGGCTGAAGCCAGACAGTAAATCCAGGCCATGTGTTTCATTCCAGACCTGAGGACAGACAACAGGCTGTTTCTTAAGAGCAGACCAAGTACTGGCTGGATGCTCAGGTCACTGACCTATCCCATCATGCATCAGTGCTTATTCTTTACAGTGGTTCTCAACTTGTGGGTCTCGACCCCCATGGTAAACATCTATCTCCAAAAATATCTACATTATGATTCTTTTTTTTTTTTTTGGTTTTTTGAGACAGGGTTTCTCTGTATAGCCCTGGCTGTCCTGGAACTCACTCTGTAGACCAGGCTGGCCTCGAACTCAGAAATCCGCCTGCCTCTGCCTCCCAGGTGCTGGGATTAAAGGCGTGCGTACATTATGATTCTTAACAGTAGCAGAACTACAGTTATGAAGTAGCACTGAAATACTGTTACGGTTGGGGGTCAGCACAGCAGGAGGAGCTGTATTAAAGGGTCACAGCGTCAGGAAGCATGAGACCCACTGCACCATAACATTAATACTGGCCACATAAACACAAGCCAGGGCAAATAAGATCTATTTCCTGTGTTCCTCCAGCGTGTTTTGAAACCTCCTTCTCAGTCTAGAGGGAGGAACAGGATCCAAGTTGCTTATGCAAAGGAACAGGGGAATGCAGATAGAATTTTACTCCCAGTCAGGCGACCTTTGGAAGAAGCCCCCTGTGACAGGGGGTTATAGGGAGAGGACTCAGGGCTGGAGAAGGGCGGCCCTTCCCTCAGCTGCACCTAGTTGATCCTGAAAAGCTATCAGCACAGCTCTGGCCACAGGCAATGCCCAGCACCAGGCCAGCCCTGCATAGAGAAGGGCGGGCAGCCTTACCAGTCAGCAGGTGCTCCTGGGATCCCGCTGCCTGGGGCGGGCACCAGCACAGCATTCCTCTCCTCCGTCAGCCCCACCCACTGCTCCACCAGCCTGGCTTCCCGCTCCACGTCGTCTTCTGTTTTCTCTGTAGAGTGACAGGAGATCATGACTAACAGCAAGAGAAAGGGCGACTACCAGATTTAACACAGCTAGAATTTCACTCCGGGACGTCCGGAATGGCTTACATGTCTACCATGTTCCTAAGAAGTAAGTGCGGTGCTGAAGATCAAGCATGCACAGTCAGCCTGAGATAGGATGGGACACCAGCTCCAGGGGGCAGAGACCAGAAGAAATGCACAGAGCAGGGGCAATGACCAGAAGGTACATGCATGTGTGCGAGTGTGTATGTATATGTGTTAGTGTGTCTGTGTGAGTGTGTGTCTGTGTGTGTGTACATGTGTATGCTTGTGTGTGTCTGTGTATGTGTGTTTGTGAGTGTATGTGTGTGTATATGTGTGTTTGTGTCAGAGTGTGTGTATGTGTGTGTATATGTGTGTGTTTGTGTCAGAGTGTATATGCCTGTGTGTGTGTTTGTGATTGTATGTGTCTGTGAGCGTGTGTGAGCGTGTGTATGCCTGTGTGTGTGATTGTGTGTGTTTGTGTGTGTGTGCATATGTGTATGACTGTATGTCTAAGTATGTGTGTTTGTGTGTGAGTGTATGTATATGTTTGTGTGTGTGAGCATGTCTGTGTGTGTAGGTGTGTGTGAGTTTGTGTGTGTGCATGAGTGTGGTGTTTAGGGGGTTACTGGAGCTGCATCTAGGGAAGAGTTAGAAATACACACCATATCTACTTTACATACTTTCTAGAATGATCCAGTTTATTCCTGGGTGTGATGTGGCGTATCAAGTGACAAGCCATGTTACGAAGACAGACGATTTGAAAGTCTCATATACCCCACTCTGTAAAACTCTTATTTTCCTTCATGTTCATTGTGAAAAGGATTTCCTGGATACATTTTTAAACCTCCACAATCCTGACTCAGTTCTGGGGTTGCCTAGGTTCACTCACTGAATTTCCATCAGTGGACAAGGTGCACAAACATGACCACACGCCACTCGCTGGGCCAAGATGGTTTTCCGAAGAGAATTTTGTAGATGTGAAATGACGTACTGATGCCATAAGTGACCACGAAGTCAAAACCAGAGCACAGAGTTGGCTTGATCATTCATACATTCATTCAAAACAGGGGTTTCATTATGCAGCCCTGGCTGGTCTGGAATTCACTATGGAGACCCATGCTCGCTTTGAGCTCACAGAGTTCCACCTGCCTCTGTCTCTCAAAAGCTGGGATTAAAGGCGTGAGCCAGCACACTTGGCTCACAAGGATTCTTTTTTTCATTTTTTTTCCCTTTTGTCCACAGTACAATACTGCAAAAACTACTCGTGGAAGAGTTTACTCCCACGCACTTTTTAAACATTTATTTATTTAGCGTGAGGTACGGGACAAGCATACGCAGCACATTTGTACATGAGAGGACGGCTGTGAGTTGCTTCTCTCTCTCTACCATGTGGGCTCTGGGGACTGAACGCGCGCTGCCAGGCTCGGTGGCGGTGCCGCCAGCTGCCGGGCCATCTTGGGACGCCCATCACATACCTTTTTTATTGCTGACTTTTTTAATCTGTTCATCTAAGTATTCTCGTCGTTTAATGAGCGCATCTGACCATCTTTCTCTTACACAATTCAAGTCTTCCTCCTGACAACGAGAGGGAAGATTTTCTCTACAGAACATGTAGACGATGGTTTATTTTGTATAGAGAAGATAATTAAATACATTGGGGAACTTTCATTAAGAAATGTCCCAGTGATTTATTAGTATGTGAGGAAGCAGAGGTTGAATGCCCCATGCTGATCAAGGACGCTGCTACCCAGAAATCAGAGCCCCTGGCTCCTCAGAAGACGGTTACACTGAAAGACAAGACAGGCTCAAAAGATGCTAAAACAGGAAGATTTTTATGCTGCGAGATGATTTTTTGCTCTGTATGCACACCCATGTCTGTGTGCATTTGTATGGCAGCGATTCGTTGAAAGACATGTGATTTCAAGCAGGGTACCATAAGCAAAGCCCAACGTGCAGAGCATCAAATATAGTAGGGGGGTGACAGGCATTTCTGTAGTTCATAGTTCAATGGCCTTATTATTAATATATGATTTTTTTCCCGGAAGGCATAGGTCAGCAGAAAACCTTCAGAACTCCCTGCAAAGATTTTACAGCCAACTGTCACCACAAGGACAACCAAAAATCTCCCATGCAAAATCTCCCATGCAGTCAGCCATGCTGGAAGAGATCCCAGAAGCAGCTGCTGGACTCCACTGAGAACATGGCAGGAAGCATGCCAAAGCTGTAAGACATTAGTTGGCAGCACAGCCGAGACCTAAGAGGATGCCAACCTTCTCCCCTGCCCCTCCCAAGGTCTGGTTTTGTCCACTTTCATCCTTTCTTAGTAAAATTATAAGTAGGGAAGGGAGACCCATCAAGTCTATCCCTGATGCTCCTTGGCCTACAAAGTCTCCACAGCTGATACACAGGAGGGCTCACCGAGAACCCATCCTCTCCACCTGAGAGGGGAAGCAGTCCAAAGACTGGGAACATGCCTGAACCTCTCACCTCGGCTGCCTGCTTTGACCATGCCCCCACCATCACCCGCGGTTGTCGGGCTAGCTGAGGCTGACCAGGTATATTATCTAAGTCACATCTGCTCACCCCCTCCTCTCCACTTCCAACAAGAGAAAGCTGCTATTTAATCTCAACATGGTGAACTAAGCTGGACACGGTGAGAGGGGAAACTGGTTAAATAAAACAAAGGTCTGTGCGTAGTCTCCAAGCTTGCTGCCCAATAAAAGTGCTTTTTAAAGGTCAAATGGCATTCAGAGTATCACTCATCTTCCAGAAGGGAGAGGCTAAGTGGACTTTAATGAAGGACAGACAGGAGTGGACCAGAAGGCTGTGAACAGGAAGCAGTGTGCTTTTTGAGGTCATTCATCTTAATACAGCCATAGAGTCTTGCTTGGCGAGGCTTTACTAGCTGGGCACTGGAGCCGGCAGAGCGAACAGTGCAGCGTCTGCTTATAGATTTGGAACAGGAAAATCGGAAGAATAATACTGTGTCCTTGATCACACACAAAGCAAATCAGAAGCAAGTGAGAAACTGCGTGCTCTCACTCGGTGGCCCTGTTTCCACCTCCCTGGCCTCTGCTTTGCGAAGGCTGGTGATTAGCGAGAGCTGTGCCCCATGCACGGGATTGACAGCGGTGGCAATACCTGATAACTATCCATATCCCCGCCGTCCTCCTCATCTCTCTGGTGGGGAAGACATAAACAGAAAGGACATGCATTTCGTTCTCTCAGACAGCACAGGGAGAGTAACTTAACACATTACAATGGACGTCTCACACAACATTAGCACCGTAAAGCATTTCACCAAATCCCAAAAGATCAGGAAGGGTTAAATTCTTCTGTCTGTCTGTCTGTCTCACTCTGTATGTGTGTGTCTGTCTCGCTGTGTGTCTGTGTGTCTGTCTGTCTCTGTGTGTCTGTCTGTCTGTCTGAGTGTGGGTTCTGGAGCTCACACTCAGATTGTGAGTCTTGGAAACAAGTACCTTTCCCATTGAGTCATTTTAACACCCTAAGAATTATTTTTTTAAAGTAAGGAAAACAAATATTTTAAAATAGAATTCTCTTAGAAAAGAATGGAAAGCAACTTCCCTGGGCCAGGCCTTGCGCTGTTGTCACAGGTGACATGTATTCTGGGTAGGCTGTCATGGGTAATCTGTACTCCAGGTATGCTGTCTGAGGTTTGGGATAATCTTAGCAAGACAGAAAGGCTAACCTACAAAGGACTTAGAGAGTCTCTTCTCACTGAGACCCTATACAATGATTAGTCCAGATCAAACAGATGGTGGCTGCTCAGGACAGAAGCTGGGACTCTAGTCTCCATCCCCAGCAGTCTTTCCTTGGAGTCCATCACTCACAGAGGACGTTGCTACAGGAACGCCTGGGGACCTGAGGCTAATGGCACACAATGTTCTGTGTTGGCGCCTGCAGGGGCAGCTGAGCCACTGGAATGTACTGGCTATCAGTGTCTACTGATGGGTCACAACTGCCCAAAGGCATGGCTGAACTTCATAATGATTACCCAAAGTAACAATTTTGGTAAAAACATTAGGCAAGACAAAGTACTAAGCTGAAACCAAAATTACAGAAACCCTGGATGATGGTTACTGCTGCAGCTGCTTCTCCTCCTCCTCCTCCTCCTCCTCCTCCTCCTCCTCCTCCTCCTCCTCCTCCTCCTCCTCCTCCATCACCACCATCACCACCACCACCAAAACCACCACCACCACTACCACTACCACTACCACCACCACATTAGTGACTGGGTCTCACTATGCAGCCCTGGTTGGACTGGAACATACTATGTAGACCAGTCTAGCTTTGAACCTACAGTGGTCCTCTTGCCTCTGTCTCCCAAATTCTGACATTACAGGAATGCTTTATTATGCCCAGTGAAATCTTTTATTTAAATTTATAACCACCTTCTTTAGTGACATGAGAAAATATTAGAATCATTAAAATGTAGTTAGAATCATTTTCCCATGTGCACCTCAGAGTACATGTCTTGTAAAGCCTGTTGTTGTATTGTCACTAGCAGTTGCCTAGTTGAATGTATTAAGTGGTAGCTGAAGGCTGAGTGAATTTATTATCGTTAACTGATTTTCTTTTTGTCAAAGAACAGACAACTATAACATTACATTTTAGACTAAAAAGGCCCTTTCATCAACCCAAACCTAGCCTGAGCCCTCGGGCTACATCGTTGCATAGTGTATCTGCTGTCATCTCTTTTATAAACTTATAAGAATGCTAACAGTATCGGCTTCAGCAATCAAGACAGAGTAACTGTAAAGTACTGAGCCAACGACAGTCTGTAGATGTGATCTCGGACATGGTACAGGAAGGAAAATGACCACAGCTTGCTTCTGTGTGACTACTCCAAGCTTTTCTGACGAGGTGCCAGTGAGGACTGAGGCCAGGATGTCACACGTTTATCAGGCATGTGTCTTACTGTCCGGCCTGGGTACGATGCTCTTCAGATACCTGCAGCACTGGGCTGCAGCTAATTCTTTTCAAATCCACATTTTTAACAAAACATTAGTTCTTTTAAGGCAAGGTCTCACTATGTCCCCCTTGCTCTCCTGGAATTTGATGTGTAGACCAGGCCAGCCTTGCATTTACAGAAGAGATCTGAGCGCCTCTGCTCCCCAGAGGTGTGCACCACCATGCCCAGCTCCCTCCACCCCCACACCAAATCAGTTTTAACTTTATAAATAGGGGCTATGGACATGTCTCAGTGGTTAAGAACACTGGCTGCTCTTCTGGAGGACTCAGGTTTGATTCCCAGCACTCACGTGTGGCTCACGACCACCTATAACTCCAGTTCTAGGTGATTCAAGAACCTTTTCTGGCTTCCATGGGCACTAGGCAAGCCATGCTGCCCAGACACACATAATCAGAACATCCATACACATAAAATAATAACAAATTTAAAAAACTCCAAAAATTCTTATAAAACTCTTGAAATTGGGAACGTTTGGCAAAGCTGATGATTTTCATCGTGGAAGTCAAAGCTTAAGTTAACTTGAACTCCGTGTTTTATCTGACACTGGAGGTAGACTGGGCCACAGTTTTATTGCAGAAAGAAACTCTGAGAATTAGAGTCCACTTCACCATTTTAGACAAGAAAGATTCAGTGTGTAAGTGAACCTGGGTCTCCTGACTGTAAGTCTTGTGCTCACCCCAGCTATCACTCTGGTGACCGTGCTAGGAGTTACTGGCTCTGGGGAGGACTGGCCTAGAGTGAGGATATTATTTAATTCAATTCTTTACTCATAGGCTATAAACACACAAGCGTGGTAGAGAAGTACTCAGACCATGTACCCCATCTCCTTGTCCTTTGTTCTATTTGAAGGGAACACATAGATCCTGAGCTGCAGGGATATTTAGTAGAAAGGGAGGAGGGCAGAGTCTAACAAAGCCCCAGGGCTCTGAATAATCTCCAGCTTTCAGAAAAGTCTGTCCCAACATCACAAAACCAAAGAGAAACCATGGTAAAGATGAACTGTTTTTCAGCATTGGCTGAGCTGGTACCCAGACTCCTCAGAAAAATGGAGGAAAATATTTTCTTTTCTTTCTTTCTTTCTTTCTTTCTTTCTTTCTTTCTTTCTTTCTTTCTTTCTTTCTTTCTTTCTTTCTTTTTTTTTTGGTTTTTCGAGTCAGGGTTTCGCTGTATAGCCTTGGCTGTCCTGGAACTCACTCTGTAGACCAGGCTGGCCTCGAACTCAGAAATCCGCCTGCCTCTGCCTCCCAAGTGCTGGGATTAAAGGCGTGTGCCACCACTGCCCGGCTGGGAGATATTTTCTTGCAAGTCAGAAAGATGTTCTCTATTACACGAGACAAGAGGAGACCCCAGTCCAACTGTACCCAGTCCCTGGAGCCCATACACTTGTTGTCCAAGCCATAGCAGGAGGACAGTCATACAAGTTTATTCTCCCAGGGCATAGACTAGCTTCCCGCACTGCCCATCCTCCAGTGTCTCATGTAGCTCAGGCTAGCCCCAAACTATGTAGCTGAAGCTGAGAATGAGACTGAACTCCAGTTCTCCTGCCTCCACATTCCAAGTGCTGGGACGACAGGCACTTGCCACCACATCCAGCATCCTTTTGTTTCTTAATGACAACAATGGACTTTAGGGATGGAGATTTAGCAGACAAAATGATCATGTGCATAAGTTTTTATAGTAACAAAAAGAGCAGTAATGATTGGTTTAATGTATTTTTAACATGTGTATGTATGTGTGTATGTATGTATGTATGTCCGTCCGAGTGTAGGTATGTACACATGCGTGCAGGGGCCCTCGGAGGCCAGAAGGTGTTGGACCCACAAGAGATGGAGTTGCAGGTGGTTATGAGCTGTCTAACATGGGTGTTGGGAATTGAGTTTGGGTCCTCTGTAAGAGCAGTATGCATTCTTAACCAATGAGCCATCTCTGTAGTCCCTTGGTCTTTTTAAAATTTAAAAAAAAAAAAAAAATTCTAAAATACTAGGTATAGATTCTAGCTGGGTAAGCAGCCCTCTCCAACCAGGCTACTCTGCAGACAGACCTCGGTAGGTAGTGCTTCAGACCTGTGTCTTACCTGGTAACTGTCCAGCCCTCTTTGCAGCTTGGTGGACCTGGCAGTCACACAGCCAATGGATACTGATAGGATGGCTTCAACCATGAGTGGCAGTGTCCCTGAATGCTGTACAGGTTTTACTGTGACCTGCACTCTACGGGAGTGTCCCTGCAGAGGTGAAGGCAGCAAAGATGCCAGGGACGGGGATGGGGACAGAGGAAGGAAACAAGGGGAAACGGTTTGAGAACAGACATACAAATAATCAGGGCATTCCCAGAAACTCTAAGAGTGGGGTAGAGAAGAGACATGAAAAACAAACCATCAGAAAACGTTGTGGTGTTTTGAATATGCTTAGCTCACGGGAAGTGACACTAATAGGAGGTGTGGCCTTATTAGAGGAACTGTGTCATTGTAGAGGGGGGGCTTTGAGGTCATATCTATGCTCAAGTCTGGCCAGTATGACAGTCTCCTCCCGGCTGCCTTTAGATCAGGATGTAGAACTCTTGGCTTCTCCAGCACCATGTCTGCCTACACGCTGCCATGATGATAACGGACTGAACCTCTGAAACTGTAAGTCAGCTCCAATTAAATGTTTGCCTTTATAGGAGTTGCCTTGGTCATGGTGTCCCTTCACAGCAATGGAAACAAATCCTAAGACAAGCTTCATACCTGTCTGAGTTGGAAGACACCGCCGGTGTTGACATCTTTTGCCTGGTGAAGCTCCACTGCGGAGTAGTCTCCTAGTTCGTTCAGTTCCAATATGGAGATCCACATCTCTATTCTCCGGGTCACTTCATTCCACCTGCAAAAACCACACCCCAGCAAGCAATGCATCATCCACGGTCACCATGAGCAACAGTCATGAACGTCCAATCACTGAGCGCGTACTGAGAGGGAGGCACCAGGAACATCCAATCACTGAGCACGTACTAAGCAGGCGGCACCAGGAACATCCAATCACTGAGCACGTACTAAGCGGGCGGCACCTGGAACATCCAATCACTGAGCACGTACTGAGTGGGAGGCACCTGGAACATCCAATCACTGAGCACGTACTGAGCAGGAGGCACTGGGCCAGGGATGTCTCACAGGTTACTCCCTCATTTAATGCTCACACAACCCAGTGGTATGGACTCTTAGGCTGTTTAGCCAAACCAGACCTTACATTTAAGTGATGGACACAAAATGGTGTAGAAATGCCAAGGGCTTTGACAAACCCAAGTTAGCTCAACTGTTTTAAAATGTTATAAAAACGAAACCATGTGGTATGGACTCTCAAATTTGGTTTATATCGCATGGCACAATGGATGAATGGTTCTTTCTTTTTCTGACAGGGTCTCTCTATATAGCCTTAGCTGGCCTTGGACTCAGAGATATCTGTTGCCTGTCTCCTGAGTGCTGCGACTCATAAAGGCATGAGCCACTATGCAGGGCCCCACAGCTATCTATCTATCTATCTATCTATCTATCTATCTATCTATCTATCTATCTATCTATCTATCTATCTATCTATCTATCTATCTAAAGACAGGATCTATCTATCTATCTATCTATCTATCTATCTATCTATCTATCTATCTATCTATCTATCTATCTATCTATCTATCTATCTATCTAAAGACAGGATTTCTTGCCGGGCAGTGGTGGCGCACGCCTTTAATCCCGGCACTTGGGAGGCAGAGGCAGGCAGATTTCTGAGTTCGAGGCCAGCCTGGTCTACAGAGTGAGTTCTAGGACAGCCAGGGCTACACAGAAAAACCCTGTCTCGAAAAACCAAAAAAAAAAAAAAAAGACTCAGAAATAAATATGTGCTTTGGGTCAACAAGGTAGCCCTGTAGGTAAAGGGGCATGCTTTCAAACCAGGTGCCTGAATTCAATCCCTGGGAACCACATGGTGGAAGTTGGTAACAGACTCCTACAAGGTGCCCTCTGACCTCCACCTGAGTATACAGACACATACTGGGACGAAAAGACACATACACACACTGGGACGCAAAGACACACACACACACACACACACACACACACACACACACACACACAAATAGTGTAATAAGATCTTTAAAAATAAATATATGATTATCTCAGTAATTTTTATGTATGATGTGAAGTAAAATAAAATATTTTTTTCACATAAATACAGCAATTATTTCAGTCTCTGTTGCCATGACTCATTTTGCACACTGTTTTTTGATGCTGGGTGGCTCCTCCTTGAATTCTAATTTAAAAAGGAGGAAGTGGCCTCAAAGGATGAACAACCTGCTCGAAGCCCCAGGGTTTGAAGTCTGTACTCTCACTTATGGTCACGAGCTGGTCCTGACTCCTGGGTCTCATGCTCACAGCAAGAACAAACCTGTCGTGCAATGTCCGTGTCTTCGCATGGAGCGAATCGACCTCCCAGATGGGGCTTCCGTTCCCAGCACACCTGTGGCCCCACACTTCAATGGCCAGTGCGCCATCAGAAATGAATTCCAGGAACTCTTCTGTGACAGTCACCACGTAGTCCTGGGACAAACAGAAGGCAGGAGAGCACACTGAGAGTCAGACAGAAAGGTACCCACTTACCTGCTCTCAAACATAAACCCTGTCTCTTCTGTTTAGTGGGAAACCATGAAGGACCCCACGAAGTTAGACCTGAGGGGGTCTAGGAGGCGACGTGGGTCTAATGACAGCAACTTGTCTGAATCCACACTTCTGGCTTTAGGATCTGCATTCTCTTGCCTTGGCTCATGGTCCGTTCCCGGGAGCCAGTCTGACCTCCGGGTGACCCTTGCTGCACTTTGAGACTTACTGAGGAAGGGGCTCCACCTATCTGACCCCTCCGTGGTGTAGGCGCTTGCTCCCAAGTGTCTCACTGCAATTTCTCACTCTACAAAACCAGCCTACAATCATGCAAATTTACAGAGTTCCCCGAGAACTGTGGCAGGTCACCTGGAACATTCCGTAGGCTCAAAGCCAAGCCCCTCTCCTTCCCATGGGCCTCCCGGGCGCCCAAGCAGAGACTCAGGTGCAGTTATGCCTGACTCGTTTCCTGACTATTAAGTTGCCTGAGCTTTATACTACCCACTTTCTTATTTCATCTGGAGTCAGACCCAGAATTTTAGAAGGAAAAGAAATATGACGGTCAATTAGTTCAAACGACATACTTTAGAAGTAAAAAACAAAACAAAACAACAACAACAAAAAAATTCAACAGCCTCTAAACTCACACTGCTAACCCAGGGACTTTGGGGTCCTATGTATTCAAACTGTGAAACAGCACACAGTTAAAATCTAGCCTTGTCTTCCTGATGTAAGCAGCCCTGTGGATAGAAAGGGATCGGAATGATGTAGCAGACTATTAGGAAAACAACAACAAAAGTGTGTGTGTGTGTGTGTGTGTGTGTGTGTTGCTTAGGAGGGGGAGGGAGCCAGTGTGTGGGGAGAGGGTTGGGAGGGGGGTGAATCAGATCACGGTAAGGACTCAGGCATATGAAAACGCTAAAAGGCCTATAACTTTGCTTGCTAATTCAAAATACTAAGAAACAAATATTGCAGGTAAACATTCTAACTAAAGATTTTTGAGAATGTGTTTTGGTAAATACAGGTCAAGTCATGTAGGCTTGGGGTTAGAAAGGATGGCTCCATGGTTTAAAGCAGTTGTTCTTCCTGAGGACCCTGGTTTGGTTCCCAGCGTCCACATGGTGGCTCAAAGCTACCTGTAATACTGGCTCCAGAGGCCGACGCCCTCTTCCAGCCTCTGGGAGCACTGGTCATGGCATGCGTACAGACACACAGGCCAAACACTCATATACACTGAGTAAGTAAATAAGCAAGTCTTAGTTTAAGAAAAAAGAAAGACCTGAGAGTCTTGGACATAGGACATTTTACAGGCGGAAACAGGAATTTGTTTTCTAAGTTGGAGCCAGAAAGAACAGACACAGTGTTCAGAGAAGCAGTGTGGATAGGCCATCCAGGAGAAGCCTCGCCAGAGGGCAGAGTCTGTTTTTGAGAACTCATTAGGTGACAGTGCACAGTGGAAGCCAGAAAGGTGAGGTGGGAACACAGGAAATAGCTTATTAAGACAGGAGGCAGGGTCTGGGGGTGTGTAACTGCTGTTTCAACTACTCAGGAGGATGAGGCTAGCCCAGGAGCTCAAGCTAGCATGGCAGGCCAGCAGATTCCATCCCAGAAAATACAAAATAAAATAAAACCAAAGGCAATATATTTATTAAAAGGAGAAACATCGCTGGTGGTTATGCCTATGCAGAATAAGACTATAAAATCTGATTTTTCAGATTTCCTTTTACATATTCCCAAATTATTTCACCTTGCAAAGAAGAACACTTGAGCTTTCCAAAGTCCAATAAGATATATTATATTTAAAAGGAAAAAAAAAAAAAGCAAAACCAAAACCAAAAACCTTACAGGGCAAACTTTTCTTTTTGTGATAGACTCTCCTGCCTCTGCGCTGGCTGATGTGCATGACCTGGCTGGCTCAGCCTCCCTCGTGCCAGGGTTCCAGGCAGGTGCCACCACACATGCAGAGAACTTACAAGTGAGAAGTAGATTTTAGCCAGGCCTGCGGGTTCCTGCTTATAATCCCAGTGCTTGGGAGGCCGAGGTAGGAGGGTCGTCATGAGCTAGAGGGTGGAGCAGGCTACAGATCGAGTCCTAGGCCTGCTTGAGCTATGGAGAAGGACAGATTTGGGGAGAAGGGGTGTCATCTTCCTCAGCGGTGTAGCCAACAGTAGGTTACCCATGTGTCAGCCCACAACCTTCCACCCATGCTCAGGCATGAGATTCTGAACTCAGTGGCTGACGGACCCAGCAGGAGATGGTGTGGAAGTCTGAGGGGGACCTGGAAGGAGGGTTTCAGTGTGAGGGGGAGGGGCTTCAGTGTGAGGGGGAGGGGCTTCAGTGTGAGGGGGAGGGGTTTCAGTGTGAGGGGGAGGGGTTTCAGTGTGAGGGGGAGGGGTTTCAGTGTGAGGGGGAGGGGCAGGAAGAGGGAACCGAGCGAGAAAAGGACAAAAATTCTGAAGCTGCCGGGTAATAATGAAAATTTTCTTATTTTTTAAATTAATGAGGAATTTTTGGTCCTTGAAGACAATCAAGAAAGGAAAATATAAATTAATAACACTCCATACACTTGGAAGGCGTCCTGTTCAAATGCCAGAATTACACATATTGTTGCAGAGTACATGGCAAAAAATACACATTTAATTTTTAATTAAAAATAAAAAGCAGATTTTTAAAAGACTGTACCCGATTCCACTGCCCCACCATGCAGCTGACGGCGACTCTGTTGTGGTCATTTCTGGTGCTGGGGACTGACCGAGGGGCCTCAGCTCACATGTCACCATAGAGTGTCACCCCTGGCCTGGTACCTCACTTTGTAACTGCACCCATACCTTACAGTGAGAGAAGGTCACCGTGTACTGGGCACCCTTGCACTGCGGGGAAGGCACTTCCGGGTCCACCACGGGAGCAGCCACTGTAGACTCACACTGGTCCCAGAACGTGTACTGACAGAAGACGAAATTTGAGAGGCTTATGGGTAGCCCGGTTGCCTCTTTAATTATCACCTGAAGAGATTTAAAAAACAAATTACACTTCTCATAAAAAGAAACACTAAAGTATATATTTACCCATAGTTCAGTCATCTCTAAGAGGGGATCAAATCAGGGGATCAATACCAGGACAGCCAGGGCTACATAACTGAGTCATCATTTGGAAATACTTGAGACCATTCATTGTGATTGATCTATCTACCTACCTATCAACCATCCATTATCTATCTATCTATCTATCTTGCAGAGAACTTAGAGTCTCACACAGACCAAGCCATATTCCCTGCCCACCCTTTTTAAAAACTATAAACCACGGAGGCCTTAGCTCACTTCTGCCCAATTCTGTCTCTTGAGTGCGGGGACTAAAGGCATGTACTATCATGTCTAGTGCATGAGCCCATCTTCAAATTGTAAGAGAAATTATATTTACTTATTGTATTTGTTTAAATTATCATTTTTAAAAGATTTATTTATTTTATGTATATTAATATACTGTAGCTGTCTTCAGACACACCAGAAGAGGGCACCAGATCCCATTACAGATGGCTGTGAGCCACCATGTGGTTGCTGGGATTTGAACTCAAGACCTCTGGAAGAGCAGTCAATGCTCTTAACTGCTGACCCATCTTTCCAGCCCTACTTATTGTATTTGTGAGCACATAGGCATGTATATGCCTTGGCATGTGTACACATGTGCCATGTGTGGAGGGCCTATGGGAGTTGATTCCTTCCTTTCATCATGGGTTCTGGGAACTGAACTCAGGTTCTTGGGGTAGGCAGCAAGCCTCTTTTCCTGATGAGGCATCTCACCGTGCTAAGGGTTCCATCTGAAAGAAAACCTATACCACAGTTTTCTAACAACAAAGTTAGTGAGGAAAAAAAAAAAAAAAAAAAAAGAAACCCCAAACACATTCCTGTCTAATTTACTCAAGACTTTGACTTAGTTTCTGATACAGATTTGACTTTTATTAGAAAAAAACACAACTCACTAATAAATTCTCCATGCAGCCACATACAAGGCCTTCTATATTTGTAGATTTGACATTCTGTGGTTTAACCCACAGATCAGATATACCCAAAACAACTACACTGTCATGACAGTGTGTAGACTTTATCTTGTTTGCTTTCTGTGGTAAAACCATAACCAAAAGCAACTTAGGGGAAGAAAGGGTTAATTTCAGCTTATAGGACACAGACTATCACTGAGGGAAGTCCAGGAACTTGAAGGAGAAATCACGGAGGAATGTTTCTGGATGGCTGGCTCGTGCTTAGCTAGCTTTCTTATACAGCTCAGAACAACCTGCCAAGGGAATGGTGCCTCCCACAGTGGGCTCAGCTCTCTTATATGAATTAACAGTTAAGACAATCTCCCACAGACGGGTCCACTAGACATTTGACCAATGCAATTCCTCTATCAGGTGACTGTAGGCTGTGTCAGATAGAAAATTAGAACCAACTAGTACTTGATGTGGTGGTGAGTTGCTTTAGTTCCAGCACTCAGGAGGCAGAAGTAGGCAGATCTCTGTTGAACTGGAGGCAAGCATGGTGTACAGAGTTAATTTCAGGATAGCCAGGACTACATAAAATCTTAAAAACAGAACTAGCTGGTACTGTGATGTGACAAATACAGCGCGTTTGTACCACACTGCATTCTGTTGGGATTATTTAAACTATGTAGGAGGACATGTACAGAATATATGCAAGCTCCGGGTATAAGGGACCTGAAAGGATTTGGGTACGTGGAGTGCATCACGCAATCACTTTTGCTTAGGTACTAAATGCAGAGGGTACACCTTTAGGGGGAATTTCAAACAACTGTCACTAGAGAATCCTAGAAAAGGTGCTGCTCACAGCCACAGCTCCTGTCAAACAATTTAACTTGCATTGTGCTAGATGAAACCTCATTAAACTTTGTGGGTATAGCTTGGCATGCCAGGGTCTTCATGAGCCCTGATCACCGCTCCCTCACCCAGCTATGTGATGCCCGATCACTGCCCTCTCACCCGGCTACGTGAGCCCGGATCACTGCCTCCTTATCCGGCTACCTGAGCCCCGATCACCGCCCTCTAACCCAGCATTGCCAGGTACCAGGGCCCAATTCACTGCTCCCTCACCCAGCTATGGGAAGCGGGATCACTGCCCTCTCACCCGGCTACCTGAGACCCGATCACTGCTCTCTCACCCGGCATGTCAGCTTTTTGACCCGGTGAATGACTTCCCCGCTGCTGTCCACCACTTCAAGACTCCCACTCTCACTAGAGTTCTCAGAAGAGTCATCCTCCGACACGCGCTCTGGAACGGTTCCTGTAACACGCATCACCTCCACATGGAGGCGCCCGGCAACCTGGGTCAAGAAACAGGAGCATTTCAGAGTTCAAAGGTATACCCCGGGCATCACTAGCCTGAGACAGAAATTCACTCTACAGCTCTGGCTGGCCATCTCCAGCAGTGTGAGACCCTCCCTCCTAAGCCACTTCCAGGAGGGAGACCCCAAACCCACTCTCCCAGAGCCAGGCAAGCCCTCGCTTGTCCCCGAAACCTCCCTTTCTTACTCAGAACCAAATTTGTTTCCTCCTGACTTGCTTTCTAGAACTCTCTTTAGGTGTATCCAGTTTCCTCAGCTCAGGCAAGGAGCAGCTTCAAGGGAGCTCTCATATTCTACTGGGACATTCAGGTTCGTGTTTGTTTACATAGTTACATATGTACTATGTAACTTATTTGATATCGTGCTTGGGTAATCTATTCACTCCAATGGGGATCAAGTCTCCTGGGACACCAAGGAGTGGGCCCTCCTGAACTCATGGTTAAGTGCAGAAAGAGAGCCAGAAATGAGAGCCAATAACAGGATAGAGCAGTTGTTGGAAGAGAAAGGTTGGGTGTCCATAGGATAAATGTATGCGCGTGCTCGAAACAAGTAATCACTGAGAATGGATGGGGGCAGAAACTGGGCCAAGCACTGTGCTTCACTAGGCAGCCATGGTCCCTGGCTCAAGGCGGGGGGAATGGCCTGTAACATGGAGTTGCATGAACACCGGCTCATGGGGTGGTAACAGGCTCTTATTCCAGAAGGGATCGCAGGAATAAAGCCAGATGGGCAAGGGAAAGCAGCTCTCTTGTTTGTTTGTGTGAGGTTGTGATTTGTTGAGACAGGGTCTCGCTATACAGTCCAGGCTGACCTCACTGTATAGTCCTCCTGCTTCAGCCTCCACAGTGCTTCAATCATAGGCACGCCTCCCCATTCTCCACTCTGGGTAATGATTCTTTTGTTCAATTTATTATTTAATTATAATTATGTGTATATGTGTGTGCACTTGAGTGCTGGTGTCCGAAGAGGACAAAGGTATCAGATGCCGCTGGAGCTGGAGTCCTAGGCAGTTGTGAACCATCTGACTGGGGAACTGGGGAGCTTGGACTTGAACTTTGGTCCTTTACAAGAGCAGCAAGCCACTCTTAACTGCTGAGGCATTCCCCCGAACCCCTGAATCACTGTTCTCCATTTGTCATTAGGATGTTTGTATTTCTGAGTGTGGGAGCGTTTCACTGGAGCAGGTCCAGTATGGTAGTATTCCTTCCTTCTTTTGGAGATGGCTCAGGCTGCTCAAATGTACAATCTTCCTGCCTCAGCTTCTGAACACTAGGATTGCAGGGATAAGCCACCACCCCAGGCTAAGAGTTAAGTTTAATGCTCAGACTTCCACATACCAACTGGCTCCGGGGCCAAGATCCGAGAGAAATTAGTTGATGATATCTGACAAGCGAGATACAGAGGTAGAAGAAGACAGCACAGGTCGGTGCTTCACACGATGCTTGTCTGAGAACCCAACACATCCTTATTTACGTGTGCGTGTGTGCGTGTGTGTGTGTGTGTGTGTGTGTGTGTGTGTGTGTACAGGCATATGCATGTGTGACCATCATACAGCATACGTGTGATGGTCAGAGGGAACCATTTAGAAGCCCTTCCTCTCTTTCCACCCTGAGAACTGGAGATTGAACTCGGGTCATTACGCTCACATGGCCAAACGCTTTTCCCCTGCTGAGCCATCTATGGGCCCCTGAGTTCATCTGTGATAGAATTTCACATACCCAGAGCCTGCCAGGGGCTCTGCATTAAAAAGCCCTGAACGCGGGCCTCAGCCACTGGCTCTGCTGGTCACTTAAGTTGTATTTTGTTTGTTTGTTTGTTTGTTTTCGAGACAGGGTTTCTCTGTGTAGCCCTGGCTGTCCTGGAACTCACTCCGTAGACCAGGCTGCCTCAAACTCAGAAATCCACCTGTTTCTGCCTCCCAAGTGCTGGGATTAAAGGCGTGTGCCACCACTGCCTGGCTTAAGTTGTATTTTTAGCATGAGAGAAGCCTCGGTGGTCACTGGAGCAGAATTATACAGAAGGTCCCAGCGCTCGCGCTCCCCCCCCATGCACGTGTGCACACGCACACGCACACACACGCATGCACTGACAGCCCACCCTGGGAACCCAGGTCTATTCTCAACTTCCCTCTGTAAATCATATCTTACTCTAAGAACCCCAAGGAATAACTAACTCCACAGTTCAAGGTTGTACGTTATATAAAACAAACTAGGAAGTCAAGGATTGTGACTGAATAGAAAACACATCAGTTGACAAGCTGGGTAGAAGTTTGATCTGAGACAGACAGCTTTCATGCCTTTACCTATAGAAGATGGTGTCAAAGACTCCAGAACACATAAGACCAGCAAACAGCTAGCGGGTTCTGGGGAAAATCTTACACTGTAACAGGGGGAACCACAGGAAGTTATCATCCCCTACGCTGTCAACAAATACAAAGAGAGATGGCCTCTTTCTGGAGGGTTGTCCGCTGGAATGTATCATAAGCATAAGTACATATGCACCTGGGTGCTCCTAGGACGTTCTCTTTAACAAGACAAGAGTGCCAACTATGACAGCAGATAGTCCAAGCAGCTGAACGCCCAACGTTAGAGGTAAGGTATGTTTTCATTATAATTAGATTGGGAAGCAATAAAACTAAGAGCATATGTTCACATAACAAAATGGTCGCTCCAGAATACGAAATGGAAAAACCGGGTAACTCTTCAGGGTTGGTCTGGTTTAAGTGCTGTGCAAATGTACAAAGAGACGAGAGGGACTACAGACAATCTTATCATGGAGTTGGTCAGAGGGATACTGGGTGATTTTCATTTTATTTGAGTCTTTCTGTAGCCACAGTATAATCAAATAATAAAGTTGTCAAAGTAAAAATGGACCTAAGGAAACGTAAAATTTTCCACACGAATGCTTTCTTAACATGACCAAGGCCCACAAAGGGCAAATATTCCCACATTGTTGAAATATGGCTGTCTAACGGGGGGGGGGCTAACAAAGCATTAATTAGACTGCTTTCTCTGTTACTTAGGACTTAAGAATAATCTTCCCAGGTTTTTATTTGTATTTTATTTATTCATTTGTTTACAGGCTCTCACTGTGTAGCCCTGGCTGGCCTCGAACTCACAGGGTAGAACAGGCTGGCATAGAGATCTGCCTGCCTCTGTCTCCTGAGTGCTGAGGTCAAAGGAACACACCACCACTCCTGAATCTAAGTAATACCTTGAACAGGATATCTATGAGCTAGGAAGGAACTGGTGTGGATGATTAGTATTGGAGGTGGCATTTAAAAGAAAAATTAATATGGGGCAAAGAGCAAAACCTGTTACCAAAATTAAAACAGAAAAAAATATGAAACACACACACACACACACACACACCCTTCTTGATCTTTCTCAAGGCCAAGATAAACAAAATTTCCTATCTTGTCTTTTTCTAGAGGCTGGCGTGTCCTTACCTCCCCCTGCTGGCTGATAATGGGTACTGCATATTGAAGCTTCACATCACAGAAGAGACATTCCAAAAACACATTAGCCACACCGATGAGGTTGTGATTCTCCTGAGCTTCATAAAAAGGGTCACCTCGCTTCCCATAGAGCCTCTTGGCCTGAGAAGAAGGACAGGTCATTGGGTGAGAGGTCAGGAAACAACGCGTCAACTTAAATCAGGTTACTTCAAACTAGCACTAAAATCCTTTAGAGGAAGCATTCATAAAAATAAACATTAAAATCATAATGGTGCCCTCAAAGACCCAGCACACGAGTGGGGTACGAGCGGGGCGTGTTTGCGAGGGGCTGCTCATGCAGAGGAGCCCTAGCTTCACCCCCCCCCCCACGCCTGCAGCCTGCTTCATGCCATGCCTGTAACTTGCACCAACTCCTTCACCAAATTTCCCTTTTTATGACTAACGTCAAATGTTAAAAACAAAACAAAACATTACATTCACTACAATTACGTTTAGAAATCTACCCAGCCCCGAGCGCAGCTAGGGCACAGTTAGGGGCACATGCACAGACGGGGATGAAGATGAAAGCCACACTGGCTTCAGCCAGTCTAATTTTCCAGGACGTGGACTGATGGTGAGGAGCGACAGCGCCTGCTCGCATGCTCGAGCAGCTTCTTTACTCCTCATTTCCCTTGAGACGCAATGAGAACAAAGCAAACTAAGACCCACCTGGCCTTCCCCGATTCCACGTCCACCTGACTGTATCACGTGTGACTTAAAGATCACATTTTATCTCCCTAGTGTAAATGACCAAACCATTATACCTGTGGTCTTAATACAGCCAAATCTCCTTCATGCTCTGTTTCTCTTACCTCAGGGACATTTTCTTTCCATTCTTGGTAAAGGTCTCTCATATCAATTAACTTATTCTCCAGCTTCTCAATGGTCCAGACCTGGGTGCTCTTTCCTTTCCTCCTGGCTTGGATGGCGGGCTCACTGACTATTGCTCCTCTCTGTATCGTGATGGAAAACAGAGTGGACACGATTCCAACTTTCCCCTCACTGGATTTATCATGGTGAGATTGTAAGCTTACAAAAGGCGGTAAAACTCTACCATCTAGGGAATATTCTGGTCTGTCTTTTCTACAGATACCTACGTATCTATATATATTTACATCACAATCAATTCCTTTCCATTTGGACATTCTCCATAATCTTGCTTGTCAATAGCAACATAGGAATTCATCCTACAGATTTATCACATTCTGACTATTATTCAATTACAAGGGAACTTCAAGTTTTTGTTACATAGATGCAACCGTGAGGACCGGGGAGGGGAGGTGGCTCAGTTGACAGAGTGCTTATCTAGCACAAAGCCCTGGGTTACACCCCCAGCACCACCTAAAACAGACGTGCATGCCGGTAATGACTGCTTTTGGGAGGTAAAGACAGGAGGATCAGAGGTTCAAGGTCCTTAGCTACATAGTAAGTTTGAGGGCAGCATGGAATTATGAGACCCGTCTCAATCAATCAATCAATCAATCAATCAATCAATCAATCAATCAGTCTTAAAGAAGAAAGGGACTATAATAGAATCCTTGTATACAGTGGGAAGGCCCACACATGCCTATGTTCGTGGACTTAGAATCCAAAGACAGTAAGACACTCCCTAACTCCCTTTCTTAAACATTTTAAAAAGACTTTATTTCATGTATATGTGTGTTTTGCCTGCATGCATGTGTGTGCACGTGTCCCTGGTGCCCTCAGAGCCAGAAGAGGATTTTGGATCCCCTGAAACCGGAGTTCCAGATAATGGGGAGCCACCATGTGTGTGCTAGGAACCAAACTTGGACCCTCGGCCAAGCCGTGAGTGGTTACCTGAGTGAGCCCTCTCCCCACTCCCCACACACAACTTCCTTTTTAACTTGCTGTCTGGGCAGAAAAAAAAAAAAAATGAAAATGTATTTTCCCAGGTTTCTCTCTTACAGCAAAATTTCTTTATGTCGTAATGATAGGAGACCTCCAGGAAGCTGCGTGGAGTTCTGTGTGTGACAGCAGGTTTCCAAGATGGCTCTCCTTCTCAGAGAGTCCACTCCTAGACAGGCAGGACAGCCAAACATGTGCATCTACCCACTGCAGAAGGGGTGTTTGCAGGAAGGAGAGCAGCTAATTACTTACACAGATGTGTGTATACATGCATAAACACACATGTATGCCTAACTTCACTCTTTTGGAACTTCTATTATTACTGTGGATGTGTGGGTGGGCACCGTGAGCATGTGGAGGTCAGAGGACAACTCATTCCATTCTTACATGGGACGCAGGAACTGAGCCCAGGTCATCAAGTTTGTGAGCTAAGCTATCTTCTGAGTCCCTAGTTCCACTCTTTTCAAGAAAGCGATTAAGTCAGAAAGTCCTTTGGCCACCAAATTCTGCTTCATCCTTTCTTTTCCTTTTTTTTTTTTTCTTCTTCTCAAAACAAGGTTTCCCTCTGTAGATCAGGCTGGCTTCGAACTCAGAGATCTGCCTGCCTCTCCCTCCTGAGAGCCGGGGTTAAAGGTGTGCACACCACCTCCCAGCCTTCTGCTTCTGTCCTTTCTAAGGGCGTTTACCGGTATGCTTACCCATGGGTATACTAACCCAAAGGCGTACAGAGCCAACCTCTGGCCTCCCTCAGGACCTGCTCACAGAGATGACCTCTAGATCCCAGGCTGCAGCATTCACTAGCCTACATCATGCGGTCCCATCCCCCAGGGCTATGCCTACCTTCCTGTTGGCACTGAGGTTGGCTGCAGGGATCTGAAGAGTCACTTGGTAGTCAGTGAGCTTGCTCATCTCCTCAGCTAGGAAGTTGGCTTCCCTTACCAAAGTGTTGGCTTTCACCAGCTGCTCTCGAAGCTTGGCCAAGCTTTGCCTAAAGAGTTCGTCCCTACGGCGTTGAAGAAAAGAAAGCACACACAGGCAAAGTAAACCAGAGTTCCGTTCCTTTCTCAGTGGGCGGGACTGTCAGAAAACAGTAACCAATACCATCGACAATTACAGAAGTATGTTCAGGAAGTTTTCTCTCCTGTCCACAGACAGGTCACTCATTGAGAACTACAGCTGGGGACAAAATTGAGGGGGGTGAGGGCTGGTGTTAAACAAAGACACAAACCCAGGTACTGAGTATTGTGGCACATGTCTTTAAGCCTAGAACACGGGCAGCAGAGGTGGGAAGATCTGTGAGTTCAAGGCCAACCTGGTTTACATAGCCAGTTCCAGACCAGCCAGGGCTGCTGTAATCTCTTTCTTTCCTTCCTTCCTTCTTCCTTCCTCCCTCCCTCCCTCCCTCCCTCCTCCCCTCCCTTCCTATTTATTTACTATTGGGACCCATGTGACAGTCCTTATGCATTCTAAGCATCCCTGGCCACTTCTCGCATGCTCTGCTTGTCATCTCGCATCTGCTCAACCTAACGCTTAGACCGAATTCTTTCAGCTCCTCTATATCACTTCCAGATTCGACAAAACAGCTTGCTCCCAGCTTCTAAAACACACCTATTTTCCTCTCCAGCTTTCTGTTTCTGCTAAGCCACCCATCTACAACCTGGGGACTAGGGCTGTTCTTAGTAGCAGTGGCATATCTAGTGTGGGAAAAGGTCTGGCTTCAAGCGCCAAAACCTCCTTCTGGAAGAAAAGAGCAAGAAACCAACCAACAAACCTCCCTTCTTTCTGTCTGCACATTCAGATTGTTGTGAAAGAATCCTTTACACTTCTGCTGTCTCACTATTTTTACCAAAGGGTAAAGGATTAGATCTGGGAGGAGGGGTGGCCTGTGGTAGCTGACATCACTGCGAACTACTTAGGATGGGTGATATCTCTGAAACAAAACACCAAGAGCCAAACTAGATCCGGGTCACCAGTCTCCTTTTTTCCAGGTCTGTCCTCCCTTCGCAGGCCTCTCCAGCCCTGCAGCCCTCTTTCCTGACTCGGAGTCTGTCCCTATTCTTACCTCTCCTCAGCCCACTGGGTCACCTTCTGCTGGGCTGTCTGGCTGCTGTAGGCCAGGCGGTCGGAGGCGCTGCTGGGCGGCTGCCTCTCCGGAGAGAGCTGCTGGCGAAGCTGCTCTAGCTCCCGTTCGTACATGAGCCGCTGCTCCTCCAGGGCAGTCCTCTTCTCTTCCAGGTATTGCTTCTCCAGGACCTGAACCACATTCTGAACTGGATCTGGTGAGCCAGAGAAGAAGTAAGGGGTTTGTAAGCGGCTGATAAAGACGGGAGTCTACACAAGTGCCTTTCGGGCTTCTTCCTGCACTAAACAGCTCAGATTCTAGCCTGGTCCTCTGCTTTCTGTGCCAGGCCTGAGGGCTCACAGGGGAAATCGTCCCGGTCAGCTAACTGTAAACGGTTTCCACTCTTGCCTTCTTCAGTGCACTGAGCATATTCTCATGTTTACCCGTCTGTATCATAAACCTCCTGGCATTTGATGGGGGGGAGGAACTGGGTTTAAACTATGGTGAAACCCAGGATGGCACAGAGCTAGGAGCATAATGAGTTGATCTCTTCAGCACACAGATTTTACACTCATTTAACACAGCGTTTGCATGTGACAACAGGCCTCTGCTCGCTCACCAAGAACTAACTCCCCTACTCACGAATTTCCCTAGATGGGGAGGAAATCACGGCATACCTTTGAAAATACTGACTAGGTATAGGGCGTGGGGATTCTCAGGTGTTAATTCCTAAGAGGGCAATTAACTTTTAGAAAGAAAGAAAGAAAGAAAGAAAGAAAGAAAGAAAGAAAGAAAGAAAGAAAGAAAGAAAGAAAGAAAGAAAGAGAAAAGAAAGAAAGGAAGGAAGAAAGGAGGGAGGGAGGGAGGGAAGGAAGGAGGGGGGGAGGGAGGGAACCAAAACCATCCCTTTATCCCTTTGGCCATTTAGTGGTCCAGGGACAAACAGGTACAGACAACAGATAGAGCCCTTAGTACCTCTATGGATACCTGTGGGCAGGTGGAACCTGACTCTGAGGAGCCAGATGGCTGGGCAGGGTACTAGTGTGGTGATGACCAATGAGCTGGATGCCAGATCTAGACAATGGCACATGAACCAAGTCACAACATAAGTGAGCAGTCTGCAGAGACTTCAGCCTAGTTCCTCATATGGTTACATGAGGTAGGGAGACCCGTCCATCACAGTGAGCATCTCCCATCAGCCCTGATAACTGGGCTATAGTCCTATTCAGTTCTCAGTTTAATTTCCAGAAAACATTTTGAAAAGTACTTCAGAAGCTTCTTAATCATCTGATCATGGCTATCGACAAGACTCTTCCAAGACACCCCATCAGTTTGTAAAATAAACATAAGCAGTACTCTTTCTATATTAGCATGTAAGAGAGAACACACTGGCGTCAAAATAAAAGTTAATAAAACAAAGCAAAAACGAGCAGTTTCACGTAATTGCAAGATGCTGTGAGTTGTTTTAATAAAAAACCGACATCTGCATGCCAACACTGACTCTACTGGCTGTATCTCAAGTGCAGGGACCAGACTGACTCCGCATGCATGACCTTTGAAGAGCCCTGCAGTCTCCCGCCTCCTTCCCCACGGGAGATGGCACCTCCATTTTAATGTTGCAGACACTGTGGCTCAGAAAAATCATATAGATGACTAAAGTCACACAGCAACCAATGATGGCACCCGATTTTGATCTCTGATTGGAAGCTGGCTGGTCAACAAGGGGGTGGGGAGGTAAGGCATCAAATTGATGAACAGGGTGAAACAATGCTCTTCTCCCGAAAGTCGTTGCTCCTTATGGGCACTCACCAAAGAACAGGGTCTTCAAAACAAACAACCAGATTACTGGGAATTTTTTTTTTTTTTTTCCTCAAAGCAGCATCCGTTTTCACCACAGAGAAATGGCTTTACAGGGTTTTGTGACAAGATCCCGAATGACACACTGGGGACTGAACCTTGGGCCTTGTTCATGCTAAGTAAAACCGGCCGTTGACTTTTACAGCCCAGGTCCTGAAGAACGTATTTAATCCACACTCCTGCTTCCTGTGCTGCAGAAACACAAGTGACCCCAGGGGCTGATGCAGAGGATCTCTACCCAGGTTCCCGGTCAAAGAGGCTACAGGGCAGGCTGCTTAAAGCTCCACCAGCAGCCAAAGTAACACAGCACAAACTGGGGCCACAGACCAAGATGCGGATACAGACAGGACAGCAACTTAGTCCTGTGCTTGAGCCTCCCAAGCCGGACTTCCAGGTCCCCTCCTGGGGCTCGTGAGACACAGCCCTGCTCAGGGGCTAGGCTCTGTTTGACCTCTGATCCTCTCTCTTATTTTTCTTTATATTTTGGTTTTCCTCAATGTGTGTACATGTATGTGAGTATACATGTGTGTGAGGTTATTTCATGTGTGCACGTGCATGCATAAAATGGCATGTCTGTGGAGGTAGGGGACAACCTGCAGGGGTTGGTCTTCTCCTTCGACCAGGTATGTTCTTGGCGATCAAGCTTAGTACCAAGTACCCTTACCCGTTTAGTCATCTCCCCCCACCCTGCCCACACATACCCAGGTTTCTCACTAGCCAGGGGCTCACCAGTTAGTCTAGATCGGTTACCCATCAAGCTGCAGGATCCCTGCTTTTGCCTCGCCAGTGCTGGAATTATAGGTACATGCTGTCCCCCCCCTTTAAATGTGAGTGCTAGAGACTGAGCTCGGGTCTTTATTATTGGAAGGAAAGTGCTGACTAAGCGGTCTTCCCAGCCTGGGAAATCTTTGATAATATTTCTCTCTCCTGTCAATCAGTTTGATGTCTTTGCTACACTACACAGCCTCTTTTAAAAATAGATTCTAATATGGCTGATAGTTTTGATATGATCCCGAAGTTTCTTTCTAATGGCCTTTTCTTTCCCAAACACTGTTGTCCTGCTCACTACTCAGCCTCATCTATATCAGATCCTAGGAATGAGATTTCTAGTCACAAGGGACATTATACTATTAAATAATATGTGCATGCACACACACACACACACACACACACACACACACACACACACACACACCGTTGCACAAAATGTGTTCCTTGACCAGTAGTAGGTTCTAGAAATGAGAACTCTTGGAAAGAAGCGGTGTGTACAGAGACCGGCTAGCTGATTAGAATCTCAGTACTGTGGAGAGATGACAATGTTGCAGGTCTTGGGCTAGTGCTAGCCCTCTGGAATAGCCAACCCTTGCCCACCTCTGTGTCTGAGCTAACATCTTGTGACTAACAGATAAAACCCATTTCAAATCATTAACTTAATAGACCACTAGCTTCCATGAACCCCAAATCCAAGAATATCACAGATGGCATCTTGGGCCTATAGAAAAAGCTTCCCCCATCTGGCTGTACCTGCCTCTCTCATGTACCCATCCATGTGTTTTAAACTTGCCTTGATTTATGGCTTCCTCTGTTTTGTAAAATGATAGAACTTCACAAAAATTCTTCCATGTTGAAATATGGAATTTAAGATAACCCAAATATGTGTCCCCAAGTTACAGTCATTCAAAAATGGTTCTAGAATAAAGTATCTCTTATTTTTATTAAATAAAATAAAATAGATCCTAATTAGCCAGGTAACCTGCCTCTGAGCTGCGCCAGTGCACAAGCCTGACCCGTAATGACACAGCCACATAGCAGGAGTCGGGCATGTTCGTTTGCTCCCTTACTCCTCTCTCCCTCCTCCCCCAGTGCTGAGGGCGGGCACAGGGCCTTGTGCACACTAGGCAGTCACCCTATCACTGCGTACACCCCCACTTTGCTCTCCTCCTCTCAAATGACTCATTTCAAAATCCAGGGAGTTTGGTGCCTAAGGTCAGAATACCAAAGAGCGAAGTTTTTTACAGGAGAGAGAAAAGAACACTTTGCTGGGGGGTTAGAGCAATCTCTTAATTAGTTTACTCCTTCCTTAGCAGGCAGACATGAAATGAGACTAGACTAACCCATGGCCCCAAGCATGGAGCAGACAGGGCACGGGAGACGGCAGAGGGCATCAGAAAGAACATTAGAAAAGACTCCCACGGCGATGTGAAGGGGGTCCACCTTCAGCGGGAAAAAGAAGTTTCTAATCTTAGATGTTAGAAACTGGCCCACCCATAACCTTTGCTGGTCCCTAATGGTCTTTATTTCAGAAGAACTTGGGGAAGAGAGGTTAGTGTTTGATTTCCATTTCAAGCCCTTGGGGAAAAGACATCATTGTTCGGAGCCAGATTTTCTTTTACTTTATTTTCATTTTTTATATGCAGGGATGGGCACATGTGTGTATGAATGTTCAGAGGGTATGGGGGGCGCACATGTGGGTGCATGCATGTAGAGGCATAAGGCTAACATCAAGTATCTTCCTGTATGGCTCCCTACTTTATGTATTGATGCAGGACTCCCCCTAGAACCCAGAGCTCACCCAGTCAACAGAGCTAGCTGGGCGGCTTGTTCCAGGATCCTGTTCCACCCCCCACCCCCCATTCTGGATAACAGGTGAGCTGCCATGCACACCCAGATTTTCCGTGGGTTCTACGGACCAGGATGCTGGTCCTCAGGCTTGTAGAGCAAGCTCTTATCAAGGTAAGCCATTTCCCCAGCTCCTCTTTTACATCTACATGCAAATGAGCTGGGTTTTAGGTCAGTGCTTACTCCAGAGGTCTAGGTGATTACTGGGATAATGGAGGTTACATTTAAAAGTGCCACTCCCCTGAACTGCCACAGTCTCTGCAGGAACGAAGTCATTAGTAACAGCAGCTGTAACACTAAAGCCGCTCTCCTATGCGGCTGGGTGCGTACGGAAAAGGACCCTTGGAAGGCACCAGAGCTGGAATCCGGTTGGGGTGTCATTTTTGGGAAGAAAACATTCCTCGGTCATGATCCAGAAGCAGCCTTTGTTTCATCCCAATACTGCCTGTTAGACGTTGCCAAAGCTCGAAGCACACACCGCCCCTGAGCGGCCTGCTGAAAGCCAGCCAGGTTCCCACATGCTAAGGCAGCAGTTAAGAACCTCTCTCCCAGTGTTGGTGGGCCAGCTTCGTCTGAAACCACAGGAGGGGGAAGAGGATCTTCAAGTAGGACCACCACGGGGATGACCACCAGGCTGACAGGCTTACGATCGGGAAGCCACCTAGCAGGAGATGGAATTCTGAGGACACCAAGGCCACCAGCTCATCTGACTGCATCAGAGCATGTGCCTCGGATGGAAGTGCCTCTCAGGGGGGCTGGTGGGGGAAGGGAGGCATTGTCCTATGCAGGCAAACAGCCTGGAGAACACTTCGCTTTAAGCATCATTTTTTTTTTTTTTTTGAGACAGGGGTTCTCTGTGTAGCCCTGGCTGTCCTGGAACTCACTCTGTAGACCAGGCTGGCTCGAACTCAGAAACCCGCCTGCCTCTGCCTCCCAAGTGCTGGGATTAAAGGCGTGCACTACCACTGCCCGGCCCAAGCATCATTTTTACCAACGGTACTTGAGCCTGTCGGTTAAGTAAGTCCCTTTGGAGGTATAATTTCCAACTGAGCTCAAAGTAAATGCTACCTTTTATATTCAAAATTCCCAGATCTGTATTTCCTCAGTGACTTTTTTCACTCTCCCAGAAATGACAAGACCAATGATGGAAAATTTGATTATAAAAACAAACAAACAAACAAACAACTTTTGTCAAATCCATCCAGGAAATACTCTGTGACCATGGAAATGCTATCATAACTGGTTTGGGGACAAGAAGTCCCCAAAAGGGGGCCATTTGCACACTCCCTGGTTCCACCTGAGTTCTCTCTAGCCTCGATGTTACTCCTTGCTGATGGTCTCTGTGAATAAAGGACTGTCTGTGTCTTAGCTTTAGGACAGCTCTGCTTCTACACCGGCATCCCTCGGGGAGGCCGTAGGTGGGGTGCGCTGTCTTACCGTTGCTGTTCAGTGTTTTCATGATGACCTCCATCTGTGCGAACTCGTAGTTGTAGTCCGGTTCTGAGGAAGCCTCACTAGCAGCGTCCAGATCATGTTCCGCAGCACTGGTTTCTCTCTCAAAGTCTTTCAGCCAGTCCCGCCGTTTCCTCTTAGGCAGGTTAATTCTGTGGATGTTTTCATCATTAGATACTATCAGCTTGGTTTATACAGAACAGAAAAGCGGTAATGAAAAACACTAGAGAGCATGAGGCCGTTACCTAAAAAAGTGGTTGTTTCCCCATAAGATCCTGTCACCGTGCCACAGCTGGGTAGTACTGCAGACAAGGGTGCCATTTACACAGGACCTAGAGGGACACAAAGGAAGGTGGAGAGAAGACAGCAGCCTCAAGACTCAAAGAAGTGACAGGGAACGGTGTCCTAATGGATGCATTCTGGGAATGTTTGAAAGAGTAACAGAAGCACTCTCAGCAGTGAGCCAGGGCCTGCCAAGCCCCCTCAAAGAGGGTCCCCAACTCTGTGTGTGTCTAAAGAAGAGAGAAAGGATTTCATAACATTTACAAACTAAGGCTGGGGCGATGACTCATTAGGCAAAGCTAATGCCAGGACCTGAACTCAGATCCCCACAGCCATGTTAGCCTGGAGTAGTAACACACAGCGGAAGTCTTATCACTCCCAGGGAGACAAGGAAGGTAGACACAGAAGCCCTGAATGCTCCCAGGCCAGCCAGTCCTGCCTATGCAGTGCTGCTGAGCAGGAGACTCCACCTTAAACAAGGTGGAAGGGGAAGGGTGCCATACCTGTGGCTGTCCTCTGATCTCCACTCTGTATCACACAGACATAGACACGGACACACATAAATAGACACACACACACACACACACACACACAGATTAAAGCACCCCAAAACCTAAAATACATATATTCAACAGCTCATTAAAAAAAGTTCACTGGCAATTTAGAAACAAAATATGGGATTGGGAAGGCAGTTAGGTAAAAGTAAATTCCCTAAAGGGCGCTCAGGGAAATTTGATGACAAAACGTGGTGGAAATGATCTTTAAGTTACATCCTCATATAATCTCTCATTAGTCAAGTCCAGGTTTCCACAGGACTCTGACGCCTGAACTTTTGAAATTCATTCATGAAAACATACACCCGTCAGTGTAGTAGTTTAACCCTGGCTACCAAGGCTTGCTGTAACAGCGCCTACAAGAGCACTGTCACACCTCAGAGTTACACTGCCACGATTTCAATATGCAATGCCTCGGCAGGCTCATGTGCTAGAACACTTGCTTCCCACTGGGTGGAGCTGTATTCAAAGGTCGTGGAATTTGGGAGGTGGGGCCTCACTGGAGGAAGTGAGTCACTGGAGGTGGACCCAGAGTCAGCCAGGCGGTGGTGGCGCATGCCTTTAATCCCAGCACTTGGGAGGCAGAGGCAGGTGGATTTCTGAGTTCGAGGCCAGCCTGGTGTACAGAGTGAGTTCCAGGACAGCCAGGGCTACACAGAGAAACCCTGTCTCGAAAAAAACAAACAAAAAAAGCTACCCAGTGTCTAGATAGATGTGGCTTTCAGATGGTATATGACAGTGCCAGCTGCTTCATCCTCTCATGGAGCCTTCACCATCCTGCCAGCCAAGCCACCATGACTTCCTAGTCATATGGGCCGTACTCTTTTAAACTGTGAGCCAAAATATACCCCTCCTTTGGTTTTTGTATTTTTATTTATTTGTTTGTTTATTTACTTTTGGTTAAGGCAACTAATACACCCTCTGTAGCCAGAGAGTAAATTCTCCAGGATACCTAGTGTATCCTTACCTTTGACATAACCGTAGCAAGCAAAGGGAAAGCCCCAGTGCCCTGAAAACGAGGGAGAGGCGGAAGCCCCCACAGCTGCCCCCTCCTACCTCGCGTTGTCTTTGGGCGTGAGAGTGATGTCTCCATCAGCTGCGATGTCGATCTCACAGTGCTCAGGCTGAATCCCTATTCCGAAGAGCTGGATGTCCTGAGAGGTATCTGCACCCACCCGGGTGTGATCCTAGAACGTACAATTGAAGACAGGAAACCAAGCTCACAAGGGACTCAACCAGAAATGCTCACGAGCACTTGGAATAAATTAGGAGTATGAAATCAATCACACGGGAGATCGGGAGCGTCAAAAGCCAAGGGTGGGCTGGTGAGACGTCTCAATGGGTAAGTCATCACCGAGCCTAATGACCTGAGTTCAATCCCCAAGACCTACACGGTGGAAGAAAATTGTTCTCTGACCTCTATTCACATTCTGTGGCATGTGCATGTCTGCCACAGATAGATAGATAGATAGATAGATAGACAGACAGACAGATAGATGATAGACAGACAGACAAATAATGTAATTTTTTTTTTAAGCCAAAAGCTTACCTTGAAACAATTTTTAAAAAGGTTTAAACTCTACCAACACCTGCTCCTGCATCAACAGTGATTAGGGATTATTTTAAAACCTAAGAAAATTGGATTTAGCAGTAGCAGACCCTGAATTCTCATTCTGGACTGAATATTTGCTATCTGAAGTAGGTACCAGCATGCCATTTCCTTCTAAGCCTCAGTGTTGAAGGCCAGCTTCGACACCACAGGTAAACTGAGGAGGAAGGCAGCAAGGTGTGATGACTGGGGTTGGTGCTGATAGCTGTGACTGGGAACTCTTTTAATCCCTAAGAGGCAGGCAAGAGAGAAAAGGAAAAACATCATATTGGCCCTGAACTTGCTATATAGTGGAAGATGAGCCCGAACTCCCAATCTTCCTGGCCTACACCTGCCAAATGCTGAGATTATAGGTGTGTTCTACCACACCTGGCTCTGGTGTCCCATTTCCTGCTTAATAAAGTTGTCTAGTAGTTCTACAAATAGAGCCAAAGAACCCTTGACATCTGTTGACCTTTTAGGAGACCATGATGTCAACACTATTTTAGGACAAACAAAAGGTTATTTATCCGGGCTTTCTCATTTTATCAGGCATGAATGGCAAGGCTTTTGCAGGCACTGGATTAGTGATGACATAAGCTCTGCAAACTGACAGCTGTGTGTCTGCCTTACAGCACCTCCTCCAGCGTTAACAGCATGCATGCAGATGGCTGCAACCTAGGTACAGAAAAGTGCACTGGAGTCTTTGATCCTTTTAAAGAATGCACATAGGGCCAGACAATGGCACATACCTTTAATCCCAGCACTCCAAGAAGCAAGTGTCTAGATAGGTCTACACTATCTATGAGTTCGAGGCCAGCCTGGTCTACAAAGCAAGTCCAGGATAGCCAAAGTTTGTTACACAGAGAAACCCTGTTTCAGTAAAAAAGAAAAAGAATGCACGTGGGATCTAATAGCAGGAAGTTGGAAAACCATTTTGGAGATGCCCCCAGCATGCTTAGTGCACACAAAGGCACAGTGCCAGTGCTAAAAGGCCATTCTGAAGGGTGACAGTCAGACAAAAGTCCTTTTCTGGATAATGGGGTCAGAGCTAAGAGACTTGGAGCTTTGCTTTAGGGTTGTGTGGGATTTGATATCTCCCTAGAGTTACAATGATGATTCTCCAAGGTCTCTCAGAATCACTGTGGTTGGACCCCAGACACCTCAGAACTCGGTGACCTTGTATTTGGGTCCTTCTGCTATGGGTGTACCCTGAGTTGTCCCCTCTGTAGCCTGTACTCAAGGGCATCGCTGAAGCAAAGGCTGTTTCTTCTGATCAGTGGGGAGGGGCTGCACCATCATGGGCTTACTGCTGTTGAGGCCAGTGCCAGATACTAAAAGGGAAGCTCAGGGGCGGGGC
The DNA here is from genome assembly GCA_028551405.1 of Uromys caudimaculatus. Classification (NCBI taxonomy): domain Eukaryota; kingdom Metazoa; phylum Chordata; class Mammalia; order Rodentia; family Muridae; genus Uromys; species Uromys caudimaculatus. Next base: position 15,024,159 of record CM052714.1, on the reverse strand, counting down.
ATCCAGGTTCAGTTGAGATGACACAAGAGCACGGTGGTCTGTTCTCATACACCTCACCTTTAAATAGTAAACCAGAAGCTCGTTGAGGGCAGGGTCTGCATTCAGGTTGACGAGGTAGCACTTGTCATCGCCCACCTTGATGCCAGAGGTCTCCAGGGAGATCCCCATGCTCTCCAGCTGCCGCTGTCTCTCCTGGTCACGGGAACAGACAGAAGCGGGGACACTTTGTTGTTCTAGTCACAAGATGTATCCATGGAAAGAGTAAGTCACTGCTTCTGGGGACAACGCCAAAGAGATGACACATTCTACCCGCCTCGACTAAGTTTACTAAGGGCTGCAGTGCAGGGCATGACAGTGTCACAGGGCACTGCGGGTGACTCACACAGCGTTGGCTTGTAGAAACTGAAAGTCTGGGAGAAAGGACAAGGCCACTTAACCAGAACGCAAAAGACAGTATCAGTGTGCCATGGCGGGCTAGGAAGGGCTGCCTGGCTTCCTGGGAGGGCCATCATGATGGGCTGAGAATGCGCGAGACAATTCTTGGAGCGTTGGATGAATATCAACAGCAAGAAGCAAGATTAATTGTTTAAAAAGTGGTGCCTGGAAATCCCATCAGACTCTGTACACAGAGGACAATTTCAGGGGCAAAGAACTCCAAGCAAATGGGGAGAGCAGCGGGAGATGGAGTTGGAAGAGTTAGCAGAGGCCCTGTAATGACAAGCCTGGAATCCACCTGTCCATGTAAGACTTACGCAGGAGAGTACAGACTGTGGCGGGCACTGATCTATGGCTGGGAACACAGTAGTAATAAAACCAAGCCGGCCTCTCATGGCAACACACGCTCTTGTAAGGGGAGACACGTGGTCGCCCTGCTCATAAAATGCGCGGTGTGGAGGGGTGGGGTGACCCTGGGCACACCCCGGCTCTACTACCCTTGCAGCAATCCATCTCAGTGACCGCTCATCGAGCATCTCCCAAGAAGCACAGAGAAGCACACAGTGAGAAACCTACTGTGTGGTGTGTCTTAAAAGTTTCTGCCAAGCAGAGCTTTCAATGCCAAGAGATCTACAAAAAATAACAACAAAACCCAAAACACCACCAAAAGTCCTCTCTCTCACAATGTGGACAGAAAGGAGCAGCAGGAAGGAGGAATGACCCCTTCCCCGCCTTGATTATCCAATTGAGCATTCCAGCAGAACATCACACAGGACCGTACACGGACTGCTGAAAGACATGAGGTTGGGGCTTTAAAATGAGCTTGGCAGAGAGAACAAGGCCCTACAGTGTCAGTTCGAGACCTCTGGGGGTCGAAGGACCCTTTCGCAGGGTCCTACACTCAGATATCCTGCCTATCAGATATTAGATCAGGATTCACAACAGTGGCAAGATTACCATTATGAAGTAGCAACAGAAATGATTTTATGGTTGGGGGGGGTCACCACGCCTGAGGAACTGTATTAAAGGGTCACAGCACCAGGAAGGTTGAGAACCGCCGCTGTGGAGGGGTTTGAAGGAGGCAGGTGTCTGTCCTGAGGAGACAGCAGGTGGGAGGAAGCCAACTCGTGCGCCCACCTGTGCGATCTCTTCCGTTTTCCTCAGCTTTTCTTCCCATGTCACTGTTAGCTCCTTTATCAGTTTCTCAGACTCTTCCAGCTTCTCCTTCAGCTCAGGGGCCTTCATGGCCTTTAAAACAAACCAGAGACGTCAGCTTTCCCGCCTCTCCAGCAGTACGTACAGAACATAGCTATGGTATCTTTGTCTATGGTACTGGGAGTTGAACACGGGGCCCTACACCTTTTTTTTTTTTGGTTTTTCGAGACAGGGTTTCTCTGTGTAGCCCTGGCTGTCGTGGAACTCACTCTGTAGACCAGGCTGGCCTCTAACTCAGAAATCCACCTGCCTCTGCCTCCCAAGTGCTGGGATTAAAGGCGTGCGCCACCACTGCCCGGTCCCTGCACCTTCTGCATGCAGCTATAAGAATGCTAAGGAGTTGTGAGCTACATCTAAGCATCATTACGTCCTTCCTTGGCAAGTAGTAACTGCCATTAAAAGCAATTAAGTCACACACCGTCCGCGTGGGCCTTAGACTTCAGCTCACCAAAGTAAATGGAAGAAGACATGGTTGCTTGCTCCTCTTTAAAGAAGAGGCAAAACAACAACAACAACAAAACAAAACAAAACAAAAAAAAGCCAGGATATGGAGGAAAAAAAAAATCAATAAAGACTAACAGGTGTTTCATTTAAAGATTGAAAAAAAATGCTAACGTTATCTCTGAAATGTCTCAATGGAGGGAAACGGTTATTTAAGCAGATTTATTTCTTTGTCAATAAAACAGAAATCATCAGTGTCATCCATAAATATCTTGTAGCTACAGGAACTTTTCTATCAACAAGACCCAATCTCCAGGACTAAGGCAAAGGATGCCTGGCTTCTCTAAAGGCCTTGTGGAAACAATCTACAATGTTCATTTATTTTTTATTTATTTACTTATTTATTTATTTAGGTTTTTTCAAGACAGGTTTTCTCTGTATAGCCCTGGCTGTCCTGGAACTCACTCTGTAGACCAGGCTGGCCTCGAACTCAGAAATCCGCCTGCCTCTGCCTCCCAAGTGCTGGGATTAAAGGCGTGCGCCACTACTGCCCGGCCAATTTAAAAGCCAAAACATCAAAACCACCTCACACTGTTCTTAGGGTTTCCCTTAGGAAGTTCAAGGGCCACGTGACCGACTGAAGCAAACAATTAGTGACAGGAATGACATCCTTTTCCTCCTGCCTGCAGGTCGCCAGGGCAGTAGTCCTGGTCAGTCAGGCTGTTCTTTACAATGCCTCTGAGCTGGAGGCAGATGCTACAACCTGAAATGCTGAATCACATGGGTATGACCCCGGGCTGCAAGCCAGCACGCCCTTACGTGTCAGCCGTCCTTACGCATCAGACGCCCTTAAGCGTCAGACGCCCTTACGCGTCAGAGGCCCTTACGCATCAGACGCCCAAGTGAAGGGGCGTCAGGCACAGGGCATGGCAGACAGATATTAATTACCTCAGCCTGAGAGAGCTGCTCTCTCAGTTTCTCCACTTCCTCTCGCAGCTCCCGGATGACCTTGGCGTTGGGATCCTCATTCACAACAGCGTGGTTCACGATCCTCTTGGCTCGGTCTGCGTATCTTAGCGTGGACAGTGTCTCCTCGTAGTTGTCTGCTGCCGGGCTGATGGTTGCTATCATAGAGGTCTGGCTGTTCCCTCCTAAATTGTCCTGTAAAGAATTGCAGATAGCACCTTGTTGAACGCCATGTTGGCACACGGCAAAAGCACGAAATAGCCACATGTGACTTTGTTCTTCGAAAAGAAAATGCAACGTGAACATGTGTTAACATTTTGCACATCATTTTATAAAAAAGATGAAACGTGGCCTGTCTATATTTATAGCAATAAACAGTACCTGCCAAAGGACATTGTAACAGAATAAAATAATATAAAGTAGCGTTAATTTGCGCCTGTATACTGTTGTGTGGCACATGCATCTGAGCGTGCAGGTGTGTGTGTGTGTGTTTAGGTATGCACATGAAGAGAGAGGTAAAGAAAGCTATTGGATGTCTTTCTCAGTCACTTTTAATTCCTCTATAGTGTGTCTCACTGAACTGCAAGCCAGCTGTCTCATTTGTCTCAGCAAGTTCCATCATCTCCATGCCCAGTTCACATGGATGCTGGGGACTGGAGCTCAGGGACTCAAGCTTACTCAATCAGTCTTACCTGCTGCGCCATCTCCACATACCCTACAAAACATCTTTGTTATGCATCACTAAGAATTAGGATGGCAGTACTGTGTCTTGGTTAGGCAGTACTGTGTGCTTGGTTACCCCCCCCACACTTCTTTAACAGCTATCACACTGGAAACAGCAAGGTTTAGATAAATATGAATCCTAGGTTAACAAATTACCTTAAGAAGCCAAGTGAGGACCGAATCTCGATAAGGCACAAATTTGCTTTTGCCTTTGCCAGCGGCCTGGTCAGCCAGTGACGATATAACCAATCCCAAGGTCGTAAGCGATCTGCCACAAGAGGAGTGAAAACTAAGTTTTGCGGAATGTTTGTTTTCGTAAAACAACAGTCCCTCTAGAAAACAAGGATAAAGCCTGGCAGTGGTGGCGCACGCCTTTAATCCCAGCACTTGGGAGGCAGAGGCAGGCGGATTTCTGAGTTCGAGGCCAGCCTGGTCTACAGAGTGAGTTCCAGGACAGCCAGGACTACACAGAGAAACCCTGTCTCGAACCCCCCCCCCCCAAAAAAAAACCAAGGATAAAATATGCAGAACGGTTAAATCTGCAATAATCTTCCCAGAAGCCAAGAACAAAGAAAAAAGTAACCCCATTAGCATAAAATAACAAATTTAGAATTTCTGTAAGAAAATATTATGCTGAATTGCAGCACTCATAAAATGTGTATTTTAGAACCTCTCGAAACATGCAGTTCTAAGATCATACTGGGAAGCACTAAGTCACTCCAAATAGTGACGTCTGGATTACTTAATCTTCAGGTCACACTGGGACCATTCAGGCCTCTGCTCTTGGACCGGGCAGAACAACCCCCATAACTTATCACTTAATGCGGGCGACATGACTCAGTGGAGGGCTAAACGCGGTTTCACAAAAGCGAAGACATGCCCAAACGGAGGACAGCATCGGACTTCACTTTCCAACTCTGCCACTAAAAGGGGCGTAGGTAAACAACCAAGGGCTTTTAAAAAACCACAGAAGCCTCTTCAGACCTACTAAATCAGACAAAAGTCTCTCAGGGTCTCTCTCTCTCTCTCTCTCTCTCTCTCTCTCTCTCTCTCTCTCTCTCACACACACACACACACACACACACACACACACACACACACACA
>CM052714.1:14998532-15018775 GCA_028551405.1 Uromys caudimaculatus | reverse complement strand
CTAAAAGGGAGGGGCTGACGTCAGAGGCATTTAGAAGCAGCTCCGCTTTGTTTTCATTGGGCTTTGGTGGCGCTGGGGATGAACGAAGGGCCTCATGGGCTGTTCTACTTTAGTTCCACCCACGTTCTCCCCCAAACCTTGGTATTTAGAAGTAGCAAAAATTTAAGACCCACTTAACATATAATAATGGAGAAGTTGGGATCAAAAAGAAAACAAATGGGGGCTAGAGAGATCCGGCGGTGGCTAAAAGCGCTTGCTGCTCCTGAAAAGAATCCCGAGTTAGAATTCTAGTGTCCAGTTTCTGTCGACTTACCACCAAGCCCTCTTCTGGCCTCTGTGGATACCTGCAATCAAAGGAACATGCGCAGACATAGACAGATACAGACACAGTCAGTCACATGCACAAACACAGACATGGTCACAGACAGACTCAAATTTAAATTTTTTTTTTTTTTTTTTAGACAAAACAAGCTAGAAGCTCAAAAAACAGAATAAAGAGTGCCGTAGTAAATGCAATGGATGAGGGGAAGAATTTAATTGTAGTTTGATTTTTTTCTCTTTTCTTTTTTTCTATACCTTAAAACTTCAATCGCCAGAACTCTTCCCTCACACGGAGATTTCTGTATTGTTGAAACTTGGTGTTTGATATCGGAGTACACGCTTAGTGAATGTGTTTATGTTATAGATCATTTTAACAGACATTTCTTCTTCGGATTATTTATTCCTTGTGTATCCGTTTTGCATTTCTTTTCTATTTATTTTACACCTTGGAAATGAGGTTAAGCAAAAAGAAAATTCATGGGATTTTCTTATACAGGTTCAAAATGAGTAGAAAGGAAAAATGAGACTTTCTGAAACATCCATAATGCACTTGGCCTGGGAACTGCTAAGGAGCTTAAGTTCATTGGTAGGTCAAAAAAGTGGGTCAAAGGAAACAAGGACCCTGATGATGAGGTGCTCATTAAGAGCTGACTGGTCTTCCCAGGAAACTGCCTGTGGGTGGGATGCCCAGAGGAGTGAGAAGGGCACCGCTCACACCTTCCCTGATGCCAGGCACCATTCACACGTTGGACTTCGAAATTGACAGTGACTGGCTGAGAGCGACCACAGAGGCCACGCCTCTTAAAACTACTGGAGAAATGCCCAAGGAACTCAGCGTGGACTGCACAACAGCTGTTCTGAGGAGTCAGTTAGGGGACAGGCAGTCAGGAAAAGGCTCTGACTCCTGGGCAGCTGGCCTAGAGCTCAGGTTCTCCCGCAACAAAGTGTGCGTGAACCAGGTAAAGTGTCCAAGAGGGGAAAATGAAAGACTGTTATTAAGCTTGCAAGTTATAAAAAGTTGTACAACATAATCCTAGAAGCAATATATTTGAGTATTTCCTGAATGGAACCCAGTTTGAGAAATAGTAATGGACACTTAATTTTCTTTTCTTTTTTTTTTTTTTTTAGTTTTGCAGAACTGAGGACTGAACTGGGGGTCTGAACATGTTGGGGCCAGTATTCTACCAGTGAGATATACCCACAGCCGCCTTTCTTTTCTTCTTCAAAGACAGGGCCTCACTAAGCTGCCCAGGCTAGCCCTGAACTCTGTGGCCTAGACAAGCCTTAAACTTGTTTCTTTTCACTCCAGCCTCCTTAGTAACCAGGGTAACGGCCCATGACGATACTTTACCACGACAGAAGAGACAGAAACGAGATTAGGAATAGTTTGCCTCAAGGCTGAGAACACAAGCAAATGGCGGTCCTTGTCTGGAAGCCTTAGGAAGGACACTCCATGAACTCAATCGGTGTGTAGAAATCCTGAGGCAGGCAGAGTCCAGCGGCAGGGAATGGCTTCTTCATTCCACTTTCACCAGACAGGTGGAGTTGCAGCCTGGCATTCCGGTGCGCAGTTTCTCACCCTGCCTCCACAGGAAGAACGTCTACAGAGAACCTATGTCCCGACATTCCTGGGTCGCTGCAGCCACACCGTACCTTGGTGCCTTCGTTCTTCAAATGAAAGGAGTGTCCCACGCTTTAAAGCACTTAAGAGCTTTGGGAGAGACGAAACCCCCAAATCTGCGGCCCATTAAGCAGGCGCTGAAGTCGTGCGAAGCTGCTGACAGGTCTGCTCAAGAGGATTATTAATGCTTCGTATAAAGAAGCCGGGATGAGACGCTGAGAGCGCATTTACGAAACGCATCAGCAATTTCTTTAGCTTCAGCATCCGGCTGGTCATGCGGCTTAGAAAGCCATTTGTGGGAGTACAAACAGTTTCATCTTATTAACATGGTTAGCACACGTTTAGCTTCCCGGCTGCCAGCCACTGTCCCATGCACTTTACAAGAAACCGCTGGCTGAATCTTCACAGTAAGTGCACCTGATTGACAGCTTCCTTAGTCACGTGTTACAGAGGCGGAAACTGAAGGAAGGTCACATGGCCTGTTTGAATAACCAGGAAATTGCAGGGTCTCCTCTGGGAAGCTCATTTTGATCCCACCCCTCCAGCTGCCAATCACCTCTGCTGGGGGGGGGGTCCTCACTGTTTCTATGGCAACCTATGTACGAACACATCAGCTCCAAAGCTCTTTCTGCTCTGCCTCCCAAGGCCCTTCGCCCTACTAAAATGGCTCCGAAAAGTTCAAGCCTGTAATTCTCATCTGAGATTCTTGAGTGCACATGTGCCTTGAAATTTGGAGTCTTTGAGAATTTTGTATTGTATTTGTTAAATACACTATAGGACCCCTGGAGGGATCTCAGACAGTTTCCATAATAAATAGGAAAATATCCATGATGTGAATAAACAGAGAAGAGCGATGTAGAAACAGCCTAGAGCAATGGTCCTTGATCTTCCTAACGATGAAACTTTAATACAGTTCCTCATGTGTGGTGACCCCAGCCATAAGATTATTTCACTGCTACTTCACGACTGTAATTTTGCTACTGTTACAAATCGTAATGTAAATATGTGATATGCAGGATCTGATATTTGACCCTGAAGGGTCGGGACCCACAGGTTGAGAACCGCTGGTCTACAGCAACAGTCTCGAGGCTGACTCGTGAGAGTGGAGTGATCTCGATTTTGCTTCCTCGGGAGAATTCCCATGCCTCCTGCTTCCAGAGTGGCGCTGCTCTTTCTCTCCTGACCCAGAGGTTCCCTCAAGGGCTGCCACCCTGCTGCCGCATATTATCACAGATGCCATGGCTTAAATCCATACGGCTTTATAGTCTTACAGCTCTGGAGGTCAGAAACTCAAGACTGCATACCACCGGACTACAGCCAAGGTGTTGGGGGTCTGCATTTCCTGGGTGGGTGGGGTCTAGGGAGCCCCATGCTCTTCTGTTGTCTCCACCCTTCCACAGGCCACCCTCACTTCTGACTCACAGTCCTCTCCTCCTCCATCTTCCCCCACAAAACAAGTTCACTCATGATTCACGTCTGACGGGTTTTCACTTATGTGACTTTTCTAAACATCAGCTTACTAGTATTTAAACAATCTGCTGTATCAGCAGACACGAAATGACCAAATTCTGTGCCCTATACAAGACAAGACACATGAAAGCTACAGAGAGCACCAAAACCAGAGGTCCCGCCTCACAAAGCAGCAGGAAGGCACACACATACCATTTGTCAGGGACCTTAGTGTGCAGGTTAGGAAAGGAGCAGGGTTCAAGAACTCATAAGCCATTGTGCAGAAGTTGCTAAGGGATCTAGACTATGTCACCACATAGCCTGGAGTTTAGACCAGTCAGGCTTTCTAAATAACTTAGTATCTAAATACGAGGAAGCATCAGTAATATCCATGCTAGACCAAAGAATCAGACTATGCCACACAAACAGCATACAGCCCCCAGAGCGTCCCAGCAGTCAGATCCAGGAACTGCACTGCACTTAGAACCAGTGATTTAGCTTTACTACTTGACTACTGTCTGCCTGGGTTTTCTCATGGACCAGATGATGATACAAACTCCATCTTACAATGCTGATGGCAGGTTAGGGCTGAAGAGATGACCCAGAAGTTAAGACATCAGGTACTCTACTAGAGAACTAGGGTTAAATCCCCAGCACTCAGATGGCTGCTCACAGTTGCCTATAACTTCAACTCTAGAGGACCCTCTTCTGGCCTCCCAGGCCACCTGCAAGCATGCACACATGCACAAATAAACAAATTAAAAAAATAATTCTGATAGGCAAATCAGATGAGTTATTAATTATAGAAAACTTGGAACCTTTCTAGGCATAAGGGAGGACTCAGACAGACAGACAGATACAAAAAGGAAGCCAGCATCAGTTACATCAAGGCCACATGCATACTCTATGCTCTCATATATTCTTGTGTTGCCCCACAAGCCAGTCTGTAGAGGGAGGGTTGAGGCACCAGCATCAGGAACTACGTTCCTAACGAAGGGATGAGCTTTGCTTTGGTCCCCCTCCGCCCGCCCCGTGCTCCAGTCTCTGCTTTCCCATCCTCTTCTGGGTTCTAGGGAAGCAGAACAGCAGGGCCATCCTTCCTTCTTCGATGCCGGCTTTCTTCGATGCTTTGTCATAAGGCACAACAAAGCCCCTACTTATGAAAGCCCGAGAGAGGATGATGGGGGGGTCGAACCCCCTAAAAAGGAGAGACTTTGTCAGTGTGTGCAGCTGTGTCCGTCTGATAAGGGGCTGATGTCTTACGTCTCCTCTTCTGAGCTTTCATATGCTATGAGCATTCTGTGCCAATATTACGTTAAAACATCAGTTGCACGAACATGCTCCTGAATATATTTCTCACCGTTACATTCTGCTGAAGACAAGACCTTAAATTACAATTGATCAACAGAAAGAGGTAACAACTCTGAGCTATTTTCTGTAGGACTCGGAATAATGATAGCAATTATGCTGATTAGAGAACAGTACTGACATAATTAGTATTTATTCCGTGCAAACCACACACCAGGCATTGTTCTAAATACCCGGCGGCATTTACTCTTCAGCAGTCTGAGGAAGCCGCTACTGTTCAACCTCCCCTCTAGAGATGGGGAAACTGAGGCAGAGTGGCTATGTCACTTGCCCATGATATACGCATCTAGTAAGGGTGGCTGCAGGATGAACTCTGGACAGCCTGGTGCCTGAACATACTTTTGGATACAAAACCTCTTCTCTCTTAATTTGTAGAGCAAGAGATTTCCTACTGCATGTCAGAAGCCATCGGGATCCTGCAGACCAAGTCCCTCCTTTGTATAGGCTCCTCTTTGTTTCTCTGGAAAACTCCAACCTGTCTGTCAGACTTTGCCAAAGCAACACACGCAGCAACACACATGCGCGCACACGCACACATGCCAGACAAACGTTGAGATTCCTCATCTACATTACTCATACGCAAACGGCATCAGCTTTACAAAGGAATTTAAGGCAGGCTTTTCTGTTGATAGATCTGCTCTATAACACTATGGCTTGAAGTTTACCAAAGACTGTACTGTAGGTGCTCCCTGACTTACAATTGGGTTAGCGCCAGACAAGTTACTCTCAGTCGAAAACAGTGTGAGTCAAGAATGCGGTTAACACACCTGCCCTAGCCAGCATCCCATCTCAACAACACGGCACACTGTGGATGCTGGACAGATACCGCCGGTGAGCCATGGTTTGTCATCTACTTAGCCTAGAGGTATAAAAACAGACTACACCTTGTCCCAGGAAAAGATCCAAAGTCAAACCCTAAAAAGTCCCAAGTTGGACCACTATCAGGGATGGAATGTGCTTGAACATTTGGTTCCCAGCTGGTGGCGCTGTGGTGGGAGGTTGTAGAACCTAGGGGGGATGGCAGGGTGGGGCTGATCCCTGGGGCTTAGGCCTTGAAGTTTGAGTTCTGTCTCTGGCCACTCTTCGCTTCCTGATCCCCCCATCCCGAAGATAGCCAGTTCCCACAGCCTCAGCCACTCTGTTGCTTTCTGCTGAAATGGGCTTTCAGCTGTGAGCTCACATATAATTTTCCTCTCCTTCAGTTCCTTTAGCCAGTTATAATCAAAGTGACAATACAAATAACTACTACTACATCTACCCTGAGCTGGGGCCCACCTGTCCACACACGACCCACAGGTGTTGTATCACTTGTGGAGGGCAGGGCTATACCACAGGACTTTACTTCAATGAACGTCATGTACGGAAACAATTGCAGACCACCATTTGTCTTCCAGCAGGCTTAATGAAGTTACAAAGTTACAAACATGTTACTTTGTGTCAGACCCACTGGCTCCTTAAAATGCAACAAGACGGCCTCCTCCAACCCCCAGAGCAAAACAAACAAGCTTAAGTCATCCGGGTTGCTGAGGTCACCTTACTTGTTAATGTTGCTGCCTTCTTTTAGTCGCTCGCCAGCAGCTCCAGTCTTCGACACCCTCTCGCTCCCTGCCAGGTCTACCAGGCTCACCTTGCTGACTTTCTCCCCGGAGTTCTAATGGTAGGAAATAAGAGAGAAACAGCCCACGTGAAGGAAGTACACAGATACTGACACATTTCCTGACACTGTGATCGCACCATCACAAAGTGCTCAGGATCTTAACCAGTTCAGTTATTTCCACCAACAATGTGTTTCCTAGTAAGCAGATCTTAGGTCTTTGTATGTATGTGCAGTGCATGTGTCTGAATGTCCATGTTTATGTGTGTGAGTACCACAGGTGACAACCCAGGTGACAGTCCTCATCTTCCACCTTGTTGAGCAGGGTCTCCCTGGTTCACTGCAGTGATCCAGGCAAGCTGGCCCAGAGGCTTCTGGGGACTCTCCTGTCTTGGCTCTTCCCTCTTGCTCATTATGGGAGTGCTGGGGTTACAGAAGTGCACTGCCACACTGGACTTAACATGGGTCGTGGGGATCCAAACTCAGGCCCCCATGCTTGTGTGGCATGAGCTTTACATACTAAGCAATCTTCTGAGCCCCTAAGTCAAAATTTAAGAGGGTAAAGAAATCTAACATTCTGCTCTGCAGCTGTGCAGAAGGTTTTGCAGACATCCAGGGTTGTCAGTATTTCCAGGACAGTCCGAAGTCTAGATTTCCAGGACAGTCAGAAGTTAGAGGTTTTATGGACTTTGGAGGAAACACCAGCACATGAAGCTCCTTTGCATTTGGGTCAAATTCTGCCTTTCTGAGACATGGATTTTAGATAGAATGTTGTGGTTTTTCTATGTAACATCTCACAGTAGCCATGAAGTAGATTTGATTGTTTTTAGGGAAATTTTAGTAAGAAAGAACATATATTTAAAAGTTGTGTGGAGATATTATCATGATAGGATGTTTGTATACAAAATCCATTTTTTTTTCCCCCAGACAGTTGAAAGAAGTAGAGGATGGCCTTGAACTTCTGGTCTTCCTGCCTCTGGGTTTTATGCAGCAGTAGAGAATCAAACCCAGGGCTTCATGCATGCTAGGCAAGCACTCTACCAACTCAACAATATCCCAAGTCCTGAAAAATCCAACTGAAAAATGCCAGTACAAAGGTGGGTGGTGGTGGCACAAGCCTTTAATCCCAGACTTGGGAGGAACAGGCGAAGCTCTGTTGAGTTCGAGGCCAGCCTGGTCCTTAGCCTCCGAACGCAACTGTGACACACTTCCCTGTTTACACTCTGATGTCCCCAACCTGGAAAGGTTCCGCCTTGTCCCTCACCCCAGACTGTAGGTCATACAGCGTCTGCGTGATGATGATGTTGAACACGGCATGGGAGCGGCTGCTCTCCTCATTCATGTTGGTCGCTGCTACCGTTCGAGACTTATTTCCCTCAGACATCAGTGACTCAATGTCCTAGAGGTAAAGAGCAAGAAAGCGCTATGAGCAAACACAGGGGTGTACCCCCGCCACACCCCAAGAACGTGTCCACTATCATCCTCCCATGCCTTGGCCACACCCTTCCATAGATACAGTTAGCTTCTTTTCCACACAGCATGGCTTGGGTCTCTTCCCTACTTGGAGATTTCCTCTCTCTCTCTGCCCTAGCTCTTCTTGCCCTGTGAACATCCCATTGGCTCCTTTGTAGGTTCCCAGAAGAGCAGACGCTTACTGAGCACAATACATACTCAAGGACAGTTGTCACCCCACTTAATTCTAACTGTCCTGTGCCAGTCCCCCCGGTACAGCTGCCTGTCCCCTGCTATCTGCCGCCCTCTGCGAGCAGCTCTGGCTCTGTAAGAGAAGGGAACTTTCCTAGGACACCTGGAACCACTGGGCTCCTATGAAATGTTTGCTGAATGAGCGTTATGAAAGGAACTCTGGGTACACCAAGATGCTGAAGATCATGGAGGTCATCTAAGATTCCCCATGGCTAGGGAGAGGCAGCTCTTAGGTGCGAATGGAGTTGCCTCGCTGTTATTCATAAGTGACAAGGCAGGGACTGAGCTCCATCGCCATTAGCTGGGAAACAGGCTTCCTCAAAGTGCTGACTCAGCACCTTTGAATCAGAAAGGCTGGTTCACATCAGAACCTCAGTGCATATAAACTGATGTGTTAGTCCAAACCCAACTTGAGAAATACAGAGCGTTTTCATTTAAATAGCTGTATGTTGACCCTCACCTTAGTTTTAGCTTTACTGAGTCTCAGATGATAATGGATAATCATAAAATAATCTCTTATACATCCTAAGTAAATACAGGGGTTTGTTCATTTATTCATTCTCTCATTCATCTGCTTCTTCAGCAAAAGAACTAGAAATCTATGGTGTAAGAGGTCCAAGATAATGACCATAGAAATGACTGAAGGACATTACGCCTGGGTATAAAAGTCGAGAACCAGGGAGAAAATAGATCAGTCCTTGCATAAAGCAGTGAATCAGGAAAAGAGGGGAGCCAGCAGACCAAAGAGCCTTAGAAATCAAGGCAGGGCCTCTGCCTACAAGAAGGGGGTTAGTTAACTACCAAATACAGAGCGGATGACCAGACTGTTTGGAGGACATCCCTGGCCACCTGAGGGAGGCATTTCAATGGTGGCAAAAGGGAAACACCGGCAACCTGAGATCACTGGACCTTTGGGCCTCTCTGTGAACTCACCACAAGGCAGCCAGAAGTGTGACTGAAGGACATCGTTCTCGGGTGTGCTGGTCTGTATGTGTGATGAAGGGTAGCACTATGCCATCCCATAGCCACACTAAAACATGTTCACTATCATTTACTGATGTAGTGCCTTTTTTTTAAAAAAAAAATAAGATTAAAAAAAAAAAAAAAAAAGACTCTTACCTCAAAGCTGGTGACAGCCAACTGAGATAGACCATCGACATATGGCCCCAGGACCTTATGCTCTCGGACTTTAAGAGACTGCCTGCTCCTATAGGAGGAGAAAGAAGAATCAAGTGAATGAATCTTACCACACTTAGAAGCAAATCCTTTTCCTTAAGCAATTAGAAATTCAGATTACAAACTCAAAAGGATCTTTTAGTGATTAGAAGATGCTTTAATGGCCATTTTATATGGACTAGCCAAGCCGTGTTCTGCATGAGAAACGCATTAGACTCTGATTTCAAACAATGATACTATTTTAAAATGTCTCCATCTCATCCCAAGGATGAGGGAAGCCAGCACCCAACCCTGACCGGCCTCCTGTAGTGGAGAATGGACAAACCTACACATTCTTCATAAAGAACATCTTCAAGTCCTTTTGATAATCTTTTTATTTTTTGGGAATTCCAAATAATGTATCTGATCATACGCTTTCCCCTCACTAGCTCCTCCCATATCCTCCCTACCAACCAGGCTTCATTGCCCCCCTCTCTCTTAAGGTTAAATTTTTTGAGCAAATATTGAACAATCATAAAATATTTTAAACTTTAATTTACTTTCCAAGTTCACTGATTTATGTTGGCCCCAAGCTGGCAATTTTATATAGAAAGTTAGGTGATAATACAATTGTAGCTACTGATGTCTGATACTTGACTTCTTGCTGATGACACTATTGGGCTCTAGTTAATGTGTGTGTGTCTGTATGAATGTCTGTGTGCCTCTCTCTCTCTCTCTTTCTCTCTCTCTCTCTCTCTCTCTCTCTCTGTCTCTGTGTGTGTGTGTGTGTACATGTCCATATTAGCACACATATGGAGGTCAGAGGGAACTGGGCTCTTCCCTTTTACCATATGAGTCCCTGGGATCAAATTCAGGTCACTGGGGCCACCAGCAAGTCCCATGAACCATCTCACACTCCCTTTAGGGATTTTGTTATTTTTAAATGGTTATCTCTGGTTTGAGACTCATTTGATAGTTATCAGACCAATGAGATTTAAAATTTGAAGCTAGTAGTTATTTCCTGTACTGCGGGTACCATCTTTTTCACAGCACATGGTATTGAATCGTCTTTCAAAGAGTTAATGTCTGGCATCTCCCAGATGTGGGTAATCCCGATGTTTCTGAAACACTTGGCAACACTTCAGAAGCATTTTCCAGGTGTCCCATGTAATCTTACTTTTGAGGATGAGAAGTCAATGCATCTATAGTAACTCTGCCGGACTCAGGGACCGACCAGTCTGATCTTCAAATGGCTACTGTCACGTATACAACCCAGCAGTGGGCTCACTCTTACCAACCAGATTCTGTATTGCGGCTCGACAGCATAGCAGGAATTAAACCTAGGCCTTTACGCTGATAATCGGGAATTCTTGCATACTGTTGGCACCCTAGTTAACAAAGCAGGTGCCTCCATATCCTGTGACTCACAGTCCTATCCCCAGCAGAATCCTCTAGAAACTCCTGCACCTAGTTCCCAAGAAGCCTGCGCATGCGCACCCAGAGCAGCACAACACGGAGCCACGAAGCCTGCGCATGCGCGCCAGAGTAGCATAATGCGGAGACGTGAAGCCTACGCATGATGAGAGAGGAACAGTGTTTGATCATGCAAAGAAATGTGGACACTATCACATTATTAGCCCCTATATAAAAATGAATGAAATGAATATATGCTGGTGCTGCTTACACAAGGTTAAAAACTGTACAAAATCATGGATAAGTGTTGCAGAAGAGAAAGAAATGGTAAATTTTAAATTTCTAGTAGTTTTTACCTTTGGGACCAACAGGGAAGGGAGTAAGTCCAGGGGAACATAGAAAAAGATTAAAAAAATTTTGACTAGCTTCCACTTACTAAGACAAGTGGGTCTGTAGGCAGGGGTTAATTTTATTGCTTTTTATACCTGACAAGTATTCTTTTGCATAAACAGTTAATAATTCTTTAAAGTAAACACAAACGTTTCAATGACTGGGGGAGGGGCGATCTTGATGCCTATAACGTTATTGTTAAAACTCTTGCTTTCATTTGAGACCACAGGGCTGGAAAGTGGGCAGAAATGTTACATATCCCACAGGTGCTAAAACAATTGGAAAGTATTTAATGACAGAGCAAAGTGTTCATCAAGTTACACAGGAAATTCTGGATATGGAAATGTTATTTATCAAATAGCTTGGAGACATGAGCGTGTCCACACAGGGCATGCCTGAAACACAGCAGGGAGACATACCCAAGTGTGAACCAAGGTGACCTTTGAGTGGCAGGGTTAAAGGTCAGCTTCATTTCTTATACTTCACCTGCTTTCTATATTACTTTCCAACCATCTAATTAAGTTTTAAATCAATGCAAAGTTTGACTGGAAAAATGAATTTATGACTCAAACTCACTTGGTTTTTAGTCATCCAGTTTTTTTTAGATTTTTCAAGACAGGGTTTCTCTGTGTAGCCCTGGCTATCCTGGAACTTACTCTGTAGACCAGGCTGGACTCGAACTCCCGAGTGCTGGGACTAAAGGTGTGTGACATCCACCTACCATCACCCATGAAAGACATAGATGTCTGGGATTCACCTGTGTTTCCTGAATCATTCAGACTGAGAGTGGGGATCAAGTCGGTAAAGAGTTCCCTGCATACTCCCAACACATAACCAGGGAAGGAAGGAAGGAATAGTGGCCACAACCCTCCTGCCATTTCACCTCCAATTTAGAGTTGCTGGTTTGCAAAATAAATGCAAGGAGCAATGTGTAGTTCCTAGCACAATTTTCTGAGTCTTTGAGACAGGGTCTCACTACATAACTCTGGCCTGGAACTTATTATGCAGCCCAGGACAGCCTCAAACAGGCGGCGATCCTCCTCTGAGTGCTGGGATTAGAGGCATACAGCATTCGATTCTATAATTATTATTTATCTTATATGTGTATTTTGTTTTACCGCATGTCTATGTACTATGTGTGTGTAGTACCCACAGATGACAGAAGAGGGCGACAGATCCCTGGGGATCAGAAGTATAGATGATTGTTAGCCACCTTTTGGTGCTGGGAATGAAACCTAGTCTTCTGGAAGAGCAGTCAGCGTTCTTAACCACTGAGCCATCTCTCAGCTTCATTTTAATGAATTGTCCCTGATAACAAAATATAATGGCAGTGGTAAAAACATCTTCTCACGTGCTGACGTGAGTAACTTTTCACGGAATACAGCTGACACACTGAAAGGCTTTGGGAGGCTCCTCATTTTTAGTACACCAACCAACACCAGAACAGTGACCAATGGCCCAAATATGTAGACAACCTGGCAGTTTTAATTTTAAGATCATTTAAAATGATTTTTCTGGGCTGGAGAGATAGCTCAGTGGTTAAAAGTGCTCCTCCAGAGGTTCTGAGTTCAATTCCCAGCAACCACATGGTGGCTCACGACCATCTGTAAAGGGATCTGGTGACCTCTTTTGGTGTGTCTGCAGACAGCGACTGTATATTCAAATACATAAAATAAATAAATCTTAAAATAAATAAATAAAATAAAACAACTCTCCCTAATTTTAAGCTTTATTTCAAAGCACTCACCCTTTGGGGTCCAAGAGGTCCCGAACTTTCTCATTATAGATTTCCATATACGATACTTCAACTTTAAAGGTCTGGGACTCGTTTTGCTCCAGGGAGATCCTTTGAAACAGAGCACAGCAGAGCCTTGGGGTAAGGCCTAGCTGCTCTGCATGACCCATCATGGAAAAGGACTTTCCAGAGCCTGGAAGAGAGCAAGAAAGAGCTGTGAGGGCAGGAGGGAAAGCAAGCAGGATGCTTCAGCAACACACGGTGCTCCTGCTGACAGCCAAGGACACATAGGACCTCGAACCCAGACCCCGGAACAACACAGTTACTCTCCATCCACACTAGAACCCCTCCCTGGGCTATCTCTGTACGGTTGAGACGGTCCACTATGATCAAATGAGTGTCTAGAGACATAATCACTAAGAATGCACCCCAGGAAAGCAATCGAGGTAAAATCCCACCCTACACAGTACAGAAAGAGCTGTGCGTGTATACGAGTATGTATACGTGTACGCGGGCCTGTGCGTGTGGAGTGCAGAGGCCAGCTTCGGTTATCACTCCTTTTACCATCCTTATTATTTGAGGCAGGGTCTCTTTAGCCCTGGAGCTTGGCAGGTACATAAGACTGACTGGCCGGGGAACCCCAGGGATCTGCCTGGCTCTGCCTCTGAAGCACAGGATTGCAGTGCCTGCTACCAACCATATCAGCTTCTCCACAAGGGTTCTGGTGATTAAAGAAGTGATGTCTCTGCTGACACAGGGAGCCTTTTACAAGACAAGCAGCAGCATCAGTTCTTGAAAGAGTTTTACTAGGTGTAGTGGTTTGAATATGCTTGACCTATGGAGTGGCACTGTTGGAGTAAGTGGCCTCGGAGGACGCGTGTCACTGTGAGGGTCGGCTCTTAGACCCTTTCTCCTAACCAGGTGGGAGTCAGTCTTCTCCAGTCTGTCTTTGGAACAAGATGTAGCCTGCCTGGACGCTGCCATCCTTCTGCCAGGATAATAATGGACTGAACCTCTGAACCTGTAAGCCAGCCCCAGTTAAATGTTGTCCTTGTTAAGAGTTGCCTTGGTCATGGTGTCTGTTCACAGCAATGAGACCCTAGCACCAGGACACACATTTCTTACACAGTAAAATCCCAGTGTCACTAAGACAAGCAGCCTGTCATAGTCGGACATACCACATGCTAAATTACCTGCATTTTCTTCCTGGGTTCTTGTAGCCACATGACGCAGGAGGAGGCAGCATTATTAGGGATAATTATTTATTTCTACTCCGAACAACAGCTCAGAGCGGTAATAGCTGGGCCCCAATTGTACTTTGGATTTGCCTGTTTTGCTCTACCTGCCTCAGTTTAGGATCTATCATCATTTTGAAATCCAAATGGTGGCGGTGGTGGTACTCTAAAAATATTGTATTGATTCTGCCAAAACATTTATACTGTGAAACTGATGAGTGCTTTTCCAGTTCAAACACAGGTTAAAACTATAATTTAGGAAAATGATGCTTAATAGTACAGATCTAACTGCGCTCATTAACACCGAGATCAGGCAATTACCGGGGCTGATGCATTTTCAAAAAGCCAGATAGTTTTGATTGCAAAAGTCAGTTCAGCCCAAGATGTCAGGAGAATTTTTCTGCATTTCTCAAACTCCCCCAGTCTTTTATATGTTAGGAAATTATATATATTTAAGATATGGATGTAGCTCGGTGGTGCACAATTCATACTTGGCACACAGAAGGTCCCAAGTTCAATCCTCAGCACCACAAACAAACAAATAGAACAGAGAAGGGGCAATTATTTATTTGTCTTTTAATTTAAGCGCTAGGGGTTAAATCCAGGAGTTTGTACGGTTAGGCAAGCACGTGTCCACTGAACT
Organism: Uromys caudimaculatus; assembly: GCA_028551405.1. Taxonomy (NCBI): domain Eukaryota; kingdom Metazoa; phylum Chordata; class Mammalia; order Rodentia; family Muridae; genus Uromys; species Uromys caudimaculatus. The sequence goes on along the minus strand of CM052714.1, from coordinate 15,004,147 downwards.
GCACCCTTTGAAACACCTGCTTCATATTGTCAGCCGCAATAACAGCTACAGCCTACCTGTCTGGCCATATGCAAAAATACAAGCATTGTATCCCTGGAAGGCTTTCTCAAGAATTCCTTCCCCGAGGCACTTGAAAACAACTTCTTGACCTAGAAAACAAGACAAAAATTTAATTATTGGTTTTATGTGCATGTGTGGGTACCCACAGAGGCCAGAGGAAGGTGTCAGATTCCCCGGAGCCGAAGCTACATGCAGGTGTGAGCCACCTGATGTGGGTACGATTCTTAGAGCAGAAAGCTCCTTAATTGCTGAGCCCAAGCAGATATGTTACTTTTAAAAGTAAAATAAAAAAGAGTGATTTGTGTTGAGATGTGTGTTTTTATAAAAAAGAGATGTAGTTTTATTTTACGTGTATCAGTATTTAGTTTACATGGGTGTATGTATACAACATGTGCAGTTCCCCCAGAGGCCAGAAGAGGGCACTGTATACCCTAGAACTTAAGTCACAGTTGTGAGCCACTGTGGGTTCTGAGAACTGAACCCGGGCCCTCTGCAAGAGCAGCAAGTAGTCTTAACAGTTGAGATATAGGGCCTGGCAGTGGTGGCGCACACCTTTAATCCCAGCACTTGGGAGGCAGAGGCAGGTGGATTTCTGAGTTCGAGGCCAGCCTGGTCTAAAGAGTTCCAGGATAGCCAGGGCTACACAGAGAAACCCTGTCTCGAAAAACCAAAAAAAAAAAAAAGAAAAGAAAAGTAGAGATATGGGAAGCCCTCTACTGATGTATTAGTAATAACCACTTAGTCCCCTCCTCTCAAAATTTACTATATAGCTATAAATAAGAGCTTAGCAAATGCAGTTTATGTAGACAGGGCTTGCTTTGTTGCCTATGTTGATCTCAACCTCACAAGTCCCAGTGACTCTCCTATCCCAGCCTGCTCAGTAGCTGAGACTATAGGCATGAATAACCACAGCTGGCTTGCAATTTCAGTTTTGTTCCTAAACTACTGCTGAATATTTGGGTAAATTCACGATTCTATACTGCTGCTTCTTTGACATTTTTTGGGGGAGATTAAAGTTTCGTCTCCATTGTTAGCAGGCTGTTCAAAAGCATTGTCAACCTTGGTTTCCTTTTCTTCTTTAGAAATTGTATCTAAATGTTATTTAATACGAACTGTCTTGTCTCCCCATCTGGGTTCAGTTTCCAAGTAGTGAGAACCCCGAGTACATTTCCTTTGCACGGTCAACTGCTGGGAAACTGCTCTCTACTGGTGTTGGGGTGACAACGGCTAACACTGTCAGTCAGTCAGCATGACAGGGTCTAGAATCCCCTAGGCAGCAAGGATCTGAGCGAGCCTGTGAGGGATTTATCTGGATTATCTACGGGGAAGACCTTGAACGTGGGCAGGGGCATTCCATGGGCTGGCATCCGTCCTGGACTGAATCAAAAAGAGAAAAGGAGCTAAGCAGAACCGCTCCTTGCCCTCTCCTTCCAGACTGCCAGCACAGTGTGGTCAGAGGCCTCTCGCTCCTGCTGCCTGGCTTGCCCTGCCCCACCATGATAGAGTGCCTCCAGAATTCTAAGGAGGACCCTTTCCTCCTTCAACCTGCTTTGGCCAGGGTACTTGATCCAGACAATAGGAAAAGTAACCAAGATGTTGCCGTTCACCAATTCACAGGTCCACTGCATCTGTGCTCTCACACGGACAAAGCCAAGTTCTCTTTCACTAACCCTTGCCGAATCTCAGCTCCTGGGGCTTCTGCCGTGAATTACGCTATCGCGAGTGGGACAGAATGTAGTTCTGTCATACTTAATAAACATTCAAGGTGGCACGGGCTTTCCTCACATCGATTATCGAACAACGAGGAGAATTACATCATACTTCCTCCCCCCCACTCTGTTTCTGTGGTTACTAGAACATTCGCTCTCACAGTATCTGCAGGTACTGGCTTATGTACTGCTTCCAGCCCTGGATGAGCGCACTCTGATGTCAGAGACGACAGTCTCATTATCTTTGTAACCCTAGTGCCTAGTATAAAATGCTTAATGAATATCGGTCAAAGACTGAGTCAGTTCAACTGCTTTGCCCTCCATGTACTCGAAACCCTCTGCACATTCAAACCTAACAAGCTGCCAGCTATGCTTCTCTTTGACAAGAAGTTGGGTAGGATTTTAGCACTGCCTTTTGGTGCATCAAGACTTCAGGGTAAGACTCTTCAAAACCTGTCAACAAGAGACTAGAACTGACACTTCAACCACGGGGCTGCCAAAAAGTGAAAATCTGGCAACATCAAATACTGCCGAGTTGGAGAGGCAGGCATCACTTATAAACGTCTGCTGAGAGAATTGCCACAAGAGGCCATTCGAAAGGGAACCCTAACAGGAGAAGGGACTAAGCCTCTGTTCTAACCCACTGTGCATTCGTGTCTGAGAGATGCTCCCCCCACATGACCCCCCACATGACCCCTGTCAGCAATGTTTAACATGCTAGATACTGCAGTCAAGTTAAGTACCCACCATCGTATGAGATTGTACACCTTAAATATAAGCGTGAAAAAGCATATACTAAAAAATAAAGAACAAAGCACTTACGTGTCAAGAACTGTAATAAGAAACTTTATTGAAGAGGGAGGAAAAGCCATGTTATAGTAACTATATATAATGTAAAGACTTAGACATTATAATACACAAGACGCCCACACAGAGAGAAAGAAAAGGGGGCATGTTAAAGTTTGCAAAATGAATCAGAAAAAAAAATTCCAAATTTATGTCTTTCCATTTCTAACACCTACCATCTAGTACACTGATTACCAAGACACGTTGGTAGAACCCTCAGATTTTAAAAGCACACAGAATTGTAACAGCCTTTTCTAAACACACTGTGTTGTGAAGTATGCGTGCACACACCCAACAGCATGGCTCTGTCGCGTCCCTGTCTGGGACCCACATACTTGAAAAACTGCTCTTAAGCCATAGTCTGCTACAAGGTTCTTGGGCTCCCTCCATAAGAATAGTAGTGTGAAAGACCTTCCTTATTCTATACGCACTGGGTTCCAATTCAAAAGACAGGCCAGGCCGTAGTCTTGTAGTCTTGAGTTGAACCTGGCCTATGGAGGGCGCAAAGTAAGCTCGGCTGTGCTCAGGCTTGGTAGAATGGCCTGTGGTCCAGACTCAAGCCCACGTCCAGTGTGTATCAGCCCAAGCAGAGGACGGCAGCAATCCTGTTTGCTCTCCCACACTGGTCAAGCACTCCCTAGGGAGGAGCGGGAGACATGTGGGACAGGACAACTAGCTACCTGACCATAATCCACAACTTCAATTCTTCAGACTTGGGGAACAAAACCAAGGATACTGTGTTGATTCGTATTCATCAACTTGATTGGCTTTAGACTCCCCATGGAAACACACCTCAGGGCATTTTCTGTTTCCGGAAAAATGTAACTGAGGAGGAAAGACCCACCTTGAGTGTACCAGGTGGCACCATCTCCTCGGCCAGGTAAAAAGAAGCAAGCAAGCTGTGCATAGCACTCACCTCTCTCTGCTCCCTGACTTCTGACATCATGTGACCTGTGCCCCCATACCTTCTGTCACCATGCCTTTCCCACCACGATGGACGTAGGCCCCCCAAACTGCAAGACAAATAAACAACTTTTCCCTCTAGTGGCTTTGTCAGGTAAGGGCTCTGTCTTCATGAATGGGGAAATGGGTCAGGTCACAAGGGCTCTGTCTTCACGAATGGGGAAATGTTGTGATCACAGGAGTGAGCTTATGCTGACACCCAGGATGGTCCTTATTACTTTTTCAAGACAGGAACTAATCTGCCCATTTACACATCTAAGAAGGAAGAGATAGACTCCTGATTCAGTCAATGTCTTATCTGTAGTCACAATTAATAGATTTCTTTATTTGGACCCTCACAATACACAGGTATGGCAGGTGACCTATAAATATGATGTCAGGTGACAGGGTCTGAAAGTCTGTCATCTGCCAAGACCTCGTTGCTGGTGAGTACAGCTGGGTCTTCAGCCAGTCAGAAACGCATGCTGTGGACACGGGTAATCAATCAGTGACTCTCACCCTTGGTCTCCACGGTGTGCTGTAAACTCTCAGAGCTTATCTGGACCTTTGTTCCCTTGTTTATTTCTCATTCTGGCTTCAACTATTGGACTATGATGTCAGGGCCTACTGCAACTCTACCGAGCAAAAGGCACACGTCACACACTCATGTTTGATGCCAGAATATAACCCGAGTTTGTTGTATTTACATTTACTTATCGTGTGGATCCATGTGTGGAAGTCAGAGGAGGAGATAATCTGCTCCCCTTTCCATTATGTGAGGTCTGGGACTTGAACTCAGGTCAGCAGCCTTGGCAGCAATCACCTTTACCTGCTGAGCCATCCCTTCAGCCCCATGGGTTTTCATATTTAACAAGGTTTCATTCATAACTGGGATATGAGAAAAATTTGAAAAGCAAATATACATAAATGCATAGAGCAAATGTTTTTGTGTATTTCTGGAAAGAACTGTTTTTCCTCCTTTCTATCCTTAAGTAACCATACTAAGACGCAACTAGGAAAAGAATAAAATAGAAAAACTGTGCCGGGCAGTGGTGGTGCACGCCTTTAATCCTAGCACTTGGGAGGCAGAGACAGGTGGATTTCTGAGTTCGAGGCCAGCCTGGTCTACAGAGTGAGTTCCAGGACAGTCAGGGCTACACAGAGAAACCCTGTCTCGAAAAAAACAAACAACAACAACAACAAAAAAAAAAAAAAAAAAGAAAGAAAGAAAAAAAAGAAAAACTGTGACGTTTATGTGTTTTCAGAAATTACAGCTAGGTTCCTTGAGAGATCGGAATACATTTTGTTATAACTTCACATCCCAAAGGAAATGTATTCTTTTTAAGACAAAAATAATGAATATTTCCTTCATCCACGTGAACATTTTTTAAAAAACCTTTTATTTAATACATATTTTCAACAATCGTGTGTGTGTGTGTATGTGTGTGTGTGTGTGTGTGTGTGTGCATACGAGTACATGAGTGAGTGTGTGCATGTGCATGCAGGGAGGTAAACTTTCAGGGGTCAGCTCTCTTCCTCTACCCTGTGGGGCGGGAGATCAGACTAATTTTCCCAGACTTAGCACCAAGCCCTCTTGCTGGCTCCTCATTTCCATTCCCTTTCATGTCCCTGAAGGATTTACCCTGAGGCCTGTGGCTCCCTGCACTTTCCTACTGACTGCGGTTGCAGGGATTCCCCAAATTAAACTGCTGGTTTTTCAGGGTCACTCATGAAGCCTTCTCTCTGACCAGGTCAAGAGGGAAGAAAGCCCCATTTTGTTACCTTTCTTCTTTAAAGTCTTATTTATTTAATGTGTGAGTACACTGCAACTGTCTCAGACACACCAGAAGAGGGCATCAGATCCCATTACAGATGGTTGTGAGCCACCATGTAGTTGCTGGGAGTTGAACTCAGGACCTCTGGAAGAACAGCCAGGAGAGTCTTGTTCACTTCTATATTTTCTAAAAACCTAACAGCCTTTCTCAGCCTAGAAAGAATGACTTATCCACTGCTTTTGAACCTTGGCTCATAAAAAACAAAAACAAAACAAAACAACAA
>CM052714.1:14950469-14998032 GCA_028551405.1 Uromys caudimaculatus | reverse complement strand
AAAAAAAGGCAGCTGTTTATGCTGTACGGTGGGAACTGGGGAATTCAAACACTGCCTGGGCAGATCTCATAAAAGATGCAATATCCCCACCCTGAATGCTTCCCAATTACAGTTTACACGCAAGCAGAATGGAGTGCTGTTTGTCTGGGCAAAAGCCTACAGGGAAGTTCAGAAGTCCTGTGGGAAACAGGAGGATCTATGGGTATTTGTTCTCAACCCAGACAAACAGAGCAAAGCCACAACACTGCCAAACCCAAGAGGCCTGTGGCTTCTTAGCAGAACCAGTGTCAGAGGCATCTGTGGAGATGTCAGCTTCACATGCCCGCTGTGGTGAGTCCACAGGGCATGCCACATCTGACCTCACTGTTAATAAGCATGGCCAAGATGCCAATTTCCTTCAGGGTTTATAATCGTGCCTCCTATGACCATATAGACAAGTTATAAAACACGGGCAGGCCCAGTGAGACCTGTAACACAACATCAGAGCAGTAACAGGAGCTCTTGTGTGGGATCTCTGCAAGCTGAGTCACAGTCTGAGTCACCCAACACTGAGTCACGTATGATACAGATCTTTGTAAAACCAACACCACCGGGTCTCCATATGTGGGCATCACCTGACCCCTTGGGAGCAGCAGTAATGGCCTCCCAGTCACCATGTCAGGTCTTTACAATTCAGGGTCCTGACAGCAAAGCACTTAAGGAGACAACTGAGGACAAGGGGAAAGACAACTATATTAGTCCTGTGGCCAACATCCGCCTACGAACAGACATAATAGGCTGGGGCCTAGAAAGTAGGAGAACAAAGAGAGAGAGAGGGTGTGGTCCATGTTGTTTATAACCCACATTTAAAAAGCAGACACGCGAACACATCGGAGAAGATAAGACTCTTCAGCAGGGGCAGCACAGTATAGACTTACACAGAATATTCTCCTACGTGGGAGAGTACAGAATCTAACGTTGCAACAATGTTATAGCTTAGTTCTTGAATGTCCCCAAAGTCCCACAGGTTAACGATTGCTGTCCGGGGTAGACCTAGTGGGAGGCAGTGGGGTCTTTAGAAGGTAGGACCCTAAATGTGTGTGAGGGTCCTTGGACTATTGAGGGTTTGCATGAAGAAGATTTGGAACCCCAGTCTCTCCCTCTTTCCTTCTTGGCCTTGAGGTTAAAGGTTTTATTCCATCTTACAGTCCAGTCATTATATGTGGTCTTTTCTTCTTAGTACCAAAGCAATGGGGCCAATCAGCCATGAACTGGGGCCTCCAAAAGTTTTTCTCTCTGTGTAAGTTTTGATCTCAGGTTCCCTATAGCTATAGATGCTAACCAATACAAACACGACCCAAGATTCAATTGATCTCTTAAGCCTCTTCTTTTCTTCATCTCTTTTTCCTCTGGAGTTGTGGTGGCAGGAGTTTGGCTGTGTGTTTGTGAGCTGCAGTTCCTGGGCCTGGTTCTCTATGAAGGTGCTTTCTCCTCTATGCAGGGCCGACAGCCACAGTAATTTTGATGAGTCTGGACTTGGCAGGGGCCCAGCTCCAAAGCAGAGCACCTGGCTAGTACAAGAACAGGCAGGTCTTGCTTGCATACCTCAAAGGGAGATGAAGGCCTTATTTGGATGAGGTTTAAGCAAATTCCTTCCTCAAAGGCCTTTGGTGTGGGGAGTGCAACTCACAAAATTTCTCCCATCCAGAGACTTCAGGCCATATTTAAGTTGAGCGAACCCGAACCCAAACTCTAGTTCAGATAAAGGAACAAAGACTCTAAGCCTTGACCTGGAGGTGCAAACTTTAATTTTCAATCAACTTCAGAAGTTTACCATGAAGGGACCTGGTAAAGAGAACTTGAGAAACTGGGCCATGAAGTGAAAGCAAACCTCAGGCTATTTTCCACTGTGGCATCCAAGTGCTATCAGAATTGCCTTCCAGGGAAGTGTCACGTGTACCACAGCAGGGAGTGACTTACCCAGACAAGGTTTCCAACCTGGGGACACTGCTAGGGCTGGCATGAGCTGGCCCTTTCTGTTACTGCTACTGCTGGATGAAGTGGCTGACTCACAGGGAAGGGGAGCAAGGAGAAAAGCAAGAAAGCTCGACTGGGAAGCCTGTCCCCACACGAACAGTTGTTGACAAAGAAGCGTCCCTTGGCTCTGACTCTCTCCAGTATGGTAGCAGGCTCAAGCTCCTGTCCCTTCCAGAGCTCCTGGCTATGGTGCTCTTGGGGAAATGTGTAGAGCTCAATCAAGCACCTGGGCTCAGGAGTACGGACATCATCTGTCCGGAGGGAAGATTCACACACTAACATTCCCAGCTCAGCCCCACACCAGGGCTTCTTAACAGAGTCACTCTAGGGCTTAGGAGATGAGAGAGTCCAGGACAGAAGTCCAATCCATACATCATCAAGAGAACGTATCCCTGTTTTTGTTTCGATCCACACTGGTCACTGCTTTCCCCTTTAAAAGGTAGAAGGACCTCCCCAAACCTCTATTTTCTTGCCTGAAATGCAGACAATAGTATTTCCTATCTAACTCTATGTTCTGGTCTTTATATCTGCCCCTCATGTAAAAGGCCTAGCACCGTGCTGGGAAGGAATGCCGCATACAGACGGACCATATTTTGTACAGTGGTTACTGTTATCTGCCCCTCTGAGCACAGCTAAGTCAAACTGTGTTTCTGGGTCAGAAAAAGGAAACATGAAAAAGTCGGGGTGGGGTAGGATTTAAAAAGGGAACCTGGAGGCACGGCTGTGGTTCAGTCAGAGCAGTGTCTGTCTAGTGTGCACAACGCCCTGGGTCCCAGCTCCAAGGCAGGTGAACCCTGTCGTGGCAGTGTACGGCTATAACCCAGCACTTGGGATGTGGAAGCGAGATGGTTAAGAGTTCAAGATCATCCTCAGCTTCAGACACAGCAAGTGGAAGTCAGCCTGGGATACACGAGACCCTGTCCCCAAATTAAAAAGGGACCTGGGGTAAGAAAAAGACACATGTCTAAAAAACATATGCTATAAATCTAAATATACATCTGCTTCTACTTTAAAGTTCATAAGATTAGCTTGCTTGTTTATATCTTGGGCATCTTTACCAATTCAGTTTTCCTGAACTGAACTGCTCACTCGTGTCCAGTTCTTAAGATTCACAGACATCAATTACCTGAATTGATACAAGCCTGCTGCAGGCCAGATCCCCACATCTTCTACCAGTTGAGGTATGTTCTATAAAGAGTCAACTGTATTGGGTTCCAAGCTGGTTTATGTCAAATGGATGTCTTTGTGACTGTATACTTTAATTAAGCAAATGCAAAAGAGAGTTTCTGGGCCATTGAGATAGCTCAGCAGATAAAGGGGTTTGCTGCCAGAGCCCAACAACCTGAGTCCCACTTAGTGGAAGGAGAGACCTGACTCCAGCAAGCTGTTCTCGGATATATATATATATATATATACACACATATACATATATACATATATATATATATCCCTCTCTACCTCTCCTCCTTTTTTTTTAATAAAAAAAATCTTTAATAAAAAGAATTGCTGATTTTAAGGAGACTTAGGACACTCAGAAACTTGATGGAGCGGAGTCACTAGAATGGTCATGTGTATGAGACAATTTATAAAGTACTATAAAGGGAAAAAAATCAAATCTGGAAAGAGTTTGTGCGGAGCTTTTTGTTTGATTAGTGGCTTTCAGAACAGCAGCATTGTGTACAATACAGGCCGACTTTAATGATGGCTGAACAGCCAGCATCAGCGTTCCTGCTGACTACACGAAGAACCATTACAGCTTTACACAATGGCTAATAACTATCAGCTATTTCCTGGATGCACAGAACTTGCTAAGAGTCTCAGCTCATCCTCAGATTCCTGATAATGAAGGACTGTTATGATTGCCTACGGATTGAGCCCAAGAAACCTAAGAGGCTGGGCCTTCTCCAAGTAGTTACTAAGAGTACACTTCAACAGTCAAATACTTACACCTAAATACATTAATACCTATTGATACTGCGCATTCTGCTGACAATTTGGTCCTAATTCGGCAATCGATGGCTTTTAGAATGTTAGTTTTGGTGCACACAGGCCCTGTCATCTTGCTTCCCTTAAGCAAAGTGAAATTAATCATTTCCACCTCTGACCACATCTCCCCTCCACCCCCGAGATGGGAACAGCATCAAACATGGCCATCCAGCTCCAGCCTGCAGCTCAGCCCTCGGCCTGGAGGTGCTCCTGTACCCTCACACAGCGTGAACTACACGAGAAGATCAGGAGTCAGCTGTAAATCTTTTCTTCCAGGTTGTGGGGTACCCTCAAATGCCCAAGAACACATGGTTTCAGTAAATTTGAGCAAAACACCATATGGCAAGAAAGATTACATAATTTCTAGGCCAATGTGCAGAATCTCCCAGGCTAAGGAAGATTATCTCCACAGACCCCCACCTGACTGCTATTCTTCCTTTCCTTTAAAAAATACTTGTTCTTATTTTTATTTGTGTATTTATTATTTGTTTGTGTATGCCATGTGTATACTGCTGACTGAAGAGGCCAGAGGAGGGTACCAGCTCCCCTGGAGTTAGAGTCACAGGAGGTTGTGAGCCACCCACGTGGACGCTGGGAACCAAAGGCGGGACTTCTGGAAGGACAGCAAGTTTTCTTAACCACTGAGCCATCCCTCCAGCCCTCAGACTGCTTTTTTCTATCTGCAGTAAGATTCAAAGATGAGCAGGAAGGAAATAAACAGCAAAGCTCTTGGAAACCACTTGCCGACGACTGGCAGAGCTCATTTTAGGAAATGAGGTTTTTAATTTATTGGTTCCCTATCAAGAAGGTCTTAATTACCATTAGCATGATGTAATCATTTACTGAGACGGCTCAGGTTCATCACTACGGACTTTCTAATCTTGTGACAAGATCTACGTGTGGCTGCGTGCTGAGGTTGGGGTAAGAGGTGGGTTTGTACAGACAGGGCAGGTGTGAGGTCTCTAACTCTGCAGTCTCTTAACTTGTCTGCCTTTCCCCCCCCCCCCCCCATTGCTACCACAAAGACTTCCGCTCTGACTCACAAATACCTGCCAGACAGTAGGAGACCAACGCACCAAGCGGGCAAGGGGAGGAAGAGACACTTCAAGTGCTCAGTGCTCCGAAGTGCCTCACTTCCACACATTGCAATGACTAAACAAACCAGCCTTTGATTCGCCAAAGAAGCCGCCACAGCTGTGCTGCTCACACAAAACGGATGATTCAGCTTTATGGGAGACGTGGCTGCAGTTCCTTCTTTACCTCATCCTAGCAGCTTGTGGCAAAGCCAGGTGCCACAAATCCCAGCCTGGTTCATTTGTTTGTCAACGATGCTACCCACGGTCCTGACACAGTGAGGCAATGAGACATTTGAGGACACATTTTATGGGACCAGTACTAGGTAAAAGGATTCAGTGACACACACACATACCAACAGTGCAAAGGTGGGGGCCAAGAATCAGAACCCCATCATCTGACGTGAGCGCTCACCTTCTTTAAGTGCTCCGCCCAAGCCCTGAGGTGCCTTTCTCCATTCCAGAGAACTCAAGAGTTTCAGGTTAAAAAGCCAGAGAGGGTAAGCATTCTGCAATAGTTTCTAATAAACAGTAAAACTTCATTGAGGATTTAACGTTCAGACCCAGCCCATGACACGTGAGGGCCCTGGCATCCTCGGCTTGCTCAGCCCATGCATCTACCAACCCCCTCTCGGCCCGCCAGACCCCAGTTTTGAGAGCTGCTTTGAGAGTCTGGACTGTCTCAATGAGGCCATTCTTCATGGAGCCTGACAAATAGGTTGGTTTCAGGAACTCTGCTTCTTTCTCCCTGTTCCCTTATTCCTCACCAGGGAATGAATGCTTCCACCTTAACGTTTCTAGTCACAGCCAAGAATCACTGTTCCCTTTAAGTGAGGAAAACAGAAATCAAATTAGTACTGAAACCAAAATTCTCACCTATAAGCAATGCGTTTCCTATGCAGACTCAATAGCAGTCTAACACCCGAGAGAACAGCAACCACGAATTTTACATTTTGCTAAGAGTGTTATAATATTTGTGTAATAATCTACAATATCTACAGAATAAGAAAAGTTCTACCTCTGCCCTCAGTACTGTAAAGATGCATGGTTCCATGAATCAAGAGACCTTAATTCAAGGTTAACTGAAACTTAATTTGAATTGATCGTGCAGCCAAAAATTGTGCTAATGCTAGGCTATCCGTATATTAAAAAATCATTTTTATCTATTTATAATTCTGATCAGAGTGCTTATCAGATCCTAAATCCCACAGATCTCTTATCATCTGGATCCAATGAAGTTGTACTTGGCTGAGAAGAAAGTCTTCGGGCCCCGCGTGCTACACTGTGAGAGGCTACTGTGGTGTCCTGCAGGCAGTAATGGAAGACACGTGCGGAGGGATACAGGCAGGAAGAAAACAGTCTCTCCTACACAGTCTTAAGCAGCCCGTGCCAACAGCTTACAGTTTTCACCCCACTGCTCTCTACTTCTTAGCTTGGCTTTGAGGATTTCCTGTCATCACAGCCTTGCTTCGAGCTCTGCTCAGGCCCGTGCTAGCACCACGCCCGGCCCCTCCCTACCAGAAACACAAATGGAGTACCACTTATAGGTGCCTTCCACCAGTCAGCATTGTGGTCCCTAGAAAACCCACAGGACACCAACGGTGTAGGTCCACAGGAGCTGCTCTTCCCGTTTTATAGGAGGCAGGATGAAGTGCAGAGAAAGTAAGCACTCATCCCAAGAGCCAAAGCTAACCCAGACCTGACATCAAGGTCCATGGGTTTCCCTTGGTTCATGACACTTCATGTCTGGGTACCTCTGATGTTCCTCTTACAAGCTTAATTCTTTCTTTTTTAATTAACAAGTAAAACTTGTATTTGCATCTTACGTACACATTTTAAATATATGAATACATTTTGGAATGACTGAATCAGGTGACTTAACATACACCTAACCTCAGTACTTACCATTCCCCCCTTGAACTTACTTTATATGCTCGCTTTCAGTGCCGTCTCTATGATACCCCCCTTAGCACTGGTAGCCAGTCCATGCTGTCTCCACTCAGACTTTCTATAGCACTTATAAAGTTTGGGCTTGACCTGGGAGCATCCCTGAGGCCAATGATATCCTTAAGAAGCAGACAACTAAAAACCTAATGGGGTTTGGAATTTTGGTGGTACGGGGTCCTGCTACTTAGCACTCCCTGGCTTAATACTGGCTCCGTAGCTCAGCCTTGAACTGGCCTTGAACTCCAGGCTGTCCTCTGGCCTCAACCCCCTCAGTGCTGGAACCACAGGTGTGCACCTTTACCCATGCCCCTCCGCTGGGGTTTTCAGACCCAGTCTAAGGTGCTTAGCAAGGAAAAGGCAGAGACAGATCATTGACTTTGCAAACCCACCCATTAGAACGAGAGAGTGGGTGTGAGACGCACCACAGGAAAACGAAACTCCAGAATAATTAGAGAAAACAGACACAACGGGAGAGGCTGGAAGCCCGGAGGGAACAGCTTAACTTACCAGCATATTTTGTTGTATTTGATTCATCCATGGACCAAAAGCAATAATCAAAGGCAAACACCTGAATGGAAGAACAAAATATAAAGCTTAGGAATGAGCTCCAGAGAGGTGAATGGGGCAGGGCTGGGGGGGGGGGGGTGCTCAGTGAGGATGATGGGAGGCTCGCTGCTGTCAGATGGAGAAAATGGGAGCGGTTTGGGGGCTGCTGTCCTGTGGTAATGAATTCATACGAAAACTACTGCTTATCCGGAAATCTAACGGGCAGACATCTGAACCAGGTGGTTTATTGAAAACTACACTTAATAAGAATCCTACACACACACACACACACACACACACACACACACATACACACACACACACACGTCTTTAGGTTCTCCCTTCCGCACCTTCTCGAGCAACGTTAGGTGGGTATAGTTTTACACCAGTTCCTTCTCCTAGCCATCCACTGTGCTACCGTCTCTTGACCGGAGAAGGTCACCTCCCTTCACACTCTGGGATTCCCTTCTTCCTCCCTGTTTCAACATGCAATTCCTGGCTGAGTGTCACCAATGACTCAGGCACTAACCCTCCACACTGCTCCAGAAGGCTGACCAGACAAGAACTCCTACCTAGTCACAGTTGTTCCCACAAACGCCACTACTCTGTGCTCAAGCCATTATTGTCAAATACACAGAAACACCCTCCCCAGAGCGTGTCCCAAGGAACAGGCGTTCCACGAGATGGCTCGTGGAGGAAGATAACATCACACTGAAAACTGCGCAAGACTGCCCTGTTTCCGGTTCCCAGGGTGAAAGCTTTGGAAAGCCCTCCAGTAAACAACCATCCAGATGTCTGGCCGTCTCCATTCTTGTCATTCAATTTTGGAGAATACTTAGTAATAAGTAACTTTAGCCTGCAAACTTGCGCCTGCCTCTCGGGGCAGCGCCGGTGGCTCTGCAGCCTCTCTCTGGAGCTGCACACGGATACTTTCTTTCCACTTGCACAGGGACCCTCCGCTGCCTCAACACTTGAAGGGACAAGCTCCCAGCAAACCCAGCCTGGATGTCCAGACACCACGAGCCCCTTCCAAGCACCTCCCTTGCTCCCCGGCCCCAGCGGAGCGTGTCCTTTGGAACGACTAGGCACACACCCACTCTGTTTCCATTTTCCTCTTCTCAGCCACCCTTCAAGATGCTTCATACTGCAGGCCTGGGTCAACTCGTTCTCTTCCAGAAAACACTGCATGACTAAAAACAAAGGATTTTTCCCCTCCTCTGATATCTCAGCACAGTACTTAATCGTTCTCTCTGCTTCTATTCCAATTCTTTTCTATTATCTACTAATCATGACATAGGAATGCCCAACCTTTTGATAGAGTGACATCAACAAATGTGTTGGGTTGAATTCATAGCTATCCTGGCTGGCATAAGCCTGCAGGCTGCGGCTGGACATAGTTGGATGATCTGTGAATGTTTTATCGTCATTTGCATCCTAAGTTCCCTGAAGGCAGGAACCATATTTAATTCATCTTTGAAACCTGCAATATTTATATTCATTGCTTTGGAATTATTTATCGAATGATTCGTGGCATTGAAACTTTGCAAGGAAGCGGGTACTTTTTTTTTTTTTTTTTTTTGGTTTTTCGAGACAGGGTTTCTCTGTGTAGCCCTGGCTGTCTTGGAACTCATTCTGTAGGCCAGGCTGGCCTCGAACTCAGAAATCCACCTGCCTCTGCCTCCCAAGTGCTGGGAAAAACGGGTACTTTTTATATAACAAAAGTCTTACATGGGCTGGTGAGATGGCTCAGGAGGTAAGAGGGCTTGCTGTACAATCATGAAGACCTGAGTTCAAATGTCCAGAGCCCATGTAAAACGCTCCATGTGAGCATGTGTACCTGTAAGCCCAGCAATGAGGGAAGGGAGCAGAGTTGGGGGGATTTCGGGGGTTACCAGCCCAGCTCCAGGTTCGGTGAAAGACCCTGTCTCAAGGAATAAGGGAGGGTGATATGCCACAACTCACACCTTCATCATCCTCTTGATCCCCTCCTCTCTCTCTCCCTCTTTCTCTCTCCTTCCCACCTCCCTCTCTCAAGCACACACACACACACACACACACACACACACACACACACACACACACACACGAAACAAGAGCAAGAGGCAAAAGACTAACACAAGCTTACAAGAGTTTTGTCCCAACACAGATTCACAGATTCAAGCCCATACAGCACGCATCACTTACACCATTGGCTCCAGATTCCAATGTGATACGGACATAGCCACCAAAGGCAACCTTCTAATGAACGAGACAACAGTTTCTGCCAACCAAGTAAAGAACATTTACTGTCTGTGAAGGTTCTTTCAATGACTCCAAAGACCACACAGGCATGATCCAGGTAGTCTTTTTGCCTCTGGGTAGATTGCCCCCAAGGGACCTGTGTTGTTATAAAACATTTGCAGAAATGGAGATTCCACAGTTCCCTGCCCCTCCATGAAACCAGGCAGCACTTCCCTCTTTTCCTCAGGACGCCTGTCCTTGTCTCCCACCTAAGCCAACCACCGACCTTACTGCAAATGGTCAGCACAAGCTCTTTCCCAGTTTTTAATATCTCTACTCATGCCTTCAGGATCACAACACGTCTCTTTCTTAGTTCCTATACAGAGTGGTATTTCCACCCATCTCAGGCCGATTTTTTGAGGGGGGGGTGAGTTGTTTTGGTTTTGGTTTTTATTTTATTTTATTTTAAGATTTATTTATTTATTGTCTGTAAGTACTCTGTAGCTATCTTCAGACACCCCAGAAGAGGGCATCAGATCCCATTACAGATGGTTGTGAGCCACCATGTGGTTGCTGAGATTTTAACTCAGGACCTTCGGAAGAGCAGCCAGTGCTCTTAACCACTGAGCCATCTCTCCAGCCCCTCAGGCCAATTTTTAATAGTTTTCTGTCTTGCACACTGAGATGCCAATCTACTGGTCTATACACAGGGCCCCTTTTGAAATAGGATGAGATCCAGTCCAAGTTGGAGCATGCACCTGCTAGTAGCAATCACTGCTCATTCTGCAATACTTTCTAACAGTTGAGAATTTGAAGTCGTTTCTAATAGGAAAAAAAACCCATAAAATTTTATTTTCCATATCTCCCCCTTAAATTCTAGACAAATATTAAAATGCTAGCCAGCATAAAGGGGTTCTGAAGAAATTATAAGACACTGGGGTTCTTTGCCTACCAAGCACAGACCTCTCTTTCTTGAGCTGTGGAATCTTCTGGGTTTCACAAATGTTGGCCCTAGGCACTTAGGATAGTGATCCCAGCAAGCCAGCTATGGAGTGTAGGCTCTTATTTTAGTAAACATTTATCAGGAGGAAGTCTGAAGTCTGATTCACCTCACTAGATATACGGTGCCACACATCATGCTAGAGACCCATGTTGTTCTAACTTTAACTCCTTCCATTAGAGACCATAACGGTTACATAACTGCTTGTTAAGAAGTCGCTTGTATCCTCACAGCAAAGTTGGTGAAGGATGACACCGAAAGCCTGCACACAACTGAGCAAACACAGAAAGATGGAGGCTGAGTGTGGTAAATCAAACCTGGAATCTCAGCACTTGGGAGGCTGAGGCAGGAGGATTGACACAAGTCTAATGCCGGTGTGGGCTACATAGTAAGTTCTTTGTCAGCTTGGGATACCAATTGATACCCTCAACAACAAACAAACCCACAGAAAGAAAAGAAAGAATGAAAGAAGGAGAGAGAGGACCAAGCCTACGCCATCTATTTCGTCAGTGCTAACACCAGGATTCCACACCTTTCTAACTAGAAAAAGAGCCAAATGTACAGACATTCTCAAGTTATTTATAAAACCAAACCCATTGTCTTCAGCAAAATCCCACTCTTTTGTTCTTAGCCCAACATGTGTAAGACTCACGCTAGCACCGAATTCCTAGCAGTTTGCTGCGCATATGTTCCAGTTCCACCGGGCCCTTAAAAAACGTTAGCTCTGCATTTCTGTGAACCACTGAGCATACAGTGAAACTGCTATGGCTGTTTTTAATAAGATGAACTCACTGAGTGACATATATCCCGAATTAAGGAGGTTCCAGGATTTGTGAGCAGCACGCTGCACAAACTCCCCACTTATTGAGAAGCGTGATCTCTGGTGGCATTTCAGCAAAATTCAATTGTGGTTTAAAAAAAAAAAAAAAAAAAAAAAACCCTGAAAGAAGCATCCTGCACGTTCCGAGGAGAAGCAGAAGGCACCAGAGTTCTGAGAAATGTGGTCTGCAGCCATTTTTCCAATCCATAAAAAACAGTTGCCAGATATGGTGATACAGAGCTGTAATCACAGCACTTAGAAGGCTGAGGTAGGAGGGTCAAGAATTTGAGGCTAGCCTGAGCTACACAGAGAGACTAAGACCCCAGACCGACAAGGTAACAAAGACCAAATGTGAAGGCACTTCAACCAGATGGATTCTGTGACTTTCTTCATTTCCTTCCTCTTAAAAAAAAAAAAAAGAAAGAAAGAAAAAGAAAAATACACTTTTATTTTATGTGCATGTAGTACCCACAGGGGCCAGAAGAGGGCATCAGATTCCCTAGAATTACAGGCAGTGCCTGATGTGGGTGCTGGAAACTGAACTCAGAACCTGGGTCTTCTGCAAGAGTAGCAAGTGCTTTTAACTGCAGAGCCATCTCTCTAGGCCCTCTGTGGCCTTCTTCGGTCCTGTCTAGTTTTGTGCCCTCACTAAGGTCTCCAACCATGAGGAATTTACTTCAGGAAACTATCAATAAAGACCTACCTGTCACTCTCAGTTTGAGACCCAAATATTTGTCAGCTCTATTTTCTGTCCTGTAGTTGCATAAATCTAGTTAAAAATATCAAACAGTTGGGTGTAGCGGTGCACTCCTGAAACCCCAGCACTCTGAGCTTGAGACAAGTGGATCGGTAGTTCAAGACCAGCCTCACCTTTGGGGTATGAGACTCCATCTACCCCTCCCAGAAAAGGACAAAACAGGAAATAATTATTCCTGAAAACCACATATACTGTTTTACAAATAATTTTAATACGCCTTTTTAACCCTTTCCAGGAGGAGAGTGATGTGTCTATGGCTTACCGTGACACAATAATTTAATTGTACATGAGGAAAAACTTGGAAAACAAGCATCCATTTTTGCAACCTGAGACTAAAGCCCGTTTCAATTTTTCTTTAACTTTTTCAATGTTATCTTAAATGTCCCTCCTTTATGAAACCTTTACTGAGGATACTTCTTTTAAAAACTTAATATATGATGATGATGGTGGTGGTGGTGGTGGTGGTGATGGTGGTGGTGGTGATGATGGTGGTGGTGGTGGTGGTGATGGTGGTGGTGGTGATGATGATGGTGGTGGTGGTGGTGGTGGTGATGATGGTGGTGGTGGTGGTGATGATGGTGATGGTGGTGGTGGTGATGATGATGGTGGTGGTGATGACTACGATGACGATGATGTGCATATATGATCTGTGTGCAGTCTCATGCAGGATACAGCACACACACGGAGGCTGGAGTACAGCTTGTAGCGTCAGTGTTTCCCAGGCTTGGCAGCAAGCAGCTTAAGAACACTTGTAATTACGCTGAACTCCGTGCCTGCCTAATTGCATTTGTGCACGTGTAGACACACACTCTATGCATGGTTCCCTTGGTTTTGGTATGTTATTATTTATTAAGAGGCCAAGGGCTTTGCTTTCATGCTTTATGATTCATCAAACCAAAAATATCACATTTTAGTCTGTAACAGTTTCTTGGTGAACATGCTGGCTAGTTTCATGTCACCTTGAAGGGACTTCAGTTAAGAAAAAGTCTCCACAAGATCAGGCTGCAGGCAGGCCTGTAGGGTATTTTCCTAATTAGTGATTGATGGGAGAGGGCCCAGCCCATTGTGAGTGGGGCCAACCCTGAGCTGGTGGTCCTGGGTTCTGAAAGAATACAAGATAAGTAAGCCATGAGAACAAGCCAGCAAGCAGCACCCCATGACCTCTGCATCAGCTCCTGCCTCCAGGTTCCTGCTCTGTGTCAGTTTCTGCCCTGACTTCTTTCAGTGATGAACAGTGCTATGGAAGTGTAAGCTAAATAAACCCTTTCCTCTCCAAGTTGCTTTTAGTCCTGGTGTTCCATCACAGCAAACTGTAGCCCTGACTAAGATAGCGAATTCTCTCTTAACTGAACAATCTTGTGAATCTGTGTATTCACATAGAACGGCCACTTCAAATAACAGCATGGGTCATCTCCGGTAAATATCTGCCAATACAGACAGTGGTGAAGACCCTTTTCACTTCCGTTGGAGGAAAGACAAGACTCACATTTCCCCATAGACATAATTCTTGTGTTTACAAATTCTCCAGTTCTCCCTTCTTTGCTGAACGCATGGTGCAGTTTTCCTATTCATCCGTGTATTCTGCTCAGGACTGGCCACCTCTGCTCTGCAGACTCCAATGATGACCCAGAAGGCCTCTGGTATCCAACAGCACGAAGCCCAGGGTAAGAAGGGGAAACTGAACGTGAGCCAGCTTTCCCGTTGTGGTTTGAATGAGAAACGTCCCCTGCGGGCTCACAGGTTTCTACACTTGGTCCTCAGCTGACGGCTGTTTTAGAAGGCTGTGTGTGGAAGCTTTAGGAAGTAGGGACTCATGGGAGGAAGTGTGTCACTGGGGGCAGGCCTTGATCTTATTCCCGCCCCATTTCCTCTCTGTGTCCTGACTGCGGACAGACACAATGTGACCAGCCGCCTGGCCCTCCTGCCTCACTCTATGCCCTCAAAAGATAAGCCTGAATAAAGTTCTCTCTTCTCCCAGTCCAGTGAGCACTGCACACTCTTTACCCAGATCACCTCCTATGCTGCTTCCCTATCTTCCTCTCTATGAAGAGAATCTTCCCTCATCTGGGTTTTCTAAGTCAATAGCTCCATTCCTCCAATTCTCAGTGCCTACCAGCACCATGGCTGCTGACAGAACGCTAAGCATGTTACAGGACATGGCAGCCACCGTTATCACCGTCAGCACCATCTGTGCATGGGCTGGTCTCTATACAGACATGACATGTAGAATATTGATTATGGACCAGACACTGAGTTCCCCGCTTCATGGCCTCATCTCACTGGGAGCCCCCCTGGTTTAAGAACTGTATACACTCATTCCTCCCTTACTAGGGCAGGTAAAGGCTCACAATTCACCAAGTTAAATATACACACAAAAATATAAGGTCTTTTTTTTTTAAGTTCATGTATAGAAGTGTTGCTGCTCTGTACAGAAGACACTCGTGCAAACCACGTGACTTCCTAGCTCCCAAATCTAGAATGCTTAGGAAGTCCGCTCCAAGTGGAGTCCCTCTGCTTTGTGTGAGGAAAGAGTCTCTTCCCTCTACCCTAGCTTCATCGCCTTTTTGAGCTATGAACCCCGAGTTCACATCTAGAGCCCCAGCTGCCATTCATAGCCCATCCTGCACTGTCTGGAATCTGTGCCCAAGGTCACTCTGCAGACCTCAATGGCTCCAGTTGCGGGAGTACAGGCTTGCTCCCGTCCTACTTTGCGTTTCTTTCTTTTTTTAAACTTTGTAACTTTGTAACTTTTTAACGACTATAAGAAAGATGTTTCTGGTCAGCCCCCTTTTCACCAAGTGGTGTCACACCAAAAGACAAGGAAGGTTCTATACTCCATTCCATGTGGACATTTTCAATACTTTTCTCACTTTCCTCTCTCCTACCATCAGAATTATTATAAAACAGTTACTCATCACTATGTATACCACTATATGCTAGTTGTATTATTATTTTAAGTTAAACCTCACTTAGAAATCCCGGACTGCAACTGCACAGGAGCCTGCGTGAGCCCAGGCCTGTCCTCACTGCTGCTGTTTGTCTAACTCACTGGTCCAACACAAACTTCAGCCTGTGCCTAATGAACCCAGCGGCCACAGGCCAGGGAGAGGAATACCAGGGCCGCCAGCCTTGCTAGTCAGTTCTGCGGACAGACCTCCCTTCCTGTTTAAAAGTCTGTCAAGTCAACACTGTCTTTTCACAGTGTAATTAATCATTTCTTTCACACACGCTGGTAACTACACACCAAACAACGTCCTGGGCCCCACAGTCAGCCCTGCCTAGCTGAAGGTTCAAAGCAGCTAACAGCATCTGCAGCACACCCACCGGAAACAAGGCACTGCCCCAAGCTCAGGGACTCATCCTACCTCCCACAGGAGGAAACTACACTTCTGGCAAGTAAGTACCTTAGACAGGGATTCAGCTTTCTAAGAGGGAAGAGGGAAGGCGTCTCTCTCAGGAACTCATCCATATTGTCATCAATTAAAAAGGAAATTTGAAAATAGGAACCCCATACCAAGACTTTAACAGCAGCACAGGGCTTCCACTTAACACTGGGTATGTGTAAACCAGTGGTGCCTACTCAAGGAAGCAGGAACTCACTCCTGACTCTTTCTAATACTCTGTTCAGTTTGTGTTTACATCTTTATCAGCCTCTTCACTGGCTTCACTGTCTGCCAAGGGTGGGGTAGAGGTGCCATATCCTCTGTCTAAAGGTATTCTATATTGCTTCTCTCATTAATCAAGAAGTAAAGATTAAACTTCTCCCACAGTGCGTTCAGAAAGGCAGCATGGGTATTTCTAAACATGGGCTGTTTCTCTAATAAACACTGGTGGAAGCTTCAAGCATCTGAGCTTGCAGTTTGTAGCCTGTCTGCCATCTTGACAAATGGCTGCTGCTGACAATCACAAAAGGAAGACTAAAACTCACCCTGACATCAGTCACCGTGGGAGGCATTTAGATCTGTGCTTTCCACACCCCAGAGGATAAAGTCCAGTGTATACTGCCAGAGAGAAGAGGAAGCCAGCTGGCTTCCAGGAGCCAGGCAGGTCTCAGACTCTAAGGACCCAAGACAGCCCAGTGGTTGCAGACACAGGAAAAGGTGGAGGTATCGATCTATCAATCTGCTATGGATGCCTGAGGCAGGACTCCAGATGCTTCCCCTGGTCCAGAGAGGTTTTTACTGCTCTGGATAGCAAGCGGGATCATGGCTGAGAGTCAGGGGAGATAATGATTTTCTCTTTGGGGGCTGAGAAGTGTACACCCTGGTACCCCACCATCTGCATCTGTGGGCATCTTTGGGCACAGAACACAGTGAGAATAACTGACTCTGAATGAAGCCAGGGGCAAAATGAGTGAGAGGTAAACAGTCTAAAGAGAAGTCAGGACAGAAGTCACAGTGTTGTGTTTCTGAAGGTCTTTTGGAAAAAAGATTTTAAAATGTGTTAGAATGGCAGAGTGTGATAGAATGACTCCAAACGACTCCCTGCCCTCCTTGAGAGGGTTACGTGTTCCCACTATGGCCTTGTGACCTGTCAGGCCTGCAGAAGGAGATGTAATTTCTCATCCTACTGATAGCGGGTTGGCCACATCACTGGTTTTGGCCACGTGTATCCGAGCAAAGCGTGACTGCAGGCAGGTTCTGAGGAGCAGCAGGATTGTGAGTCACAGAGCTAGCAAGTCCCAGATGGCAGTGGATCCTTCAGACTGAAGTTCACACTAAAGGCACAGTCGACCTGCCAACCTGGACTGACGCTAACTTTAGAGAAACAGCCCGTTGTTGTCCCAAGGCACTGAGCACTTACGGGTATCCCAGCTGTGTCACTTGGCATGAACAGGCAAGCCCAAGGCAGTTCCAGTGCGACAGGCCAGCCCTACTGTCTACCACGTGTCCTCCGTTCACTGATGTACCTTGCATCTGCAGCCAGGTCAATTTTTTGCATGCATGCATACATGTTATATGACCTGAAATATAAGCATGTAAATCCCAAATAATCTTTCCGACCTACCAGACCGAGATCTGACTGTAGGTTCTCTATAAGCTACCATTTCTCTTGGGTTTTAACATTGTTTCCTTTCATGTATCTTACACTAACCGGAGTGTGTGCAAGGACACCTTCACCCCGCCCTCCACCCCCAGCACTGAGAACCCAACCCAGGGACTCGTGTACAGAGGCTCCCCACTGAGTTACCCTCCCAGGCCTCACTGCTTCCTTATTTCTGCCCCTATGTACATCACGATTCCTACCCCAACGTTCTGCCTCTGGAGACTTTACACACACGGGCATGTCATCCTGAGGGTCCATGTTCAGCCCTGAGCTTTCCTTTCTGTGAGGTCAGGAAGACTGAAGTAGTGGCAGATGGTATGCAGGATAGCCCACTGTCTGTTACTTAAAACACTTTGCATGTCTGATCATCCACACCACACTGAGTCCCCTGGAGCAGAGATTAGTGCTCTGACCACTCCAGGGGAACAGAGGAAAACGGGGGAGGGTAGGCTGCCACTGAGACACAACAGCAGAAGCCCAAGCCCCAGACACAAGGAAGGAAGGAGACCCGCAAAAGCTAAGAGCAGGTGCTTGTGGCTGAGATGTAACATCAAAGCAATGTATTTCTCCAGCACTGTCCAAATGGTGGCAATGGGGACCATGTATGTACTTTAAACCGTTTTCATGACATATTCATAAGCAAAAGGAAGACAAATTTGCTTTAGTAACACATTTTAGTTAACCTAGTATATCCAAAATATTTGTGGTACATTTTCCCCTCTCACCCTTGTATGAAACCTTAGAAATCCTTTTGAGTAGTTTATGCTTACTACACAGCTCAAGTCACGGGAGCCTCAGAGTGCACGCTCGAAAGCCTGGCCCGATACTTTATTCTCAGCAAAACAGAAGCAGCAGCAGGAGGCCATCTCACAACCAAAGACTAGACTGAATGAAACCAAACCTCAGATGGCACAGCTATGCCAGTCCCCTCCTTCCTTCCTGAGAAACATTTATAAAATCAGCTTTTGGTGGTTTAGCAACACACCTTTGTTTTTGGAGACAGGGTCTTACTATGTAGCCCAGGCTAGCTTCAAACTCTTGATCTCCTGCCATGAACTCCCAAGTCCTGGTATTACATACACATATCACTGACCTGGGTCATCAATGAGCTCCTTTAAACAATGTAGGCTTTGAGAAATAACTATTTGGGCAGGGGCATGGCTCACCACTAAAGCGCTTGCCTAGCATGTGTGAAGCCCTCTTCACAATGTTTTTTAAAAACTGAAAACGAATTTAATTTGAAAGATTGAAATATTAAAATAAATTATACAGTACATTATAAGGTATTGTTTGCTCATAAATTTACAATGAGCAAACTGACTAAAAACAGACATGACCTAAACAAAACAATTAGCAGTTATTTTTATTTCTTCCCAAATGTCTCCTTCTTATTGTCCTGCCCAATAAAACCCAATGGATAGAATAAACTTTCTTTTCCTTGTATACCAGTACCCACCAAAAGCCAGTTTATCAAAAGATGGCTCAACCAAGAAGCAATCACAATACCACCTCTGCACTACGACACACCTCTCATATCTTGGTGCTTACAAAACAAAGGCTTTCTTTTTAATCTATAGGTGTATAAACCAGTGTCTCCGACCTTGCTCCCACAAACACCACAGAGTGTTCGTCGGGCCAGATTATTAAAAGGCAGGTAGGTGGGCAGTATCTGAGATAAATGCTTCTCCACTCAAAACTTATAAAAGCTCACCAGACAGACAAATCCAAAAGCTAAGCTACATACTAATCTATGTTTGGGGGCTCATTCTCTGCCTGCGGCTCTGTCCACCAGCAAGGGGGCGCGCCCTGCTCCAGCTGGCTTGGCTGTCTTTCCTTGCCTCGCTGAGTACTTTGCAGAGCTGTGGGCACTGTCCTGAGGAACCGCTGTATTTTTTACTGGCATGTGCTTTTGCCTACTCCAGAATATCGTGGATTAATAATGGGTTAGAGCACAGCGTCGAACCTTCTCAGGTTGGCCTTTTCTACGTATTAACACCCACCGAGGGCTCCCTGTGCCTTTGGTTGGAGTGGGTCGCTCACTTCTCCTCTATCCTTGAATAACACTGTATCAAGAGGTTATATCAGGATTCATTATCCATTCTCCTGCTGGGAGTCATCACGGCTTTAGTAGTTGGCCATCATGAATCAAACTGCCACAGACACTGTGCACGGGAGATACAAACTTTCAGTTGGCTTGGGTAAGTACCTAAAGCTCCATCACTGGGGTCCTCTTCAGAAGCTGAGGGCTGTCTTCCAGAGTGCCTGCACCATCTGCTTAATTTGCCAGAGACGGCAGAGTTGTGGGCTGCCCAGCCGTCGTTTTGATTGTGTGAGATTTGGAGACTTGGCGTCTCATACTGTGTGGTGGTATCTCGCTGTTTTAATGTGGATTCTCTAACGACACGATAACCCTTTATGAGTTCATTTATTTGCTTATCGGGCACCTGTGCATCCTCTCTGGAGACATGTCTATTCAGATATTTTTGTGTAGTTTTAAGTTGAGAGGTTTTTTTCCTTTCTTTTTATTCCCTCTGAATTTAAGAGATCTTGGTATAATTTGAATACAAATTCTTTATTGGGTATTTTCTAAATATTTGTCCCAGCACACCGCTTTTCTCTAGGTTTAACGCAGTCACTGGCAGAGGTAAACATTTTACAAGTGCACCCGTTGTTTTCTCTTATGTCTTGCTTTCAGCTTTGCCTGTGAAAGGTCACCACAGAGTCATGGCCACCTCCTCCAGTTACCTTCTGAAAGCATCCCAGACTTGCAGTTTACATTGATTTTTCTGAAGAATGGAAGGTCTGAGTTTACTTTAAAAAAAAAAAAAATGTGGATCTTCAGTTGTTTGTCTCTTTCGAATCTCATTTTAATATTGTCTACTTGTTGGTGTTCACAGCTTGATCTAATCTGCTACAGAATCTTAACACTAAACTTACAATTTAGGTTTGGGCTTTTCACACTGAGAATTTTTAACGGGTTATTGGTTTCTTGAGTTATGCAATATCCATTTCTTGCTAACATTGTGCAATCTGACTTTTTTTTTTTTTTAATCTCCTTTAACATAAAAAGTGCGCTTAAAGTTTGGCCCTAACAATTTGATATCAGAAGCATTTGTGGGTCTATATTCTTACTTGTGTGTACCTTCTTTATCTCTGAATATGTGTTTCACTTTGTGGTTTTGCTTTGTTTTGTATTGCTAAGGATTGAACCTGGGACCTTGTGCACACTAGATTAGTGCTCTGCCACTGAGACACACCCTCAGCATTAGACAACGTTTTTAAAGATGGCTATGGAATCCTTAAAGACATGGAATTATGTCTGTTTCTTCCAGTGGCTTCCAGGCACCTGAATCCTGGAATTGATTATTACAACTTCAGTCCTTGAGACTTTCTGGATTGGGAAGTGTGCGTATTTGTTTTAGTTACTGGTTTTTGTTAATTCCTTTATTTTTGAGACAGGGTCAGGGTCTCACCAAGCAGCTCCAGCTGGTCTGGACTGGCTATGTAGACCTAGGTAGCTCTGAATTTATGGAGATTCTCCTGCTCCTGTCTCCTGAGTGCTGGCATTATAGGCTATGTTTTGTACTACTGAGTCACGGGTCTCACTATGTAGCCCAGGTTGGCCTGCCTCAGCCCCGGAGTGGTGGGATTTCAGGAAAGTGCCACCACACTGTAACACTATGACTCTAGACCTGACAGGATACACCTGACAGCTGACTCTCCTTTGTTTGACCTTTACATGCCACCCAAGGCCTGGTCTCAACCCACTGTCCTGACTCCAGTACCAGGAGTTTAGCAAGGATGTGAATAACCCCTACACCTTGGCCGGCCCCACAAAGCTGCCAGCAACCTTGTTCTGCCTTGAAGCTGTTTGTACCTGAGTGTTACACACAAAATATTGAATTTGTCTCTCCACATTTCCAGGGTCCTTTGGGCCTTGGTCTATTACTCTGTCCCTTACTAACCCTGATGTATTTCCAGCTCCTTCAAGCACTGGCTTAAAAACCTGTAATCACACGTATGCATATATGTATGTATGTATGCATGTATGCATGTATGTATCTGTCTGTCTGTCTGTCTATCTATCTGGCTGGGTACATGAACAGAGGGTGTGTCTGTGGAAGTCAGAGAACAGATTTTTGGGAGTCTAGTTTCTCTTTCCACCACATGAGTGGGTCCTGGGGTTTGAACTTAGGTCTGCATCCCAAGTGTGTGCTTTAAGTTTTTCAAGTGAACTTGACAGAGGAGGTGACCTTGATCCACCTATGTGTCACTTTTGATTGCAAGGTCAGAACAGGCACTTCCCATCCTATGGATGTCACGTCTTTGGTTCCGATGGTCCCAGCACAACGGACTTCGTATCAGACACACACTCAGCTCATCGCTATTACACCATGGAGACAAATCTGCCTCATGTAAAGTTGCTCCTACTTAATGATCTGTTAAGGTCAATCACCCCATCGGCCCGAGGCCTCTGATGCCCAGATCTCATCATCTCTCAAAGCACTAACAGCACCTTTGTTTTTCCTACTTATGTCCAATAGTCAGTCATACCCTAAGTCGGCTTCCGCGTCTCAATACATTTTACTGTTCCATCACTTTCTTGGTTTCAGGCTTCCCAAATGCCCCTCATACAGCGGTTTATCGGCTATGAAGTATTTGAGCGATATATTTTTAACATGATGATTTAACATTAGTTTTTGAGAATTTCATAGCCATTCTCAGGAACAATCTTTAGCATACCACTATGTACCAGAATGTTCTGTGTAAAAAGTAGTAGCGGTTGTTAAAAATGTTCTTGTCAACTTTAATACTTCTCCCTCTCTGAGCAGCCACAGGTGGAACGGTCCCAGGAACACACTGGCTTTCTTTGTGGGAAACAAGGTTATCTGATTACCCGGATGACTATATGCTTTGAAACCTCTGGGAGCAAAGAAAAGATACAGATAGCCAAAGGAACATAGAGCCTCCTGGAGCAGAAAACCTTCAAGATTGTGGGGTTTATGGATTATAATCACCTCAGCAATTACTCAGGGAGAATTGTCAGGATCCCCCGGATCTGACCATGACGACCAGCTCAGCTCAGCTGGCTACAGAAACATTAGCTACTTCCTCTTTCTTGAGACATCTCCTATTATTTGTTCAGTGCACGCCTTCCTTGCTGGAGTTCAAATTCTTAGTGCCAAAGACAATATGAATTATGCCTTCAATAAACATAAGGCATAAAATAAAATTTTATCAGTTTTCTATAATCCAAGAGCTACGTTAGAGTTTTCTTCATAGCCCCAGAGGAAGTAAGCCTGTCTCTTCTCCCATATTCTCATGTGTCCTAGATTCTGACCACGTGGAGGAGTTTGCCCTAATTCTATCTTAGACAGCATGGCTGTAATAAGTGTCATTACCCAGAGTTGGTCACTTTTCTAGTGATTTGTGGTATTAAATATCTCCCTAACACTTAGCAAAATGCTCCCTGATGATAAGTTCATTTTCATTTATTCAGGGCTGGCCACTCAGATACCTTCTCATGACTATGCCATTTATACTTGAACCTCTGGGGTTTCCATCAGTAAAAATGTCATCAAAAGTTGGCCAAGGCAATGGGGACAGCTCTAACTAACAGTCATTGTAATTAGCAAAGAGCTCTGACCCAACATACAGAATCAGTGTGGATGCTCTATCTGAATGTGTGGGAAACCTTTCCAAAGATATTAACTGTTCTTGACAAGACAGAGATAGTTTGTAACTAGTTACAAATTGTATCCCTGAGGACCTGTTTTTATTCTTCTGCTTTCTAGGAAGACCACTGTCTTTGTCATCACTGTTGTAAAACACCATGACCAGAAACAACATGGGAAGGAAGGGGTTTCTTTCAGCTCACATCTTGAAGTCCATGATCCAGGGAAGGAAAGACCTGAGGCAGGAGCTGTTGCAGAGGCCATTGGAGGGGTGCTGCTTCCTGGCTTGCTCAGCCTGCTTTCTTATAGAACTCAGGACACCAACTCAAGGGTGATACCACCTACAACAGGCTGGGCCTTCCCATATCAATTATGAATTAAGAAAATGTCCTACAGACTTACCTACACGCCAGTCTGATGGGGGCATTTTCTCAGTTGAGAGTCCCTCTTCCCAAATGACTCTAGCTTGTGTCCAGTTGACATAACTAGCCAGCACAGTTATGCCAACCACTCTTAGCTCGTGAGCCAGCACCTGCTTCTTCTTGCTAAACTCCCTTTAAAGATCAACAGGCCAGAACCAGTCCCTGGCATGCAGGTCTACAGATTCAAGCATCTTCTGAGAATGTAACAGTGGGTGAGAACGTTGCCAACATAAGGTAAGTAACATGCTAATCAGGGCCAACACGAACTGTTGACTCAGGCTTAAAATTTAAATTAGAATGCTAGTCTTAGTTCCTCAGTGGCCAGGAATCACCCACAGGTTCCTGTGATGACTTGGGATCGTAATTGCATTCTAAGTCAGCGCTGATGCCCAGTTCCACGCCAGCACTTACCTTGGGAGGCTTTCTTCACGATGAAAAGAAAAAAATTCAATAGCGGAGACACAGAAGGTTGTCAACACAATGGCCACATCAGAGGGAAACAATGAAAGAGAAAAAGAAAAGAAAAAAACAAAAACAAATTCAGCAACTTTGTAATGGGATCTGGAAAGTCACACATAACTAGCTGCCTGCGGTGATAAACCTCTCACTGTAGACATGCATTGAGGGGTGCTTTAAATGGTTTTAAGAAATGGTAGTGAAGGAGATCCAGAAATACTATAACCATACTGCACATAGCTGAATTCTTTTAAACCAGTTTTATATGTAAATTTTCTTCCTGGTTCCCACCTTATTTTTTTGAGACAGAATTTCATGTAACTTAGGCTGGCTTTGAGCTAGAAATGACAAAGGATGGCCTTGAATTTCTGATCTACTTGTCTCTGTCACCCGATTGCTATAATTATAGGCAGGTACCACCGAAGCTGACTTTGTAATGCTGGGGACCAAACTTGAGGCTTCATACATGACAGGCGAGCACCCTACCACCTGAGCTACAGTAGGGCCAAGCCACCCTGGACATACCCAGTCTTAACCATCCAACTAAGTTACAACCCCAACCCTATATATAAACTTTCATAAGCTAGTGTTGAAATATATACATAGTTTCCATTGTCAGGCAGATATACTCTAATATACATGAAAATACAAATTTTAAAAACATGGTTTGAGATAATAAGTTGTACCTATTTCAACACTGAAAAGAACTTTTAAAAAGTTCTGCCCTCCTCCCAACATCAATCACGTAAGACTTTTTATAATGTTAATTTTTTTTTTCAGTGTTGAAAAATCAGATCTAGAGGTCGGACTATGCTAGGAAAATCCTCTACCACTGAGCCTCAGCGCCAGCTCTGCAATGATCAGTTTTGCAAGTTAACAATTCAGAAATGATTGAAATTATACTCTTGTATGCTCTCCCTGTACCCAAGTACAGAGAGGCAAGAGGCAGGAGGGCCAGCATGAGCTTGAGACCAGCCTGGTCTACATAAACTCCAGAGAGGCCAAGACTACGCAGCAAGACCATGTCTCTAAAAGGGGAGAAGGGTAAATGAACTTAATTTAAATTCACTGAATTTTCTTCAGCACTAGGTCCAACGATCTCCACAGAACTTCAAGGGTCCCTTGAAACACTCAGAGCTCAGAGGCGGAGAAAGTCATGGACTCTGACAGGTGGGCAGTTCCACACTTCTGAAGGCAAGCAAAGAAAAGGACGACATTCCACTCGTGTTGAAGCTGAGGCATCGTTCTCTGGAATCCCATGAATGAGCCAGAAGGAAATCAGCCTGTACGCCTATGCCTACCTCAGGCACAGTGGGGATTCCACGTCTGTCTTCTAGCTTTCTGTCTGGTCTTACTGGGATCTCTAGCTGTTATTAGGCCAGTCTGAACCTATGAGTGAGTCCACCCATCCAGACAAGACAGGCCGTGAGGATATCATGCTAAAAACGCACGGGTGTTTTTAACGCTAAGAAAGCCAGAAGCTTCATTCTCTATCCAAAGCTTGAGTTTTCTGCAGAGAAAACTCTCGATGCACCTGCCCTGTGTAGGGAGACCACAGTGAGAGCTTTACGCACTGTGCTGTTGATGTTTTGTCTGCTTTGTTTTATTTTACTTTTACGTTCTTTAAACCTCTGCTTTATTTGACAAGGGAAAGTCACTCGGGTTATATTAGACCATCACATGAAATACCATGAGCTGAGTTAATACTGTCATCCCTGAGTGTCCCTAGGGATAGATCCCCAAATCCACGGGTGCTCAGCTACCTTATATAAAACGGTACAGCTTGCATATAACCTACACACAACCTCCTCCTATCTACCTAAGCCATTTCTAGATCACCTAACATAATAAGTACTTGGTAAATAGGTGTTGCACTGAATTGTTAGGGGAATAACCAAAGTGTCTACAGAGTCAGTACAGGTCGTTGAGTCTGAGGACATAGAATCTACACAGAGAACTAACCACACAAAGTCCCATGCAACTACTGTGAACCACTTAACCCAGTGAGGTGAGACGGGTGAAATGGAATCTCATGGAGCCCTCCAAGGTCATCACAGCATGGCTCCCACTCCAGTCCCACAATGCTCATGGCCAGCAGCAAGGAATCGGTGTGCTAGTTTGTAGCCAGTGGTACATTTACCCACTTCGCTGGCCCAAACTACCCCTCTCCTTCCTTCACTGATATTCCAATAGGATTCTTTTCATGCCTCTTGGGAAAAAAAAAAAAATCCCATATTGTCCTTCTAGGTGCTTTGCAAAGTCCACTCCTGTCGCTTGGGAAGAGAAACTTATCTTGGAAAGCCAACATAAGTCAGCTACTTTTGTCTGTGCTGTGATAGAAAATGGCTTACAAATGACTAGACACTGGGCAACAGGGCAAGAGGGGCCACAAACTCATGTGTGGCTACTCTGACTCAGAATCTGGTCTAGAAAACGGACTCATTAGAGACAAAAACCATCTTCTCATACGTTATATATACTGTGCATCATTACCTGGCCAGCTTTCTTTGAAAGTGTGAATTGGGTGATGGGTAGCCAAGATGCCTACATCCCCAGAGGTTGTGAGACAAACTGGAGGAGCCCAATCCTCCCTGGGAAGGGAAGCATTGCTACCACACGGTTAAGTCCTGTGACATCACTTGACACTCATCGGCCATTTTGCTTTGTGGTACACACAACGTTCCCCGTTGACTTAAAATAAAAAAAAAGATGTTTTTATTTTTATGTATTATTTTATACATTATTTTTATTTTGTGTGTCTGTATGGAGCGGAGGGTACATATGTGCACCAAAGGGTGAGCACAGTACAGTGCAGACCAGCAGAGGTCAGTGAGGGAGGCCTGTGCCCTGGAGCCAGAGTTACTATTGGTGGTTGTAAGTATTGATGTGGGTGCTGGGGACTGAACTCTTATCTGTAAAAGAGCAGCAAGTACTCTTAACTGCTGAGCCAGCACTCCAGGCCCTGCTGTTTGTTTGTTTGTTTGTTTGTTTGTTTGTTTGTTTTGTGGCAGGGTCTTGCTGTGTGCTACAGGCTCAATTCTCCCATCTCTGCATTTCCAGTTCTGAAATCATAGGCACCACTATTTGACCTCATAGGGGGCCCTTTTATTGTTTGTTCTTCCCATTAGTAAGCTAAGATGTTGGACTCCGTAAACTGATACCTGGTAGATTTTTCCTGGTGCTGAAGCTACTCTGACGCCCAGCAAAGTCATCACCGTCCACCTTGATGTCAATATGGCTGCAGGGAATACTCCACTGACACCTTGAGGAAGCTCCACTGTACTGGCTGGTTTTGTGTCAACTTGACACAAGCTGGTGTTATCACAGAGAAAGGAGTTTCAGTTGAGGAAATGCCTCCATGAGATCCAGGTGTAAGGCATTTTCTCAGTTAGTGATCAGGGGGGGAGGGCCCCTTGTGAGTGGTACCATCTGTGGGCTGGTAGTCTTGGGTTCTATAAGAAAGCAGGCTGAGCAAACCAGAGCAAGCAAGCCAGTAAGCAGCATTCCTCCATGGCCTCTGCATCAGCTCCTGCTTTCTGAACTACTTGAGTTCCAGTCCTGACTTCCTTTTGTGATGAACAGCAGCATGGAAGTATAAGCTCAATAAACCCTTTCCTCCCCAACGTGCATCTCGGTCATGATGTTTGTGCAGGAATAGAACCCCTGACTAAGACATCCACTGTAATCACAGCTTGCTCACACAGCCTTTTCTTCTCTTTCTCACTCTATTACAGGCACAGGTATCCAGCCTTCAGCTTCTCTGGGTCGTACGGTTATCTCCAATATTCATGCTGGAGAACCATGCAATCCAGGCCAAAACGAATCTTGGAATGCTTTGAGTAAGTTTACAACTTTATGTCAGGCTGTCTTCATAGCTAGCCTATGGGTTGGACATCCTTGCCCAGTAATCCAGCAGCTATTTTTAGCTAGGCCAAAAGGGGATAATGTCCCTCGTGCCCATAACAAGGCCTGTGATAGGACAAACATAGCCTTTTATTTGCACTGAAATTATGCTATGACCGGTGCAAACAAAATCCTTCATTGGCATGGAGGCTCACTGTGATGGTCAGCAACTCCCTTTCTGGCTATATAAGCAGACTGACTTACTTTTCCAGTCAGCTAGGAGATATCATCCCATGTAGAGCCCTGAACTAAGGAGTCACGTTAATGGCCGGGGCAGGGTGGGGGTGGCGTGGGGGTGGGGGTGGGGTCAGGGGTATAGCAGCACAATGGAGATGATGAAAGATGGCAGAGTAGAGGGCCCCAGTTCTAGGGGGATGCACCCTAAACACCAAAGGTCCCAGGCACATGAAGCCCGAGAGTTGTGTAACACCATAGCTTCTGTTAATGGCTGAGGGTGCCGATGTTGTAGAGATGAGCCATGTTAACACTGGATGTCTAGAATGCTCATCACAGTCAGAGTGAGGAACCCGGAACCTGAGGTCTGTTCAAGAGCTCGATGACTACGAGGTACCATCCAGTGCTGCGGGCTGCAGCTGCCAATCACTGCTGCTGGAGGCCAAGGACTGTGGTGTCTGTCACATTTTGAGGCCACAAGTTCAAGACCTGCCTCTGCCTCCCAAGTGCTGGGATTAAAGGCATGTGCCACCACACTGGCTTATTTTATTTTTTAATTATGGTGTGTGTGTGTGTGTGTGTGTGTGTGTAGGGTATCTGTGTGCAGACAGTCCAGAAGAGAGTATTGATTCATCTGGGGTTGAGCTTATGGGCAGTTTTGAGCTGTCTGATGTGGGTTTGGGTTCTAGGAACTACACTTGGGTCCTCTGCAGGGGCAATACCTGCTCTTAACCCTTAATGAGTAATACTGATTGATACCATAATAAAGTACAGTATATACGCTATCTTTGGAGGCTGGAAACTTGGTGATAGTACAACCTCGAGATGAACTATAGACAAGCTACAAACGTGATTTCAAGGGAGGCACTGAGACTGGGATGACGCCCATTGCCTAAAGTTTCTATGTAAGAAAAATGAATCGAGCTGAGCCCACTCCAACAGGATGGTTGAGAATTGGCCGCATTAGCAGGGGCTTTCTGTCAGGACAGGAGAAAAGAGGCAACCTCTCAGACTTCAGCGATCTCTTGGCTCTGCTTACATGTTCAGGCTGAAGGTTTCCCTTCATTCCTATTGGACGGAGCACCCAGACCACGGTCCATACGGACCAGCTCTACTGATAAATGCCTGTATGCACTAACAAATACCTTTAGGGGTAATGTGCCTCATTTCATCTTTCAACAATATGGAAAAGGAGAAAATGCGGGTGAATGAGACAAACTTCCAGCATAATCAGTTCTAAGTACAGTCACACACGGCACACCAACACTTAAGTCAGTGACCAGCCAACAGAGGACACTGGTCCCACAAGGTTACATCACCAGCGACACTACTATCTCAGTTTGTGAAAGTACACTCTGTGGTGTTCAGATGACACAGGATCATTCTCTCAGAACCCCTCATCGGGTAAGTGATAGATGCCTAGCCTCAGGGTAAAGATACGGTCACCTAAGATACAAGCTAGCTGACAACTTCTCATCAGATGGGGCCTTCGACTAATACTGGGTTAAAAGAGTGTTTAAACTGGCCACTCTCCAGTGCTTAATTCATCCTTAACAAACAAAGACAAAACAAGCCTCATCAACTACAAGTGCAAAGCAGATTTGATCAGGAAGGGCAGCTAGACAGCCCTGCCTCACATCTTCTCTGAGGATATTTCTTCCTCCCTCGCTGTGGTCCTCAGCTCTTACTTGGGTGGCTTGGACTTGGGTGAATTCTAGCCAGTGTGTGTGTGTGTGCACACACGCGCGCGTGTGCGCGCACACGAATGTGTTCATGTTCACGTGCGTGTATATGTAAGTGTAAATCTGTGTATGTATGTGTATGTGAGTCTATATATGTGTGGAGGTGGTTCATTTATTTGGGAGCGAGGCAGGAGGTTGGAGTGTGGGAGCTGCTTCTTTCCTTCCGCCACGTAGATCCCAGGGATTGAACTGAGGTCTTCAGGATTGGCAGCAATTGCCTTTACCCACTGAGCCACCTTGACGACCAAGATGCTCGCTTTTTGAGCTTTATCTTTTCTATTTGCGTGTTCCCTTTCTCATCTCTAAATATGTGTGCTAATGTATCTTACAGCTACAGACAGTGGGGATCAAAGATCATAGGGAAGTCATGTGCTTTAGAATGACACAGAGACGCATACATCCTTCTTCCCGGGCCGTCCTGTCCGCCCAGCCGGGACCCCGAAAACACACCAATGGTGATGGTGATCACACAGAGGACACGTCCTACGATTTCTCCTTCTGAGAACTACTACAGAACTTCAGACCTCCTTACATTTCTTTTCCCTCCACCTCGAACCTTCAGGGTAAACTGAGGCTGCAACTCTGACTTCAGAACAGCAAGGGCAGATAGGAGCAGGGAGCAAGAGAACATTGATGCCAGGTCAGATATCTGGAAAATTCCACACAGTTTCCGAACCGTAACTCTAGAAAGGTATAATAAATTAAAATTCTACACACAGTAGGCTCTTCATACCAAACACAGTTCCCTCTAAGTGGACTGACTTTCGTATTATTAATATAACCCTGCAGTGATGGGTACTTCACACAGCCCTTGCTCTTAGAGCAGTGAGCAACACATAAGTGGAGCCTGCCTGTTCTGCCAAGTGCACACAGGAAGACAGCACTTGCTTTGCCAACAGTTCCAACCATAAGAGACAGATGCAGGAGACAGGTGACTGTTCTGAAGCAGGTGGCAACAAGCAGAACCATCTTGAAGAACCAACAGGAGGATTCAGCCGAGCCTGGGAAGATTATGGGAGGGTGTGTCGGGTGTGAGTGGGATCGTGTTGGGCAAAGAAAGGGCTCAGCCCCTACCCTGGACTGACCGCACCAGCTGTTAGCAATCTGCTGGAGCCGAAGAAAGAGCCACAGGGGCTGAGACTGACACAGACACAAGACTAGACAGAAAGGAAAGCCAACCTAGATGAAATCTCAACATGCTACCTAGCGCAGTGTTGGATGGATTTGGAGAATAGATGGATTTCTTTCTACCCGTCGGCCACTCTCTGCTTTCTGTCCTGGGTGAACTGCCACAGTAACCACCTCCCCTCAAACCTTCCAAATTATCAGGCCATGATTGACTGTGATAAAAAGGCAGAGAGAAACAGTCTGTCACCAACTCTCTTGAAGCATTGGGTGGAAGTCCAATTTCCCAGTTTTGGAAGTTCAAGGCTTACCTGTACCATAGAGTGGGTTCAAGACAACTCCAAGTTGAAAGGGGATAGAGATGGCAGGGGCCAGAGGTGTGGCAGAGCACTTGTCCAGCACGTGCTGAGGTACTATGCTTAATCTCCATCCTCAAAAAGGAAAGAAAGCTAAGCAACCCTGCATGGAAGCAAGCCTCAACTATCTGGGACTGAACGGTATGACAGACTTTAACTGCACCCTACAGAGTGATGTAGACTGAAAAGCAGCGTCTTCTCAATCTTGTTTGTTTTTAATTTGCTAAGTAGAATTACTCACCAGTTCACTTCTCTGTGTTCAGGTGATTAATAAATAAAGTTTATAGTAACATACAAAAGTTGGGTGAGTTTGTACGAATACATCCACATGGTATTAGTCTACAATGGTAATGACCATGCTTCTGTGTACTCTACCAAAAATTGAACTGGGTCCTCAAAGCACACGGAATCTTTTATAGCTCTATGACGCCATTTTGGCTAATGGCTATCCATCAAGGCTGGCTCCTCTGCCTTGGTCCCAAACGTTATCAAGGTGGGGGTGACACCCAAATCAGTCCTGACACAGCACAGCTGGGACCACAGGTGCCACATAGGCCACATGGAAGGCCAGCACGGTTTCTGTGGAGTCTCTCTTTGGTGAGTTTACCAACGACTTCCACGTTCCTGCTCCTGGTCACTATGGCTACGATTCTCCAAGGACAGAGAAACTCACACTGGGTTTAACCACAACGAAATTAAGCAGAGAGAGAAAAAGAAACAAAACCAACCAACCAAACAAACAAAAAAACAACCCCAAAACCATGGGTCTTAGTCAGTTTTCTGGTCCTGTCTTCAAAAGTATTACACTGAGGAGTTTGGCAAACACAACAGCACAGAACACATACACTAGATTCGGGTCAGGAGTGAACTGGGTGTGCTGGCACTTACTGGCAGTTCCAATTATTCAGAAGGCTAGGTCAGGAAGATTACTTGAGTTCAAGGAGAATACCATCTCAAAACTGTGACTATCACCACCACAAACCAAGAGTGAAGCACACTATGAGGTCAATCTCAGAATACAGTGTGTCTCAGTCTAGATGCTATTCCTAAGGACTTGACTCCAATTAATGGAGCCTTTTAGGAGGGACCGTGCCTTTTAACTTCTGTTACTACTTTGATTTCCAAATTAACTTTCCATTCCTATGAGAACTTGTATCACTTACCTATGCTACCATAACAATAATACTTTTGCTTTCTGTAGTACCGGGGACCAAAACCAGGGCCATCACACATTTGAGGCAAAGCACTCCGCCACTGGATGACATTTGACTTCCTATATTAAGGAGTCAGCAACCTAGCTGGGTGTGGTGGCACACACCTTTGATCCCAGCACTCAGGAGGCAGAGGAAGGTGAATCTCTCTGTGTTCAAGGCCAGCCTAGTCTACAAAGAGAGTCTAGGACAGCCACAGTTAAGTTACACAAAGAAACCCTGTCTAGAGAAAAGCTGGGGGGGGGGGGGGAGAAAAAGGGAGGGAGGAGAGAGGGGAAAGGAGAGAGGGGGAGGAGAGAGAGAGAGAGAGAGAGAGAGAGAGAGAGAGAGAGAGAGAGAGAGAGAGAGCCAGAGAGCCAGAAAGCAACACCAGGCTCCATAGACCCACTGCTGCCTTAGGTGAGAGCCTGCCCCAGCACGGTGGTTATGAGCATAGATGCTAAGGTAGAGCTTCACCCAATCCCATCCACTACTTTGTAGCAAAGTGACATTGGACACAGTGTTTAAACTTTTAGTGTGTGTGTGGGAGGCTCCCCCAGCTGCCACATAAAAGGTGCAGTGAGGGTTAAACGAATTAATATTCATGAAGTCTTTGGAGGAATCAGAGCAACACACAGGCCTCCACTGTCAGCCGCTTTTACTCACAAATGCCTTCTCTCCACCTGACACCTGCTGGTGCTGGAGCCAGATGCTTGTTAACTTTGACAGCCTGCAGGACGGGCCACTTGAGGGCTCCATATCGAGAGACCCCTGAGTCAGCAGCCCACTTAACTCTGCAAGGCATCTCTGCAGAACCATCTACTTTCAAGGTCACATTGAGTTGAATTACCAAGGCCGGAAATTATGTCTATTACAGAATGAGATCTTAGGAGGCATGCTGACTGGGCAGGATGTCATTTTTCATCCCATGTCCAGTACAGACCCGAGAGCTACAAATGGAGGTGCCAATGATATGTCTGTGACAGAAGTCACACGGCCAGTTAGCACTTACAGCAATGTCATCCTCTAGGTCAGAATATACATGATTAAAAAAAAAAAAAAATCAAGAAACGCAACAGGGATAGAAATCCTTGATTTTAAACCTAAATGTGCTTTAAAACAGCTAAAGAGGGATCCACAGATCTATTTGAAATTCTGTCCAGTGCAGAAGATGAATTGGGAGTAACAGGGGCCCAGAAGTCATAAACAGGCAAGTCTGAGGCCAGCACACAAGGCAGAGGCAGATGTCTCTTCCCACACTCACGCACCCTGGACCACCAGCTGCAACGCCCGCATCTATTACCTCCAAATGAATTACAAACATCTCATTTGCACGTGCTATTTATGTGGTCAAACACAAACAAACAAACCATTTGCCCATTAGGCAAACAGCCAACATGGACCCAAAGAAAACCTTACTGATGGAATTCGTCAGGATTACCCAGGCCCCTGAAAGTCCTGATGGAAATCCATGATTTGGGCAAGTCATGGGGGAGGGGAAGGCAAGTCAGAACAACAAAGGCCATGTAAACTCCTAGGTGAGGAGAGTGCTGTATTCTACCCAGCCTGGGGTATGAACAAGAGGCTCAGCAGTTTCTGCTCTGTTGTGACCTGAGCTGGTTATCTGCAGACAGACAGACAAACAGCCACACACAACTTCCATCCTCCCTTAAAAAGCAAGCAGAGAAAGGGAAGACCATTGAGTGCTCTGAACTGACAGCCTTAATTATAAAAGCCACTAGCAGTATTCCAAAACTAGAAAGGACAAAATCAACATCAAAGAAAAAACAAACAAACAACCCAGTTCTGTAGCTGGACACTGAAGCCACAACTTCAGAGCTGCCAGTGGGGTCTGTGCAGCCACCAGAGGTTCTGCTGTGTATCCATGACTACGCAAAGTTTACCTCATCTGCCTCACCGCTAGGAGGTTGGTGCTGATTTTGGAGACTATTCTGTAGGTTGCAAATGGTTCTTGACATCTTATCTACGAGTTCTCACTCAAATAGGAGGGACATATTCATTTCTCAGATGGATAAACTTCCCAGGAGTCTAGCCACATGGTTGCCAGCACGATGACTCAGCAGGTAAAAGCACTTGCTGCTGAGCCCAAAGATCTGAGTTCAAATCCCTGGGACCCACATGGAGGAACTTAAAAAAAAACCAACACCACCAAAAAAAAAAACCCCCAAAAACCTAGCTCCTACAAGTTGCCACCTGATCTCTATCCATACATGGTAGTATGTGTACACACATACATACCCCCACAATCAACCGATCAATGTTTTAAAAAAAAATCTCCTTTAAAAAATAATATTAGAATAATCACATGGCAAAGCTGGAATTAAAACCTAGCTCAGATCCTTTGCTGGCTACCGGTCCACTCAGAATGTCTTCCTACCATTCTCCTGGCTTAAAACCCTGCAACGCCTCTTCTTCTTCTAGGGAATGGACAACCATAGTCCTGATTGGGTCCACAGAATGTGGTTTTCTATTTCGACTTACCAATTGATAGCTCATTAGACTCTCCTACCACTTAGCTCTCACACCCAGCAATCCCCCCCTCCGCCCCTCTACCCCACACTACCTCTCTGCTCCTTGGCTCAAAGGCCCTTCCCTTGAGGCCTTCCCAGCTCCCCATCCTGGACTCCGGCATGGCTATTGTTCCTTCATTGCTCCCGGATCCCCTTTACAATGAGCTGTGCCAGGGTGGTGACCAGGTCTGCCTGGCTCACTGTCATCTACCCCTGTTCTAGAACTGAGGGTCGGGAGCTCCTATGTGGTTACATAGAATATGTGGGGGGCACAAAAAGCTTGACAATGCCAAAAGGTTTCTGAACATGCAGCTACTAAGCATTAGCTCAAGTCAAATGTGTAACGACTCTGCTTTCCCAGGGCTTGCTCGGTTTGCATCCTGTGACTTCACTGCTGTCTCTTCTCTTCATACCAGCACACCATGCAATGCCAATACGTTCTGCCTGACACACCGTGCCAGGATTTTAAACTACTGTGTGTCAGGCATCGGAATGTCTTCATTACAAGCGTAAAGTTTTCCGTTCTTATAGAAACCATAAGGGGGTGATTTTTCAAAACAATGATTTGCGCTATACTCCTGCTGTCATTCCTCAGACGGGTATGTCACTGGATTGCACCCTCTTCAAGTGCTTGGTTTAGAAACTGCTGTTAGAGACGCTAGCATGAATTTCAGGGTTTTTGATTTTGGGTTTTTTTTTTTTCCCTTTTTTAAATCATTTAATGAATTTTGGCTTGGGATGAGAAGAGAATTTCCAATCATTTCTGAAATGGTTCCAAACGCTCATCTACTGTTCTGTGTCATGTGTTTATATGGGGCAGTGTCCCTCTCATCACTGACAATTACACAACCAAAATATTGATCAATTCTAAAATGAGTGAAGATGCTTGACTCCCTGAGTCAAATATTCAGCCAAGATTTTAAATTCTTTTTGAAAAAAGAAAAAGACAAGTACATCAATCTCATTAGCGCACATATTTGCTTTCATCTTTAATATGTAGAAAAATATAAGTATAATCAAAAAGCTGTGTGCACATGAACTTGTTATTCTCAGTGTCTGACTTATACAGCTGTGGTATATATCCATATACCCCTGGGTCACACAAACACTCCTTGGACAAAGTTGAAGAAGCCCGTGGTAGGCAATGCTTACTTCACTCCCTTTTTCCAGGAAGGGCTAGCTGACACTCGTCCTGGGCTGTCCTCTGTCAGGTCTGGCTTGGTGCCTGGGTGTGGGAGACGATGTTTACAGAAAGTAAACACATAGGTAAAAGGAGTCTTAGAACTCTGTATCAGAAAGATGCAGCCATAGGATGTGAACACTGGTAACACTTGAAAGCAGCCATGTTTATATAAAACAGGATTGTATGTTTTACCAACGCAGGGGGAAAAATGTGTTATTTTGGTTAGCCACCGATTTGACAGTCTTTTGTAAATTTTTAAAGAATTATTCTTTCACAATGTCTCATATATATATACATATGTGTGTGTATAACACTTTGATCACACACCGCATACACACATACACACACACACAAAACCCTTTCTTTTTTACCCAGTTCTTCTCCACAAGCTCCCCTCTTACTAAAGTCTTTCCCATAAGGACCTGCTGGTTTACCCTAGGTTATCCCGTTGTTATTAAGGCAGCAGGGAGCAGACAATGCCAGTCAGTTCCTGCCCTCAGTGGGCCTGTGCATCCTATAGAGTAAATGGGCTGCATGTCCTCTGGAGCTGACTTGTACTGGAAGAAAACAATTATGGTTGGGAGGCATGTCTCCTCTGCCTGCAGTGCCTTCCCCAAAGTCTGTTCTCCCTTCCCCAAGCCTTCCTCCTCTCTCCAGGAAGGTTCCTCCGTTTACCTCCTCTGTCCCGCTGGTCCTGCCACTCACTCCCATGTTATTGTACTTATCTGAAACCACATCACTGCATGTTTGCTTACCCCACTAAAAGCTGTTAGTTTGTGGGCACTGGTGACAAATCAGGTCCTGTGGAACAGCAGTAGGCACTCTTAACCCTTAAGCCATCTCTCCAGCCCCTGAATATTTTTTAACCGCATTCTTTTCATCAATATGCAAAATTATGTCTTCACTATGCCCGCACTAAAAGATAAAAGACTGTTTGGAATAAACAGTCTAAATGGAAGGTGACCTAAAACAGCCTGCTCTGAACGGCTGTGTCCATGTTCTCCTTAGAGACAAGTGAGTGGACAAAGTACTAGGAAATCCCAGGTAATCTGGAGGTCTGGCTGCAGGGAACCACAGAAGAGGTCTGTCTGATAACTTCAGGGAGGGCCTGCATGGGATGCTAACAGTGGCAGGAAGGTTGAGTGGAGAGAGGGAGAGAGGTGAGACAGGTCTCTAAATCCCTGTCTCGAACTGTCCCCCACTGAAGCACTCACAAACTTGAGGGTAAGCCAAAGTCTCTGGGAGGCTTTGCAGTAAACTGATTTAATGTTATTTCACCTTAAAGCCATTTTCCCCTCTCCAGTAAGGAGACATAGCCACCACAAGGAAAACTGAACAAACCCCAAGTCACACTAGATAATATAGTCATAATCTTTGCTTTATAAAGAAGAAAAGACCTTACATACATAACTGTTTTTTTTTTTAACAGAGGCCCAAGTAATCCCCTTCATGAGGTCATTTTGGAATTTTTAGATTTGAAAATAAACGCAAACAGCTGAGTGTTTTATCAGTGCTGGTCACTTCCATGGGGATATTTTGAAACAATGGGTGTGTCCCTTCGCTGGCTCCCTCAGAGAGGACACAATGGAAGGGAGCATCTGCCAAAACCTAGGAGAAACAAGGTGGAGAGAGGAAGGGAGGAGAGGCCAGCAAGGCTAAGCACAGGAAGAAAAAGTTCATGTATGTCTTCCTGTGTGCCAAAGGCCAGGCTGTGTCTCTGCGGTTCCTAGCTGGCCCCTAGCTACCTTAAACTCGTAACTAAGTCGTAGCCCTAGAAGAGATGACAAAAAGGAAGAGATGGACTGGGGACATGGCTCAGGGAGGAAGTGCCTTTCGTTACTACAGAGCACCTGAGCTCCATCCCCAGAAACCACATTTAAAACCAGCTGGGTGAGGGCCAGCAAAATGGCTCAGCAGAGAAAGGCACTTGCCCCCAAGCTTGGTGACCCAAGTTTGAGTCCCAGATCCCACGTGGTGGGAGGAGAGAACGGATTCCCACTAGTTGCTCTCTGACCTCTATGTAAGCTTTGTGGCACCCACTCACATGAGCTGAAGAAAATTTTTTAATCACCCAGTTGTAATTCCAGTGCTGGAGGGCAGAGGGGACAGATAGCTCCCTGGAGCTTATCAGCCATCTTGCCTAGTCCATTTGGCAAGCTCTGGGCCAGTGAGAGAACTTGTCTCAAAAAATAAAGTGGGTGCTACGGTTAACCTGTGGCCTTGACATGCATACACATATGTACACACACCTGTACACACCTGTACATATGTCTGTACACACGCACACATACACCTGTATATACACATGTGCATGCATACTGAAAATGAGCAGAGGAGGAGGAAAAGGAAGGCATGTCTATACAATTACGCAGGAATGAGGCATTATTTTCAGACTGAGAGGACTCAAGTCAAGAGCTGGAGAAAATCCCCCCTCCGCCCCCCCCCCCAAAAGCCCATAGTGATAGAAGAATCAACTGCCTTGATGGTTTAAAAGGCCAAGTGATGCTGGGCAGTGGTAGCGCATGCCTTTAATCCCAGCACTTGGGAGGCAGAGGCAGGTGGATTTCTGAGTTCAAGGCCAGCCTGGTCTACAGAGTGAGTTCTAGGATAGCCAGGGCTACACAGAGAAACCCTGTCTCGAAAAAAAAAAACAAAAAACAAAAAACAAACAAACAAAAAAGGCCACGTGACATTGAAAATTTAGAGTTCATATTGTTTTCTACAGAACCATTGAGAAGCCAAACCTACTAACAGAAAAATAATCCTGTATACACCCCAATCCATTACAGCATGGTTCCCC
This sequence comes from Uromys caudimaculatus, assembly GCA_028551405.1. Classification (NCBI taxonomy): domain Eukaryota; kingdom Metazoa; phylum Chordata; class Mammalia; order Rodentia; family Muridae; genus Uromys; species Uromys caudimaculatus. The sequence goes on along the minus strand of CM052714.1, from coordinate 14,959,064 downwards.
ATCTGATGTGACATGAGCCCCCAAACCTAATGCTGAATGAAAGAAGTCTTTGAATATCATATTCAGTATTATTCCATTTACATACGACTTCAAAACATAAAAAGGTCAAAACTAAAAATAAATCACTTGGGGGATTGTGGTTCAATCTAAAACCATTCTGGGAACAGAAGAATGACGGCCGCCAAAGTCAGGGAAAAGCATTAGCAGGGCAGGTGGGGGTACAGCGGAGTGTCCACCCCTTTCCTTAAGACTGGCTCCTTTTCTTCGGCTGGACACAGGGTTACATGGGTGTATGCATGTGCTGTTATTGTTTGCTTGTGCACAGCTCACACACTATCGAAGATAATGTCCTAAAAAAAATTTGTTTGTGACTCTCCTTAAGTCTTCAGGAGAAAACGAATTTAAAACGTACAGTGGAAGGAGCAGGAGGAACCAAGTATTAGAGATCTGTCAACCCTGTAAGGTAAAGAACGGTCCAGGAATTTAGTTAATTCTTCACAATTAAGACAGGAAATTCTAACAAGTCTCCCCTGGTCCAAAAACCAGGAGGTGCTACACCCTGGTCCCCAGGAGTGTGGTGGTGGTAGGTGGTGGTCTGTGTCTGTCTTTTTCAGGCATGTGGAAAGACAACACGTGATAGTTAAGAGGGGACCTTCTTCACAGTGACGCCAGTAAAGGACACAGATTCTCCACAAACTGCTTTAACTATCCGGGCCAGTACAAACAGGGTGCAGAATCTTCCCAAGCTTTAAGGATTCCATAGAAGCCCCTTAAGGCTTTCCCCAAGCCCCTAAATCTCCAGTCAGCTGTTTACCACATCTGAGCTGCAAACATGATACAAGTCTTCACTTCTTACCTTGGGCATCAGTAAAGATGAAACTCCCCAGTCACTAAGATGTACCCAGCTTAGACCCCCCTGCAGAGTAACCTTCAGTATCCACGAGTAAGCTCTCTCAGGACAGGCCATGTCACAAGCCTTCAACAGCCAATGCACCAGCATGCACAGCATGCTTTATTTTAATGTCTGATCCTGGAATTTTAAAATTATTTTTATTCAACCATTTTTTTTTCAGTCCCAGAATCACTGAATGTTGAAACTGTAAGGTACCATGGGCAGAGACACTAATTATACATTTGAGATATGATTTATTAGGATGCTGAGAAATGTCACATAGACTGGTAGACACAAGACCCAGTCTTTAAATTCTCAATGTTTTCCTGACAACCAATTACAAATCTAGTTACAGCTGCTTTCCGTTTGAGGATTTTTCGTTACAAAGAGGAACTGTGAAGTGCCCGTGGGATATCCTGAGCTCTGTCAACTCAAAGGTCAACGTATGACTGTGACCTTCTTTGTATGATATAAAAGCTGACATTTTCCTTGGCTTAATCAATAGAAGTTCTTTACAAAGTAAACTCTGCAATAATAGGACTTGACAGGTCAAATGAAATATCTATAACAATAAATAAAATTTCTACCAAGGGCAGTTTCTCTTACCGTTTGCACTGACCATAAACTTAATATATATGCTTTCTTCCCTCAGCTGCTGAGCAAGGACAAAGACCTCTGGGAAGGGCAGCATTACCAGCTGGGAAGAAGTGGATCAGAAGGGGTAAAAAGCAGAGTGTGAAGGTACACACCTATAATCCAAGGCTGAAACAGGAGGATTGCTGTAAGTGCAAGGCTGACCTAGGCTGCACAGTGAAGTTTGAATTTTTCTGATTGCTGATTGTAGCTGGGTATGAAGTGAAGGCTTATCTGGGTCAGAAGTGACAGTGACGAATCTTGACCAAGCCTTAGGTTATCTGTTCTGCCTGTCTCTTATATCACAGAGCACCCAGGAAAGCAGAGGACGCGTGTGTATTCCCAAGAGAACACCTACACATGGTCTCCACATCGGTTTTAAATTATCCTCCTTCCTTCATCCAAACATACCCTCCAGAAGAAAGAAAACATCGAGAAAAGCTTCACAACTGTGTGGATATACAGTATTATTCTGGGATACAAATACCCAAGCAGGAGGAGCTATGAGTGCAGAGGCTAGCCCATGGCTACAGGACATGAGAAGACACGGTGACGCCAAGGATGCACAAGACTGGAGCCAAGAGATTTCCCTGCAAACCGATGAGAAATGGGGAGAGACAAGAAGCACCAATGAGGCTGGGCAGACTAGTTCACGTCTGCAATCCTAGCACCTCACCTAAAGATTGAGGCAGAAGGATTGCCATAAACTTCAGGCTAGCTTAGCTACGTGCTGAGTTCCAAGCCAATCTGAGCTACAGAGTAACTACCTTGTTTCAAAAATCAAAAGTGAGAAATCATTTTTTTTTCCCAATGAAGAATAGAGCTATCTTTTTCTAAAGTGGGAAGAGCTGATTTAGTGGAGGAAAGGGGGCTTTGGTTATAAATGTGCTAACTCTGAAATCACTCCACGAGGAAGGAAGCAGCCAGTGTAGGTACACACAAGGTCAAAACACAGATGTGTAGGGCCCCGAACCCGAATGAAAATAGTCTCTCAGATAGCATGAGGTGGATACATACATAGGGGCATCTTCACGGCCACTCTGAAGAGACAGACCCTCTCTGGCATGCTGCCTGCCAAGAGAAAGCAACTGATTTCCTGTTTGCTTGATGAGGGGGTGCTATAAACAGGGTACATTCATGGGAAGGAGTAGGTTATCCATGGTGTGTGTGTGTGTGTGTGTGTGTGTGTGTGTGTGTGTGTGTATGTGTGTGTACATTGCACTTAAACATTACATTTTCCACTGCAATAATTAAAAAACATGTTTGATTAATAGCATTCACTCACTCAGAATAAAGTAGCTACTAACATAATGACCAAGATGGGCAGTGCTATTTGTTCTAAGGGTCTGTTCATGAATTAGGAGACACCAGAATGTCAGACCTGGAAATTAGTTATTAATGAGGAAGACATTTTGGGAGAAGAGAAGCAAATGGATGAAAAGCCTATGCAGCCAGCCGTATACACGGCCGTGTTTATTAAACACATCAATCATTCCTGTCCTGACCCCAAATGACAGACACAGCAGCACCGAGGTGGCCGAACTTACAGCCTGTATAAACCAATTATCTTGTGATAAAGATGTCGGGAATGAGCACATACAAATCAGTCTTTATGCGGAGCTGCTCTTAATTCTCAGAAGGAAATATGTATCTTTGGCTAACATGCAGTGGCTGAAGGATTGGTTCCTGGAAAACTCCACAATGTCCTCACACGCTTATGTGTCTCCGTAGCTCAGGTAACTGGATGAACATAGTCTCAGAGTTTGTGGTTGAAAATGTCTAAAACACTCCAAACTTGTCTCTGGTGAGGTTTAAAGAACTCTTTCCACACAAGTCAGAAGCAACCACAGGAGGAAAACGCGCATTTCCAGAGACCTTGCAGCTCAGGACCTGGGGACATCCCTTTGCTAGCCATATCAGGCGTCACCACCAAAGCCCACAGAGGCAGGATGAGTCACACTTCACTGACCAAAGTAGTTTTCAGGACCAAGAAGGGAAGAGGAAATCCAGTTAATTTTGTTCTCCTGCATCTTATGCAGTAGAAGCAGACTACGAGGAGCATCTATCTCCCTACCAACACCTGCTCTCTGTTCCTGTATCATGATGTCCACGACACTGTAATAACAGAACACAGTGACAAAGGTCTCCTCCAGTTCTGAGGAAGGCCCTGTGTGTCAGCTGGCATCATAAAACAGCCATTCCAAAAATCATCAAGTAGAAGCCAGGCAGTGGTGGTACATGACTTAGAAGGCAGAGGTAGATGGATTTCTGAGTCTGAGGCCAGCCTGGTCTATGTGGTGAGTTCCAGGACAGCCAGGGCTACATAGAGAAACCCTATTTTTTAAAAAAAAAAAAGTTTACAAGGACATTTGCAACCTGAACATCAACTTCAGAATGACATGGGTCACACTAACCACTCGGTGTGACTTTAGAAAGACTATCAGATAATAATAATGTGAAGAAACGTTAAGTAAGATCATCAACACTAAAAATAACACAAAAGCTCACCACAAGAATATGAGCCAGAGCTGGAGAAATAGCTGAGCAGGTGAAGGTGCTCGCCCCGGCACCTACCCCCTGTGAAGCCTTGGGAACTGCACGGAGGAAGAAAAAGGCAACCCTAAGACTTGTCCTCTGACCGCTACACGTGCACTACGCCTTGTGTACACACAACACAGACACATTATAAAACATAATGAAAAGGATTATGAACGATCAGGACTGTGTGAGCCTTCTAGAATGATCTCTCATCACAAGCAAGGTCTCAAAAATTTTCTTTAACAAAGCAGCTCTTTAAGAAAAAAAAATAGTAATATTATCATCATCATCACCATCAACATCATAAGTTTTTAGACACAAGGTCTTGTGATGTCCCATCAGACTAGCCTCATGATCCTCCCACCTTGACCTCTTGATGATTGGGATTTTACGTGTGCACCACGACACCTGGGCAATAATTAATTTTTCTACTGTTAACTGTTTTGTAATGAATTGAATAAAGTACACGGTATTTGTTTTCTTGTCGCTGTGTTGGAATACCCAATAAGGAACAGCTTAAGGGAAGAAGGCTTCGTTTTGGCTCAAAGAAGAGGAACGGTGCGTAGTGATAGGAAAGGCACAGCAGCAGGGGCGGAGCCTGCTGGTCACATGACACCAGGAACAAAGCCTGTTGGTCACATGACACCAGGGGTGGAGACTGCTGGTCACATGACACCAGCACTTAGAAAGCAGAGCATCACATCAACAAGTGAAGCCAGGCTTATCAAAACCCACACCCTACCTCCAGTGACCCACTTCTCCCAAAGAGCCTCCACCTCCTAAAGGCTCCACAACCCTCCCAAACAGTGTTACCACCTAGGGACCAAGTATTCCAACATACAAGCCTGTCTTAGTCACTCTTCTACTGCTGTGAAGAGACACCGTGACCAAGGAGAGTTACGAAAGAATCACGGGCTTGCTTACAGTTTCAGAGGGCAGCGAACAGGGCACTATGCTTGGTGCTAGGGCAGTAGCGAAGAGCTACATCCCCATCTGTAGGCCTCAGAAACACTGGGCCTGGTGCGAACTTCTCGAAACCTCCAATCTCATCCCCCAGTGACATACTTCCGCTAACAAGGCCACACCTCCTAATCCTTCTCAAACAGTTGTAGTCCCTGGCACCTGGAGGCTATGGCGGCCATTCTTATTCGAACCACCACAGAGCCTATAGGGGACAGTTCATTTTAAACCACAACATCCATTGTAGGATAAAACTGAATCCGGGACTTGGTTTTACCTTCTTGTTCCGTTTGTCAGTAAAGAAGCCTTAAACTGAGGCTGACCTGCACATGATTCCCCCACTGCGATGACCAACAGCCCTCAAGGACACACAGGTAAAAAACAGGTGATAAGGTACCTGCTACATGAGTCTCTAAAAAACCCTAAATCAAAGAAAGGAAGAAAAGGAGAGCTACACTCGCCTGCGGTGCTTAGAGATTTGATACCATGAATAGTCCTCCTCAGCCTCCAGCTATGGTCACGTGCAATGGAAAGCAGAAACCAGGGCAAAAATCGCTATTTGTTTTGAAACTTTCATCCACAGTCATCAAACCACTGTGGAACATTTACTCGGGAAGTGGACGAATTGTCAGCTTGCCTGGGGCTATGAGATGCCTTGAAGAACTTTCACAAAATGCCTAAGCCCTCGGCTTCCGGATGCAGCCAGGGAGCAAGGAAATGACCAACACATTCCCCAGGTGAGGGAATCCATTTTATGTAACAGACTCATTTTCCATAGAGACGATGAATACTTTAACTTCCTGGAGACTGGGAGAGGAAAAGAACTCTGTGCTATCAGGAAAAGCATGATTCAGATGCTATCTTGCTTTTCCTCAAGTTGTCTGACCTCACCGGTCATTCAACACCCAGTGTCACTGCCAAGCTGGCTGGGTGGAGCGGAAAGTAGACAGAGCCTAAGACCTGCTAAGCTTTGCCAGAACCTTCCTCGGGACAGGAGATCAGGGACATAAGTAAGTTTCTACAAAGTGAGTGGCAGTGGGTCCTGATCCTGCGCTAACCAGCCTTCTCCAGCCCAGGGTCACCTGGTCTTTATGATAATTCACAGCCATCACAAAGCTGACATGTCGATTTACAGATAGGGGCCCAATCCAAGATGTCAATCAACTGGCCTGAAATTTGGTAGACTCAAACCTAAACATTACTTCCCTGGGTTCTAAGTCCCATGTTTTCTACACTAGTTGAGAGCACGATTATTTCCAATTGAGAAGGGGCCTTTCTAAAAATACGAGACACATTCATGCACACGGCTGGTGGGAGGCGCAGTGTTCTTCATATGTCCTCACTTAGAGGGCTGTGCGCATGCTTATCCTGAGACCCCAGGGCCAAACTTCCCTGGGACGCAGTGTTATTTCTGGGACTAGGGTTTTGCTGTTGGCTCATTGGTTACTGGTTTACACTGAGACCAAATGTAGAATTATATCATCTTGGTTGTTACTATTAACTTAGACAAATTCTTCTCCCTTCTCTCATGTTCTTCCAAAGGGCTCTTAAAGACAATTCACCTGCATGAGACAGCCTTCATGGAGACATGCAGAGCACGGCCTACGAGTCTATTCTAAGTGGAGTTAGCAAGCATCTACTGAACACATGGACTCACTAACGAGAACTGAGGTAGGAGATCCCTGGGAGAAGTAAGGTCTCTTTTTAAAAAGATCTTTATTGTGTGCATCTAAGTGTAATTATGTACACCACATACATACAGGAGTCCATAGAGGTCAGAAGAATGCACTAGATTCCCTGGAACTGGAGTCACAGATGGCTGTGAGCTACCATGTGGGTGCAGAGAACCAAACCATTGTCCTTAACAATGACAGGAAGTGCTCTTAACCACGAGGCCACAACTCCAGCCTCAAACCAGGCCTTCCTATATGGCTATACTGTGGAAAGACCAGGGACAATACACTGCACCACGGAGTCTTTGTTTTTATAATGTCAATACACCTAAGACTAGACAGGAGAGGACAGTAAACACTGTATGGGCCACGAAATGTCGGGAAATAGCCTTAAAATAACTACATTACGATTCCTGATGATAAGAGCCACACCCTGTCCCTGCAAACAACAAATTCAGAAAAGTTCAAAGGCAAAATAGGAAACCGTCCTAATCGTCCTGCCTGGAGATGAACAACTATTGGTGATACAATGGTGAACGCTCACTCCTGGTTCACTTTCATCCTTGGTGCTTCTCAGACTGGTCTCCAGACTGAACTGGATAAGCACCAACTGCAAACTTCCTCCAATGACCGACACATCTGCCCACTGCGAACCTACTGGACAAGACACTCTAGGGGTGAGACACAGCCATGAACTTTAACCATTCCTCAGTGCTATGGTACTGTGGCATGCTACACTCTGTGCTCACATGTACACAAGCAGATATACATACACACAAGCCCTCTCTCCCCAACATGGGAATGTGGAGCACACAGTGTTTAAAATTTAAAGTTCACGCTTGGTGTCGTCAGATTCCTAGTTTGAAAGCTGCCTAAATATTGCATAAACACTTCACCATATGCCTGAATGCCTTGCACACAGGTCAGCAGTACTGCAAAATGGTCCATATAGCAAATGCAATTAAACACCAAGAGCCAGGCAGGCCAAAACACTGTTGGCTGAATACACAAGTCATTTAACAATGCTAGGGTCCAATGGGGTCCATCTCCGCCACATCTGAGCAGCTACATAAGGTGTTCAAATTATTATTAAAATGAGGAGCATTTTCATTAGCTGCTCTGCATCCCTGTCCGTGGGTCTATTTTCAGTTCCTTAGAACTTGACTTGCTGTCCAACGTTCCAGTACTGAACAAACACTTCCTGGCTCATCAATGTGACACATGGGAACTGTCATCTAAACGCTCTGGCTGTGGCCCACTCCTCAAATTCAACAGAGCACCACCACACAGTCCTAGGATGGGGCTCACACACTGGTCTGTAGGACTCAGCCACAGGAGACGTAGACTTAGGGAGGGTGCCTGAGATCAGAGAGGAGGATAAGCGGGTGGGGGGAAGCAGTGCTTGACTTGGTCAAATTACTTCTCCAGTTCTAGATTACAGAAACAAATCCAGCTTTGTGACCCTGGCTCAGCATTTAAACCTCTTGGGAGCTCAGTTTCTTCTTTCATTAAGAAGTGGAGTCAAGGGAGCTGGAGAGATAGCTCAGCAGTTAAGAGCACTGGCTGCTCTTCCAGGGGTCCTGAGTTCGATTCCCAGCAACCACATGGTGGCTCACAACCATCTGTAATAGGATCTGACGCCCTCTTGTGGTGTATCTGAGGACAGCTACGGTGTACTCATATACATAAAATAAAAATAAAAAGTGGAGTCGAGTGTGGTGGTACATGCCTGTATTCTAGGTATTTGGGAGGCAGAGTCATGTAGATCACAACTTCCACTAACAGGGCCAGAGTGTAGGGCCCCAGCGACAGTACACACACCATACAGTACAATGTAATGGGGAGGGGGAGGGGGAGGAGGAGGGGGAGGGGGAGGGAGGGGGAGGGAGGGGGAGGGGG
>CM052714.1:14830208-14949969 GCA_028551405.1 Uromys caudimaculatus | reverse complement strand
TCTTTTGTTATTCGATTTCACCTATACTGTGTCATTCAGGGATGAAATTTATTTCCTCAGAACAGGGGGAAAATAAGCAGTTAAAAGTGAGATAACAGGAGGAAGCATTTGGGGGAAGTCCAGGGAAGATTTTCTACACTGTGACAAAGAAAACTACATTTGCTCTCTTACACTACTGTCTACTGGCCACAGGGGATTGGCCTGAAGTGACCTTGTGAGGAGAGGGCTAAAGGTGTGGTGTGTATGCAATACTCACTTGCTCTTGGGCAAGAACAGTGCCTACGCCAGAGCTTGCATGGGGGAAAGAGGCTGAGTACCTCCCCACTCCTAAATAGGAACTTAGCTTCCGAGGTGTTCGCAACTGACCTCGGGCTTCGAGCATACTTGGTGAGTGCTCTACCACCAAGCTAGGTAGGTCCTCTGCTCTCCATGTTCCTGAAACTAGAAAGTCAAAGAAAATGTCCCAGCAGGCAGCCTTCTCATCAAGTAAACAGACTCCTCATTATCATGTTAAAAAGACAACAAAAACAATACTTTCATGTTGACCCCACATCAATATGGTCACCAGCCAAGGAAATGTTAGACTCAGTTTTTATCAGCAATTTGCATATACAGAGACTGTACTGTAAGGGTCCTGGAAGGGGTGAGGCTGTTCTAAAGCGAGACCTTGGTGTCCTCCCCTCCAGGTATCCCACAAGGGAAGCTAACAGAATATCCCCCAGATTACTGGGAAACCGGAAGCCTGGTGTCAGCCAGAGGAGGAACAGAGGTGACAGAGGTTTCACATCACCCTGCAAGACAAGCAAGCCGAGACCATGATGGACCAGTGGTGGGCACTGCTTAGTTATAGGTACCTCTTGCCTAACTCTATTTAAACCTAAACTTGACATGGTGATCACATCCCCCAAAATGCACTGGGGTGTCATGAGTGTCACCTGCCCCTCTTCCCACTGTGGCCACATTCAATAAACATCTTTGATGTGATCACCTTTTTTTTCAGTTGGCATTACTGGGGACAGGTGGCCCCTTCTGCCTTGTTAGGGCTGCCAGGGCCCAGGTTTAGACCTTCAAAACTCCAATAGCATGAGACTCGCAAGGCTCTTGCCTTGTGACCAGGACCTCTCAGAGTATGGACTAAACCTGCAAGCAAGCTCCTTGTCAGTTGGGCCACAGTGGGGGCCCCCTTACTAAGTGGCAACTATACTCGTGGATTCCCAATAATCAATGAATCAAGCGGATTTGGGGCTGTTTGGGCTATCTTAATCATTGACCTGAGTTAAGAGGTCATATTGTCAGTGGTGATTCTCTTTGAATGAGGTGAGACTGGAACTATTTTTTCTTTTAATTTATGTTATTCCATAGTTCTCATATTTTCTAACATAGATCTTTTACACATTACCTGCTGCCCTAGGGAAATGAAATGTCATAGCCAGTCTGAAGCTCAAGCCCTGGGTCAGTTCTGCTGAGTCCTCCCCCCATACAGTCAGGTCACTGAGGGAAGCTCAATGCCCAGGCCTCCTGGATTGTCTCTGACTTGGCTTAGAGTGGGCACCATTACCTTGCAAGAAGATTCTAGCAGGAACCTCTTCTGGCCCCTGCTGCTGGACACTCTGATTCAGGGAGAGCAGCCCTGTTCTCAGCTGCCTTCTCCTGTGCTTAGAAATGAAGGGGATCCTGTGCCGCATTTAGAGCAATCTCTCTAAATTCTAATTAACAGTCACGTCTCTCTGATTCTGGCCACCCCATACCTTCATCATCTCTGATCCCTTTTCCCCTGAAGTACAGAGAAGGTTTCCTTGGAATTCCCCCTGTTTACTCTAGATTTACACCAAACCGTGTAGACAAACACAACTGTCCTCAAACCCCCTTCCTGAGTCTTCCTAGTGAAGGAGAGTTATTTATACTCCTGCCATAGGGGGATCCAGGATCACTCCTGGGACTCAGAGGGATTCTCTCCAACCCACTGTCTATTCACACACACACACACACACACACACACACACACACACACACCACATACACACTTGCACCTCACACACTACACACAATACACACACACACACACATACCACACACACACACACACACACACGCACCTCACACACCACACACCATACACACCACACACACACACACACACACACGCACCTCACACACCACACACCATACACACCACACACACACATACACACACACACACCACACACACACACACACACCACACACACACACACACACACACACCACACACACACCCCACACAGAGATGCCCCATTTCTCCTTCCCCTAGTAAGACTGGACTGTGACTCAACCATCCTGCTTTGAGTTTCACACTTTACATGATCTTAGACACATTAATTAATGAATGCTCCTTTTCTCCTGTCAATTCGTTAAAAAAAAAAAAAAATCAATCAAGTGTGAACTTCCTTGAAGCTTCTGATACACAGCCCTAGCTGGTCTGTAAGTCAATATACCCAACAGAAAGTAAAGCGGCAGGGGCTGGCAAGATGGCTCAGCAGGTGCCTGCCACCAGGCCTCATGACCTGAGTTCAGTCCCATGGGACCCACATGGTGGCAGGAAAGGAACAACACCCACAAGTTGTCTTTTGATGGCCACATACGGGGGTCATGGCACACATGATCCCCCAATTAAAAAACAACTAAGTGAAGGGGTGGTAGCATATGCTTCAAGAGGTAAAGAAGCAGAAGTAACACCACAAGTTCAAGGCCAGCCTGGCTCCACAGAGAGACCCTGCCTCAAAGACCAACCAAACCAATAAAGACAGGGAAAGGGATTTCAGCTCTCTCAAAACCCAACACTCTTCTACCGCATAAGAGAAAAAAATGGGGGTAGTGGTAGGGGTGATCTCCTTCACAGTCACATGACTGTTGTCTAAAAAACAAAACTACTCTTACATTATTCAGGCATATATCCAAAAGCCAATTTATCCTACACTGATTACTACAAATGATGAGTTTTAGGAAGATTAGATTACTCAGTCCTAGGCAAATTAGAATTTAGATAAAATCTGAGCATTTAAGTAACCTGAAAGAGACCCTTAAGGGGTGAGCACGTAGGCTCATGCTATAATCCCAGCATTAGGGAGACTAAGGCAGAAAAGTCACTACCCGTTCAAGGTCAACCTGGGCTACACAGTGGAATGCTATCTCAAACAAAACAAAACAAAACAAAACAAAACAAAACAAAACCCTAAGGAAGAGGGAGAGAGGGACCTTAAAGTTACATTCTCTCTTTAAACCTTATCTGCTTTTATCTTATACTGAGTGCACAAGGCATGGGTTTTTTTTTTGTTTGTTTTGTTTTTGTTTTTGTTTTTGTTTTTCGAGACAGGGTTTCTCTGTGTAGCCCTGGCTGTCCTGGAACTCACTCTGTAGACCAGGCTGGCCTCGAACTCAGAAATCCACCTGCCTCTGCCTCCCGAGTGCTGGGATTAAAGGCATGCGCCACCACTGCCCAGCAAGGCATGTTTGTTAATGGGGGCGGTTTCTCATGGAGAACACAAGCACACATACATGCTGGCAAACATGCCCATACACACACACAGACACACATGCACATGCACACACACACACACAGACACAAACATGCATACGCGCGCACACACACACACACACACACACACACACATGCACACGCACCCCTCAGATCTCACATGGGTGCATCATAGCTCCAAGCAATTCCAGAAGAGAAAAAGGAAATGGAGGCTTGAAGGAGTCTCAGGTTGTGTGTACCAGCCTGGTGTCTTAGAAACAGAGCCCGTTTGATTCAGCTTGAGAAATAGCACTCTAAGACAGGCAGCTGCGAGTCAGACACTGCTACTCATTAGCACACTCACTGTAATTAAGGAGAGGACTGACACAGAATTAAATGCTCAACAAAGACACCCAAGACTTGAATGAATGAATGAATGAATGAATGAATGAATGAATGAAGAGTGAAGAGATGAAGGGTGGTCAAGAAACACATAGCCAAATGGCTGACTAAACAGTGAGAGAGATATGTTGTCTTCCTGGAGCTTGAGGGTAGAGACACAGGATGCGAGTTCAGACCCCAGCAGCCACATGTCAGCTGGCTACAGAAGCATGTAACTCCAGCTCCAAGAGATCTAATACCCGACGCCCTCTTCTGACCTCCAGAGCCACCCTCACCCCCACCATCTTGTAGGCACACACACACATACACAGATAGAAATTAGATAAATCATGAAAGACTTCGCCAATAAAGGAAAACACCCATCCATTCTTTTATATTTTATATCCTGATCTTTATCATATGGCAGACTTGAGATGTGTACTTATGACTTGGACCTAAAGCTAACTTCATACAAAGAATGAAGGAACACTGGTGTTTAAATAACCTTTCCTTTCAGAAATTTGGCCGCTGCAGTCAGTGAAATGTCAGAAATTAATATCTCGGTCTTCTGGGCAATGATGGATGCACTACAGTACTTTAAAGGAAAAGACATCTCTATTTTCCACTCCCTCACCGTGTGCGGAGGCTTTCCTCCAGTTAGCGTAGGGCAGAGAGCCCTGGGGATTGAGGTCCCTTCGGAACCTGCATCTGCACCCAGCCAGATAGACAGACAGACAGACAGACAGATGAAGAGATAAAAAAGACTATTCTTTATAAGCAGGGTGTATGCAGTTAATTTTTATCTACTCATTCCATGAATCCAGTTCAACTCAGCTAACCCATCGCATGATGTTTTATAGCCCAGCATTCCAAAACTCCCATGAAGACAGGACATGGGTCATTTAACTCTAATGGAAACGCAATCGTCAGGCAATCAAACTGGCATAAACTACTTCTTTAAGACTCCCATTAATTTGTTCCAATTAAGGAAAGAAACACAATTTAAATCTTAGGAAGACTCTATGATGCACCAGGATGCCGGGCCACCCTCTCCACTGCCTGGTTCCCGTGCATCTGCTACAAATATTAACAAGAGTGTAACAGAAGATGTCTGCAGACAGCGCTTCCTGCAAGGAAGACATAAGGCGTTCTGGGCGTATCTTCCAGACAGATGTTTCAGTCTCTGAAATCTAGCATTCAGCAAAGCGGTGGGGGGTGCACTTCATGCCACACAACAGAGAAATGTGTTGAATTTGATGCGTTTGTATTTATAACAGCCCCCTGAGGCCGTTCTATTTGAGCTGATTATCCCTTCAGCATTTGCTGTCACTGAGCAGATCTTTAAGAGTCTGAGAGTGCAAGTGAAGAGAGTCTCACAGGGGTGCTGGGGAAAGGGTGACTCCACGCACTCACAGGTGAACACTAACAATTTCTCAGCTGGGTTTTCTCCACGTGTGCATGATGTCCTAGGTCATCACCACTAGCCAATGGCCAGCTAGGCAGATCAGAGCGCAGGCTTGGGGACTATAAGTGCTCAATGCCATCCTGGCATGACCAGGGCTCTCTTGATAAGGAACCAATGACCTCCGTCAAACAACAAAGTCCTGACTAAGACCGGATCCTGAGTACTTCTCTGAGAGACATAAATTTCTCAACAAACCAACGTATGATTACACCAAAGCCCAACTCGGGGAACCAATGAGTTTATTGCGCTTCCTTACAGGGTATGAGTGATCCCAAGGTAACCACATCACTCGGCATGGATGCTGACTTCCCCATAACTGCAGAGATGGCCTACCCTCTTCAACCTTTCACAGTCTACACACCTTAACATCTTTAGAGACCACGTGACCACATGCAATTACGGCAGAAGTAAATACAAATGGCCAAGATCTCAGGTGAGGTGGTCCAATAACCATCTCCACCTCCTTCTTTAAGGGAATGTCTCGTTTAACAAGTCTATCTCAGGTCTCTTGATGAAGATGATAGCTGTTTTATGCAGAAGACAATGTTTTACAGCACCCCACCTCTTCCCAGAGTCTTTCTTCCCCATTATGTGTGATGTTTCCTCAGCCTTGGAGGAGGTGACACAGACTACTCCTTCAGCGTTAGCCAGACATTGAGCTACCATGCCGCCTCAATGACCTGGAGGGGCTGAGGGGAGGGGAAACTGTGATTGGAGAAAAATCTTTATATTCAATTTAAAACATATAAATAAAAGAATACTTGCTGCTCCCCTAAAAGAGTAATATGTGACCTCCAGCACCCACACAGGGTGGCTCACAGCTACCTGCAACTCTGCCTCCAGGGGATACATGCCCTATTCTAGACTCTAAGAAGCCCTGCACCCATGTGCACATAATCACACACACACACACACACATGCACACATCTATATATATCCATATCATATAGATTTATACACATATATACATATGTAAATACACACACACACACACACACACACACACACATATAAAGATGACCATCCTACAGAAGTTGGGTGAATTACCTGGGGTATCACATCTGCATTCATGGTGAGACTTGACTGTTGTAGAGGGACCACTACAGTTATTACTTGTGTTCACTGGGAGCATTTCCCGAGACAAGAATCTGCCACTTGGGTTGGTCACGTGGTGCCAGCAGTGATGGTGGCACTAATAGTTAATAAGAAAATTACAGAGACACCAAGATGATGAATACTTTGACCTGTTTTAAGAGCTCTGCATTCATTCCTTTAATCTTCGAACACTGAAGTACTGTCTTCATTTATGAGGGAAGAGATTGACAGAAGAGAAGGCCAGGAGTTGAAAAACCAGAGAAACCTATTTAACACTGCGGTGGAAGGGCTGGCGAGATGACCCGGCAGATAAAAGCACTTGTGGCTCTTGTAGAGGACCCAGGGTCAGTTCCCAGCACCCATGTCAGGTAAGTCCAGATCCAAGGGATTTGATGCTTTCTTCTAAATTCTTCAGGTACTGCGCGTGCGCGCACACACACACACACACACACACACACACACACACACACACGCAAGCACAAACATATACACATACACTCATACACACACATACATAGTCACGCACACTTAACAAAATTAAAGTATGTTTTAAAAGCAATTGCATTGCAACAGGAAGGAAGGAAGGAAGGAAGGAAGGAAGGAAGGAAGGAAGGAAGGAAGGAAGGAAGGAAGGAAGGAAGGGAGAGAAAATCCACTGTGGGTACTGTTTTCTGAAAAGATCAATTAAATTAAGAACCGGGCATGGTGGCTCACACCTGTAGTCCCAAACACTCCAGAGGTAGAATGCAAGAGGATCAGAAGTTCAAGGCCATGCCCAGCTAGTATCCAGCTCAAGGCTAGCCAGGGCTACATGAGACTCTGTCTCCAAAATGCAAAAAGAACAAACCAACAGAAAGCATTTCGGAGCCCAGAGCCGTGCACCTCAGGATGGGGCGTGCAGACAGTCTGCTCGGGAGTGTGTTAAAATACCGAGTTTTAATCCAGCACACCTGGTGTGGACCAGAGCACCTGCATGTTCTAATGAGCTCCCACAGTGGGCCAATTGTGCAGGTTTGCAAAGCCCGAGTGAAGAGGGGTTAGAGCATTTGTTAGACAACGCGTGTGACCGTCCGGCTGATTTTACCCTGGGGAACAGATGCTCTGAGTGAACCTGCAGATCAACCTCAGGGGTCAAAGATCAATCATGCAGCCTTTCTCCACCCCGTCCCTGCTTCCAAGATGCACCTGTAGAACCAGGGCAAACCCCTCCTTCCATTCCCAGACTCAGGGGATGGTTTTTCCACAACAGACCCGCAGCAGGCTATGTGAACAGAGCTCTGCTTCCACATAATTAACGTGACGGCAAACAACAATTATTTACATTTCAAGTCTCTCTCTCTAACAAGAATTCCTGTAGTTTTTAATGACAAACTTCTTAATTGGCTCGGCTTGTGAAGCAAGCTTTAAATTAGCATCTCGAGGATGGGGTCCATTA
This sequence comes from Uromys caudimaculatus, assembly GCA_028551405.1. NCBI lineage: Eukaryota > Metazoa > Chordata > Mammalia > Rodentia > Muridae > Uromys > Uromys caudimaculatus. The sequence goes on along the minus strand of CM052714.1, from coordinate 14,942,100 downwards.
GGCAACTCAAGTATATTATCCTCATAAACCCATTAAAGAGCTGGTTCACTCTTGCTGCATTTCAGGCAGCCTGATCCACCAACTCTGGTCTAAGTATAGTAAAGAAAGGGAAAACAATATTTAAATCTCATTTATAAGCGAGTCTGACCAAGGTCAGGGTTGTAAGCTGATCTAAATAAATACTTGTTCGAAGAGAAGGTTGAGCAAACAAGCAGAGGCAAGGGTTAAAAATACAATTTCATTCCTTTTTAAAAGAGATAAGTCAGAGGCTGAGGAAATGGTCCTGTGGCTAAGTCTGAGTTCTGTTCCCCAGCACCCACATCAAAAGCCAGGTGTGACTACAGTCTCTTGCATTCCTAATGCTGTGGGTGGGGTCGGTCAGAGACAAGAGTGTGGCTACATCTTAGCTGGCCACCAGGCCTTCAGTGTGAGACTAACCCATGGGATGAAGGCACCAACTGTCCAACAGAGGACACCCCACAAATGCCTCATCTAACATATTTGCACTCACACATACGGAAATCAGAACCATGGTGGCACAGCACAGTGGGTAAAGCACTGATGACCTGGGGTAAGATTCTAGAACCCACATAAAGCTAGAGAGAGAGACAGTTGTCCTCTGACCTCACAAAGTTGTCCTCTGACCTCCACACATGCATTATGGCATGGAAGCCCACACATATATACATCTAACACACACACACACACACACACACACACACACACACACCCCACACCCCAGTGTAAAACAGTGGATAAACTGCACACCCCTGTATCAGACCTCAGCAGATATTCCTTCTCCTGGGAAGGTGTTGACAATGTCTCAGTGTTCTAAGGTCTCAATGACAAGCAAGCCAAGGTGGGATTCCACAGAAGTTCACTCAGGGGAACCAATGAGTTTATTAGGCTTATCCACAGAACAGTGAGTGCGGCTTTGTGGGGAGCAGGACAGTTGGCTACACAGAGGGCCTGCACCCAGCAGGGATGATGGATCCCCATGGCTGTGGACACGGAAGCCCTCCCCTCAGCCTTCCCTATCCAAATCCTCTACCCCCTCCCAGAGATCACAGGCAATTAGGGAAAAACTGCATACAACAGCTGGCTGGAAACTCAGGTGAAGGTTCAAACCCCACACCACCCTTGCTCTCTCCTTCTATGAGGAGAGACCAGTAACCAAGAGGCCTGGCCAAACTCCTGAAGGAGCTGTGGTGTCAGTGTGCTCGCAGAGGACAGTCTTATACAACAAAGATAAACACTATTCCAAAAAGTATTTATTTTAAAATAAAGGAGATTTAAACAGTTTCAAACAACAACTTAAAAGGGACCAAATTTAATAATAGCTAAGGTTATCTACTTTGACTTGGTTTTGTGTTTCTTCTTAACTAAGTTTCCAAACTCTACGGCTCGCTAATTTTCTGTATTTGATAACATTCTTAGGAGCACATGATTAATGTAACAACTGCAGGACCTGATATGTTTAACGTGCTCTCCAAGAGATGCTGGGATGGAGACTGTTCCCATGGTGATGCAGGACTGACCACCGATCTTCTTTACTTCTTTTGTAACATATTGGGGCTTGACAAGAGCAGGTCAGAATGTGGGTTCTTCAAAGTCCATAGTAGGGTATTTTTCAACAAATAGTAACTTTGGGATTTGCTTTTTCTTTTCTGTTTTCTTCAAGACAAGGTTTCACACTATAGCCTAGGCTGTCTATCCTTGGACCTGGAACTATTTAGCCCAGGCTGGCCTCAAACTCATAGGCATCCTCCTGTCTCAGTCTCCCAAGCGTGGGTTTACAGACCTAAGCCCACAAGCCTAGCTTCTTGCTCTCTTTACAACGCTATAATCAATGCAAACACATGTGTCGCATATACAACACAATGGAGGGATGGAGAACACAGACACCAGGAAGATCCTCAGCTTCGATGCCTTCAGTTACCACAGCTCATTAAAAATTTACATTTGTCTCCCCTGGGCCAAAAAAGTACTTTGCATAGAAAAAAAAAATTGATCATGCCCAGGTGGCTGTAAAGTATAAATTTTTATGGAAAACATCACCAGAGTGTACTATCCCGCACTGGTGAGTTAATTACTAGTGAGACAGAATCACATACTAACGGCTTTGGGAAGCCTCTGCTTTGTATGGATTGTGGTAAACAAAGAGGCCTTCCTGGCATGAGTTAAAGCCGCCCATAACATTTTAATTCTGGCCACGGAGAGACTGCACACCACAGGTAACTACTGATACATTCCAGCACTTTAATACAAACAAGTCCGATAGTCTAGAGACCTCAAATGGAGGCAGAGACTCTAAATATATTCTGGTTCTCAGTGCATGCCTCCTAAGGAAGGTAGGTAGGGTAAGAATAGAAAAACATGCTTCAAAGCGTAACCATAAAATACCCTGGCACCAGTGTTCTTCGTTTTCTAGATCTGTCAGAACACACACACACACACACACACACACACACACACACACACACACACACACGCTTTTCGGTGCCTAAAGAATGACAAGCTAGTAGGTCCAAATAAGTTCACTGCCGTTGGACCCTTGATATGGATAATTACCAAGGCTTCTATAGTCTACTATCATGACACATTTCCTGCAAAATGCCTTCATGAATTTACTGAAGCTGGCTTTCTTCTTCAGCCAAGCCCTGCACTAAAACAATTATTAATTACCAGCAATTTACTGGCCATTCATAACTCAAGCATCTATTGAAAATGAAAAAGGAGTGACCCAGATAGTTCCTGGGGATACAGTCTACCGGGAGGAGGAGTCGAGAGCCACTGTCCGGTTTCCCTCCATCTTCAACCCTTTGTAATCCTTTTTCAAATGTAAATTACATCTGGCAGAGACTCCCAGAGTAGAGTATGCGCTCTTTTCTCTTGAGCTCAGTAAACACCAAGCTGAAAATCTTTGCTTCCTCACTTTAAGTACAAGAAAAGCCTAGAGCAAGCTGAGTCAGTACCTCCAAGTGAGAGGGGATTTGAATGGATCTGAAGGCAAACTTTTGTGTTTGGTTAGAGAGACAGACGACGATTAAAAATAGAACTCGTGAGATGCATGCGCTGTGATAAACTGACTTGCTAACGGCTTACCAAATAAAGCACCGTGATTAAGGCTCTCAATGGTCAAATTTACTTTCTGATACTCCAGCAGAGGCAGACAGCAAACACTGTATACATTCCTTTCCTGTACGCTACCTGCTGGGAGGGCCCACAGAATTTTATGCCTTTATTAAAGACTTAGAGAGAGAGAGAGAGAGAGAGAGAGAGAGAGAGAGAGAGAGAGAGAGAGACAGTGTGTGTGTGTGTGTACGTGTACAGGTGCCTACAAGGGCCAGAGAGGGTGTTAAGATTTCTCAGAGCAGGAGTTAAGGGTAGTTAACTATAAGCCACGTCATGTGGGTACTGGCAGACCTTAGATCCTCTGGAAGAGCTGCCAAGTGCTCTCAACTGCTGAGCCCCACCCCCAAAGAATTTTAATAAATGGTTTATCCAGTCCATAGTTGGGAACCTGAAAAATCACAATGCAGTATCTCTCTTGATCTTGGGAAATTATCATTATTTACCTAGTAGTTCTCAATTAGGTACTTTTTGTGTCTTTGAGACAATGTCTCACTTGGTAGCCCAGGCTGGCCTTGACTTCATGGCACTTGTCCTATCTCTATCTCCTCCTATTCAAATACACTTTTCATAGTGCCAAAAAGCCAAAAAACAAACAAAACAAATGTAACATCAAAATACATAAAGATACTTACAAATAACCCGAGAAATCCAATGAGAGAACATTTGATTTCTGAAACTTTTAAATTGTTCATCGTCAGGGCTGGGTAGATGCTCAGCAGCTGAAGGTTTGCCTGCTTTTCAGGGACCCAAGTTCAGTTCCCAGCACTCACACTGGGCGAGAACTCCAGCCCTAGGGGATGCAGCTCTGGCCTCTGTGGACACCCACACTCCCAAGTACACAATGACAAAATACCAAGGAACATAGCTCCCATCACATTCTGTCAGACATCCACTTCTTTTATTACTAATTTTAAACATCTACTTCTTTATATAAGGTTGGCAGCAGACTGCAATAGCCTCAGTTTACAAATTAGGACTCGTTCCCTCACAGGGAAAAGGTACTCACTCTAGATCCCTCAATCAGGGGCAAAGCCAGGACTAGAATGAGCACTTGGGGTATTACCTGCTGTTATTCAAACTTAACAAGTTAACAGTCTTCTGTACATGTTATTCTCTGGGAAGTTGGCTTGCTTTTGCTTTTAGAGCAAGCATTCAGGCGAATCACTGAAAAGGCAAAGTTACCCATGGGCCCTTCTACCCTTGTCCCGGTGTGCACATCTGGACATTATACATATTATATAGTAGAATCTGGCATATTATACACACAAGTGAAAACTTCCCTTTAATTTCCACAAATATACTTGAACAAATGTTTTCCTTGAATACATGCAACACACGTTTGCTAAATTATCTGTAACTCATAAAGAATCCTGGTCAGATGTCTCATTTCAGTACACGGAGAGGTATAATTTGGCTGTTGGGCTAACAGAACATGGGGAAACAGTCTGGATCTGTTTATTTTGGGTGGTGTAGATGGTTGCAGCATAGTCTCACCCAGTAGCCAGGCTGGCCGTGAACTCACGGAATCCTCCTGGGTCAGCTTCCTGGGTTCTGGGTTTCCTCAGCTCAGTCACCATTGATTAAATCAAAGGTGCTGCATGCTGAGTCCCCGTTGTTGCCAGCACCAGCCTCTGCCCCAACACTGAAACTCACCAACCTTTGTAACCATGTGGACATCTTCATTTACAAATGAGAAAACCAAGGACTGGTTAGGACAAGCAACCTGCTCAGAGTCACGCAGCATTAAAATGACAGTCCGGAGCTCACGCAATTAGAGTCTCTGCTTTAACTGGGGCTTTGTGCCACCTTTAAAACAGATCCCCAATGAAGACAAAAAAACAAGTATGCTCATGCTGCTTCTGTGTGGAGGAGCCACAAAAAGGCCACCTCTTTATAAAAGTTAAGTAGGAGAGAGCCTTACCCATTTTCTACCTTGTCCTTAGCCTTGGAAGAGTAGCCAAGATGGAAATAAGAAATCTACTGTGTGGTCCTAATATGCAAAAACCTTAACATGCTAATAAGGTAAGTTATCCCTCTATGATATAGGGGAAGTAGTATTTATTACAACAGGTGCATCAAGGATGTGTGTGACAGTCAACACAACAGCCAGGTTTAGTGACTTCTTCTGGCCCGCCTCATCTTGTCCTCTCCAATGTTACTGAGAGGCTGAGAAGTTCAGCATCACAATAGTCTCAAAAGCACAGCCTGAGATAATGGCCCCACCTCCCTCTAGAAAACATTTGCAGACATTTCCAAAGGTGGAATATCTCTAAAGGCTGCCACCAAACCCTGCTGCTACTGAAGCACCTTCTGGCCAGTAACCCAATATGGACACAGAAGACACAGAATATTGTTCATGACACAGACACCGCCCTTTGCGGAGCCTGCAGCTTCTGTAGTTACACTTCAACCTCACCCTGGAGTGAGAGTCAACCATGTTCATCCACTGACACTTGTCTCAGGTGACAGTCACTTCATCTGCAATCCTGGCAAGAACAGCAAGCCAACCCAAAGCCCTCCAACTCCCTGAAGAGATAGCTTGTTTGCAAAAGCTTCTCTGAATTTTTTTTTTCTCTCTGCTCTTGCGTTCCTTTCAGCAGAAGGGCTTGGTTCAAAGTCTTTTAAGAACATCCTCATTTGGGGAGAGATGGCTCAGCAGTTAAGCATATATTCTGCTCTTGCAGTGGACTAGGGTTCAGTAACTAGCACCACATGGGCAGCTCACAGCACTGTGATTCCAGTTCAGGAAGACCTGATGCCCTCTTCTGGCCACTGCAGGTATGTGCATATAACCCCTAAACACACACACACACACACACACACACACACACACACACACCTTTTTTTAATTTGAAAGAATGTCTATATTGGGGGCTAGAAAGATGGCTCAGTGGGCAAAAGTGCCTGCCACTCAGCTTGACTCAGCTGTGTTTATTCCCCTCAGGTCTTGCATGGTGAAAGTAGAGAACTAACCGCTACAAGTTGTCCTCTGACCTCCCCATGCAGGAACCCCCTCCAAAAAAAAAGAAAAAAAGAAAGAAAAAGAGATTTTAATGTTAAAAATTAGGATGTCTATATTTGTACAGTCTCAGGAAGCATGCACCTGACAACATGTAATTACCTTTTAAAAACCTAGATATTATGAGAGCTTTGAATATCTGAAATTGTTAAATAAAACACCTATAAATATTCAAACACATGGTTGTTGCTTATAACATTAGTTCACAAGCTATAAATAGTAAAGTATTTTCTATAAATACAGAACAGCTGTTATTTGATTTTTGGAAGGCAAGGACTACATTTGGGGAGTCTAATAATACTTGTTTGGTTTTTTTTTTTTTCTTTTAATCAACTACTCTTGTATTTAAAATCAGAGAATTTAATTCCATTCCTTCAGCTTTACTTTCAACATAGACTGTGATGGTCCCAATTAATTCCTCCTGTGCAATTTATTCTCATATTTTAATTTCACGTATCCCATCATTATTGTCAAAAGTTTTTTATCCCCCAAACACTGATTGATTAATTAATTAATTTACTGTCTGTGATCAGACTTTACCAGACCTGTATACAGATCACTATACACACGAAACAAGGAGCTAGAGTACCCACTTTGGCAGCACATATACTAAAATTGGAACGAGATAGAGGAGATTACCATGGCCCCTGAGCAAGGATGGCATGCAAAACAAGGAACTAGAGAGAACTCTGAGGTCAAGGGCTTTCCACTTTCAGAGGACTCCAGTTCAGTTCCCAGGACTCCTTCTCTCCTGTAACTCCAGCTCCGCCCTCTGCTGGTCTCCATGGGTACTGCACTCACGTGCACAGTCACACACATACATAGATCCATACACATAAATAAGAAAATAAAACTAAAACCAAATTACTATATCAGCACATTTCACTAGGTCACCGTACAAGGAGTAACAAATACCTTATCATGCATTCAGTGCTGACAGGACACCTGGAAACTAGGCATACAATGGCAAGCCGAAGTGGCAGGCTGCCAGAAGCCTCTTAAGAGGGTCTATGAAACTATCACTTGTGTTCACATAGCGGTACAGAATGCTCAGCCACACCCTTCAGAGTCAGGCACTTTCTACGCAGCTGCTCAACTCCATCGATTGCCCTGTATTATATCTGGAAGGAGATACCACACAAAATGTTTTATGAAATATTCAACTGGCCACCAAAAATAAAATTCTCAGAATACCAGATGTTTCCCTGTATAAGCGCATGAGAGTCAAAGGTTGGAAGGGAGGAGAGGAAAGAATGTATTCTTAGAAAAATAAACTGGCTAGAAGTAGACAGGCAGAGCAAACAACTCCAAACAAGCCTTTCTCAACAAGGTCTGTTTAAGCAAAGAGAGCTCATCACTCAGTGGGGGAGGTCACTTTTAACTGAATTTACTAAACCTCACCTTAGCAGAAGATGACTCAGTGTGAAGGTCAGAGGCACCTGCAATCCGTGTGCCCATCGGGTAAAAGCCCTCTGCTTCCACTACCCAACATCTTCTTCAAGAAAGTCTGACAGGAGGCACAGCCATACCATGCATTTGTTTTAAGTGGCATTTGTGGCTCTTCAGCCTTCAGGGGGTGAGAGTTGCCAACAGGGAGCATCTTGAGGAAAAGGTAGTACTCAAGGGCAAAATGTGCCTTTTAAACAACAACAACAAACAAAACCGATAAAGCATTCTTGAGTGGGGAGCCATGAAATATAATTTCAGGTTTTGCTTTGATGGGCACACTGATGTATCCACCTGTGAATCCCCATGTCTGCAGACAGAACTCAACTAAAAATGACATATCAATCTGCCTTGCTGTGACGGTTTGTATATGCTCAGCCCAGGGAGTGGCACTATTGGGAGGTGTGGCCTTGTTGAAGTAGGTGCGTCACTGTGGGTGTGGGCTTTAAGACCCTCATCCTAGCTGCCTGGAATTCAGTTTTCCACTAGCAGCCTTCAGACGAAGATGTAGAACTCTCAGTTCCTCCTGCACCATTCCTGCCTGAATACTGCCATGCTCCCACCTTGATGATAATGGACTGAACCTCTGAACCTGTAAGCCAGCCCCAATTAAATGTTGTCCTTTATAAGACTTGTCTTGGTCATGGTGCCTGTTCACAGCAGTAAAACCCTAACTAAGACACTTGCTAAGCAAAACCCACCCCTTAACAATTAGCTTTTCTTCTTTCTATAGTCTAAATGACCTTTACAAATGGGACCAGGTTAGCCAACAAATAAATGGCCCTTTTAGAGAGATAACTTTTGATGGCCTCAGCTGAAGGACCACCAGTTATAGTTAGGGTGGGGTGTAGGGAACCCTCCCTTTCCCCAGGGGATATGTTACATTACCATCTCTCTGCAGGGCGTAGGATTATTTTTGATGGGCTGGAGAGATGGCCCAGTAGTGAAGAGCTCTCACTGCTCTTGCAGAGGACCCAGCTTTGGTTCCTAATATCCACACTTGGCTTACAGACATCCATAACTCCAGTTTCAGGGGATCCAGACAGTTTTCTGGCCTCCATACAGCACCAAGCACAGTGGTGCAGAGCAGTTATATACATGAAAGCAAAACACTCATACCCATAAAATAAAAAATAAATAAGATTTTAAAATACTGCTTTGGAATAGTAGGGATTAAAGCAAAGCCTTGCACGTTCTGGGCAGGTGCCTCACCACTGAGCTACACCCTGCCCTGAGAGGCATTTCCATTTATCACTCTCAGAGACAGTCCAAGGAGTATAAGAAACACAGAACAGTGCGTCTGCCCTAGAACAGTGGAGTAGAGACAGCAAGGGAAGGTGGTAGAAGCTTAGGGGTCCTCACTGACATCATCGCCAAAGGATAAACTCAGAGTCCTGGCTAAGCATCCATAATCCAAGATCTGAAGTACTCCAAAAATCTGTAACTTTTTTCCCCCACACTAGGGATCAAAACTCCAGGACTTGTAGATGTGAAGCACCTGTTCTACAGTTGGCTGTGTCTCCAGCTCCAAGCACCCGGCCTCATAGCTATATAGGTCACAGTCATACCGCAGGCGCACGGCTGGGCCTGGAGCTCAGGAAAGATGAGCTTCACAAAGATGAAGCGCTGGATTCAATCCCTAGGACTGCCGAAACACTACAAATAGTGTAAGCCCAGGTATGGTGGTACATGCCTTTGATTCCAGCATAGGGTAGGGGCATCTTTGTGAGTTTGAGGCCGGTCTGCTCTATGCAGAGTTCCGACCCTGCCAGGGCTACACAGTGAGATCCTGTCTTCTAGAGAAGCTGTCTTCATGGTATGTGTCTTAGTCAGGGTTTCTATTCCTGCACAAACATCATGACCAAGAAGCAAGTTGGGGAGGAAAGGGTTTATTCAGCTTACACTTCCATGCTGCTGTTCATCACCAAAGGAAGTCAGGACTGGAACTCAGGCAGGTCAGGAACTTGGAGGCAGGAACTGATGCAGAGGCCATGGAGGGATGTTCCTTACTGGCTTGCTTGCTTCCCCTGGCTTGCTCAGCTTGCTTTCTTATAGAACCCAGGACTACCAGTCCAGGGATCGTACCACCCACAAGGGGCCCTCCCCCCTTGATCACTAATTGAGAAAATGCCTTACAGCTGGATCTCATGGAGGCATTTCCTCAAGGGAGGCTCCTTTCTCTGTGATAACTCCAGCTTGTGTCAAGTTGACATAAAATCAGCTAGTACAGTATGTGTGGTATATGTGAACATAACTGAGTCATATTCAGACCTGACTCCCATTCCTATCTCATTTTGCACACAAGCAAACATCTGAAGGTCTGAAAAAAAAAATTCCAACTTTGAGACATTTCTGGTCCTAAGCATTTTGGTTTAGACTCAGCTGCCATTATCTTTTTTTTTTCCTGCCCTGTAACTGGGTGGAAACCATGAGTACGGAGAAATTAAGGAAGTTCAATTGTCCACTGACAAGTTCCTCCTTCTTCTGTAGGAGCTGACCTTATGGCAATAAATTCGAAAGCAGGTTTCAAATAGTCATGATTTTCCTAGAAATGCTGAGAAGACATTAGGAGAAGCAGCGAGTCTGGAGGGAGAGATGGCGTCAGGTGAGGGTGGGAACCGGTGAGCCTCCCTGATGGGATGAGCCAGCAGGATGAGGAGGAATGGACTGCATCTGCGGATGGGGGCGTGGCAGGACCCTCCATACCACGTGGATACCAACCCAGCCCTGGGAGCAACCACGCGAGGAAAGCGGTGGGCTGCACACGCGCCTCAGTCTGCATGTGTGCTTCATGGAGCCATGAGATGGCTTCCATTCTTCCTAATAAATTCCCTTTCCTCTGGGCTAACACAGAAAAACTCAGGCAGCCGGACAGCTGTCCACTCAGCTGGACTCCTGCAGGACTCCTGTTCGATTTCTGCCATTAGTTTTGGCTTATTAACACAGTGTGATTGATGAATGAGGCTTACATTATCTGTCAGCCACAAAGCTTATGTGGGTGCGGTTGATTATTCGGACTGCACATTCCCCTGTCCCTTTGCCTGCTTCCCTGTTCAAGGCGCACAAGCACGATCTTCATCCCACAGAATTTACATAGCCAGGAAGTCTAGGTAAGGAAGAGTGTGCTTCCGTGACAAGCTGAGACCCAGACAAATGGGAAGGATCGTCGTGTGATACTGCACGTCTGGAACCTCAGCGCTTGGGAAGTAGAGGCAGGAGGGTCAGGAGTTCAAGGCCAGCTTGGGATACAAAGTGAGTTCTAGGCCAGCTGGGTGTACATAGTGAGTTTAAGGTCAGATACATAGAGAGTTCAAAGGAAGGGGGGAGGGGAGGGAAGGGATGGGAGGGAGAGAGAAAGAAAGCTGTCTGAGGCTGGACATGCAGCTCAATGGAGACGTGCATCAGGGATGTACAAGCTGCTGGATTCAATCCCCAGCACTACGAGAGAGAAGGCGGGAAGAGAGAGTGAAGGAACGCAAGGCAAAGCGAGCATGCGCAAGAACGAGAGCCTGAAGGAACGCAAGACAAAGTGAGCATGCGCAAGAACGAGGGACTGCGAGAGCAGAAAGTTGTATCGAGTGGAGAGGTTTTTACAGGACAGATGCTTCACCAATGACTCAGGCCCCAGAAACCACCTGGGTGATGGCAGGATTCGATACCCTGATGCTGGCCGTGGCTACAGGGTGCACTCAACTGTAAAAACTCAAAAAGGCCACCCTTGAATAGGTGCATTTTAGCTTAGGTAAATTATACCTTAATAAAGTTGGGTTGAAAGTCTATTATCCAGGACCTGATTATTCAGGTTGGGGCAGGTTAGCTCCATTAACTCCTTTCATTCAGTTTAAACTGCCTGCATTGTAGCTGCCCCATTAATTCTTATAGAACATAAAACTTAAAACAAAACAAAACAAAAAAACGCCAATGATGTTCAGGTAAGTCTACTTTTCTAGTTTTCATAAGCTGTGATCATTTGCTGGCCTGAAAAGGTAGCCTAATAAATCTCTGTGGCTCTTAAAAGTTGACATCATCAGCTAAGGGTATGGCTTGCTGTACCTTATATTCTAGACTACAGGAAGATGATATAGGATGACGACGACGACGATGATAAATTACTGAGTGAGCCACTAGGGTAAAATAAAGGGAAAACAAATGTATAAAAACTATGGAAGTATCAGTTATTATAAGAAATAAAATCTGTGTGTTGGGGGGGGGGGGGGTTCCACAGAGATACAGCCATGCTGCTTTCTCGAGGGGGAAGCATTTTCAGGAACTGCTGGGAAGTAAATAGAAGCAGGCAGATGACACTCCAGGCAAATTTTGCATGCATGTCGGTACGCAGGGGACACCGCCATGCGTACAGCTCCGGCTCTGGCTCTATTTAATCCCATCTAAGTGTGTTTTAGAAAACACTTTCTAGGGAAGTACAGGGACATCCACTGAAGTTCGTGCGCCCTCAGTGAAAGGCCACGGGCTTCCTGGGATCCGCGATTAACTTCCTCTTAGCACTTCATGCTGTGTTGGCTCTAAGTCATGCTGAATCTTTAGACAAATACAACTTGGTGATAAAGAAATGTCACTGTCATCACACCGGTTGGTACACTGTGATGACCCGGCCCTTGGGAGTCCGGGGAAGGAGGGTTTTAAGTTCAAGAAGAGTGTGGGCAATTTAGTGAGACTCTCTAACCTTAAAAATCAATCAATCGATAGGGAGGACTTATAAGCGGATGTTTCTGTAGTATCCACCAGCTCTATATGCAATCCCTAGTACTGAAAAAGAAAGGAAGAACATGGGGCGGGGGAGAGGAACAAAGAGAGGGAGAGGGAGAGGGGGAGGAGGGGGAGGGGGAGGGGGAGGGGGAGGAGGAAGAAACGTTCCCACCGAGGTCAGGCACACAAACCCTGTGAAACTTGACTATCCAAGAACAGCATTCAAATATGAAAATAATGTGGGAAGACTAGAGGTCTTGTACTTTGTCACATCTCCAACAGGCCATTTCAAGAGCCAGCACTTCGGCAGTTATTCAGAGAACCCAGACTTCTAGTTCCTGGTCTTTACAAAATCTCACATAGCTTTCACTGAGTCAAAAGTTCCATTCTCTTTTTAGCAGCAGGAAAGGGGGAAAATATTACAAGTGACTCAAAACAAAGCTATCCAAGTGTGCATCGTTAGCGGGCGTTTCCAGGGCAACCCAAGATGCCTGCGATGCTGACTCTCTTGACTGACCCAGCATGGAGCTTGGTCGTCTCTGTTCATTTATTTTAGACTCACCTTTATAGTAACAGATACATTCATTTTAGCACTAACTTTAAATTAATGTAATAACACAAACTCAACAAATCAAAAGACACCGGTTGGAGCCCAGAGAAGACACCTGTTGCCAAGCCTGGCATCTATGTTCAATAACCAGGATCCAGGTGGTGCACGCTGTCCTCTGCGCTCCACGGGTGTGCCATGGTATGCAAGTAGCCTCCACCAAACACACACACACACACACACACACACACACACACACACACACACACACATTAATGTAATTTTTAAAAAATGCTAGTTTAGTACAGGGTTAAAATTTTGTACCTACATAGATAAAAACAAAACAAAACAAAAAACAGGTGAAGCTAAAATGAAAATCATCAATGTTAACTCATGAAAAGTATGTGTAATTTTTTTTCTTTTCCTCTAAAATGGCCCCACACTACAACCTGAGTATACACGGGAAATGGCCTGGTGTGCCCATTTGAAGTTTGTTTCTTGTTTTGTTTTGTTTTGTTCCCCACTAAAAGGAATATATATATATATATATATATATATATATATTTATTATTTTTTTTTTTTTTGAGTAAGCATTCAAGATTGTAGAACATGTTTTTGGCAGTGAGCAAATCCAAAAGTCCTGAGGACTAGCTAAAGGGACACAACTAAGAAGACACTCAAGCTGGGCACGGTAAGGCACACCTAACCCCGGCACTTGTGAGGACCAGGAGCTCCATGTGATTAGTCTTGGCTGTTAGTGAGTTCAAGGCCAGCCTGGGCTATATGAGATCCTGTCTCAAAAATGAAGAGGAGAAGAGGAAGAGGGGAGAGAGAGGAAGGAAGGAGAGGAGGGGAGGAAAAGGAAGAGGAGGAGGAAGAAGGAAGGGGAGGAGGAGGAAGGAAGAGGAGGAGGAAGGAAGAGGAGAGGGGAAGAGGAGGAAGTGACAAAGGATGGAGGACAGGAAGAAGGGAAGGACAGGACAAAGAGAGTCTGGTGGGCTAAGAATGATGATCTGTACATAAACCAAAAAATAATAAATAAATAAATAAATAAATAAATAAATAAATAAATAAATAAATAAATAAGAGAGTGACTAAAAAACAGAGCATCTGTGACATCTGTCCTAAATACATGACATGCCTGGGGTTTCCACATGGACCAGGCACAGTCATTTGACTGCATCCTCCTTCCTGATAATTGTGAGAGGTAATTTCAAGGAACCTCTGTTTCCTTCGTTCCACTACTTGTATAATCCCCCTGTCCTAGGGCTCTGACTTGAATGTAGAATAAGTCACTGAAGCAGCTGCCACTGAGCAGCGCTCTATCTAGCTGACTTGAAGTTGCAAGTGACAGCACACGGAGTGGAAGCAGCTCACCCAAGGTCACCCAGCTCCAGCAAGGTCACCTGGCTAGTGTTCCTAACACTAAAGAGCAACAGGAAACTGACCGGTCCATCAGGACTAGCCTGGCTCGGCAGACGCTGGGCTCTCCTGTGGTACGAATACTTCCTCAGAAGCAAGGTAGTCTGAAGGGAAAAGTTTGTAGAAAGGAGATACTAACACAAGAGAGGAAACGTCAACAAGATGGAACTGTGCTCAGGCTAAACCTCCAGCACTGAGCACCCAGAGGCTGTACACATAGCGACCATTTCCAGAGCTTTAAGGAAGGAGTTATACTGCACACCAACATGAAACGCATTAAACTGTTGATGGTCTGATGAGGAAACCATGTTTTATCTCTCACCTACATGTTGTATGTTTTCAAAGGTGAATAGCTGCCATGTTTATAATGAGAATAAATGACATTAAAAACAAAGAATTGCTTGAGCTAAGGAAGGAAGGAAGGAAGGAAGGAAGGAAGGAAGGAAGGAAGGAAGGAAGGAAGGAAGAGGGAGGGAGGGAGGGAGAGAGGGAAGAAGGGAGGTAGAAGCTAGGAGCCATTCACTTCCCCTGCACAGGCAGAAGTTAGCTATGAGTGCCTGAAAAGCCTCGGCATCATTAGGATTAAGCATAACAACAACAACAACAGATTGGAGTCATAGTTTAGAAAGAGATACTGTATTAGCAAGCACAAAGCCATTTGACCCCCAACCCTACAAACAACAACGACAGAACTAGAACCATTTCATCTACGGCTGGGCCATTTGAAAAGTGCTCAGAATAAGAGAAGACAGAGAGACCCCAACTCAATCACCCAGAAAGAATGGGAAACCGAATTTGTCTCAGGAAGAAGAAACAAAGAAAAACATTGTAACAAAGATCCTGTAAGCCGGGCAGTGGTGGCGCACGCCTTTAATCCCAGCACTTGGGAGGCAGAGGCAGGTGGATTTCTGAGTTCGAGGCCAGCTTGGTCTACAGAGTGAGTTCCAGGACAGCCAGGGCTACACAGAGAAACCCTGTCTCGAAAAACAAAAAAAAAAAAAAAACAAAAAAAACAAAACAAACAAACAAAGATCCTGTAGACCCCAGGAGCCAAGCCACCTGCTTAGTCTCCAAGTTCACACCAGCATCCAGGCTGCCGCTGGCCAATTTCCTAACAACTTTTACTTCCCAGAGCACTCAGTGTGGTTTCCTGCTCTGAACTGACCAGCCATACTCGTCTGCCCTGCTGCTGTGACTTCCAACCATGGGACTATGCTCACATTTGGGAACCACTGTACGATGTATCACCGACAACTTACTGTCAAGGGGCTTGTTAAATAAAATTAAAGTCTTGTATGGCCTTTGTAAAGCATTGATAAAGACTAGGCAAAGTCTACCAAGGCATTTCTTAAACATACAAATATGAACAGATTCATAGTTATCCCTGCAGCTTGCCAGTCTCAGGGGACTTCCATGCCAACGTACACTCTTGGACCACATGTTGAGAATTTTCCTCAGTGCTGAGGACACCCGGGAGAGTGACATCCGGAACATCACTGGTCATAATGATCACAAGCTTGCTCCAAGTACCATATACAGCAGAGATCCAACGGCCACTTGGGAACTTCAGGGTGAAGTGCCCGGAGATGCCCTCACGCCCCAGGAGGAGATGGGAATGACATTCACAGACAACTCCAGGTCATGCTGGCTGGAGATGCTGACAACTGGCCGGTGTCTCTCTTTCCTCTCAACTCTTCCCATGACATGGGAGGATCACAGAATGCCCAAGGCAGAGTGCTGTAGCCCCCTGCCCCAACAAGACTGAAACCACATACCACCCCTAGGTCAGAAGGTGACACAGACTCAGGGGCATTCCTGGACATGAATCCCTGGTTTCATGACTTTGCCTAGAGCATAATCTCTCCCATTGGTTCCTGTATAAACCTCAAGTGAAGGCTGCCGTGTAGACAGTGCAGTCAGTAAACCTTTACAATGTGAACTCCTGCCAAATCCTGCGTGACCTTTTGGCTGAATAACCATCACTTATGTCATGGAGTGCTAAGCAGTGGCAGCCTCTGCCTGTCGGCCCAAAGCAGTGATTGTCAGTGGGATTAGGCTCCAGAGCTACATTTGTACTGCCATGTTCCAGCTAGCTCAGTGGGGGAGAGCGTGCCAGACATGCACACAACCCTGGATCCAACCCCCTAGTACCGCCGAAAGCTAAGGGAGCCTTCCACACTGCTACAATCCCAAAAGCCACACGACAGCACAGAGGCCATTATTATGTAATAATCTAATGCAGAAATTAGAGGTCTCAGAAGGCCCACACTCAGATGAAGAACCGCAGTGACAGGCAGTCTGAGGAATCACCCCACCGCAGACCTGCGGCCCCAGACACAGCATCAGCAGGGCTTACTGTACTGCATCACAAAGCATCTAGAAAAGGCACCTGCTATGCACAGGCATGCGTCAAATTGCTGGAGGAAAAGGAAAGCAGAAGAGACTCTCTCTGCCAGCAGCTCTAGGAGGGAACTCTTCTCTCATAGGACAGGTTACTATCTTTATTCAAGCAGTGGGGCTTGGCCACGTGGCTGAAGGGGTGCAGCGGTGTTCAAATAAATGGGTGCATGGATTTTTAGTGGCTCTACCTATCTGCTCACTATTCCCACGTGACCCTCCTGCTGACCTGAGTATAAAGAATTCAGCAGATAAGGGGCTCGGAGAAGGGGTTCCCATCACAACCTCCCTGACCACAGCTATCAATGACTAAACTGTGTAAGTTGGAGATTTCGGTTTGAATAACTTCCTTTTGACAGCCAGTCGTCGAAGCAGACAAACTGCGGGAGGTTTATAAACTCATTCACTTCCACAGCACCATCCAATCTCCTCTCAGAATCTGGCCGTGCAAACACAGCCGTGCGCCCCCACGCCATGCCTGGAGCGGATTCTGACAGGCTCTGATTGGCCGCTAATTAGTAAGGATTAAATCTAAAGCTTTCTCTGTCTGATTTGAAACCCAAGGTACCTAAGACATACTGCAGCCACCTTACTATGTTTAGCAGCAAGACGAGGCACAAGCTGGCCTCACTTCCCAGAGCCCAGTCTCTGGATGGCAGCTTCGAGACCAGACGGGTCTGGAAAGTCGACTTCATCAAGCACTGACCTCTTGGCCTTTTACTCTTCCGTCCATGTCCTGCCCTCTACTCTCCATCCTGACTCCCCATCTTGTTCTTTCTTTGCTTCCAAGGTGAGACGGAGGAGGAACAGCTCAGTGAGAGAAAGGAGGGGCAAACCAAAGAGCCAGACATCTGTTCTATCCCTTAGGTTTCTGTCGCTGTGATAAACCCATGACAGAAGCAGCTTGGGGAGGAAAGGGGTTTACTTCTCTGTTTACAGCCGACCGTCCTTCCTGAAGGGAAGTCAGAGCAAAAACCTGCAGGCAGGAGGAGCTCATGCAGAGGCCATGGAGGAATGCAGTGTATTGGCTTGCTCCTCATGGTTCCCTCAGCCTGCTTTCGTAAAGCTCCCAGGACCACTTACTCAAGGGTGGCACCTTCTCCAGTGGACTTGGCCCTCCCACGTCTACCATTAATCAAGAAAATTCCCCACAGACTTGCCTTTGGGCCCAACTGCTGGAGGCATTCTCAGCTGAGGTTCCCTCATCCCAGATGACCCTAACTTGTGTCAAGTTAACAACAACAACAACAACAACAAAAACAGAAACAAACAAGTGGAAATACTAGCCCGCATGCCTGAGCTCCCTGTTTACAAAACCACAGAGCTTGAATGCAGCCAAGGTGATTCGCATGGCAGAGGGAGGGGAGGCCATAACACGCATGTGTAGAGCCCTCTGCACACCAGACAGGCTGCGGTGTGCTGAAATCTCCCCTGCACCATCTTTGGTGCAGTGCCCAACACCCGGCTTCATTCTTTATGCACACACACTTTCCCTCAAGAATGTTTCTTCCCACAGGCGATGCGGATTCCAGATACAAATTCATCACTAAATGAATGACTGCCAACCGCTCAAGAGACAGGGAGCACCCACAAATAAGGGGTTCCCTCTCCACAAAGCACATTGTGCCCATTCAAGGGAGCCGTGTGCATGGTATCTTATCAGCTGAGAAGTGGGAAGTGCCTGATTGGAGACCAGAGGGGAAGTCATTAAAATGCTAGTCCTGAGCTAGAGAGAAGGCTGGGTGGCTAAGTCACATCTGGCAGCTGACAGTCACCTGGAAATCTAGTTCCCCGAAGATCCAATGCCCCTAGCCTCCACAGGCACCAGCACCCAGTCAACATAGTCCCATACACATAATTAAAAATAATAAAACAAGTCATTTTTAAAAGAGGTATGCCTCATTTAAATGAAAGGTCATCAGAAAACACTGATAAAACCATGAGATTATTTATTTATTTTGAGGCAGGGTCTCACTGTAAAACTTAAGCTGGCCCTGAACTGGCAGCAACTCCCCAGCCTTAGTTTCCCCAGTGCTAGGATTACAGTAATGGGCCACACACCACTTCCCTAATACTTTCTTTTTAATTGCTATATTTAGGTACTAGAGAGGAACTTCTTTGTTTAAACCTGAAATGAATAAGAAGCCACAGGAGAAGCAAAGCCAGGTCAGCCATCCTCATGTGTCCCAGGGAAGTAAAAATAAAACCGTCAACACTTGGAGGGCCTCCCCTACCTGTCCCACGGCCCTCTCCTGTCTGTAATCCATTATTCCACTCAGCTCTGGAAACTGAGGCACACACTGCCAGTCGAGTTAAGGTTTTGTCCAGATTTTCCAGCTAGAGTGTGGTAGACTCAGACCCAGAGAAGCAGCTTGTCTCCCAAGTCCACACCTCTGGACCGGACAGCTGCATATGGTAAGGATTATGAACCCGATCTAACTTAGAACCGTAAAGTTGCATTTTCCGTATGAATATTTTTTATAACTACTGTGTGGTTGTCAAGGGTCACATCTGTAGATGACAGCCTCGCCACACAATGACAGAAACTTAGACATGACTCCAGGGTCTAGGCTAACGTGCGAGCGACTGTGTCACACACGGTGCACGTGCCTGAGGCGTAGCGTTAAGGTGATTACTTCCATCCCAATCTCTACAGAGACACTGTGGAAAGACAAACATGGAGTTTCTCCTTACGGGGTAAAAGCTGTGGTTCAGATGCAGATTAAGCAGCTCTAAGCTGAAAAACTAAAATCCCACATATTCCAAAACACAAAACTTCTTGAGAAGTGGCTATGTCCCACAAAGGAAATTCCACATCAGACCCCATGAGACAGGTCACAGGCAGATCACATGTTCACTGAAAATACTGCATTGTTACCTGCAGGCTATGAGTATAAAGTGTAGATTAAACAAATGAATTTAGCGTTAGACCTGGGCCTCATCCGCATGGCGCCTCATCACGTATATGTAAATACTCTAGCTTGACAAAGCCGGAAAGCTGAAATGCTTCCGGTCCCAAGCATTTCCAACAAGGGACACTCCGCCTGTCCACGGTAGTGTACAATTATTTAAAATTTTAAAAAATTTCTGCTCAAGGTAACTTCGAAAATCATGGGTTTGCTCAATATGTCAAATTACACATAGAAAGACAGTCTGCTGTTTAGAAAATCCAATGTCAGGAACTACCAGGGCTGATGACAATGGCTCAGTCCCTCAAATGGGAAGAGAGAGCTGACTCCTTCAGACTCTCCTCTATGTGCACAGACACATACACAGGAAAGTAAACAAGAAAATGTAAAATTGTAAAATGAAATTCAACATAGATCATAATACACAAGCAACTCCTTGGTCAGTTTTTGGGGGTTGTTTGTTTTTAAACCTAGGCTGGCCTACAACTTCTGGGCTCCAGCAATCCTCCTGTCCAGCCTCCTGAGTAGCTGGGACCACAGACACTTACCACCATATCCTACTGGCCAATGTTTTAAGCTGGTAAAAATCCTATAGCCATCTGTGTACAGCGCCTACTGTACTCTGAAGTGGCCAGAGAACCCACAGAAGCCAAGAAACTCAAAATTCTTCTGGTCAATAAAGTAAACTTCAGAGACATCAGGGAAATCCAACTGCAGGCCACTGTCCAGGGTGATCTAATGTTCCCTTTAGTCTCCAGGAGAGAAGAAAATGAATGTGTCAATTTTTTTCAATAAAAGGTGGTGGGTCTAGTGACACACAGCTTTAATCCCAGCACTTGGGAGACAGAGGCAGGTGATCTCTGAGTTCAAGGCCAGCCTGGCCTATGCACTGAGTTCCAGGACACCCAGGACTATGTAGACATCATGTCTCAAAAAAGAAAGAAAGAAAAAAAGAAAGAAAGAAAGAAAGAAAGAAAGAAAGAAAGAAAGAAAGGAAGGAAGGAAGGAAGGAAGGAAGGAAGGAAAGAAAGGAAAGGAAGAAAGAAAGAAAGAAAGAAAGAAAGAAAGAGAAAGAAAAAGAGAGAAAAGAAAGAAACAAAAAATGTTTTAATTTTAAAATTGAATAAAAGTAAAATAGCCAATGTTAAATTCTGAGGTTATCCCCTTCCCCTGGTTCTAAGCTGCCCCTTAGTTAGGGAGGTCTCAGGACAAGTGACTCTTTTGTCTTAATGCTGCTTATTTGGAACAATTTAAGAGAAGCTGGCAAACTCTTATGTTTTATTTCTAGTTGTTTGGGTTTTTTTTTTAGTTTTGATTTGACTTGTTTTAATTCTCAGGTCTGAAAACCTAGGATAGCTGTCAGTCTTTTGAGAGAAAATAACTGGCTAAATAATAATATTTTTTTTAAAAAAACAAACAAACCATTGTTTAGGATAACAGTAGACCACCAGTTCCAGAAAATTCATCTCCACTTCATAACTCATTAAAAAAATGTAGACTGGTAAATACTAACTAACCTGACCATCAAAGCCAGCAATAAAGGCTCCAGACAACTTTTAAACTATCATGCTAAAGTTTCTTATTTGCTCTCTCTTTGTAACTCTGTATCAAAACTTCAGACCTTACCCTGGCTCCACGCTGCTTAACTGAACACCATTGTCTTGATACCTGCTAGCTGCCTCCACTCTGCCCCTCCCTTTGGAAAGCAATGGCCTCCAGAGGAGAGTTCTCAGGACTTCCCGAGTTAACAACAATCTTCCTTCACATTCCAATTTGTCCCTGAGTCCTGCACTTCAGTTAACTACACAGAGGCAGTTAAGGCTAGCGAACGAAAAGGAAGCCAGTACCAAAAACCTCTCAGCACAACTTCAGCTACAAATCTTGCGATTTAGTGTTAATTTACATATATCTGCTGCTGTGTATCTTTACCTTTATGTGCATGTGGGTGCAGGTGCCTGTGGAGGCCAGCAGAGGGCGTCAGATCACCTAGAACTCGAGTTACAAGCAGTTGTGACCCATCCAATGTGGATGCTAGGAATGGAACTGGTCTTCTGCAAGAACTACGTGTGTGTGTGTGTGTGTGTGTGTGTGTGTGTGTGTGTGTGTGTGTGTGTGTGTGTGTGTGTGTGTGTGTGTGTGTGTATTTTTCTAATTTTTAATTTTATTTTAAAATACTTTATTATTTTTAACTATGTGTAAGTGCAAGTCTGTGTGTGGTATGTGCGTGTGCTTACATACCCAAGGAAGTCAGAAGTATCATGCCCCACTGGAGCTGAAGTTCCAGGCAGCTGTGAGCTGCCTGAAGTAAGTCTTGGAAAACCAAACTTGGATCATCTGGAAGATAACTGCATGTTCTTCACCTCTGGAGCCACTCTGGCCCCTCATGCTTTTAGTTTTTACTTGTGTGCATGAGTGTATGTCTGTGTGAGCATATGCCACGTGTGTGTGGTTGCCCCAGAGGGCCAGAAGAGAACTTCAGATCTCATGGAACAGGAGTGATAGGTGATGGTGAGCTGCCCAACACAGGTGCTGGGAAACAAACTCAGAGTGACTAGCAAGCGCTCTGACGGCTGAGCTACCTCTGCACCCTAGCCATGAATCCTTCAACGCTCTCCATCTAGCTGAGCTAGTGAGATAAGTGGGTAGGAAGAACATTGATTTTTGGACTGTTTCATTAAACTACACATTAGAATGTAAGGATTTAGAAAGGCCTTTTTACCTTTTGCAACACTGCACGAAGCTACATCCAGCACTCAGGATAAAGCTATGCATAAAAGCAGTGAAAACAGAATGCCTGCAGCTCATCACCATCCACCCGCCCTGCTTCTCCTCCGAGTCTCCCAGCTTGAGGGATGTGAGCGTCTGTAGTTACTGGTAATGGGTCTACAGTCTGGGGAGTGTCTCTCGGAGCCAGCACAAAAAAGTCAACTGCAAAGGGCAAAGCTTCCCTGTCTTCTGAAGCTCCCTACCCATCCCACGTCTTAAAAAAAAAAAAAAAAAGAAAAGAAAAGAAATGGCAAACGGATGCCTTCCTTGAGCCTGACAGCAGCGAAGCTCATCACGCCCACAGAGCAGACCCATAAAGGCCACAGGGAGCCAAAACCTCCACCTTGCTTAAAACAGACAAGGCCTGTAATCCCAGCTCTCAGGAAGTCTAGGCAGTACTCTGAAGTTCAAGGCTCTGAAGTTCAAACCAGCCTGGACTACACAGAGAGAGCTCAAGGTTAGCCCAGGCTATGTGAGGCACTGTCCCAAAAGTATATAAGTCAGAGTAGAGGTGCACGCACACACATACACCCCGAGTTCATCCCAAAACAGAAGGCAGTGGAGAGTAGTGGGATCACTCTGGTTTTTGGCTGAGATCAAGTATAGAAACACGAGGAATAAGCCAGTGTGGGAGGGCTGTACGGAACTCTCAGAAACAACACAAGCCAGGGTCGGCAGAAAGTGCCGATTGCTCTTCGAGGATCTGAGTTTCATTGCCAGCACCATGTCCACAGGCTCAGAACCACCCATCGGTCCAGATCCAGGGGAACTGGTGCCCTCTTCAGGCCTCCTTGGGTACCTGCACAGACCACTACACATAGGCATATAATTAAAAACAAACAGAAAACAACTTATTCTTCTAACAAAATTTAAAAAAAGGGAAGAAAGAAAGAACACAAAAGGAAGGAAGAAAGAAAGAAAGAAAGAAAGAAAGAAAGAAAGAAAGAAAGAAAGAAAGAAAAGCTGGGTGTGGTGGTCTGAATTTTTAATCCTAGCACTTAGAAGGCAGAAGCAGACAGATCTCTGTGAGTTCAAGCCCAGTGTGGTGTATATAGTAAGTTTCAGACCAGCCAAGGCTACACAATAAGACCTTGGGGGGGAGGGGCTTCAGGGCAAATTAGCTTTTATGCTAACAGCTCTGAGAATGTTATTTAGTCCAGCCTATATAATGTTTCATGCCTTATTGCACAAAACAGCTAAACAAACACACACACACACACACACACACACACACACACACACACACACACACACGATGGCATCTAATTAGAAGATTCAAATCAAATAATTTTCATAATATCCTGTAGGCATACAGGAAAGGTACCTTTCTAGCTACAGAAGGAGACAGACAGAGTATCTGTAAGCATCCCAGGCCCCAGCAGGCTGGTTGATAAGAACCCCAGTGTCTGGAGCTGGTGACTGTCTTATTTCACTTGACACCTTCAAGCCTCAAGTCAGCTACTGCAGATCAACAGAGCCTCCCACCATTGGCCTCCCTGAGACCCTGACACTCTGACAAGTGAATTAAAAGGCAGCCTATTTCAGCTGGCTCATCTGCTGCCTACTTTGACTCAGCTCTGTATTTAAGGACTGTATACGGGTAAATCTGAATGTTAGAGCTTGGAAAACAAGAGCAAAACTGATCTTACAGATGATCTAATCCAGGCTTCAGCTGTACCAACAAAGGAACTTAGAGGCAAAAGTGGCCCATTGGTAGCTAGCTCAAAGTGGTCCATCAGTGGCTGGCTCAAAGTGGTTCATCAGTGGCTAGCTCAAAGTGGTCCATCAGTGGCTAGCTCAAAGTGGCCCACTGGTGGCTAGGTCAGAGATACAGGTCATAGCAGCAGCAGTACTGGGCAGCACTTCACCATAGTGCACATCTGACCACTGGCTGCCCTGTCCTGGGAACACCAGAGAAGACCTGAAGCAGGGAACGGGGGCCCATGAGTCTGAACCTGGAAAAAGAACCTGTGTCTCTTCACAAGTCAGCATGCAGCAAGTTCATGGCACCCAGGAGTCTCACTGACTCCTTCTCCCTTCTTCTCCCCAACTCAAGGAAAGATAGGCACTGAGGGTTTTCATCAGACACACCTGGCTGGAGAGCCCTTGGCTTGTTAAACTGGGCTAATAGCCTACAGCAGCAGCTACCCAGGGGGAGCAAGTGTCAAGTTTATGAGTTAAGAGAAGTGCAACGTAATTAGGCATTCTTTTTTTTTGTTTGTTTTGTTTTTTGGAGACAGGGTTTCTCTGTGTAGCCCTGGCTGCCCTGGAACTCACTCTGTAGACCAGGCTGGCCTCGAACTCAGAAATCCACCTGCCTCTGCCTCCCAAGTGCTGGGATTAAAGGCGTGCACCACCACTGCCTGGCGTAATTAGGCATTCTTGATTAAAGATGGTTGTTGATGCTGTTAACACTCCTGGACATTCAACTAGATGAACCTTGGGATGGCTACTCCCCAGACACTAACACAGAGGAAGACAATATCCACTTTGCCCCTTCCAGATTCTGACCTACAAAATCCATGGATGTAACAACATGGCTGTTTCAACCTGCCGGAAAGAGGTTTGTTAAACAGTAGTCACTGGACAGGAAACCTTTTTAAAAGTAAAGTGTCCAAGGTACACTATTTTTCACTGTGCTGGTTAGTTTTGTGCCGCCTTGACACACGCTAGAGTCATCTGAGAGGAAGGAAGTCAACTGAGAAAACGTTTCCACAAGATAAAGCTGTAGGCAAGCCTGTAGGACACTTTCTTAATTACTGATTGATCGATCGATTGATTGATTGATTAATATGGGAGGGCTCGGCGCATTGTGGGTGGGCTACCCCTGGGCTGGTGGACCTGTGTTCTACAACAACAGGCTGAGTAGGTCATGGGGGGCAAGCCAGTCAGTAAGCAGCACTCCTCCATGGCTTCTGCATCAGCTCCTGCCTCCGGGTTCCTGCAGCGACTGCCTTAGATCAGAGTCACCTGGGAACTGGTCAGTGACTAAATGAGCATTCAAGTTTTCAGGTTAGACAGAAAGTAGATTGGGCAGAAACTGGCTTTTGGTTGCCTTTTTCAATGTCCTCCCTCATCTGTAGCTTTAAAGAGCATCAACTTTTAGCTTCATTATCATGAAAGAGAATAACATGTGATATACCGTATCTAAGACGGTATTTGTGCTAGCGAGCTGGGAGGAAATCCCTTCCGATTCTTTTATTATTTGTGTGCGTGTGTGCATTCCACATCAGTGAAAGGGGTCCAGGAGGCCAGAAGAGCACATCAGATCCCCTGAAGCTGGGGTTACTGACAGCTCTGAGCCGTCACGCTCAGCTGGAAACCAAACCCAGGTCCTCGGCATGAGCAGTAAGCGCTCTTAACCCAAGCCACCTCTCCGGCCCCCATGTCTTTCAGTTATGTTAAGGACTCTAAGAAGACACTGTTATTTATATAGTCAATAAGAGAAACATCAGTGAGCTCTAAAAATACAGAAATGGCTAAAAAGAGAGAAATTCAACAGACTATTTAATATTAATTTAAAACCGTGAAAGCCATGTAGCATGACAAAGTATGAAGGGAAGAAAAACGTATCGTGGACCCGTAACTGGAAGTATTCACATCACACAGGAAAGGTGAAGGCAGAAAGGCTGACTTGTTACAAGTGTCACTTTTACTTCCTTCTACTATGCTTCTTATGAAGCAAAAGATATGTGAGTGCTGAGGCCATTCTGTAGGAATACACGAGTTTGTCTCACTATGAGAAACCTTGGCAATATGCAGAGTTTGGAAGGTGTTTCCACTTTACCAATGACTTTGAACAACCAGCCTCATGGTAACATGATATTATTCCTGGTTTCAGTCAAATGAAGGCTCTGGGACAGCAGTCTCAAATTCCTGGACCTTGATGTTACTGGAGTAAGTCGGCCGCTAAAGGCCAGTACTTGGAGAGGGAGTTGGGAAGGAGGAGTCAGGTTTATTGAAGAGCTAGTGCTTTTGAGAAGGGAAGCCTGTAGTGGTGGCACACGCCTTTCATCCCAGCACTTGGGAGGCAGAGGCAGGCGGATTTCTGAGTTCGAGGCCAGCCTGGTCTACAGAGTGAGTTCCAGGACAGCCAGGGCTACACAGAGAAACCCTGTCTCGAAAAAACCAAAAAAAAAAAAAAAAAGAGAAGGGAGCTCCATCTGTCCATCTTAGGGAGACAGACAGGAAGGGCTTGTGTGGGGAGAGAAAGGAGAAGCGAGGCAGGAAGGCTACACATTACACTTTACTTGTGGAGATTTAGGAAGTGCTACTTGATTCCTGGAAGTAAGTGGCCTTTGAAATCAGAGCTTGGCCCTTAGTGCCTGCTGCATTCGGCACACATTCCTGCCCTCAGGAACTCTGCCAAAGCCTTCCTCACCACATGGACTGAGACCTTCTGAAACCATTACACAACATAAACATTTTCGGACTTAGGTTGTCCCTGCCAGGTATTTTGTTCATAGCAACTACACAAAAGTGGTTAAAAGAAGTGACTGGACCGGCAACCTCTCAGGCTCTTTGGCCCACATCTGCCTGGGTTGACCATTGCTCAAAGGACAGTATTAGGTTTGTTCGGGCTTATTTCAGGCCTGGCAATCTTGCCAGGTTCTGTGACTCTGAAGAAAGAGTTAACTGTTAACATTACGACCGTTTAGGTGGGGCCTCTGTTTGGAACTTAGAATTGACGGTGTTGGGCCAAAGAGGACAGAAGGATTAGGGAGTTCGGACAACTTCCAAGAAGGGCAAAGGGAGTGAGTCTCTCAAGACTCAAGAGAAAGACCAGTCCGAGTGTCTACACGGACCTCCCCACTTCCTTGAGAATCTTAAATCCACAAATACTAAACGTGCAACGTTTTCCAAATGAAATTTTAGGGAAAGATAAGAAAACCAGACTCTGCGAGTGCTGTTATCTTGTTGCTGGGTGGTGCCACCACTGAAACCAATTCCAAAGAGGAATTTCTTTTTATGTTTTTCGAGTGTAAATTTCCCGAAATGTTTTCTATTGTGACCTTCTTTTAAAACCCTGTTGGTGGATCTCATAGGTCAAACCTGCTTATCTATTTATTTAAAATTATTTTTGAATTTATTTTGGGGGGGAAGGTTCTTGTGTAATCCCAGCTGCGTAGGCGAGGATGGTCTTAAACTCCCAATCTTCCTGCCTCTGGCCCCAGAGCCCCGGGTTATAGGCATGTACCACCACTCCTAGCTAAATCAACTCTTGGTTGTTGAAAACAGTTTACATACAAACTTCAGCACTGTTTCCTTATTGGCTTCTCTACTGTCGGTTCAGGTTAATTTCTCACACTGTTGAGGTTACAATACGACCCGAGTGTTTCTGTGTGTCCTGGCGATATCTCGTCTATTCTGTCTCCTTTGCAGAGAATGTTCTGGAAGTAGCTTTAAATTCTAAACACATAAACACCATCTCTGCTCTGGCTCCCAGGAAGATCCAGGGGAAAGGCAGTATTGTATAAATCTGAGAAACCTTGAAGTCTCTGGGATGCCAACTATTAGCATTAACTTATTTCTGTAAATTTTCCTTAAGATGTGAGTACATGGCAGGTATAGTCTTCCCTGCCAGTTGAAAACAATCCTCCAAGTTTTCCATTTCTCTCTCAAATTACCAGAAGCCGATAACTGGTGGAACAATACACTAGCCAGCCCGGGTGGAATCGTTCTCATTATCTCAGGGATGTTTTTAACAGCCCAATAGGCATATGCCTCACAATTTCTTAATGAAATTTTTGCCATAGTAATACAAAAAAACACTATTACAAGGGGTTTCCTTCCCTAGCATTGTGTCCTAAACACGACTAATGACCTTCACGAATGGGAGCGATTGACAGCCATCCATAGCCACCGCTATGTTCAGTTCCAGCCTTTACCTGTGTTTCTCTTATTTCCATTTTTCTTGTTGTGATGTAAGTAGAAAGGGAGGCTAGCCAAAGCTTTTAATAATAGATAATCACACCAGCAGAGAGAATTTACAAATGCTTCCTGTGTGTGAGGAATAATGAAGCTAAGGACTGAGAACAAAGGCAAAGCACATCCTTGTCCCACAGAAACCAGAGACCACATAGGTAAAGCTGCACATCATAGACACAAGGGACCAAAGCAAGCACAGCGATGCACAGGGAAAGGAGGGAGGAGCAGACAGACTACAGACTAATTAGCATCCTCAGACAGAAATTGCAAAACAAACAATCAAGTTGCTATTTTTAAAAATAGCCCCAAAAAAGGTCATCTCAGAAATTATGTAATTGCAGAAAAGAAAAAAACAAAAATATGAGCCTAAGTTTTGGAAGACAAGTGGAAGAATCTCCCAGAAGGCTGTGCGGTGCCCTCAGCACTCAGAAGGCAGGAGGGGCCTGAGTTCAAGGCCAGCTGGGCTCCAGGGTGAGTTCTGAGCCAGCCTGGGCAACCCAGCAAGAGCGTCTCAAAAATCAAAACAGAAGGAGGTGCGGGAATGGTCTGGGAGAAGCAGTATAAAAATTAAAAGATAAAAACCAGAGCCTACAATCTTAATAAGCCTGTGCTTAGTTTGGTTTGTTTCCAAATTAGATGTTTGTGACTCATTGGTGAGTTGTGGGGACAAGCTCAGAAAGTCCCAACCACTATTTTTAATGAATTAGAACAGAAATCAAATGGCCATGGCGTGTTAAGAGTGTACTTCTACAAGCCCTTGTAGTGCATGCACACACTCAGGTTCAAAACACGAAGTCTAGTCTGAAATGTGGGCTCACCCACAATAAAACTGGGTGGGGAGCCCGACTGGGGACTGAACCCAACTCGTGGCTTCACGAACGCTAAGCAAGTGCCCCACCGCTGGGCCATATCCCTCACAACTGTTCAGGTTATTTTTGAGGCAGAGTCTCAAGTTAGACCAGGCTGGCAAGGGAAGTCACTCTAATCTACAACAGCCTCAAGGTAAGGTGATCCTCTCCCTCGGTCTCCTAGGTGCTGGGATCACAGTTTTGAACCACCACACTCAGTCCCCCCAAATAATTTTTAGATCTTTTATACCAGATAATTGCTTTTAGTCTTCTTTTAAAAAATAAGATTTCAATGAACCTTTATTTTAAAACAAATTAGGAATGTTGACTGATGAAAATATCCCTCTGCTATGCTCCTTCCAACTCCAATATCATGCAAGAAGAATACACCCTCCTGCAGCTCGCAAAACCTACATTTTATCTTATGCTCACATAACCACCTTGATAACAAAGCCAGAGAGGGAGGTAGTAACACAAAACTGACCAGAACTCAGGTCCTCAAAATGAGTTTGTAACGTGGGAGGCCAGTGACTCTTAGGGATCTGTCTTGCTAATTAAGTAATACTTAAGATCTCTTGAGCTGAGAAACCATTCTGGAAAGATCCATCATGTGATGTGTGAATTGGAAAACACACTGTCGTTGGCTGAGTAGCGTTCCCACCTGACCCTCCTTCCTGTGTTTACCACGGTCCACTGTGTGTGCAGTATGAAAAAAGCAGGTAAAAAATGAACACCTTTGATGACTCCTTACTAAGGCCTGTGTTCTACCCAGGTTGCCTTCTTTTGTTTGTTTGTTTGGTTTTGGTTTTTTTCAAGACCGGGTCCCTCTGGGTAACAGCCCTGGCTATCCTGGAACTTGCTTTGTAGACTAAGCTGGCCTCGAACTGCAAGAGATTGTCCTGCCTCTGCCTCTGCCTCCCAAGCGCTTGGACTAAAGGCCTGTGCTACCATGTCCAGCTTTTTTGTTTTTGTTTTTTTGACAGAATCTCACTATATGAATCAGGCTAGCCATAATCTCTCAAAGATCTCCTACTTTCCAAGGTCTGGGATTACAGGCCCGGTTAATTTACCCCTTTTCCTCCTTGGCTAGGAATAGATACAAACTTCACTATGATGCCTGATTTCCAATTTACTGACATAAAATCATAACAATATCTCCTAAGGAACGTAAGTTTTATTCTATTTTTTTACTAATACGTAAGAATCAGATCCATACCCCAAGGACTTGTATCTTTAAAGCCACTCTTATCATCCTGGGTAGATGTAAAAAAACAAATGTCTTCCTATATTGATATTAAAAAGTTATCAAAAGTTATTTAAATATCTATAAGCAAGATGCATGCTTCTGTGTGCATGTATAGATATGTCCCTTTACTTTCAGAAAGATGAGTCATAAATAAGCGGAAAAGACAGACATGGAGGCACAGGCCTGTAATCCAGCACTTGGAGGACAAAGGCAAGAGAGTCGGGGGTTCAAGGACAGCCGCTACTACTTAGCATGTTCAAGGCTAGTGTGAGCTACATGAGACCTTGTCTCGTAAAAAGCAAAGGAGTGAAACAAAATAAGGAAGGAAAGAGAACAGGAGGGAAATGCTGCCAGCAGGGGGGAGAAGACGGCTCTGCGTGGCACACTGTATGACACACTCCACACACATGGCAACAGGATTCTCATTCAATCTGCACCCAAGGAAAGCTGCAGTGTCAGTACGTCCCGCTCCTCACCCCACATTCCGACACAGAGAATTGCCCCGGAAGCAATCTGTGGCAGCAATGTTTCCACTTTCCTTAATAAAGGACTTTGACCTCACCTTACAAGTGAACCTATAAATGAGCAGCCGGATGCCAACTGCCTCCGACGACTACCTACCCTGTGGCAGCTATAGCTCCTCCGGCTCTTGTCATATGGCAGCTGTTATGCACCAGGTGCTGTACGGGGCCTTGGGCACAAGAGGAATCAAGACAAGGTACCTGCCTTCCTTCAGGGAGTGCACAGCACAGAAGTGGGAAATTTACAAATAATACAGTGTACACAAAGGCAAAGCAGACACCTCTGCAATTACCACAGCGCACTTAAAATATTTTCCCTCTTTCTTCCCACCAGCAGTTGTCTTGGGTTCCCCTGGGTCAAGCCTGGCACCGGCAGGAATTCTGTGTGTGCCTAATAGCAATGCTACGGCATTACAAGAAACAAATCATGTAGGTCTTAGCATTGTAGACTGACAAACAGTACGTGGGTTGGCTATTAACCTGGACCTATAGCAGTATTCTAATGCTGGAATTTCAGCATCAAGACAAACATCCTTAGTCTGAGAAGTCGTCTGATCTTTTGGTCTTCACTAATGCAGTCCCATAAAAGAAGATATGAAAGGGAAGCCTGTTTCTTTTCCTAGAAATTGATGGATTTATTTTCCCTTGTTCTTATTGCTAACACTGAAGACTTTGGCCCAGTAACTCTGAGCTTCTATGAATGCGTGGGTAATCTTTTGCAACCTCAGAAAAACAGTACTTCTCAATCTGACAAGTTGCCAGTATTTATTTAAGGGCCTCTCACTTTTCAGACCTAAGAATTCCCAGAAGATTTCATTACGGTCTCGGTATTCTCCCCACTCACCCTTGCCCTGCTCTGAGCTCTATCCGAAAAACACGGACGACACAAATGAATTGCAAATACACCACCATAAAGCACAGTTGTGATTACTAAGCCACAGCCCAGGGGAGGAATTGTTTCTAATTTTAAACGCACTGTTGCTTTAAGGGGAAGTTCCTTGAAGAAATATGAAACCAAGCGGCGGAGTGGACATCAAAATGTACGTGGTGTCTTCGTTGTGGCAAAGACGGTTGTCCTAACCTGAACAGAGTACCCCTTGTGTTGACTCCTCTCAGGTCTGGAAATGGAACAGACAGTAAGTAATGGGCAGACCCAGAGAGGGCCCATCAACCATACAAAGAGTTGGATCTGTCAGCCCAGATCAAGAGAGCACCCCACATTTCGATTCGATTCTTCCAGCTCCAGATAGGGGTCTACCAGAGTCAGCATGCCAATGGATAAATGCCCAGGTCACACTCCACAAATCCTCACTTAAAATGATCTAACACAGTGGCCCTAAGAACGACCAAGTGATATTTTAGCATTTACCACCAACTATCCAGAGTTATCGATTCTATTCAAATCCCATAAAATGAAACCTTTTCCTATACACGAATGGCAAGGCTTTACTTCATCTGACAGCAGGTAACAGTGGCATTTCCTAGGGTTTAAGAGTAGCAAGAAGAGAAGATGCCAGTGGTTGGGAGCACATGTCCAGCCTGGGCTCCGTCCCCAGGAGCTCAGAATGAATGAATGAGTGGATCAATGAATGAGTGGACACATTCACCCCCCCACACACACACAAATACAAACACACACACACACAAATACAAACACACACATACACAGTTAAAAGAACAGCAACGCCAAGCCAGGGAAACTGAAGCCTTGGCTTCCTAAGAGAAGCTAAAATAATCTACCTGTTCTCCCCAGGCTACCTTGGAGAACCAGAGCCAAAGAGGTAGTCTTCTGAAATAATATAACAAGATCCGGTTTTTAAAGAAAATTAAAATAGCGATATGTCATAGGTATCAATTTAATCTGTAGTTTATTCAACAAATTTACTTATGACCACCATAAAAATACCAGCTACACTGCTATCCATATGCCTAGAAATACTGTAAAATATGTGTCCAAAAATGCTGTCCAAGGATACATCCATTACTGTATGTAAAGATACATACGCATCTTTAAATAGCTTAGCCATTAAATTACTATAAGAATCTGCTAAAGTGACTATAAGCCACTACAAGAATCTGCTAGGAAATGCAGAATGTTTGCGAAGTCAATGGAACACGCTGGGCTCAATACAAACAGGAAAGAATCCCCATTCTTACCCCTTCTAACAATTTTACCCCCAAATTTAGCAAGGCTGGGCTGCAACGGAACCTGATTACAGAAAGAAGCAGCTGCTTCGGTTAGCAATAAAATAACAAACCCTACTTCACAGTCGGGCTTCAGGGAAACTCTAAAGAGCAAAACCCACTCATAATGTAGCTCACCAATCAACAGGTGACTTTCAGAGACAAACTCATATTCATTTTCAAGCCACATCTGAATCTCGGTTTCCTTTTCTATTTTTATAAGCTTTCCCGATGCCATACTGAATGAATCCCAACCAATTTCTTCTCAGGGGCTTACCATAAAAATGCCAAATATTCACATTATTTTGGGGCATTTTTCCCATACCATCACATGAACACAGTAGAATTAATAAGGATCCCACAGTTACGACTTTTCAAATGCAAATGCCTTGACATCTAGAAAAGGCAGCCCCTTTTAACATCCCCCATCCGGATCAGGGCTCCGTTTCCTTGAAAATCAAAATTCCCGCATTACTTTCAGACACCATCTCAACTCACCACCTCCAACAACCTAAAGATTTTAAATGACCCAGCCTTGTACTAAGGTGTTTGCTTTATAGGCTCCCAGCCCCCATTTCACATACAACATCCCTGAACAGTTCTGCTAAAAGGGGCAAACAACGTAAGAATCGCGGGAGCTGGACTCCATCAATAGGGCCTTGGGTTAGTCATTTGCACGCTTCAGACAACTGCTTTCCTATGTGTAAGATGTGGCCTGGGCTACACATCTCCATCCGGTCCTTTCACGTTCTAGGAGCCTGGAAGCCTGAACGCTGACTCTGGCCAGGGTTCCCTGCCTGGGAGACATCGCTCTGGATGAGAGGGGACAAGAAGTGATGGACACAGAAAGCGGAGGGGACCCTGCACTTGCAACCGCTTCCCATACGAGCGTGGGACAAACTTGAAGCCACCCCGGCTAACAATAGGAGAGCGCACTCGGGTTTTCCGGGCTCAAACTTGGCAGGAGCCGGCGGGGTGGGATTTACCTTTCTCCCTGCTTGGTGTTTGAAGGAGGAGGGTGCAGGACCGTCTGGTTCCCTTCCATCTCCACCACGCACTTGGTGTTCAGTTCCAGCTCTGAAAGCACAGGGGCAGGGCGATGTTGCAAAGTGGAGCATCCGCGGCCGCAGCCGGCGCGCGTGGCTTGGTCCCGGCAGGCAGGGAGACGGCGCCCCGGGCACATAGTGGCCGCGGCCGGAGCCTGGGCGCCGCCTCCACCCGGGGCCATGCCGGGCCACGCCGGTGTCCCCGATCCCCGGCCGCCCTGCAGTTTGCAAAGTTGCCCCCCGCCCTCAGCCGGAGCAGAAATGCAAAAGGAGCTGGGGAAAGCGGCTCACCTCTTCGGTTCATGGGCCGGACCCGGACGGCAACTTTTACCTTCGTATCCGACATGTTGGCGGCGCGCTGCTCCGCCCGACGCGGCCCCTTCAAGCGCCGCGCCGCCGCCGCCGCCGCCGCCGCCGCAGCCGCGCGCCCCCCGAGAGCGGCCGCCGCCGCTCCGCCGAGAGCTCCGAGACGCAGCGCCGAGGCGCGCGGGCCATCCCGGGGGAGCGCAACGCGGGGCACGGCCGGGCCCGGGGAGGGGCGGGAGCGGGGCGGGGCGCGGCGGCGGGAGGAGGCCGCGGGCCCAGGCGCCGCTCTAGCCGCTCGGGCCGGGCCGTACGCGCAGCACCGCGGCCCCTCGCGGCCGCCGGGGGCCGGGCAGCGTCGCCATCTTCCGCTCCGGGAGCCGCGCCCGGGCTGTAAGGCCGCTGCAGACCGGGAAGGGGCGCTTTACAAAGGCGAGCAGCTCCGGCCTCCGGGCAGCGGGGACCCGGGAAGGGGCGCCCTGCAAAGGCGTTCTGGCTCCCGGCTGCTGCTGGGCCTGGAGAAGGAGCCCCTTGCTTTTCCTGCTCCAGAGCCTGCGGGGACCTCACAGACACCTCCTGGAGCTCAAGTCACCTTCAGGGGCCGCTGTCATCCTCACAGCCAGGGCCCTGGGGCGGTCTGAGGGGCTTTGGAGAGGGTGCCGGCTGCGCAGGCCTAATAATCCAAGCCATCCTTCCGCCTCCACCGAAATCCACAGCGCACCGCCCCTCGGCGCCCCACACCGAGCTTTGCAGTGGTATTTTAAGCTCTTTGTGGGGAGCCCAGGCTAGACATGAATTTGAAATGGACCACCAGACCCGTGTGTTTGTAAATACGGCGCTCATTTTCTTTCCCTTGCGCCCTGGTAATGGGAGGGGTCTAGAGGGCCAGGAGGGTTCATTAACTCTTCCTTAAGAAGGGAATTGCAGCGCGATCCGCGCTTCTGCCAAAGCCAGACCTCCCTGCCTGGGCGGAACTGAGGGAAGCAGATTTACTCTGTTTGGTTCAACAAGTGCTTGAGGGCGGCGCTTACTTTTGTGCCAGGCGTTTTTGAAACGTGCTCAAGTCGAACAGTTTGGATCCGGGGAATCTCGCTATTGCGTGAAGGTCCAAATTCACTCATTCATGAACTGCTTTCTGGGGGGGGGGGGGGGGTTGATGGAGTGCTTACTGCGTGCGGTGCTGTAGGGACCACACAAGCAGGAACGGCTTCGTTGGCTCTGGTCTCCAGAGGCCACACTGAGGGCGGAAAGATACTTATTATGGTAAACCACGTGTGGCAGGTGGTCTAAATAGGAGGGATTCAGTCTGTCACCAACTGGTGCCCTGTGATGTGACTGACTTGCACATGCGGTCTACCGCTGTAGTACTGAGTCACACCTCCAGCTCCCAGGAAGCCCAACTTTAAGCAGTGCTTCCGCTGTTGTTCCTTAGTCTCCTTCACCTTGATTCAGGCGACCAACGAACTCAGGTCACCTCGGAGTGTCACACAGCAATCTGCCTCCTGGGTTCCTAGTGCTACACGTCTACTCTGTCCCTCCATCCAGCTCTTCAACACTCTCTCTCTCTCTCTCTCTCTCTCTCTCTCTCTCTCTCTCTCTCTCACACACACACACACACACACACACACACACACACTCTCTCGACAGACAGTTTTGTAGACTCTTGGCTAGAGGCCCTGAGCTATTTCTTCAACAGGATTCACAAGTCCCTGAGGCTCGATTCTCACCTTTGGATTACTGAGACATCCTCTTCACTACATTTCCTAGCTTTACTTCCTATCCTCTCTCCTGTATCCAGCTGCCAGGAAATTAAAATTCTATTCTTTGATTATGTATATTCTTGTATTTTTTTAATCCCTCTGGCTGACCCTATTGAATATTACCTCTTATTCTCAAAATTGTCCACTTCATTCAGAACTATATAATAAGCAAGATGCCTTCCCTATGCCAAAGTGTTGTTCTGGCACTTCCCAACTGTTGCAATTTTAGAATGTTGAGTTTTTAAAAAAGATACATCCAGGGCTGGAAAAATGGCTCAGCAGTTAAGAGCAATGGCCGCCACTCTTCCAGAGGACCTAGGCTCATTTCCAGCACCTATATGCCATGGCCTCCCACTGAACCAGTTCATAATCATCTATAACTCTTGTTCCTGAAGGTTCTATACCCTCTTCTGGCCTCTGAAGGCACTGTACACACACATGATGCTTAGACATACATACAGGCAAGAATACCATTACACATAAAATAAAAATAAAATCATATATATATAATCATATATGTATATATAATCATATATACAAAATCATACACACACACACACACACACACACACACACACACACACACATATATCCAAGCGGCTGAGAGTTAGTTCGGGGGTTAAGGACACTTGCTGCTTTTTCAGGAAAACCAGCACCTAGTTGCTCGCAAATATCTGTAACTCCAGTTTTAGGAGAGCCTATGCCCTCTTCTGGGCTCCTCAGGCTTACAGACCTACATACATTCAAGCAAACAGACATATGCATAAAATAAAAATAAATCCTTAAAATATACATTGAAGTCCCCAGAGTCTGTGGATTCGACCTCATTTGAAATAGTGTCTTTGCAGAAATAAGATGCAGTCATACTGAGTTAGAATTCGTTCTAAATCCAATGACTGGTGCCATTGTGAGAGAGAGGAAGGGGGTGTGTGTTCACACACACACATATGCAGGAAGGAAGCCAGGGAGAGAGAAGACAAGACTAGACAGATACAGCCAGAAGCAGAGGCCTGCTAGGAGCTACCAGAAGCTAGGCAAGGAGAAATTCTTCCCCGGAGTCTTCAGGAGAAATGTGGTTTTGCTAGCCCCTTGAATTTGGAAGTCTAACCCCTAGGACTAAGACACAAATATATTTCTGTTTGTTTTATGCCACAGTGTTCATAGTATTATACTGTGACAATCTTAAGAAACACGGGCGAGAAGCCAGACATGGTAGTACACACCTATAACCCCAGAACTCCAGACACTAAGGCAGGAAGATCCCCAAGAGTTGTAAACCAGCCTGGGCTGCAGAATGAGACACACACACACCCCCCCCCCATCTCAAAGAAAGGAGAGAGAGAGAGAGAGAGAGAGAGAGAGAGAGTCCTCCTTACCCATTTCTATGTTCTTTCTCATTCTGTACTAGATCATGAAAGTCTTTAGCAATGCTGGGAATTGAACCCAGGACTTTAAGCCTATTGGCCACATCATCGATGCCTCTAGTGCTTGAGAAATTGTCTCTGTCCTAAATGAGGTCGATGATGATTTGGAGTTTGAAACCAGGCACTGACATGGGGGCAGCATAGCTTTAGGTAATTCATTTGCAGTCTTCTCTCCATTGACAGGGCCGTGGTAGGCTTCCAGATGAGAGCTCACAGGGGCCTGAAGAAAGTTAATGGTGCTGCAAATAGAGCAGAAGAAACGGAGGCAGTGGAGTGATTGAGCAAGCCACAGGATGTGAGGCGCGAAGCAAGCGAAGGAATACACAATTAGGAAAGACCCGAAGTGGATGAGCAGAGGTCTTAGGTGAGAGCCGTGGGGTTTAAGTGCTGCTGGTTAAGCAGCTCCACTGTAAATGCCCCTCCTACTTTCCAGCCTTCTTGGACCTGAAACGCCTCGGCTACTCTTTACCTCTTCTCAGAGTTTACTAAATACATGCTTTTCAGAACCAGTCTATCTTTACTTATTAAGAAGTATGTCTGGGGGCCTGAGAGGTGGCTCAGTGGTTAAGAGTACTGACTGCTCTTACAGAGGACCTGGGTTTGATGTCTAACACCCACATGATGACTCCCACCGACTGTAATTCCAGTTCCAGGGGATTTGATATTCTCTTCTGAACTCTGTAGGAACCGGGCATGCATGTGGTACACCTATATACAGGCAGGCAAAATACTTACACATAAAATAAAATTTTAAAATCTAGTATATATGTATATATGTATAGTATATACATATATACTAAATTTGAAAATTTATATGCATATATACATATTTTAATATATGTACATATATTTATATGCATATATTTTATATATACATATACATATACATATATATATGTATGTATGTGTGTGTGTATATATATATATATATATATATATATATATATATATATATATAATTTGTGTGTGTTAAGGAGGCCAGAAGAACACATCAGATCCCCTGGAAGTGGTGTTACCAGCAGCTCTGGGCTGTGTCATGCTGCAGGTGGAAACCAAACATATATATATTGCAAATTATATATAAAGTAAAGATACCTACTGCCAAGCCTAAAAACCTAGGTACAATCTCCAGGACCTACATGGTGGAATGAGAAAACTGATTCCTCGATCACATGTGCATGCGCACACATACACACACATATATACAAGGAAATAAACATAATAAAAATAATTGACATCTTTTAAGAATATCAGTGTATCCTTGAAAACCTTCTCACCTCTTCTTCCATGCCCCCCCAAAGTTGCCCTGCATCTTCCACTTGAGTCTCCAGTTTCAAGCACACCATCAGGTGACTCATTTGAAAGTTCCGTCCTCCGAGAAGGCCTCTGTGAGGAACCACATTTGTTCCTCTAGAAATCCCAGCTGCTGCTCTCAGCTGTTTGTCACAGCTTTACACTTCCAGCCTGCCTCCTCACACAACACATCCTTCAGGTATCTGCAGGTGACATTCACATCCCTCTGCAGACCTCTGGAAATCAGCGTGTACTGTTACGTAATAGCTCTGCCCCTGCCCACACTTTAACAACTCTAAATGACAGTCAGGGCCGCCCTCCTGGTTCCAGTGAGTTGTGAACTTGAGGAGGTCCGGCTCTGGTTTATCATGAGTGCATACAGATGGAGCTGGAACAGCTGGGGGAGAAGTGATGGAGTTGAATACCTGCCTCTCACCTCACTTTCTCTCTATGGGCTCTCTGCACGGGTGGGTATAGAGTTTAGATCCTGAATAGCTTCCAAACCCCGTGTGTTGAAGGCTTGGTCCCTCGCTAGTGGCAAGATTGGGATCCGATGGAAATTTTAAGTATTAGAGACCAGTGGAAAGAAGTTAATATAATCCCCATGTGATTATATTAAAATGCTGGCCTCCATCTTCCTTCCTTTCGGCTTTGTGGCCACCACCAAGTGAGCAGCTTTGCTCTGCCACACAATCCCTGTCATGACGGTTGCTTCACCATAGACTCAGAGTCAATGAATCCAGCAAACCTCTCACACCGTAAGTCCTCTTTATGGGTAGTTTAATCTCAGATATTCTCTCCACAGTGACCAAATGCTAACCACACAGCAGGCTGTGTTCCAAGGGTAAGCATTTGAAGGGCAGTGCAATCTCTCCCATCTTTTCTGACCTAAGTGCAGAAATCCTGTGATGGTACATCTGCCGTCATCACAGGGCCACCTAGACTCAAGCAGGGGCCAAAGCTCCTTATCTCCGTGAGGAAATGCGAAAAGTTATACTTGAAGAAGAACACACACTCGTTACAGCCCGTTTGTTCTTTTGTTTTTGGAAAATATGTTTTTGTGTCACATGATATACCCCTCTATTGTCCCAGCCATTCTCCCTGGACAGCTTGCTACCAGAAAGAAAAAGCTTTGGAAGGCGTGTCTTACCTCACTCACTGACACGGAGCCTGAAACAGCTTAATCTTCCACTGGCTCGTGAGTAACAAGTGGGGAATCTGGACTCCCACCACACATGAAGTAGAAGATTCCATTCTGAGAGCTGCCGTTCCCCCCTCCCCCACACCCCACCCCTCAGCTCCGTGTACAGCTGTGCTTGTGCTGTGTGACCCCTCCCCATACCCCACCTGCTCAGCACAATAATTCCTCCCTCATACTGAGCCTGTCAGACTCTTCCTTCTGGGGATCAGGTCCGAAATTCCAGGGGTGGTGAGGAAGGGTGGAGCTCTTGCATGCAGAATGTCCGGTATGAATTCGGGACCCTCCCTTTCGGGGCCAGCAAATCTAGAGGAATTCTTCTGAGCCCTAGTTCCCTCATTTGAAACAATAAGATGGAGAGGTGGTGGTAGTGAAAGTGTCTCCTCCATAGGGTCGTGGGGATAAGATCCTGTGAAGTTCTCATCACCGACTGTGAACAGCTGGCCCCTCCTGAAAGTCACCCTGAGGGCCATGGAGTAGCTGTATTGTCGTTCTCCCTGGCAGCCACAAATTCTGCCCTGAAAGAAAATGGAACAGTTGGCCGAGGATGTTTAGAGAAAAGAGGGCTCCCTGGACTTTTGCAAACCTTGCAGTCTTCAAATCCAGATGTTGCGATGGTTTATTTTAATCGTCAGCGTGGGCGGATTAAGGCATACCTCGTGCTCGAGGAGGCGCACTTTTGGGTGTGTCCGTGGGGGCATTTCCAAAGAGGATTAACTTAATTGCAAGCAGCGCCATCCCAAGGTCTGCGGGCCCAGACCGGATACAACAGGGAAACAGAGAAGGCTGGGTGGCACCAGTGCTCACCATTTTCTGCTTCCCGAGTGCTGACACACGTGACCCAACTTTCCAGCTACTGGGCCTTTCATGCCACTGTGGACCGTATCCCCTCAAACCGTGAGCCAAAATAACCCTGCGCACCCTTGCCACCACGCTGTATCTTTCAGGTATTTTGTCCCAGCCATAAGAAAAGTAGCTGACAGAGGCCTCACCAAGGATGAGCTGTGTCCCTGCCTCTGAGTTCTTATGGTGAGGGTGGGGTTAACATGGGGAAGTTGGTTGAGACAGAGGAGACATGGGAAGCTCAGGGGACAGCCAGCATTACATGTAGAGTGTCAGTAAATCCCACAAACTAGTGCAGATCCTGCCGGTCTACCTTTCATTCAGCTCTCCTCCCCTGAACCCCTTTCAGTGAGGGGATAAGCAAAGTTGGATACATACATGATAAACATGAGGGACATGGAAGGTGCCACCCCATACGTCCCTCCATGTCCTGAGCTCTAAAATGGTGTTGGTTATGGTGCTTATGTTACTGAACCACACTCACCTGAGCGGTATTTGGTATGTGGTATTGTTGGGATTGCCATTATATTTATCATCATCACCACCAGCACCACAACCACCATCATCATCCTCACATCCACTATATTTTTTAAGATTTTTTTTTTATTCCATTATGTGTGTTTTACCTGCATGGATATAAGCAACTACATGTGCGCAGTGCTACAGAGGCCAGAAAAGTTACAAATGTGGGTGTTAGGAATAAAACCCCAGTCCCCTGCAAGAGGGATGTGTGCTCTTAACAGGTGAGGAGGCATCGCTCCAGCCCTAACATCAATTATTATTCACTGATCCAAGATTCCTTCCTTCAGTGAGCCTGGGTCACTCACAGTAGATAAGTCACCTCCCATACTGCTCAAGTTCCCACGGACTGCCACGTTATGACCTCAGAACCAACCCTGAAAGGGTTATGTTTGCCTCCGCATCTAGAACCCCTCAGAACAGCCGAGCAGCCACTGGAGGCCACAGGCATCCCCTCGCCCGGCTGCAACGGGATCTTTAAGCTTCCTTGATTGTAAGGGCTAAGGTATGTGCCCCCATCTCCCACCCCCAGAAGTCCTCAAAGACAGCCAGAGGCATAGATTAAAGCAGTTCTCTGCCTAGGAAGGCCGCAGAGTCTGTCTGGGTGGCTCTCCAACAGAGAGCCTGTAACTCTCTAACTTGGTTTGTTGTTTTTATCTTCCTATCCCTGCTTAGTTAACTGAAATAATCAGCACAAAGCAAGGAAGGTTTTAGAGCAGTGGTTCTCAACCTGTGGGTCTCCATACTTTGGGGGTCTAATGACCCCTTCCCGGAGGTCACCTGAGACCTTCAGAAAACACAGATATTTACATTATGACTCCTAACAGTAGCAAATTTACAGTTATGAAGTAGCAACAAAAATCACTTTATGGTGGGGGGTCACCATGACCCGAGTAACTATATTAAAGGGTCCTAGCATTAGGAAGGCGGAGAACCACTGCTCTGGGGGTGGACTCCAGGATATCTTATCCTGGAGTCAGTCTGAGGAAATAAAGCAGTAACTTGGGATCACAAGCTGCTGAGCAGGAGAGAGGAGGTCTTCCCCACAAAGAACCTCTAGATTGGGGGTAGGCTATGAGACAGATAGCGACGGCTTCCCGCAACACACCTTGGCCCAGGCATTCTTCAAAACTACTTCTGCATATCCTAAAGTCCGCCATGACTAACCGGTGCTGTGTACGCCAGCTGGTCAGCGGACTGCCTTTGGCAACACACTCTTGCATATATACTTACTTGCTAGAAAGTTCCAGCTGATTGGCACAACTTTCTGTTAGAAACTAGAAAGCCATCGTTTCTGAAGACAGCTGACCACAGGCATCCGGGAACTCTCACCTCACCTGATTTCTGTGAGACCGAGTTCAAAAGCCATTTCAGTCTGTAGTAGGCTGTCAAGATGACCTAAAAACTGCTGATGGCTTAAGTCATCAGAGATTCAAAAGGTAATTCCAGGGCAAGTGAACACTTCCTAAGAGGCTTTCTATAAACCTAGCTTAAACAACTGTATCTGTCAGTCTGGGCTGAGTTCTCCATGGTGACCAGTAACCATGCAAAGCTCAGTACCTCCTCTCCGTGAAGATCCATCACCGCTGGGTCTGGCTCAGCTCTCATGCCTTGTGTTTTGAGGCCTAGGCTGACAAACCAGCTGAGACAGAACTGGCTCTGGGCAGAAGAAAAGGGAAATGTCACCCAATGGATCTCCACACAGTGCACACCAAAGACATTAGCATTTCCTTTTCCTTTTTAAATTTTTCTGCTATTAATTTTCCTCTGAACTTCAATCCACAAATGTTGCCATTGCCAATGACA
This sequence comes from Uromys caudimaculatus, assembly GCA_028551405.1. Lineage (NCBI taxonomy): Eukaryota > Metazoa > Chordata > Mammalia > Rodentia > Muridae > Uromys > Uromys caudimaculatus. The sequence continues at coordinate 14,898,833 of CM052714.1, read as the reverse complement.
TAAATTTATGTCATGAAGATTATTGAACCTCAACTTCCTCATGCCACTGTCTTCACCACGCACGCGGATGCCCACATTTGGGCAACAGAGGTAAACGCCGAACAGAGGTAAACACCATACTGCCCCGTCAGCTTCAAGTCTTCAGTGATCTCTTCGCCTATTCCTGAACATCACAAAATGTATTTACTCACTGTTTTTATAGCAAGATTTGAAAATCTCTTTACTAGGAATACCACATTTTTAATTGAAAATACATTTTGCATACACTATATTCTGATCATGGTCGTCCGACCTTCATCTTCATCTCTTCCAAGTTCCTCCCCAACTCCCCATCTACCCATCCATACCTTGTTTCTCTCTCTCTCTCTCTCTCTCTCTCTCTCTCTCTCTCTCTCTCTCTCTCTCTCTAAAAAAAACGAATAAAAAAGAAAAAGCACAAGAAACACGCATACACATATAGCCCATAAAACCCCAAAATCAGAAACCATGATATGCAAACAAAAGATTCGTAAGATAAAAAATGCCCGTTCGAACCAATATGAAACCAAAAACTCATAAATAATATTTGGTTCATTTTGTGTTAGCCATCTACTGTTGGGCAAGGGGTCTGCCCTTAGGTGTGTGTGATGGTTTTTTGTATATGCTTGGCCCAGGGAGGGGCACTATTAGAGGGAGTGGCCCTGTTGGAGTAGGTGTGGCCTTATCGGAGTAGGTTCGTCACTGTGGGCATAGGCTTTGTCCTAGCTGCCTGGAAGCCAGTATTCTGCTAGCAGCCTTCAGATGAAGAGAAAGACCTTTCAGCTTCTCCTGCACCATGCCTGCCTGGATGCTGCCATGTTCCCACCTTGATGATAATGGACTGAACCTCTGAACCTGTAAGCCAGCCCCAATTAACTGTTGTCTTTATAAGAAGAGTTGCCTTGGTCATGGTGTCTGTGCACAGCAGTAAAACCCTAACTAAGACAGTGTAGTTTGTATATACAGTGTTCTTTTGCCAGCAGCTGTGAATTGAAGATAGCATCTTAGTTAGAGACGGGAGCTTGTGTGCGGCTTGGACCTGTGCAGACCCCGTGCGTGCTGCCCCAGTATCTGTGAGCTCTATGTGTGTCGGTCCTGTTGTATCTGGAAGACATTGTTTTCTTGGTGTCATCTATCCCCTCTGGCTCTTACAAACTCTCTACCTCCTCTTGGGCATAGTTCCCTGAGCCCCAGGGGAAGGAGTTTGATGAAGACATTCCATTTAGAACTGAGTGTTCCAAGGTTTCTCACTCTGCACATTGTCCAGTTGTGGGTCTCTATATTAATGCCCATACCGGCAGGAGGAAGTTTCTTGAAGTTTCTTTGACAATGGCTGAGTGAGGCACTCATCTATATGTATAGCAGAATATTATTAGCAGTTCTTTATTGCTATCTTCCTTATCAGGACAATAGTATTTAGTGTTCCCTTAAACCCATGATTTGTCTAGTTTCAAGTTCTTGGTCACCTGAGCAGTGGCATGGATTTCAGCTTGTAGGGTGGGGCTAAAATCTACACAAATAGTAGTTGGTTACTGCCACAACGTTTATACCACTAGTGCACCAGCATTTCACGCAGGCAGATCACCATTACAGATGGCAGGTTTTGTAGTTGAGTTGGTGGTCACCTTTCTTTTCTAGTAGTGTGCACGGGGGGCGTCTCGTGGGCCCATGCCAAGGTGTGCCCAAGTAATTGTGCCATGCAACAGATCTGATATAAAAGTAACGAATATAATTCACTGGGAGTCGTCAACTCCCACACCCAGTAAGACATTGGAAATCGCCTGAGAATCCACTGTTTAAGGTGGAGATGAGCAGTACCTGAAAGGGAACTGTACATAGTGGGACTTTCTCGGACCCACCAGTGGTATAGACACGACCGCGGAGACTTTTATATAATTTAAAGCTTAGATCTTTCGCCTGGGCAGTCACCCAGCTAGCTAGTCTAAACTTACCCTGACTAACTTGGTCATGACCCTCCACATGGCTACCTCTGTACCTCTCTGCTCCACTAAGGTAAACCCTGTTCCTCTATACCCTCCCTCGGAACCGCCTTTGTCTGCCTCTTCTCCCAGGATTCCCCTCTCTGCCCTTCACTTCCTGCCCAGCTATTGGCTGTCAGATCTTTATTTCAACCAATCAAAACCTCCGATACAATTCTAGATGGCCTTTAGGCAAATGAGGAAGGACAAATATTTACATAATATAAGGCCAATGATGGGCCCCAGAAATAACAATATCAAGATCCTGTCAGCATTTAGCTCTCTGCCAGTACAGAATTAACAATAGAAATACAGAGACACGCCTTCACACGATGTGAAGAAAAGTTTACCTCAACGAGGAACCCGCAGTGAGAAGGCTTAGGGGACCTTCCTGGATGGAAGCCTCAGCCTATACCACAGGTCGTTTGCCCTGCCCACTTCTGAGTGGGGCCAGCAGCTTATCAGCTCAGGGCTGCCTTTTCTCTCTGTGTAAAGGCCCTAGGCAAAACCCAGACACTTCATTAGGAGGATCTCAAGGAGCAGCTGAATTCTCCCATCTTTCCTCAGACAGGTTTTCCCAGGACTGGGATACCCCAATTAGGAAGTAGCCCGTTCTGGTAGAGTAGCATTTAGGGATAACTTGACGAAAATACCTACTGTCACACTGACGGTAGACCACGGGGCAAGGGGACAGGCTCAATACTTGAAAGTGGGCTCAAGGAATGCTTTGGAACTCACCAAAAGAAAACTGAAGCGGGAAGAAAAAGCTCCAAACAAAACAGTCCTTTCTGGCCGGATTTATTCTGACCTGAAGACTATAGTTACTAGCCAGGCACAGTGGTAGATGCCTCTAATTATACTGGGGAGACAGAGGCAGGAGGATCAAGAGCCAGAGGCCAGCTTGGACTCTGTAGTGAGACTCTGGAGAGAGAGGTAGGCAGAGGGAAGAGGACCCAAGAGAAGTGGTACAGAAATGAAGAATAAAGATAAAATGCTGTGAGGCGCCCCTTAGTATTAAGAGCTTAGAGGGAGATGAAGTTACTGTAAACATCAAAAGGATTAGGATCTCTGGCACAACCAAAACCGGCTAAGCCATGGGTGCGTTACAATGAGCAGGTGGCCTAGTATTTACCCAGTTCTGTTGTAGCTACTGAGCTTGGCACAAACAGGTATGCCCTTAAGGCGTATGTCGCTGAGAGGTTATGTCTTCTCCTGTACGGGTGATGGCTCCAGTTCTTCTGAAACCCCCACAGTGACTATTTGACTGTTACCCTGTCAAATACTGTGTATTTCATATCCAAATAGAACATGCTTTCCATGAAGAACTGACACACTGGTGTTGGGCCATTATCAGCTGCAGATACACTACCTTCCACCCAGTGCCTCAGACACTGTTTGCCTCCCATCCCAGATGATGTCACTTCCTCTTCCAGGACCTGAGGGATCTCCTATTTGAACCATGAAACCCTTGTTACCTCTAGGAAATGGAAAGCTATGATAGTAATTACTGGCACAAAAAGCTCAACAATTCTCACACGTTCTGAGCACCCTCTCGCAGACTTCTGTTTTGATATCACCCACATTTATATGCAATGTCACACACATTTTTCCTTCTTGATGGCTTCAGGATTTAATGAAAAGTTCTCAAAGCCCCACAGAGCAGAGGTTAAAAGATGAGTTTCTATTCATTCTTCATCCTAGGGTTCTAGAAATACTCCCATCGGTCCGAAAGTTCACAGGCATCCCATGAAATGAAAAGGCGCCTGCCCAGAAAGCATTTGAATAAATGAATGAAGGAATTAACACCATTGCTCCATTCTTTCCCACTTCAGTGAGCACTGCTGGCGGGACTCACGTCTAACAGCAAAGGGGATCTACTAAGGGCCACACTGGGAGCTTAGGGGCATCTGCAAAGCAAGGAAAGGAGCAGCTTTGTCTTTACCAGGAACTGCTGAATTGTATACAAGCCACAGAGGCAGACGCAAGCTGGCAGGTGCTGGGAGAGTGCATCTCTTTGACGGGAGACTGCAGCCAGGAACTGGACAGCTGGAAATTTTAATTACTGCTCTCTATTCTTTGAGCCACGTGGGCTTTTATCCCACTCTCTGCATGTTTAATTCTTTCTCTCTCTAGATGGGTTTGGCCGTATTAATGAAACCCAGATGCCTTGGGCTCTTTGGATTTGAGCTTCTTGTTCTGTTTCCAGCACAGCAGCAAGCACAGTCACTGAAGGGGCTCTAGAATGCCAGAGCATGGGAAACATGGCCCTTCAGTTTTGGCCTTACCCTTCTCCCCTATTCCCTCTACGTTGCTAAACTGTTAGGTTACATTCCTGTAGCGGGCCACCAAGGTCTAGTCCCTTATTTGGCCACTTCCTCCTCCTGAGGCTGATGACAGAGGTCCAGCTCTCAAAATATTGAAGTCCAACAATCAAAACCCCCTTTGGCTCATCTAATTAACATACCCAATTAAAATTAAACACCTCATCCTAACCTGGGGTTTCCCCTTGTATCTTTATAAACTGCTATTTGCCCATGGGCCACACCTGTCTCTGCTGTATCTGGAGGCAGTCCTTTGTCCCTCTGGGTGAAATATCCCTCCCCCTCTCCCTTCCCCCTCTCCCTCCCTCTCCTTTGTTCCTCTCCCTTCTCCCTAGTCCCCTGTCTCCTGTCTTTGTCTCTCTTGGGCAAATAAATCTCCTTTGTGGTGAGAATGTGGTCTTGGGGTGTCTTGTGCAGAGGCTGGTCCTTTCCATTACCCTTAGTTTCCATGGAAAACTGCTTCCACAAACGCCTGAAGATACCAAAATCTCTAGGTACCGACATCGCTCATCTGAAATAACAGTATTTGCATATAACCTTCACATATCCACCCACACACTTTTATTTTTAGGTTTTAGGGATGGGTGTGTGGTACTCATATATGTGTGTGAATTGGTAGGTGTGTAAGCACACGTTATGGGGAAGTGTATGTATGCGCACATGTGAGTGTGGAGCCCAAAGTTGGCATCGGGTATCTTCCTCAATCACTTCCACTTTACTTATGTATTGAGGCAGAGTTCTTATTGAACCCAGAGCTGCCCAATTCCCGCTAGTTTAGGCATTCAGCCTCCCTCTCTCTCTATCGTCCCAGCCCTGGGGCACCCCCTGTATCTACTTCCCTTTGCTTCCCCAGTGCTGGGATCATAGTGGCTGCCATATCTGCCTGGCTTTTACATGGATTCTAAGGACCCAGACTCCAGCCCTGACACTTGTGTGGCAAGCACTTTAAAACTAAACCCATCTCCCCATATCTTCCTATATACTGTAAACTGTAGATTACTAATATTCAGTATAATATACGTTCTATCTCAGCCATTGCTATACTGTGTTGTTTAGGCAATAATGAGAAGGAAAACATCTGTCTGTGTTCAGTGCAGATGCAGTCTTTCAAATATGTCAACACACTGTTGATTGAATGCACAGATGGAGACCATGTGAACACCAAAGGCCAACTGTCGTTTGCTGTTGTCTACTGAATGAATTTGGGTCAGTTAGAGTCAGAATTGTACTGGTGAAGTTGTGGGGAAGGGGTTAGTGAGAAAAACAGTAGAAACGGAGGAACCCAAAGTGCTGGTAACACTGAATCTGTCGGGCATAAGAAATGAGCATACTGCCAGGTGGTACACACCTTTAGTAGCAGAACATGGAAATTAGAAGTAGGCAGATCACTGAGTTCAAGGCCAGCCTGGTCTACAGAGTGAGTTCCAGGACAGCCAGGGCTACACAGAGAAACCCTGTCTTGAAAAAAAAGAAAAGAAAAAAGAGAAGGGAAAGGAGGAAGAAATGGAAGGAAGGAAAATGAATGAATGAATGAAGAGTAGGTTGTATATGCAGCCAGGGGGCTAGAGTTGGAGGGTTCTGTGTGTGATAACTGCAGGGAGTTCATTTCTTTAGACACGCTGTACCAGTCTACTGCTGAATTCATTCAGAAAGGTTAATATATTCATTTGGTTGAAAAACAGACCCAACATCCTCTCACAGTATCCAAGCAATGAGGTCATCCAGGGCCTCCTCCTCCTCCCGGGATCCTGCATGTTGTCCCCTTTCTAGACAGGAACCACGTCTAAGCAACACAGGAAGTGGCTGGTGTAGAAAGAGGAGCCCTGAAGCTAATGGGGAGGGAACGGAATCTGCTGCTGTCTCGTAACTTCTGTGTGTTGTAGTGAGGACTGTCCACGGAACTGGGTGAGGGAAGAGCAGCTGATAACAAACGGCTAGACAGCGCTGGGGAGGTTGAGGCAGGAGAATGAGGCCAAGGCCAGACTGGGCCGCATGATGAGTTCCAGAGCTCTCCAGGCTACAGAGGAAGACTGGATCTTAACACACCATCTAAGAAAGGAAGAGGGGGAGGAAGGGAGGGACAAAGGGAGGGAGTCTAGAGGACCTGGGGATAAGAAATGGAGGTTCTCTCACTGTCTTGTCTCTCACTAGTCATAAACAAAATGTTGTGACCTCAAAGGTTCCAGGATCTTAATTCAGTAGTATGGAAGAAAGGACGGTGGTCCTGCCTGAGGAATCCTGTCTCTGAGGCTACCCCCATCTCCACAGGCCCTGGGCCACTCTGGAAACCCAGCTAGCTACCCTGCTCCCTTCTTCAGGCACTCTCGATTCTCTACTAGTCAGAGCATGTCCTCTGACTCTCTAACATGGTTTGAAATCTCTGACGGTGTAAAGGGGTCTTCATTGCTGCCTAGCACTGCTCAGGAACAGCCAGCATTTGCTTGTTGTATGTTTGTGGAAGGGTTTCATGTAGCCCAGGCTGCAGAATCAGACTTGCTGTAGTCAGGATGACTTTGAATTTCTGGTGGGGTGTGTGTGTGTGTGTCTGTGTGTGTGTCTCTGTGTGTGTGTGTCTCTGTGTGTGTGTGTCTCTGTGTGTGTGTCTCTGTGTGTGTGTGTGTGTGTGTGTGGTGTCTGTGTGTATGTGCTCTGTGTGTGTGTCTGTGTGCTGTGTGTGTGTGTCTGTGTATGTGTGTCTGTGTGTGTCTGTGTCTGTGTGTGTGTCTCTGTGTGTGTGTGTGTCTGTGTGCTGTGTGTGTGTCTGTGTGTGTGGTGTCTGTGTGTATGTGCTGTGTGTGTGTGTGTGTGGTGTGTGTGTGTGGTGTCTGTGTGTATGTGCTGTGTGTGTGTATGTGCTGTGTGTGTGTGTCTGTGGTGTCTCTGTGTGTGTGTTTGTGTGGTATCTGTGTTTGTGTAGTCTGTGTGTGTGCGTGTATGTGCTGTGTGTACATGTGTGCTGTGTGTGTCTCTGTGTGTGTGCTGTGTGTGTGTGTGTGTGTGGTGTCTGTGTGTATGTGCTGTGTGTGTGTGTGTGTGTGTGTGTGTGTGGTGTCTGTGTGTGTGTGGTGTCTGTGTGTGTGTGTTTGTGTGGTATCTGTGTGTGTGTGTGTGTGTGTGTGGTGTGTATGTGCTGTGTGTGTGTTTGCTTCTTTGTTTTGAGACACGATCGCGTGTATGTCAGGTGACTTCAAGCTTGCTATGTAGCCAGAGACGATTCCAAGGTTCTGATCCTTCCTCCCCCCCCCCCCAATGGCTGGCATTACATGCATGCACCACCATGCTTCATTCACGCGGTGCTGGGGATGGAATCTAGGGCCTTATGCATGCTAAGCAAGCGCTCTACCAATTGAGCTACAACCATAGACCCAAGGAGCAACCAATTTTAGCATTCTATATGTGCCTGATGTGTGACCTTCAGTACATTGTGTTACCTTGCCATCTCAATTCCTCACCTACAAAATGTCACCGATGACAAGACTACTTTGCAGAATTATCAAACAGATGAATTGAGATAAAGTAGGGGCTCTCCAGAGAATGAGACCAATGGAATTAAAGAAGTCTATTTTAAGAAACTGGTTGCTATGGTTACAGTAATTAAGAGGTCCATGATGGGATCCAAGCCGGAGACCCAGGAAAGCATTGTCCAAGTGTGAAGATCTGAGAAGGGAGCTGGCAGGAGAAGGCCAGGGCCACCCTGCAGCAGAGAGAGCAAACTGGCCTTTGATTCTGTCTGGACTTGCTGTGGATTGGATGGTGTCTATACCACATTAGGGGAGGCTGCTTCATTACCCCACCAGTTCAGACATAATCCTCTTTAAAAACACCTGCAGATACATCCAGAAATGTTCATTTAAATACGAAGGTTCTATGGGACCCAGTCAAGTTGACACATAGAAAATTAACCACCATACAATATAACGTGCGAAGGATCACACCTATCTATAGTGAGCATTTGGTAATTGTTAGCTGTCCTCATCAGAGTCCATTGTAATATGCTTATTTAATTGTTTCTTAGCTTAGAATCTGATCTCTTTAAGGAATTAGAGTTCAGTGCAATAGTGAATGAACTGCAAAACAGCACTTTGTTTGAATTTCATTAGGAATATTTCAGGTGAATCAAAGTCCTGTGAATGAGTTCAAAGGGACTGAAAATATTGACTTGGGAGACAAGTCTTAGCCAGTAAGCAAGTTAGTAAAAATGGAAGTGGCAGAAAGAAAGAAAGAAAGAAAGAAAGAAAGAAAGAAAGAAAGAAAGAAAGAAAGGAAGGAAGGAAGGAAGGAAGGAAGGAAGGAAGGAAGGAAAGGGAGAAAGGACTGGGTAAGGGGTCTGAATACGTACTTCCAAAGACCAGTGGCCGATGGATGCTTGGGAAGGAGTTGGGCATCACTAAGCATCAGATGGACATTAATCAAAACCACAATGAGACACCACACCCCACCCTTAAGATACCTATTGTCAGGTAGATCAGAGTTAGCAAGTGTTATTGAGAATGTGGAGGAAAATCTGCATGTTGATGGCAGGAAGGTAAGGTGATGTCATCATTATGAGGAACAGGATGGAGTTCCCTCCAAAACCAGACTATCACCTATTCTATTCTCTATGCACACACACACACACACACACACACACAATATGTTATTCATATTTACATATATATGTATATATATGCATATATGTGTATTTATATTCCTATATGCATATATGCATGTACTTATATATGTATATATTTATGTGTGTATTTATATGTATATATTTATATATGTATTTATGTGTGTTTATATTCATAGATGCATATATGCATGTATTTAAATATGTATATATTTGTGCTTGTGTGTTTATATATGTATATGTTTACATGTGCATATATATATTTGCATGTGTATATATTTATATGTGTATATATTTGTAAATGTATATATTTATATAAATATATATGCGTACACACACACACACACACACACACACACACACATATATAAATCAGTTGGAGGCCTGATCCTCAGGAGGTAATTATTCATGCCTGATATTGTAAGCCCCATCAAAAGCTCATGGCTTAGGAGGTCATCGGCCCTAGGGAAAACCTACCAGTGTTGCTTTGCAAAATCTACATGTTAAACTGACTTCTGAATATTTATGTTACATCACTAGGTTAGTGCCACTCTTGGCTCTGGCCAGAGAAACTTCCTTCGCAGTGGGTAACAGTTAATTCAGAGAATCATAACTGGTCAAAGTTCTGAAAATATATGCCTCTTGAGTGGTCAGCCCTAACTGGGGCACTCAGAACAAGCCACCAACATCGAGGCTCAGGGAACATTGTGGAATAGAGGGTGGAAAGAAGGTAAAGATAGGGACTGCACCGTGAAAGGTTGTCTTCTGGACATGGCCTGGCTACTGCGCTCATGGATTCGCAGCCAGCTGTGGTCACCTGCACAATATCCAGTCAGCAAGATCAGCCAACACTCCAATAGGCAGCACTAACAGGGCTCAGAAAGGCAACCCAAAACTCTCGCGGACCCACATCAGTCGGTTTCCATTCAGCACAGTGGGATGTTCAACTCTCGCAGTGATCTTCCAGTGAAATGCTCGTATCTGTGAATCTTGTTTGAGTCCAAAGCCGCTGTAACTACCAGCATTTCACTTTTCTTGGAGGGGAGAAGACCCCTTTGCTTCCCTCTGATGTGTTTGCCCTTCTGAACTAGAAACCCGGAGACCCCGGGGCCTTGTTAAACACTCCTGAGCATCCTTACCTTCACCTCTGTAGCTGCTGTCTGTTCTTTCAGTTGAAAGGAACTCAGTAAGCTGCAAACCCTTTCTCCAGGTTTCCCTCCCTGAGAAGGGGAGGCATTCAGATCTTTGCATCAGGGCCTGGTGGTGGTTTTCTTTCCTGGCTCCCCGGCTCTACCTTCCAAGCAGAGCCGCAGGAACGGCTTTGGAGTTTTAGAACACGTCGCTCTTGCCAAAATTCTGAGATGTGTAGAAGGAATATAATTCTAAAATATGAATTTTCTCTTTAGAGGACAGAAATCCCGCACTGCTGTGGAGAGAGACCTGTGTAAGTGGCAGCGGCAGCCTGCACACGGGTTTCTAAAAATAGACGGGAAGGAGCCATGTGTGAGGACCGCAGAGACTCTCCTGGGTTATGCGAATGACTTCTCACAGCGAGAAAAATGAAGTACGAACATCAATTGATCTTCAAAAGGCCATAGCTGTTTAGATTAATTGCTTCCACATTTTACAAGACTGTTACCATAAGAGGTCCAAACGCTTTCCTATTTTTGAATAAAAGAGGGATGAGAGACAAGGTTTCCTGAAAGAACATGTAGTACAAAGCTCAGCAGAATGCACTGTGAGGAACTCTGCACCCTGAGCCACACACCCACTAAGTGGAGATATGTGGAGACTAGTAGAAAAGTTTCAATACAGACTGAGTATGTGATCATGGCTGAGGATTCACTGTTGATTTTGAGACATGTAAAAATGCATTTTGGTTGTGTAACTAAATATCCCACGTTAGAAAGATGTCCACTCAAGCAGTTAAAAGTACGTACCATAATACTTAAGGTTTGCCTCCCTTTCCTAAGCAAATGGGCATAAAAAGTAGACGAAGTGTCAATGATAAATGGAGCAAATTGCTCTCTTGGGATTTTCAATGAACAGAAACGTGTAAATGTTTTGAAATATTGTAAAATCAAATGTTCTAAAGAGAAATGCAAATTTACATCTCAAAAGAGAAGCTCCAATACCTAATAGTCAGTAAGTGCACAAGAAATAGACGCCTTTTTTATGAATTAAAAGTCCATGCAATGAGCCTGAAGTAGGTCACATATAAGCCCCGTACAGAGCAAATTAAGTTTTAAAGAGAATGTTGTTAATAATTCACCATCAGACAGGGGTTGTTAGCTAACACATCACCATGACCATGGCAAAGAAATCAGAAGGCTCAGCTAAAACTGCTTCACTTCCATGAATCCCTAAATATACTTTTGGATCAAAGGAGGTCAGAATTGTGTCTTAGTATGTCTCTGGTAATTTGTAACAAAAATTGTTCTCCTGGCTGTATGAAGACTCTAATCCTACTCTCCTGGATTTTTAGAAAGAGACCTGTTAAAGGTTCAGAACCTTTACATTAGTAACCTTCTGTAAAAATCTTTACATTAGTAACCTTCTGTAAAAATCTTTACATTAGTAACATTCTGTAACAAGCTTTACATTAGTAACATTCTGTAACAATCTTTACATTAGTAACGTTCTGTAACAAGCTTTACATTAGTAACGTTCTGTAACAAGCTTTACATTAGTAACAGACGATAGCAATCCTGGAGTCCTTACAAATCAGGAGTGGGATTGCTTCTTCAGTGTCCAATACAGTGATGGAGGACCCCTAGCAGATCTCTGTGTATGTCAAGGACCACTTTGTCTCTCAGAATGCTGTGAATGAAAGAAGGCTTCCACATGCTGAGTTCGAATCCCCAGGGGACTCCCTGCATAGATGGAGCTGTTGTACAGAGTCAGGCCACAGCCTCATTGGGGCTGCTCCAAGAATGGATACAGGGTAGCACATTTGCTGCAGGATGAATTGGTGGCCAGGCCATGCACAGGAAAGAAAGCTTAAGAGCTTCCTGGTCCAGAGAGAGCCCTTTCTCCGGAGAAGAGATAGGTTCATTGTAAATCCAGGTGCTGGGACACACACCTCTAGTCCCAGCACACAGGAGGTAGAATCCCTCTAAGAGGATCATGAGTTTCACGGCAGCCTGGAATACTGCACTAGCTACTTTGGCTACTCATGGCTGTGATGAAATCTCTGACGAAAGCAATTTAAGGAGGGAGGGTCTCAAACTTGAAGTTTGAGTGTATTGTCCGTCATGGCGGGTAAGGCATGACGGTATGAGTAGGAGGCAGCTCGCTGCACTACATCTGAGGTCAGGAAACAAAGATGAAGCTGGAGCTCAGCTTGCTAATTTCTTTTGAATCAGTTTGGGACCCCAGCCATGGGATGGTTCTGCCTACTTCTAGGTGAGTCTCTCCTCCTCAGTTAAACCTTTCAGAAAATGCTCTTACAAACAAACACCCGCGGGTGCTTCCATTGTGATTCTAGATCCAGTTGAGCCAACAATGAAGATTAACTTCTGAGCTGGATCTCCTAAGACTGACTGACACTCTCTCTCTCTCTCTCTCTCTCTCTCTCTCTCTCTCTCTCTCTCTCACAATTAGTTATGGAGTAGTGGTGATCATTCTAAATACAATCCAGTTGGTCTCGACATACCTCTCCATCAATGTGGCGATCCCAAAGAAAAAGCAAGGGGCTCCAGGAAATTAGGATAATTTGAGAAGAGTTTGGGAGCCTTTTACAAACTGAGCATTCGGGGAGACTCAGGGAAGCTCAGAATCAGGCATATCTTAGCACACCAAGCATATTCTAGCAGCCAGAAGGTAGACCTAATTCAAGGTCATCCTTGGCTACAGAGGCTGGAGAGATGGCTCAGTGGTTAAGAGCAGAGCTGTTCCTACAGGGAACTTGACATTGGTTCCCAGCACCCACACGGTGCCTCACACGCATCTGTAACTCCGGTTCCAAGAGATCTCTCCAGCCTCCAACTTCCTTCTCCTCCCTGCTTCTGTCTTTACAATATTTTACAGTTTATTTATTTTATGTGTATGAGTGCTTTCTTGAATGTGTGTATGTATGCATGCATATGTGTGTGTGTGTGTGTGTGTGTGTGTGTGTGTATGTATGTATGTATGTATGTACACCATGTGCATGCCTGGTCCCTGCAAGGATCGAAAGAGGTCATTGGGTCCCTTGGATCTGGAGCTTCAGAAGGTTGTGAACTACTGTGTGAGTACTGAGAACTGAACCCTGGTCCTCTGCAAGAGCAACAAGTGCTTTTAAGCACTGAGCCATCTCCTAAACCCCAAGTTCCTTTATTTTTAATATTCAAATCTTTAATCCATCCTAAATAGATTCTAATGCAGCTTCTTAGGTAAAAATATTTTCCCCCAGATGGCTGGCTACCAGTTAACAACACAACTTACAAAATGACCTTTTCCCTACTAATTGGAAAATGCAGCCTTTATCAAGTAGTGGATTTCCATTAGTGTTTGATCTTCTACACATCCATCTCGGACAACTTGGCTTGTGTTTCGTTAGTGGAGTATTATAAAAATCAATAGGCAGAAATCCAAGACTTTCACACAAATTTACCCACACTCCAACCAGAGAAACAGTCAACAGATGAATTGTTCTTTGGGGAGAAATATTCTAAACTCCCCCATCTGCTAAAATCTGATTCTCTTCATATGTTGAGGCTGTGGTCCAAACCGAAACTACTACCAGCCTTTGAATCGATCCTGACAACTGGGGAGAAATGGCCAATGAGAGGGCTCTGCTTTGCTTTGTGTGCTGAATTAGTATAAGAGTGGGCAATGCTCACAATTAGAGTATGAACCTTCAATCACTGCCCCTGCCTTACAGTTAGGATAAGAACACCCACCTCCAGTGATAGGATTTGAACCCAGGGCTTCACACATGCTAGGCAAAAGCCCTATCACTGAGCTGTATTCCTAGTCCTTTGTTGCTGTTGCTGTTGTGGACTTTGGTTTCCTGAGATGGTGTTTACTATTTAGCCCAGGCTGGCATATAACTCTCTACATGTACCTAGCCTGCAATCCATGATCCTCCTGCCTCAATCTCCCAAATGCTAAAGTACAGGTAGCTGCCCCCACACCCAGCGCTGTTCACCTTCTTCTGGAAGAAATCCCATGACCCACGCTGATTGTGGCTTTTGCTTCTCACCAACCACCAACACACACAGTTTATATGTAACCACACCGCGCCCTCTTCTTGGTACCAATGGTATTTTGATTTGTAGGTTGCTTTGAAGCAGCCACAAGACTATGCCTCGCAGACTCCCACCTAGGGAACTAACTGCACCTGCACCTGACCAAGGATTCCAGCAACTAGGCTCTGAGATCCATTAGTTATTTGTGCTGAGAGAGTGTGTCTCCAGGGCTCCAACTCCCAGGCACTGACAGAGGAGCAACAAGCCTGTTCTGAACGGTAGGGATGTCTCCCTAGCTCCCTAGGCCTTACTGAACCTTTTCTCCGTCCTTCCCTACTCTTCGACTCCCTCCTCCCTCTCCTCTCCCTGCCCCACCCTTCCCCTCCCTTTCCTCCTCCCTCCTCGTCCCCCTCTCTCCCTCATTCTCCTCTTCCTTCCCTCTCTCTCCTCTTCCTTCTCTTTCCTTCTTTCTCACTATGAAGCCCAGGCTAGCTCAGGAGTCCATATGTAACCCAGGCTAGCCTCACATTCACATCAGTGCTCCTGCCTCAGCCTCCCAAGTGCTAGATCTTTGATGTGACCACACGCGGCATGGGCCTTCCTTTTAAGACACCAGAGCACATCTGCCCGACTTTTCCTCTTTCCTCGGGGTCATTTTTGTATGACGTGATGGTTTTTCCAGCCCCTCTCCAGTTTCCCCTCCTTATCTCTCACGTGCATTCCCCCAATACAATCCAGGCACAGTTAATCTCAATTTAATGTCTGTTTCTTGGGTCTGAGTTAGCACAAGTTGCTTGCCCCGACAGGCTTGCAATGCACCCATTACTGATTTCCCTCATACGGCCATCTGTAACAGCACGGGACACCATGCTGTACCCTGGGCTGTCGGGGCCATCCTGCGCACTGTGTAAAGGCTGTCTCTGTATTACTCAAAGGTCGATTTCTGTACCAGCAGAGTGCAGAGTACGGTCTGGACTTTGGTGTTGCTGTTTTCACGAAGTGTCACCTGTGTCATATTTTGTAAATATTCTTCTCCATCACCTTCTGATTGGTTTCATGAAGAGTTGATGGCCTATAGCTAAGACAAGAGAAGAAAGGTGGGACATCCATGCAGAGATAGGAACTCTGGGAAAGAATCAGGTAAGGGGGATTCACCAGCCAGACACGGAGGAAGGAAACGGTGCCAGGACCGAGGGAGGGGTAACAGGTCACACGGCAGAATGTAGATGAGAACAAATGGGTTAATTAAGGTATGTGAGCTAGCTGGAAAATGGCTTAAGCTATAAGACCCAAGTTTAATAAAGAATAATAAGCCTCAGTGTCATTCTTAGAAGCGGACAGACTGAGAGTTCGGTGGTACTGGGCTCTTCTCCCTAATAGGAACAGCTTTTCTGGGTTGAATAAGGGATCCTACCCCCTCTTTGCTGAGATGCAATCAAAGTGTGTATAGCAGTAAGTTAGAACTTCTAGTCTTCAACGGTCACATGGCACCAATGAATGGAGTATTCATCTCAGGAACAATGCTGTCTGACTAATAACTCAAAGAGGTCACTTCACCCTGAGCATCACAGGGTGTACCCAGACATCAGGGTTGGTCCCCAAGCAGACAGTCTCCTTCAGCCTGTGAGTGAAGCAGGATTGTTGGATGGCTGATGAGTAGACACACCCTTGGGTTAGGTACACATTCAGTCTCTGTCTTCACCCAAGAGCCTCTCTGGTTTTAATGCTGGGATTCAGCTGTCAACACCCCTCTTCCCACCTCCAGGAATTCAGATATCCTGGAGAAATCAGGTGTTGTCTGAGAGTTGAAACTGGGTTTTTTAATTCATTCTTGTAGTTCAGGGCAATGCCGTTCATTCAAGCCTGCAATGCTCTGGAGACCTGTTACATCCGTTTAGACTAATCTTTTCACGTTGTGGCCTGTAGGATGCACAGCTCCCTTGGAATGTTTCTCGGATGACCAATGACTTGGGCTAGTGAGTCGTTCCCTTGAGTGTCTTTGGGCTAGCTCTGTCATGTCCATTTCATCACTGATGGGCTGTTTGTATGCAGAGGAATTCTTGAACCATTCATTTAACAGCTCTGATTAACACTGAGTGTTCCGGTCCTAACCTGTCAGTGACAGACAGTTAATCTCTGGTCATTGAAAGTGCTTGCTTCATTCACTGAGGAGAGAGAGAGATTTATGAGCCACATGAGTGGAGCTGATCCCACAAAGAATTTAGGGAGGGGAAAATTACATAGTCAGTAATCACTTTTAGGGAGAGCCAGAACCAAGCTCTGTGAGTCTTGCCTTGGTCTGCTCAGCAGTCCCCGCCTGCTTATTGATCATTCCAGTGTTATATCAGAGCTCAAATTGTGTACAGTGTGGTCTTATTTGTTCCTGGCCCCTCATCCTCCAGTGGCAATGAGATGGACCTATTTCAGACACAATCGCATAACGTGCCTCTCTTTAGATGGGGCTTCTTGAGCAAGCCAGTGCTGTTCTTCTCTATGCTGGATCTGCACGTTGGAGTGGACCTCTGAGGACCATAGCTACCATGTGCTCCTGCAGGGGACAGTGCTGCCAAGGTCCACAGCAACTGGGGTCAAACGCTGATGGACTGTAAGTCAAAGCAAGTCTTTCCTTCCCATGATCTGCTCCTTTTGGGGAGGGGGGTTGGGAAGTTTCAAAATCCTCTCTTCTTTCTCCATAATGTGTATAAACATAGAATAGGTAATGAATTGTTGTAAATTCTCACCATCCTATTATGGTATAGGACATAATAACAGATTCCTTCTGTACAAGTGCATTTTGGTACCCATCATCCAGTTAACCCTATTCCCTCTTCATCCTCTCCTTCTGGGGACCTAGTGACCACCATTGCTTTCTCCCTCCCACTTGTAGTTCTGAGGATCAACCCCAGGGTCTTGTGCTTGCTAGGCAACCACTCTCTGCCTACCCCTGAGCCACACCCCCAACTGCATCCTATTGTCATGTGCACAGCTTATTAGAAATGTGTTTCCCCATCAATGATTAGGAATAGTCTCAGAAGATGTGTGTGTGTGTGTGTGTGTATGTGTGTTTGAGGCAGGGATTCTCTGTGTAGCCTTGGGTGTACTGGAACTCACTCACTCCGTAGACCAGGCTGGCCTCAAACTCATAGATCTGCATGCCTCTATCTCCAAACTGCTGAGATTAAAGATGTGTGCTACCACTGTCTGGCAAGAGGATGAATATTTCAATAAGTAGTCAAGTAGTCCTAAAAAAAAAACCAAAAAACCAAAAATAACAACAACAACAATAAAAAACCAAAACCCACAGATGTACAAGGCCACTAGAAATAAGCGTGTAAGCATATACATATATGTGTGTGTATATATATCATTGGGAGTCACTCTCAAATACAAAGAGAGTCTTTAAAAAAATATCGATACTAAGGGTATAAACAGAGCTCAAATTAGCAAGACTTATGAAGAAGAAACAAATTGAATGTGGTGGTTTAAGGCTAGCCTGAGCTACATTAAAGAAGGACAAAGGGGGGAGGGAGAGGAACAAGAGAAGAAGGACCATGCACAGAAGAAAGCCATCATGGGATCACTTTTTATTTTGATTTTCTCTAGACAGCGTTGCTTTGTATGTCCCTGGCTGTCCTAGAACTCACTCTGAAGACCAGACTGGCCTCGAACTCACAGACATTTTCCTGCCTCCTCCTCCGAGTTCTGAAATTAAAGGTGTGTGCTGCCATTGCTCAAGGTGGGAACTCCCTTCTTAAGGTCTTCTCCCCAAGCTCTGTTTTGGGATTTAATTTTTATTTTATTTTCAAACTATGTGTATGGGGGGTGTAGTATGTGTACATGAGTGCAGGTACCCCTGCAGGCCAACGGAAGGCACCAGATCCCCTGGATCTGGAGCCACAGAAGGTTGTGAGCTGCCTGACATGGGTGCTGGGAACCGAATTTGGGTCCTCTGCAAGAGCTTTGAGCGCTCTTAACCTCTAAGCTACCTCTCCAGTCCTCCCAGCAGGTTCTTTCTGAAAAAGACTGGAGTCAAACTGAATTTTCGAGAAGTATATAGTGTTACGAATAAAGGAACTCATATCAGGGGCATCAGTATGAGGAAGTAAAATGGGAGTGGATTTGAGTTCGTTTATTTTAAAGTCCTGGAGTTAATACTGTGGGCCTCGAGAACACAAGACGTTCTACCGCTGAGCTACACCCAAGCCCAAGCCCGACTTTTAGACCCAACTAGACATAAGTTGAACCCCCAGATCTGCTTTTTAAAGCAGTGTGTCCTTAGTCAGTCTGCAGATCATTTCTCAGTCCTTGGAAGTGCTGTTTTAACTATTAATAGTAAAGAAAGCACCTGTGTGTTCCTTAGCCATCCATTGCTATGATACGAGAGATGATCAACTTGTAAAGAAGAAAGGTTTGGTTTGGTTGACAGTTTTCGGAGGTATCAGTTCATGCATAGTTGGCCTGTTGATTTGGGACCTGTGGTGGCTTCGATCCTCGTGGTTGCAACACATGGCAGAGTGTCCTGTTCACCTTAAAGTGGCCAAGAAACAAAAAGATGAGAGGGTGGGAACCAGTTATCTTATCCAGGCACGAGTGATCTGTCTTCCTTCCACTAAGTCTCACCCCCTACATATTATCTAGACATAATACTATCTCCCAGTTTGGGGCCTAGGGACCAAACCTTTAACCCATGAGCCTTTGTGTGTGTGGGGGGGAAGGGGCGCATCCAAACTGTAGCAGGTTATCACCACCATTCATCAGCATTTCCTAGGTACCACAGCCCACGTGCCATTACCTTTCCTTGGGAGCTCTTTCTCTTCACTCACAGATACAGAGGGCAATGACAGACACAGAAGTGACTGGGCCCAGGTCCAGCTTGGCCCAGCAATGAGTTTATTGGGGTCACTTACAGGAGCATGAATGACTCAAAGGCAGCTGTGTCCCTGCAAAGCCCACCCCAGCATACTCGATGAGTCACCAAAGCCACCTCCCTGGAGCTCACTGTGTCACTAACTTGCTGTTAGCTCCACCTTTGAAATGTCTCCTCTCCCCAGCGATGGCCTACTGCTTAGATCATGCCCGGAACGGCCATGCGTGAGTCAAGTTTGGTGAGCTTTCTGGGTCTTGCTCGTCTCTTGTAAATTTCATGGGTCCCCTATCTCCCTTGGGACCACTTGTCTTTCACGGGTGACACCACTGCACATCTTTTAGGGCAGAAAAGTTTGGGGAATGGTAAACCTACTCCACCCATTCTCCTTGCTCCAGACAAGGAACTTTAAAGGAGCTCCAAGTACAGAAATGTTTGGAAGTGTTGAAGTACACAGACATAAACCCTATGACAATGTCTTGAGGGGTCACTATCCTTGGTTTAGTTGGTAGTAAAAGTGCTCGGCCACCTGTTTCTCCTTCCTCTAATACCTGAGCTGCACCCTGGAGAGCGGTGTGCCTTGGCCCACTCTTTAAACCTTACTCACTTGACAAGCTGAGGAATGCTTGCCTTGAACAGTCTAGTCCCCCTTCAGCTCAGGGACATTGCTTTTCTTCCCCATACATTTGAGGTAAGGCCTTAATCTCTCTGACTTAAATAAATTCCTTCGGTAAATCTTTTGCAATTTTAATACTCTTTCTAAATCAACATTTGATATATAATAGCATAGTAAATCTAGAACCCAGGGCTTCTCACAGGATAAGCATGCCCTTAACCAGTGAGTCGTGAGCTACACCCCTGGCCTCTATGTATTCTTGCTTAAAGAAGCCCTGGACAGATACCATACTCTTCCGCACGGGAATCCACCCATCTGAAAGATTAATGAGAGGACGAACCTGCCCGCCACCGCTGCTCAGCATCCAGAGCCTCAGTGCCTAGTGACTAGAGCCCAGGAGACAGTTGTTGACGATTGGGTGCTGAACAGTGTGTGCAGCAAGCACTTGGCAGGCAGCCCTTGCTGAGCAGAGTTTGTGTGAATGAGGAGGCAGCTGTGGGGGGAGCCCCACCTACAGATGTTTGCGTGCAGGCATATACAAGTGGGCTTGGTTTTGAACTTGTCCTCAATACCTATGGCGAATAGTCAGCATCACTGGAACACAGTGAGCGGTTTACTGTGGCTTATTAGTTGGCAGTGACAGTTCTTTCTGCAAAAGCATCACAGAGGGAGCTAGGATGAAAGTTCAACCCAGCCTGAGTTCTAAGCACTGAACTCATCCACACAGCAAAGACTGCCTGGCACTCCTTCAGAGAAAGAATTTCTCGGGTCAGTGATGGCTGCCACTCATTCTGTTGATGCTGGGGAAAGTGGGAGCTGAACTATGAATGACTGTGTGTGTGTGTTGTGTTCTCTGTGTGTGTGTGTGTGTGTGTGTGTGTAGATGTACACGCTTTATTACAGTTGTATTAGCACGGGGAACACCAGCCTGATCCCGAGGGAATCATGATGAACAGCCGCCATTGTAGTTGAGCTGTTAATGTAGAAGACACCAGGAAGGAGGGACTGTATTCTTCTTTCTCTCCCTTTCTCCAGAATCTTTCCTCAGTGGCAATTGTCTTGCTCCTCACTGTTATAAAGAAAAACTGGAGTGCCTGACGGCTACAAATCACATCTGCCAATTGATTAGCAGGATCTTAAACACTGTTCCAGTGACATCCAAGGTGGGAGGGCAGCGCAGCTGATGAATGCTGGGACCGGGTGTCAGTGTCACCCCTGGTTCCCTGGAACACTGGGCTGTTTATCATGGGAGCCGCATCTGTTCGGGTCAGGGGAATGCGATTTGTTTGAAGAGGAAAGAAAGACAGGATAGCGATATCCCAGAGTGTTTTCATTGGAGTATGAAGAATAATAGCCTTTCAAATGAAAGACACCTTTATATTCTGATTGAGTTATGAACCTCGGAGCGTGACGAGGCTATGATTTATTCTCTGCCTTACTCAAGCCTCCAGACCCAGCCTCTGAGAATTCTGTGCTCTTAATGAATTTCCTGAATCTGGTAATTTTTTAATGCCAAACATGGAGGAAGGGAGGGGGAGCAGAAAGGTTTGACTTATTTTATGGGGTGTAGAATTTAAAGGGGAAGGGGCAGAAAAATATCATGGCTTTAGATGAAAGATAATCACATTTTCAGAAAATCTGTCTATATTCATCTCAGCCCATGTAAAGGAATGTCTTTGAGGATGGCTTTCCAAAATTAACCCTTCCTCTTCGGTTTTATGAAGACACAGGGTGATGTTCTTTGGTGTTTCTGTGTTGGCACCAACATCATTACCAGCCTCTTTGTTACTGTATCGAGGAGTGTGTGTGTGTGTGTGTGTATGTGTGTGTGTGTGTGTGTGTTTAAATGTTTCTGCACATGCTGCTGAGGAGCCTAAATTCATCCTGCAATGTCTCTCTTTCCTCAGTTGTCCCTCTTTCTTAACCCTGGCACTGACAGTCACCAATTAGTTAAGGCCAGATGGCCAGTGCTGGGGATCGACCTGTCCTTACCTTCCAAGCACTGGGGTGGTAATATGCACCCCTCACCAAGCATTTTCTTCAGGGGCTGGGGCTGGGGCCTGATGCTTGTGCAGCAAGCGCTCTATTGGCCAAGCTAGCTCCCCAACCGCTTAGTTCTCCCACTGGGCCTCTGTGCTCCCTGTAGGAAGTGCATGTGCTTCATTATTTCCACAGATTCTTCCTCCTTCCTTCCTGCCCCCATTATGTGCTATCTGTTGGCTGGATTTTGAGCTTCCCAGAACGATTCTCCAATTTTTTTTTTCTACTACTGTTCTCCATCCAGGGAGTTTTCAACCAACATCAATATTTGATATTCCTATTGAATAACTAAGTGTTGTCCGTGTTTTATTGTTGTGTTTGTGTGTGGGTGTGCTGACATGCACAGGTCAGCAGATAACTTGTGGGAAGCAGTTCTTCCTTCCCACCAAGTGCGTCTTGAGAGTTGAACTCAGTAGCCAGTCTTTACCTGCTGAGACAAGTCACTAACCTCTTATTGTTATAATTATTTTAATTTCCAAGATTGCTTTCCTGAATTTTATTCTTTTTATTGCATCTTGTTCTTGTTCTCTCTTGTGGATCTGAAGTCATCAGCTATAGTTCTGTGTTTTTAACAATGTCCCTTCTGTTCCTTTCATTGTTTTAGTCTGTTTTAGGTCATTCTGGGTTTTCATACTCTTTTGTGGCCAAATCACCAGCCACCACCTATTCTAGATATAGATTCTTTAAGTGTCTGGAAACCTTTTAAGACCAAAATGAACAACTGGATTCCTTGTTGGAGATCCTGTGCAACCACAGGCATCTTCTTCATTCCCCTATTCCCCTCCCCCTAGAGAGGTGCAGCACTGAAGCCATTGGAGCTGGCATATTGTATCCAAACCACCAAAGAAGTATCCTTTCCTCCTTTTCCTCCTCCTCCTCCTCCTCCTCCTCCTCCTCCTCCTCCTCCTCCTCCTCCTCCTCCTCCTCCTCTTCCTCCTCCTCCTCTTCCTCCTCCTCCTCTTCCTCCTCCTCCTTTTCCTCCTCCTCTTCCTCCTCTTTCTTCTCCTTCTTTTTCTCCTCCTCTACCCCTCTTTCTTCATCCATTTATTTCCTCTTCTTCAGTCCTCTGCTTATTAAGAATGGCCTTATAAGCAAGGCCTTAGGTAGAGGTCAACAAAAAGGGGTGATGCAGCAGACTTGGGGGATTAAAAAGGCACACAAACTAAAGCACCTTAATAATGTGCTCGAGGTCAATCATACCTATACTAGTCCATCTGATGATGGTCGTGTTAATGTGACAATCTTTTCCTGGAGGAGATGTAATACACACACACACATCTACTCACCCATGACAAATCAAAGTATGGTTACCACCAAAGTCCAGCTTTGTGAACCAATGGGTTGTGCTGCAGTTGCAGAAATATGGGTGAAAGATTACTTAAATGAGCAGAAATGACTCAAAGTCAGCTGCGTTACCAAGGCCCACTTATCCCAGCATGGGCGATGATAAGTTATTCTTCGCTGGTGAAATGAGCCAATTCAAACCAAACTAAAGCACAGAAAGGCAGGTTTATTGGAAAACTGCTCTCAGGTGGGTTCACTGGTCCCAAGAAATGAGGCCAGGGAAATCACCCTGGGAGGGTTGGGAGGAGGAAGAGAAAGAGTGTGCACATGCAGGGAGAGAGAAAAAATGCAGACGGGGGGGGGAGGGGGAGAGGGGAGAATGTCTGCATTATATAGGGAAGAGCTTCTGGGGGAGGTGTAGGCATATTTTTGTGCACTGTGTACTGTGTAAAAGTAATCCTTGTGTTATTCAAATGCTGATTTCTCTGCCCTCACACTTGTTTCAATGTGGACACAGCATTGTACTGCTTATGTCTAGGATCTCCTGTCTCAAGACTGTGTAAACAATTCTTACCATTTATTCTCTGTCTCAACAATAAATGCTGATCGCCCAATGGCTGGGCAGAAGAGAGAATAGGGCAGGACTTCCACCAGCCAAGTGAAAGAGGGGAGAAGAAAGCGGCAGATCGGTCACAAGGAGTAAAGAGGAAAGAATTCTTGAGAGCTCAGCAGAAATATGGAAGGCCTAATTTGGGAGTATTATTGGGATTCTGGCTGACAGGTAGGCAGATTAGCTTAGGGGTTAAGATAGATCATTTGACTGCCCAGATACAAAGCTTGGAAATAAATCTTGGTCTCTCTGTATCATTTTTTGGGAACTAACTCGGATAAGGAATACAACTGTTGTATTAATTTACTACTTATATTTATATTTAAAGTAATTCATTCTACAGGGAGGGGAAGCCTATCCCCTGGACTGGATAGTTCAGCATAGAGGGTGGGGTATGCCAGCCAAACCTTGTAACAGGTAGGGGCTGAGGGATGCTGGGTATGTTAAATATGCACCTTAGCCACTTGTCCCGGGTCTGAAACCCAGTAGGTGACAGCTCACAAAGCTGGGAACCTGGAGCATACTGCATAGCCTGAAGGGAAGTCAACAGGTGGGAGGGTGTCCCTTCCAAGTGACTCAGTTGTTCTAAACCAGCTTGGCTGGTTTTTGTTTCTTTCAGGTAGCTGGTCTGACTTCAGAGTCTTTGCATCTTAGCTCTGATCTTTCTGAGGGGGAATCTTAGCTTTTACTGCTTATTCTGGTGAGTGGAGTTCAGTAAATCTGGTCAGCTTCAGGGACTTCCTGAAGCTCTTTTGTGTGACCTACCTTCCTGCTTAAGGAGCTTCACTGCAGGATGGAATATTTCAGTCTCCTAGGAACAGCCATGCTGTGTAACGAACCCCCATCCTGACCCATTTTCTACGGAGTCATTCAGTTATCTTCTGAATGAAATTTATTTACTCAGGAATGGTTACACATGCCTGAAATCACCTGAAATCCCAGTGCATGGGAGGAAGTGGCAGGAGCTTCAGGAGTTTAAGGTCATCCTCAGTGAATGTGTGACCATCCTAGGCTACATGAGACTCTGCCAAAAAAAGAAAAAAGAAAAAAGAAAGGAGGAAAGAAAAAAGAATGAATGAATGAATGAATTTCTTCCTGGGATGAAATCATTTATTCACTGTTGCATTTCTGGCATGACTAAAACATAATCTAAATGAATGTTATTACCTCAGAAACAATAATAAGATATAATGAAGGTTTTGACCAAGATCTCAGATGAAGATATGAATTGTGATGTATAATACAGTTTGCTGTAATTCACTCCTGGCTTATAACTCCTTCCTCAAAGTGAGCCGTAGAAACTCTAAATTTCCCCTGCCTATAGATGGTGAATTGGTTGCTTATCTCATTTCTGTGTCAAAATGCCTGACAAAGGAAATTTAGGGAGGAGGAGGGTTCATCTGGGCTCCAAGATTGGGGGCCCAGTTTATCAGCATCGGGCGAGCGTGGTGACTCTGGCCGTCGAGGCAGGAGTGTGAGGCAGCTGCTCATTTATGCTGGACATTCAGAAGCAGGGAGAGACGATGCTGGGGCTGAGTTTGCTTTCTCTCCCTTTTCCTTTTAATTCAGTTTGAATTCTATCCCACGGGTAGGTTTTCCTTCCTCCGTTAAACTGCTCAGGAAGCATCCTCACAGGCATGTCTGTCTGTGTGTTTCCTAAGTGTGTCTAAATCTAGTCACGCTGACAACGAAGACTGATCATTGCAAATCTCCCCACTGCCAGCCCTACACGCCTGAGCATCACTTCTAAATCATAATGCTCCACCCCGGTTGTCAAAGGCTCATGGACACTCTACAACTCAGATGCATATAGCTCATCTTTAAGGGCCTGTCAAATTTTAGCGGCTCTAACAGTGCTCGGAAGCCCCAAAGTCCAGAGTCTGAGATTCAGGACACTCTCTTAACTACGAGTCCCCGGAAGAGGAAATATTCCATTTTGAACGTTCGATATAGGATGGAGGATAGCAAGGAAAGACTGTCCGGGAACAAGGCCAACTCTAGGATGGCAAACAGTAAACCATGCGGCTTCAGCTTCATGTCTGGCATCTGGGGCTGGTGATAACCTCATCTGTGAGCCACCCTTCTAGCTCTGCTGCCTGTGACACACATGGCCTTGCTCGGGCCACCTTTATTTAGTCTGTGCTTACAGTTTTCATCAGTAGATGCCCCAAGGGCCTGCCAGATCCAATATATTCATTTTCCATCTCAACTCACACTTGATTCTCACAGTTCTATGCGGTGGCCATTTAGGCAGTGTGAACTTACCATATATTGCCTGCCTCATGGAGTTTCTAGAATCTTGGTGCAAGCTCTATGACCCTACAACAGTTGCATTTTGCTCAGCTGCAAAGCCAGTACCATGTGAATGCCATTGCTGGGTTCTTCGGCCAGCCCAATATGTAATAAGGTGCCCTTCTGCCAAATCTGCAGGGGCCCCTGTGTTCCTTGGTGGCTGAACCTGGAAAAACACTTGTGTAGGTGACTGGTTTTGATCAGGTGGCATTCCCTGAGACAGGCTGTCTCCTTTCACATGAATATCCGTTTTCGCAAGATGGAGTCCTCAGTGGATGTGGTCTTGCCCTCAGCATACCTTCCCTAATTTCTTTATAGTTACAGCTCCGTTCTCTGCACCCACCTTGTCTTTAAACCCACTCATTCTCTCCTCGTTGCCAAACTCTATGTTTTTCATATCTTTCTGCTCTTGCTCACCGCTAGGGACCTGCACAGGTTTGGCTCTCTGGAAGCTCTCTGACCCTTCTCCTGGGTTTCTATAGTAACTTACTTTATAGCATAGATATGCGTTCTGATAGAGAGCTGACAAGGCCTACCCTTCTGGCCTCTCCGTGTAGGTGCAAAGTTGATTGTTTACTGGCTGGCAAGGTGAAATCTTCCTCTTCTCTGATAGCCTACCTAATATTGTGTTTCTCTTCATTAAAAATAAAATCTCAGGATTTCTTTCTATCTAGAGTGCTCTCGGGATAGTTAAGGACAAACAGTTTAAATTGGCTTTGCTCAAGTCCATGGATAAAATCGACCTTTTTATTTTCTTTGTGTGCTTGTCTTTGGGCATGTCTCTCCTTGTCTGTTCTGCAACCTAAACTCTGAGATTTACTGGGTTGATATGAAAATAACAGCTCAGAACAGGGTGACAAATGAATTTTAATATCTCTCTCTCTCTCTCTCTCTTTCTCTCTCTCTCTGTAGTTACTTCAAGAGTTGGTTTTCCCTCCAGTAGCATTTATTTGGGTGTGGTTGTGTGCATGCCACAGCTTGTGTGTGCTCAGAGGACAACGTGTGGAAGTTGATTCTCTCCTTCCACCACGTGGAGCCCTAGGGAACTGAACTCAGGTTGTTAGGTAAAGCAGCAGACCATGTCATACTGTCCCCTAGTCCTCGAGAGCTGTTTTGGGAAAGACTCTTAAGATTTATCCAGGCTCAGACTCCAAAAGTAGTCAGTATGTCCAGTTCGTAACACATTCTGCTATGGTCACTACTCAGGGGTTAAGATTCAGAATTTTTCTTTATTAGATGTTACCTTGGGGGGAAACCATGTAAGGAAATGAAGGAAGAAGGCTACAGATGATCGAGACACCATGTAGGTGTTGGGAGTTGAACCCTGGTACTTTTAAAAGGCAGCAAGTGCTCGTTCTTGCTGAGCCATCTCTCCAGCCCCAAGTTACATGTTTTAGACACTGGCCTTAGTGTTACCTCATCTCCTGATTCCACAAACAGGCTGTCAAATGGTAGTCCTGTACTGACTACTGTGAGCCATAAATTAACCTTTCCTACTTACAAATACACACACATACACACACACACACACACACACACACACACACACACACACATTTTAATGATTGAATGTACAATCCTTTTCTTGGCCAATGACAACTGGTATAGCATTTGGAGAGCCTTGTAAACTCCGGGGGCTTTAATTTCTAATGTGTAAAGCAAGGTTGGGCTAAATCAGGTCCATGTGGAAGACAGATGGTGCTGACCTATGAAGTCTTTTCCCTGCTGAGCCAGGACAAGGCTCCAGGCAGCACCGCCAATAGCAGACTTGGTCAGGCCACGGCAGCTCGTAACCTCCCGGGCTATTCCCAGCATGGCGGGCACAATTACAAGTTACATCATCACATTCTTCGCATGGGAAGTGGATCAGGACCTGTGTGATTAAAGAAGGACCCGTGTGTGGTATGATACCTGGAATGCCATAAGCTAATCACACCCCCCCACACACGTTTGATTATATGACCAGAGATTCCACAGAGTCAGAGTATAAATAGCGATCAACACTATGCAATGAAGGTGAGGATGGAGTCCTGTAACTAAGACAGTTCTGCTGCGTTTGGTGGCTCAGACCGGAAATCGCTGTGTGGGGGAGGAGAGATGTGAGAGGATCGTGAGTTTGAGACCAGGCTAACACATGGTGAGCTGAGGGCCAGCCTGAGGTATATGCAGTGACTGTCTTAAAACCCACTCTCCAGATATCTGGCAAGAAGCAGCTTCAAAGAAGGTTCTGCTTTGCCTTGGGCTTTAAGAAGGGATACAATGGCTGGGTGGTGGCAGTGCATGCCTGTGATCCATCCGTCACTCGGAAGGCAGAGACAAGTGGACCTCTGGGAGTTCGAGGTCCCCTGGTCTGCATAGTGAGTTCCAGGATAGATAGAGCTACATTTTTTTTTTTAGACCCTGTCTCAAAAAAAACCAAGAAGAAGAAGAGGAGGTGGGGACAGACAATCCTTCGTGGTTAAGAAAGAATGTTGGCAGATATGAGGTCACTGGTCACGTGCTCTTCCCCACGCTTATTCACTCTCTTCAGAGAGGCCCCACCTCCTTAAAGCTTCCATAACGTCCCAAAACACTGCTACCAGCTGCGGACCAGGTGTTCAAACAGGTGACCAGTGGGAGACATTTCACATTCAAATTGTAACAAAATGGAACCAGATAGAGGGGGAAGCAAAGGAGGGGCAAAGAGAGTAAAGTAATATACACGGTTAAAGTTGTTATATCGAAGCCCAGTATTTTATATACTGATTAGTTCCAGGCATGGTAGGGAATGCCAGTAATTCCATTACTCAGAGTAGGGACACACAGACGCAGGAGGAGTGCTACACATTTGAGGCCAGCCTTGTCTATATAGTGAGAGTTTCAGGCCACCTAGTTCTGTACCATGAAACTCTGTCTCAATAATAGTAACAATAATGATAATAGTAATAAAACTTGTTATATTTGCTATGTTTTTAAATGATCTCTCTCTTTTCTTCTCTCTCTCACCCTCCCCCGCCCTCTTATCTCAAGACACAGTTTCTCTGTGAGTAGCCTTGACTGTCCTGGAACTCACTCTAGACCAGGCTAGCCTCAAACTCACAGAGATCTGTCTGCCTCTGCCTCCCAAGTGCTAGGATCAAAGGTGTGTGCCACCACTGCCTGGCGATTTCTCTCTCTCTCTCTCTCTCTCTCTCTCTCTCTCTCTCTCTGTCTTATATGTTAAATTTATTTACTTGTGTATGTGTGCTTGTGGAATCCGCTGTCTCCTTCCGTCATGTGGATCCTGGTGATTTCAGGTTAAGGCTGGGCAAGGCTAGACAATGGCACCCGTTGAGCCACCCTGCTGGTCAATCTCTGTGCCTTATAACAAAGAGCATGCGCCTTCTTTTCCTCTTTCTTCCTGCCACTCCCATTTGCAAATGGGTGCTGAGGAAATTCACACTAGCATCAGTATAAACAAAGTGTTGGCAAGAGCATTCAATTCTATTAGTAACTCGTGCGGTCGCTGGGAAGTGATGCTGTCAGAGAGGATCTGAAATGGAGACAACACAGGAGCCCTGGATTCTGATTTGGAAGGAGAGATAACATGGTAAAGAAGAACATCTGGAGGCAGTGCTGGAGTGGGCAAGATATTCCTTCTTCATGCCTGTACCACATCTTTGCCTCAACAGCCTTGTATAGCCACTCCGGACTTCCAGGGCTAGGTTTTCAGCATAGGTGTCCTGCCAGCTTGATAAGCAGAAGGGTGGGGATTCAAGACACTTCCTGTTCTGGTTATAATTTAATATCTCAAGTGTTTTCTGGCCAGAGATGCAGACTGAACAAAGAAATCATAATTCAACATGTCATAGAATGGAGGAAAGATTATTGGATACTTTGGATGCTGAAAGACCCAGTAAAGTTGTCTTGAGAAAGGTAGGGTGTAAGCCAAGATGGGGGCTGCATGCCTGGAATCTCAGTATTTGGGAGGTGGAGGCACACAGAAAGAGTTCAATACCAGCCACAGCTGTATAGAGAGTTCAAGGACATCCTGGGCTGTGTGAGACCCTGTCTCAGAAAAACAATTATAACAGACAGGCACACATGCATGCGTACACACACACACACAACGGCAAGAGTTGTTATAATGTTAAGTGCTATCCTGGAATTGGCTCCAGGGACCTGATTGCTCTTTGGATCTCTAATGGACACTCGGGGTCTTTCTCTCCTTGGAAGCTCTTCTCTCTCTCTCCTGGGTATTGTCTTCTCACTCATAGTTTCCCACCCTCTTAGCCACTCCTTAGCCACTGGGCTAGAGGTCATTCATGTGATATTTTGGTAAAAACTCTAGCTGCCTTCTTCCTGTGTTCTGAGAACTTAACCTGAAGCCAAATTTGAAAGGAATGAATTCATTTCAAGACAGTGTAATGTTGAGCCTCTGGCGTGGCTATTGCTGATCAGTTTGTTCAGGATTACAATGAAAGAGCAACAACCAAGGCAGAAAGAAACAAAAGCACGCACAGTTTGGAGAAGAAAGAGCTCTAAGAAGCTTAGGTCTTAGGTCAGGTCCTGTGTGAAAGCAAGGCTGTAATTGTTAAGATTAGCACCGGCGGAGCAGTGGTGGCGCATGCCTTTAATCCCAGCACTTGGGAGGCAGAGGCAGGTGGATTTCCGAGTTCGAGGCCAGCCTGAGTTCCAGGCCAGCCAGGGCTAAAAAAAAAAAAAAAAAAAGATTAGTACCATTGGGAAAAGGCTTCTTGCTCTTGGAGGGGGTGGGGGGAGATAGAAAAGGTGCCCTCGGGGAAAGGCCCTACCCAGCTAAGCCTCCAGTTTGTACAAGAAAGCCTAAGACACTGCTTGTGCCTAGAAAGCAATTACATTAGACCACAAGAGCTGCTGCTACCATAAGTCAAGGGGATGGGATCCGTCACAGGCTAGCAGCTAAACTTGGTAGTGCCATCCAAATGATACTGATTTTGGAAACTGAAAAGATGCAAGGGGTGTCGGGATAATCTCTTGTGTTCTGTGCGGAAGCATCACCTATCAATAAGAATCTGATGGACAATAAGCTGAGCCAGGATTAGAAGGTGGGATATCCTGCTATCCTGCAGAGAGAGAGAGAGAGAGAGAGAGAGAGAGAGAGAGAGAGAGAGAGAGAGAGAGAGAGAAACTCTGGGAAATAGCAAGGCGTGGGAGGGACTTCCTGCCTGGACTTGGAGGAAGTTTGATGAACAACTGAGGAGAGCTAACTCGCCATATGGCAGACATAGAATAGTATAAATAGGATAATCTGGTTATGAGCTAGTCAGGCAACAAGCCTAGCTTATGGCCTAAGCATTTGTTACTAAAATACAGGCTCTGAATCATTATTTGGGAAATGGGATGTGGGTGGAAAAAACTGCAGTTACAGGGTGGGGGCATAGATTCTTCTTCCACAGTTTCAGAGAGCCACCGAGGCCAGCTAACATGCGACAGGACCCGAATCCCTGTGAGAAATCTCTGAGAGGCCACTGAGTGAAGCAGTAGATGAAGCCTCAGTTGCAGTAGAACTCCCGAGATGCTGGAGATGTCAGAACCATGAGATACCTGCCAAGGAGTGCTGGATACAGTGAGTGGAACCAGCCAGAGAGAAGGCAGTGGTGGGGGAGAGGGTAGGTGGCGTGGGTGGTGGGATGGGGTGGGTGGTGGGATAGCTGGGGTGGGTGCTGGGATAGCTGGGGTGGGGTGTTGGCAGCAAAGCTGAAGGGGCCAGCGCCATCTAAGTACTTTGAAAATGAAACCTCAGCCACTGGACATGGAACTGCAGGATTTGGTGTTTGTGCTGCTGGTTTTCGGTCTTACTTTGGTTCAGTACTTCCTCACTACACCCCTTTCCTCCCTTTGGAATGGAAACTCTGTGCCATTGAATTTAATTTGCTGTTGTTTTGCAGTTTCGTGAATAGATGGGTCACAAGTAAGAGATTGCCTCAAGTCAATGGGTTGTTAAACCGTGCTGAGACTATTATGTATTGGACTAAATGTATTTTACATTATGACATGGCCAAGAGCCTTTGAGGGTCAGAGGCCAATGTGGGGGTTCAAATGAGAAATATTTCCTGAAGGCTCATGTATCTGAATGCCTGGTTGGTGGTCCAGTTTGGAGGCAGTTTTGGAATCTTTAAGAGGTGCAGCCTTGCTGAAGTAAGTATCTCTCTGAGTATGGACTTGGAATATCTTGCTTCTGCTACCACAGTGCTTCTGTTCACCATGGTGAACTCTTTCCCTCTAGAACAGCAGGTCTCAACCTGTGGGTCATGACCCCTTTGGGGGTCAAACAGCCTTTTCACAGGGGTCACATATCAGATACCCTGCATATCAGTTATTTACATTATAATTCATAACAGTAACAAAGTTACAGTTATGAAGTAGCAACAAAAGTAATTCTATGGTTGGGGGTCACCACAGCGTGAGGAACTATATTAAAAAGTCCCAGTGTTAGGAGGGTTGAGAACCATTGCTCTAGAGCCATAAACCAAAACAAACTCTTCCTCAAGTTGCTTCTTTGGTCACAGGGTTTTCTCACAGCAGTAGAAGAGTAACTAATGTATCCAGCATGCACATAGTCCTTTCCCCCCATCCTAGCCCTTCACGGTTTTCTAGCCCTGGGAAGAATGCTACTACCATCACCCCATTTGCTCCTTTCGTATTAATAGTGTGCACCTCAAAATTTACACACATTCGAAACTTTAGTCACAATACTATGATGAAAAATTATTATATATATGATATCAGCATTTGGGAGGCGGAGGCAGAAGGAAAAGGAGTTCAAGACCAGCCATAGCTATATAGTGAATTCAAGGATGCCCTGAGCTATGTGAGACTCTGTTTCAGCAAAACAACATGGATGCACGAGTGTGCGTGCGTGCGCGCGCGCGCGCGCACACACACACACACAC
This sequence comes from Uromys caudimaculatus, assembly GCA_028551405.1. Taxonomy (NCBI): domain Eukaryota; kingdom Metazoa; phylum Chordata; class Mammalia; order Rodentia; family Muridae; genus Uromys; species Uromys caudimaculatus. The sequence continues at coordinate 14,866,136 of CM052714.1, read as the reverse complement.
ACACACACAAAGGTAGAAGCTGTTATCGTAATTAGTTAACCAGAATTATTTTTTGCTATAAAATGCTTTTTAATGTTTTTGTTTACACCTGTCTCTGAACTCAGTTCTCTTTGAACTGCCCTGACTTGTCTTTCTAGAAAAAAAAATCTGTGTTTTAGCAAATTTATAACTATTAGGGTTTTTTTGTTTACCCCAGCTAGCTCCCAAATAAACGAGGCAGAGACTATTAGATGTATTTGATAAGCTTACACCACAATAACTGGGCAGTTATTAATCTATTCTAATAATTCTATAATAATCTGGCTACCTCCCAACCAAAATCCACAATATATTTGCATTTTAGTATCGACTTGGCTCTGTCAGCTCCAGGTGTTTTCTCATGGAGTCTGCTCGACCCTCAACCCATGGCCAATCTTCTCTTCTCTCTCCTCTATCCTTCCCCTCATTGTAATTGGAAGTCCAGCCCTATTCTCTCTTTTGTCCAGTCATTGGCTGCTCAGCTTTTATTGACCAATCAGAGGTACTTGAAGATCAATGTTTACACAACATTGAAACAGGAGATTCTTAGAATACGCATCACGGTGCCACGTCCACTTGCAACCAGACATGGGGGCAGAGAAATCAGCATTTGAATACTATAAGAATAATCTTTACAAGATGCAAAGTAACTTATACTATAGATCTGCATGGCTTTAAACTTAGACCCCCGAGTGGGCCCCTGGGTGTGGACAGCTTAATGCCTCAATGCTTGCTTCTCCTCAGTAGTGAACAGTCCCTGGAATTCTTTCTTCAGTTAAGAAGAAAGAAGTCTTTGTCCTTACAGCATTAGCTATTGTCTAGGTTTGACATTCAGAAGTCCCCCTTGAAAGGCATTTCAGAGATGTCTGGCGCTAGGGCTATCTATGAGAACAACAAACTAGGTTTAAATTTTCCCCCTGTAAATCTAGAAGGTTTTAGTTTTGAAAATAAAATAGTTTTGAGGCTTCCCTTTTTAAAAGAATTCTTGAAAGACAGAAACAGAGGGGGGAGGGGAGGAGGAGGGAGAGAGGAAGGGGAAAGGAGAGAGGGAGGGGGAGGGGGAGAGGGAGGGGGAGGGGGAGAGGGAGACAGGGAAGGGGAGTGGGAGACAGAGACGGAGACAGACCAATGGACAGACAGACCGATGAAAACAGACTGACTGTAAAGATGGAACAATCAGCAGAGGTCCCAGAAGTTTGGAAGAGGGTCATGAGTTGCGAATGCAATCAAAATGCATTATTTGGAAGTGTGAAAACGTCACAAGCCCATTATTATGTATAATTAATATCTGCTGATGAAACAAGCGAAACCCCACAGTTTGACAAGTTGGCTTTTGTGTGATTCTCTCAGAATTTTTTCTTTTCTTTGATAACTTCTCTCTCTCTAAGAGTGAAGTTTTGTGTTCTGAATAATTGCCTTTGGCAGCCCTTCAGATGAACTCTGGCACCCACAGACCATGTCCCAGGGTCTATGGTTATGGAGGTTATCTCAGCCTGTTTGCTGCTGTGATGAATGCTGGAGAAAAACACGTTGAGGAAAGAAATGTTTATTTTGACTCATAATTTCAGCTTAAAACCCATGACCACTTGACTGCACGTTTCTGACCTACATTGAGGAGAAAAATCCTCGTGGTGGCGGATGTCTGCAGGGGGGCTGTTCACCTCATGGTAGACAGATAGATGGGAGAGAACGGGGGGGGGGGAGACAGAGAGAGAGAGAGAGAGAATTATATATACTTAATGTATATTAAATATATTATAGTCTGCCCTATCATACCATTGCCTCCTACAATGCTGAAAGCAAAAGGTAGAACTGTTCTTTGGATACAAGTGATAGAGAAGACTCCTTTGTAGACGTGATGGATTGTCAGCACACAAATCATGGTGTGTGGCCACCAGGAGCCATGGTTGCTGCTGTTGTCAGGCATTTTGAGACAGGATCACACCACGGATATCTGCGATGACATCAAAACTCAGAATCTAAAGTACAGTTTACTAGTGACTCACAGCGACTAATACTCCATCATAAAAATTTAAAAATCCTAAGTAAGCTAACATGAGTTTGTGAATCTATACTCTCCATCAACTAGGCTGTTATCCTAGATAACATTCAGAAATATTCTGTTAGAACTGAATACTCTTTGTAAAATTTGGAAATAAAACCATGAGTGTCAAGCTTTTGGCGACTGATGGAGAGCTAAGACGCGTTGGACCCTGGCTACTTGGAGGATATGGAAGGATGCTGCGTTCGTTTTGAAGGAACAAAGGCAGCCTGAGTGGTATCCAAGTGTTAGGTGCTGAAGATGAGTCTGTCATATTCCAGCCTGCCGGGCCCCCAATCCCACACACCTGTGCCCCTGGCACTGACGCGACTCCTAGGGCAGGTGCTGGAGGACAACGAACGTTCTCTCTCTCAAAGCAGTGGGAACCTCCTTATGTAAGGTACATTTAGCCAGACCTTGAGAACTAGTCCATCACTCCTCCTCCCTGCTTCCCTCTCCTGTACACTCCACGAATGGCCTAGCCAACAGGCAACCACACCTTGCCTCTGTAGGCTTTGAGACTCTCGATTTATGCAGCTTGTTTGGTTGTATTTGAATGAAGCCCTTGACAGTCTAGATGCTCGCTCCAACTTCCTTCACCTGATAATATTTCCTGGTTTTAGCTCTGACAAATGAAAAGCTTGGAAGCCATTGGCCCTGTCTTTAAAAGAAGAAAAAGAGATGGACACATATATATGAAAGATGAAAATAATCATGTTTTAAATGCCCATGAAAAGTGAGTTCATAGGGAAAGGATCGAGGTTTAGAAATCTGGAGACAAAGCCGGGCAGTGGTGGACACACCTTTAAACCCAGCAGTCAGGAGGCAGAGGCAGGCGTATGTCTGTGAGGTGGAGGCCAGCCTGGTCTACAGAGAAAGTTTTAAGACAGTCAGGGGTGCACAGAGAAATCCTGTCTTGAAAAAAAAAAAGAAATATGGAAACAGATAGATAGAGAGGTTTATGTGGAACAGAAGCGTCTGGAGCCTTGCATAGGAAGAAAAACAAGCAGGAAGTGAGGGACAGGCTACAGACACTTCCAAGTTCCCCTCCAGTGTGTTCTCACACATCTGTGGATTTTGTTTTGCAGGACTCCACATCCTTTCAAGATGAAGAGCTAAAAAGAAAGAAAAAAGTCCCTAATACTCTGGTAGCAAGAATGAGAAAGTCATTTTCATGGTTTTAAAATTATGCAAAAAGTTACAAGAAATGCTTTAAAGGCACAATCTAAAAAAAAAAAAAGAAAAAGAAAAAGAAAAGAAAAGAAACCTCAGATAGGACACAGATTATAGAATTATGAGATAAGGCATGTAAAATTATTATGCTTAATATGTTAATGATGTTATTTAAAAAGGTTGAAAACATGTGAGAAGAGATGAAGAATAAAGTTGAAAAACAAGAACTCTAAGAAAAATCCAAAGGAAATCATAGCAAGCAAAAACACTAGAAGAGGAAAAGAAAGCATTGGATGACTTATCTGTAGACTTGATGAGGACAGAGGAAGGATCAGTGAACTGGAAGATATATCAGTGAAAGTTTCTCCAACTGAAGTGTAAAGAGAAAAGAAGCGAGAACAAACAAAACCAACAAGACACAGTATATATGTAGTAACTGTGGAGAAGTTGCAAACAATGTAACATTATGTATCTGAACTTGCAAACGGAGAATTTTAAAAGGGCAAAGAAACAATTAAAGCGATGATGGCTGAGGTGTTTCCACAATTAATGACAGACACTGGACACCAAACCACAGATCCAAGAGGCTTAGAGAAAAACATGCACCCATACACACACACACACACACACACACACACACACACACACACACACACACACACACACACTTATAAAATATTCAAAGTGCAGAGAATAAAGTACAAACAAAATCTTGACTAATGCAGAGGAGAAACAGTTGGCATAGAAAAGGAATCAGAATAAGAATTACAGGGGCTGGAGAGATGGCTCAGCAGTTAAAATAACTGGCTGCTCTTCCAGAGGACCGGGGTTCAATTCCCAGCACCCACATGGCAGCTCAAAACGGGATCTGACACCCTCACTCAGACATACATGCAGCCAAAACACCAATGCACATTAAAATAAAATAAATAAATGAATCCTTTTAAAAAGGAATAAGAATTACATGAGACTTCCCATAGAAAGCCCACACAAGCCACATGTTTGGTTCACAGACGTAAAGAAATCAGTCTGGAACTGGGCTGGAAATGTCCTCCCTTCTGGAGCCTTCATAGTGTCCGCAGATGCTATACTCAGGCTTCTGGGGGGATAACTGCTGGGAGATGTTTTTGTGCACTGTGTATTCAGACACTGAAAACTGTGACCAGAGATCTGGTTGTAGTCTGGATGTTGGCATTGTCAGTATTATTGAAGCGTCTCAATGTTGTGTAAAAATTGAACTGGACTGCTGGTGTCCTGACAATGAAGATTGGAATCGCCCCAAAGAACTACTAAACAGGTCCATACCCCCTTGTCCTATTTACCATCCTTTCTCCCCTACCTTTGGACAGTGGGCTGGGTGTGGGTGTGTGTATGTGTGTGTGTATGTGTGTGTGTGTGTGTGTGTGTGATGCATTTGAGAACCCTTATTAAAGTAGGTTTTAAAAACTCTAAGCCTACAGTCACTTATTTAAGACATAACAGGACATTCGTTGCCCTGTGTGTGTCTCACCACAGAGCATAATCAACTGTGAAGCCAAAAACCCACAGAACTTCGAGAATCACGAACTCCGTTCAGCACCCCTCAGCAGTAATTAATACACAGACCCCAGAGAAATCAAGTAAATGCCATGGAACAGAGCACTACCATCAATCTACCAGACCACATTAACACTCACCAAGCGCTGTTCTTCTTACTTTGGACAAAATGCACACTATGGATGCCAGCTACTCTGGGTGGGATTGATTATTCCTTATACAGAGGAACGGTGTGAAATTCTGAATTATATCTATTCCTTATTTTGTGTGAAATTTTCCGTAGACATCCTTTGAACATTTAAATTGTGAGTCCACTGAGAGTCTTATAGTTTGCCTTACCAAAGACGGAGTTAGGACAGGACCACAGTAACTCCCTCTACATACACAGGCATGCAAATGCCATCTTGCTAACAAAAGCCACCCTTGGTGAGCTCAGCAAATGTTCTCTTACAAGCTTCTGCCCAGTGCCTCTGTCTTGCTGTTTGCACTCCCCTCTAGTACGCAGGCTAGATCACTGAGGGCTGCTCTTCTAAACCTAAAGTCCCACCTTCAGGTAGCTAAGGAAGGGAGAGCACAGCTCAGCTCCTTCTCCCCCATAGTCAGGAGGCCCTTCTCTGTTCATTAGCTCATACTACCCAAGGGTGTTTGCAGAGTCTCTGGGGTGGACCAGAGACCCTAGAGCACCTTGAGATTCTCACATCAATTGATGAAGGTGGTCAATATCAACAAATACATCAAAATAGAGATAAGTGGTAATCTCCAAGCTGAGGCTGCTTGGACAATGTTGACTCTGTTACCAAAACGTAATTCTGAGACAGGGGCCCAGGGAGAGGCTGCAAACCCAGACTTTCTCTCCATACACATATATGTCTCCACTCCCTTAATATGTGGGGTTTGGGGAGGAGGGTTGGACACAGGGTTTTATTTTGTAGCCCAGGCTAGCTCTGAACTCGTGATTCTCCTGCTTCGGCCTCCAGAATGCTGGGATTAGAGGCCTGAGCTCGGCTCCTTACAGGAGCCAATCTCTTTATTACCTCCATCCTCTCTCCCTGTAGACCAGCAGTTCTTGACTTTCCTGATGCTGTGACCTTTAATACAGTTCCTCATGCTGTGGTGAACCCCTAACCATAAAAATCACATTTTTGTTGCTACTTCATAACTGTAATTTTGCTACTGTCATGAATCATAATGTAAATATCTGTGTTTTCTGAGGTCTCAGGTGACCCTTGTAACAGGTCATTCCACCTCCAAAGGGGTCGTGACCTCCAGGTTGGGAATCACTGCTGTAGGGACTCCAGTTAAATAATCTGAGCTCTCTTTCTTAGAAGAACTTATGTAGAATTCTAGGCAACGCCACCCACTTATTCGTTCACTTCTCATTTAGCTCTTTCTGGAGATTACTGTCAAAGACTGGATAAACGAATTTCAGCAGTGTATCACATTCTTTCCCCACAGTTTCCGAAAGATTCTTTCCTGAGTCTTGAATGTCACAAATTTAGTGACTTTCATTGATTGTATTTTCTTCCACACTTTTCAAATCCTTTGTGAGCACTAGACACAGGAATAATTTACTAACCATCTTTTCCAGGCGTTTTTATAATTTCATAATCACCAATACAAAACAGAATCCTCCTTGGTACAGATTTAAGAAGCAAAAGGTCTGGGCTTGAGGCCTGTGTGCGCCTGTGTGGCCCAGGGCCAGCCATTTGATCCCTGTAAGGCTCAGCTCCTCTGTAAAACAAGACTAACTTCTGCTTTATCGATCACAGTGTTTGTATATATGTGGGCCCCATGAGCAGTTGAGTGCAAACATCTCCTACACTCTAAAGAGAAATGCAGATGGAAGTTCTTATTAAAAGATTATGATGAACTCAACTGTTTGCTTGTGTGTGTCATCCAAATGCCATAGAAATAGTAACTAGGGGCCCCGGGGCTCTTAACTACAGCAAGCTAAAAAAGGAAAAAGAAAATCAAAGGCCTCTTATTCAACATAGAAAACTTTCAAAGAAGACACGTTGCTTGCCAAGGACATGCTTGGTGAGGGGAAGTCTGCAAAGGCAGGTTCGGAGGGCGGAGGGGCTTTACCAAACAGGAGTGGGACGGGCTGTAATGTATCAACTTCCTCCTCCGCCCTGAACCGCCTGGCTTGGAATTCCTTATCTAATCACCTGGAGACTTGGATCTTAACGTCCAAACTATAAAAATGGGGTGCTCGGTAAGTATGAATCCTTACAGATGCCAAAAACCAATATTCCAGCCAAGCCAACTGTCACTCCTGTGAGGGTCTGGGTGCCACTTTTGCTTTCAAGGGGACAATGGAAGGCCTTCTCCTCCTGAGTTCTTGTCTTATGGTTACAGCTGGTCACAGAGATTAGCAAAGACACCAACTTCCTGTTCAACCTCCCTGACACAAATGGGAAGGGAGTGGGGGTAGGAGTGGACTGGGAAGGGGTGCTCAGCAGGTGAAGGTGCTTGCAGCCAAGCCTGAGTGAGAACCCAAGTTGATTACCCAGACCCTCACGGTAGAAGAGAACCAACTCCCTCACATTGCACACATGCGCACACACTCATACAAATAGGTAAGTCAGTAAAAAATGTAAAATAATTGTTTAAAAGGAGTGCATTCTGGAAGGAAGGGTTCCAGTCATTCCTTACTTTACCTGCTTGGGCTCACACGTGCCATGGCTTGTTCTAGAAAGGCTGTGTTGAAGAATTCCGTGGAAGTGGGCTGGGCAAGCAGACTGACTTGGCTGGAGGGAGAATCAGTGAAGGGAACTGGCAGGGACTAACTGCTTAACTCAAAAACAACAAAGATTGAGGTCTGTCTTGATAGGATTTCTCCAGTAGCCGCACGTTGTCTGAAACGCCTGATACAGTGATTTGTGGTTTTGCTTGTTCATGGGATTGTTTCTTGGGCCTGTGGGAAACTATATGACAGTTAACAGTGAAAGACTGACTAATTCTCTCCTCTTCCTCCTCTTCTTATTCCTCCTCCTCCCCCTCCTCCTCCCCTCGTCTTCCTCCCCCTCCTCCCCCTCCTCTTCCTCCTCCTCAACCCTCCTCCGCAGGCTCTTTCTCTTCCTTCTTCTGACACTGGCACACCCTACACACAGATGGTCAGCATTTCTGAAAGAGAAAGGGATATGTATGACTTGAACTCACGTGGAGTGTCGGCGTGTGAGGGCAGAGAGAGTCTAAAACAGTTCTGAAAGTAAACTGTTGACAGAATTGACACCAAAGATCTCTGTGCTGTTAGCACAGCTGGGTTAAGCATCATGGGCTCTTTGAGAAAAGGTTACTTTGAGAAAGCTTGACCTTCAGTGACCTTGGTGGACAGGGCAGGCATCTCAGGTGAAATCCCTTCCATAAACGGTTCCTGACTTAAAAACAAATAAGAAATGCAACAAAGAACTTCTCACACACCTTAACATTGCTACTACAAACACAAAACAAACAAACCCTCCCCCCCCAGAATAACAAGTCCTGGGAGGGGGTGGAGAAACTGAAACACTGTGCACTGTTGGCAGACATGAGAAATGGTGCAGCCACTGTAGAAACAACATTCTGTCTCGAATATTGAATTCTTTAGAAAACTAAAAATGTACCTATCATTTGATCCAGAAAGTCCATTTCTGAGTACATAGACCTCCCTGTCTTATGATAAGGTGAAATTCTGACTACTGTTGGGTTTGTTTGTTCTGAGATAGGATCTCCTATAGCCCAGGCTGGCCTCCAATTCACTGAGTAGCAGAGGATAACCTTGAACTCCAGCTCTTCCTGCCTCTACCTCCCAAGTGCTGGGATTACAAACCTGCACCATCATGCCCAGCTAAACCCATGGTAAGTCAAAAGTACTTTCAACTTAATGCACTTGACCTTCCCAGGATCCAGACTTAGCTACACAGCACACTCTAGAGTTTTGGTTGGCCCTCATGATCACAGGGCTCTCTGAGAGTTGGTAATTCCTGTTGCTACCCAGTGTTGCAAACAGTGTTGTATTATATACATCAATAGCTTGGTAAAAGGTCAAAATTCAAAGTACACTTTCTGCTGAATGTATTCCATTCACACCATTGCCAAGTCTGGAAGCCGTAAGCCAAGCCACCACAGGCCGAAGGACTGCATGTTGATGATAGCATGGGGGCTGGGGTGCCTCAGGACAAGTGTGCGAAAGCACGTATACATCCTTGGGTTAATCTGGGGCATCCAGAACCAACTAGACAGACAAAAGAGGAGAAGCAAGTGAGCAGAGTAGCAAAGAAAGAGAAAGACAGACAGACAGAAAGAAAGAAAGAAAGAAAGAAAGAAAGAAAGAAAGAAAGAAAGAAAGAAAGAGAGAGAGAGAGAGAAAATGGAAGGACAAGGACAGAGGCAGGCAAGCCGGGAGGGAGGGGGAGAGAGGGGTAGGCATTACAGGGAATAAGTCAGGTTCTCGGAGATATTTGAATATTCAAGCTTCTTATTAAAACATTATAGCAGCTCAGGTGTCTATGAACATGTGAATAAGCAAAGGGCAGAGCCAATTATCATATCAATCAGCGTTAACCGGGAACCATCACAGGCTGTATAGAGAATGGCTAAATTCTGAGCTCAAAACCCCTGAGGGCTTCTGTGCTTTTCTGTATGAGTCAAACTCCCTAGAAGAGCCTCGTGGCAGCTTGGGGAGGGGTGCACAAAGGACACAGTAACTAGGCTCCCCTCTGCCACCCATCCCTAGCTCTGGAGATGATTCTGGCCCTTCCTGTGGGCTCCGGTTAAGAGCCTTCCCACACGGGGCTCTCTGAAGAAAGGCTCCTTTCCTCACAGCCCAATGTCCCAGGAAGCGTTGCCCAGTCACCTCAGAGCTGGTGCCCCTCCCAGTGCTGGGGTGGAGGTTAGACATTCATCACGTCTGTCCCTGGGTTCTGAGTGTTTGTGGACACATGGTCTCACAGGAAGTTGCTCCTTCAGGTACAGTGAGTGGGGCATCAGCAGTCAGTAAGTTCCACACAAGGCACAGGGTTGAGGGACCGGAAGCATTTCCAGGTTAAAACAAGGGTTTCAGAGGACTCCCTACGTCTCCACTCTCCTGTCCATCCCAACAGCCCTCCCTCCTTGTTTCCTGGTTGGATTCTCCTGGTGGAGCCTTCAAATCTCATTTCTCTACCCAGAATGCTTCTCTCTTGGATTCCTACTCATCTTCCCCACTTACCTTCTCCAGACCTTGTTTAAAAAAAAATTCTAGTTATAATTGCAGGTCATTCCATCAACTCCCCCCCCTTCTTCTCTCCTCTCTCCCCCCTTCGTCTTCCTCTTCCTCTTCCTCCTCCTCCTCTTCTTCTTCCTCCTCCTCCTCTTCTTCCTCTTCCTCTTCTTCCTCTTCTTCTTCTTCCTCTTCTTCTTCCTCCTCTTCTTTTTCTTCCTCCTCCTCCTTGTCCTCCTCCTCTTTCTACTTCATCATCACGATTATGCCAAGGATTGAAACCATAGCCTTGCGCACGCTAGGCTAACACTCTACTATTGAGCTATAACCCTGGTCCTGGTTTATTTATTTAACATCGTCTTAGCCAGCGTTCTGTGGCTGTGAAGAGACACCATGTCCATGACAACTCTCATAAAAGAAAGCATTTCATTGGGGCTTGCTTACAGTGTCAGGGGTTTGGTCCAGTAGCGTTGTGGCGGCACTCAGCAGATGTGGTGCTGGAACAGTAGCCCGGATCCACAGGCAGCAGGAAGAGAGAGACATTGAGACTGGCTTGGGATTTTGAAACCCCAAAGCCAACCCCAGAGACACACTTTCTCCTTGTTAGGCCACACCCCCTAATCACTGTGAAGCAGCGTTACACCCTGATGACTAATCATTCAAATATATGAGCCTATGGGGGACATTCTTATTCAAACCGCCACAAATGTTATCTGTGTATGGGACACGTGCATGCATGGGGGAGGGGCTGCAGAAGATGGCAACAGCTGGCTTCCTCAATCCCTCTCTACCTTATTTTTTGAGACAGGGTCCATCACTGAACCTAGAGCTCACCAAGTCACCGATGCTAGCTGGCCATCAAGCCCGGTGGTCATGCTGCCTCTGCCTCCCCTAGGCCAGGATTACCAGAATGTGCTACCTCACCTTCTTATGTGGATGTTAAGAATCAAACTTAGGTCCCCGTGCCCATGGGGTTTACTCCCTAAGCCATGTTCTTCGCCCTCTAATTTCAAACACACTTTACGTGTTAACACATTTAATTACTAGTTGCTTAATTAATTAAATACATGAAGGATCGCTGAACTCACTTGCAGATGACTGAGCAGCTGCCAGTTGTTGATAACCTGAGTATTATTTCTGTGAATCTTATCTTTGCCTTGGAGAAACAAAGCCTTTGTCACGAAAGCCTATCTTAAATCTTCGCTCCTCAGAATTAACCCGAACTGATCGACCGGTGGATAGTTTTCTGTTGGTGCGCTCTGGATTCATTTCCTGTAACAAACTAAAGCAAAGGTTGTGTGAGACAAGTACCCTACTGGGTCTCTAATGAGGCTGCTGTATAGGCAGATGCACCAGTACTGGTCTGTGCTTGCCCGCCGCTCCCACAAAGCCCTGCGGCTTGCTGCCATCCTGCTGTCCATCAGGGTCCCACTCAGTTCCGGAGAACCCACCAAATTAATACCAAGAAAGGACGATATGTAAGCAAAAGGAATCCCCAAATGTCTGTTCTCTAGATGCCCCTGCAGGAATTTGGGGCACTTACCTCAACCCTCAGCCATCTACCCACGAGGATGAAATATATCTTATAAACATGCCTTTAGCTATTTTTAGTTAAGTCTTTTTTCTTCTTCCTCAAATTGTGATTCTGTGTGAGTGAGGGCAATGAACAAAAAAAAAAGTGTGTGTGTGTGTGTGTGTGTGTGTGTGTGTGTGTGTACGTGTGACAAACTGTACCCTTCTATCCTGTGTGCTCCGAGGACCGAACCCTGGTCATGAGGCTTGTGGGCAAGCACCTTTCCCTGCTGGGTCATGTCCTTGTCCTTGCAAGAAGCAACTCTCATCCTCTCTGTCTCTCCCTTTTTCCTTCTTCCCTTCTCTTTCCTGAATCCCTTTTGCCCCCTTTCTCTTTTTTTTTTTTTTTGGTTTTTTCGAGACAGGGTTTTTCTGTGTAGCCCTGGCTGTCCTGGAACTCACTCTGTAGACCAGGCTGGCCTCGAACTTAGAAATCCACCTGCCTCTGCTTCCCGAGTGCTGGGATTAAAGGCATGTGCCACCACCGCCAGGCTACTCCCCCCCATCATCTCTTCTCTCATTCCATCTTCTTCGTCCCCTCTTTACATCTCCTTCTCCTTGCCTCCAGGTCTCTTTCCATACCTCTTCCCATAGAGTGACATGCAAGTAAGGCTCAACAACTGTGGGACCCACATAACCCTCAACTTCCCAGCCGCCATGACCATGAGGAAGAAATTCTTATCCTTTATTAATTGCTCAGCCTCGGCTATTTTGTTACAGTACAAACTTAAATGCTAATCTCAACTTCTGATAATACTAAAATGGGTCATGGCAAGAAGCTCTGGGTAATGACACACAGCCTGCTGTGCACTTACACGTACCATTTTCTCAGCTCCATCTCCTAATTGGTTGTGTTGTGGTTCATCTATTCATGAATAACAAATAATACATTTTAAAAAACACATAACCTCTGCTAGGAAATAATTCAACATACGTTTCTCTGAATGAAATGTAGGCACAGGCTAGCAGAAACCACAGTTCATTGTAACTATCTATCTATCTATCTATCTATCTATCTATCTATCTATCTATCTATCTATCTATCTGAGATGTACCCCTTCATGCCAGGAGAGGGTATTAAATCCCTTTATAGATGGTTGTGAGCCACCATGTGGTTGCTGGGAATTGAACTCAGGACCTCTGGAAGAGCAGTCAGTGCTCTTAACCACTGAGCCATCTCACCAGCCCCCATTGTAACTATTTAGTACATTCTTAACTGCCCACTGAAAATGCCTAGGGGCCTTTTACACACAGAGTCCATGAAGCATCCCCATTCATCCACCAACTCAGCTGAATGCGCAGTGAGTGCTAAGACTGAGTTCCTATGGTAGTTACTAGGGTGACAGTCATAAGGAAAACAAACATTCCTGCCCGGGAGTAGGAATGTAGCAATGCAGACAGAAAGTACAGCCATGGAAGATGGCTCTGAAGGCAGCCGCCCCAGGGAGATAAGACCACAAGAGCTGGTAAGACTTTCAACCAGAACTCAGCCTCCATCCCTTCGTGGAAGCTGAGCTAGGTCACCACTGACCTGGCATGGAGAGGAGCCAGTCAGCAAGATGGGGACCTGGAGGAGCACTGCAGGAGGGACATGGGTATGTATAGAGATGAGAGAGATCGTGACATGTTGGAAGACGAGGCAGGCAGGAGCAGAAGGATGAGACAGAGCCAAGGACAGTGCTAGAACCCAGATGCTGGGTTAAGCTTTCCAGCCTTTCCCCAACAGGCTGGTGTTCCTCAGAGTGGAGCAAAGGTTAGGAATTTATATTTATTTATGTTGTGGTTTGGGGGGCTTCTAATTTATGCCTGTTTGTTTTCTAACTTTATGCTGCTTGTAGTTTGTTGGGGTTTTGGGTTTGGGGTTTTGGTTTCGGTCATTATATAATCACAGCTGGCCTGGAGCTTGCTATGTAGACCAGATTGGCCTTGAACTCAGAGAGTTCCACCTGCCACTCTCTTTTGAGTGCTAAGATTAAAAGTGTGCAACACCCTGCATGGTTTCATTGTTATTTTTGAGATACTCTCTTGGCATATGGTTCAGGCTGAACACAAACCTTACAGTTCTCCGACCTCCGCTTCCTGAGCGCTGGAATTACAGCTGTGTACCACCACACCGGAGTCAAATGCAAATATGCATTATTTGTACAATGACTCGTGTGTGTGTGTGTGTGTGTGTGTGTGTGTGATGTAACATGTTTATATGATTCTCTAGAAATCCACAGCAGTGGGCACTGAGAATCAAGACAAGGACGAGGAGCAAAGGGTTGATACACTCACAAAGCTGTTTTTCAAGTCTTCCTTGGTATGGGGCTATCTGTAGCTCTATCTTATTTATTGCTTTGTATTGTCGGTATTTGAGACAAGGTTTGCTGTGCATCTAAGACTGACCTTTAGCTACGTATCCCATGTTGATCTTCTACCTTGGCCCCTCAAATGCTAGATTACGGGCACGTTTCATCAAGCCCAACCAGGTAAGGTTTCCCTGCCTCATTTTCTAATGTCCTATGACACTCCAGCCCATGCTAGGTTTCTGGTCTACAGAGTGAGTTCCAGGACAGTCAGGGCTATACAGAGAAACCCTGTCTCGAAAAACCGAGAAAAAAAAAAAGGAAGTCTCAGAAGGTTGTGAGGCAAACACTGGATCCACGGCCAGCATGAGAACTGTCTTCCGCAGACAAGATGGCAGATGAGACACCCAAGGCAAGAGCAGTCATGAAAAATAGAAAGTAGTGGCTTTGCTGGTTTGGATATTTGTTGGCTGGCATCTGAGTAACATTGGCTGTGTCCTGGGCAGAGTTTGTTGAGTGACTAAGGAAAATGCTTCAACTTACTTGTTTCTTTTATTTTTAATTTTCATCATTCATGTCCATGGAAAGTTCAAACAGCTTCCATCTTTATAGTGTCTCAGGGCGTTGGCAGTACACCAGGTGAGCGGCTGTTTCCATGGAGAAAAAATATCTTCTCTCACTCAGCAGACATTTTGTAATTTGGAAGAGCGCTTCCAGGAACGTTCTGTGGCAAGTGTGGATAGGATTCTTGCAGCTCAAGGTCAACCCCCTTATGAATATTTTTACCAGGCCAGCAAGTGTCTAATAAAGACACTTGAACTACACCCATGATGACCTAAGTTCTCCAGAACCCACAGTAAAAGGGGAGAACTGACTCCCAGAAGTCATCATTGTTGGTGCCCTGGGGGAACTTTGGTGGTATCTGTGCTGCCTAGTCTTATGTCAACCTGACACACAAACTAGAGTTATCTGAAAGGAGGGAACCTCGATTGATCCTTAAAGATCCAGCCGTAAGGCATTTTCTTAATTAGTGATTGACAGGGGATGGCCTAGCCCACTGTGGGTGGGGCCATCCCTGGGATGATGGCCCTGGGTTCTATAAGAAAGCAAGCTGAGCAAGCCATGGAGAGCAAGCCAGTGAGCAGCACCTCTACATGGCTTCTATATCAGCTCCTGCCTCCAGGTTCCTGCCCTGTGTGAGTTCCAGTCCTGACTTCCTTTAGTAATGATCAGCAATGTGGAAGTGTAAGCAAAATAAACCCTTTTCTCCCCACCTTGCCTTTGGGTCCTGGTGTTTTCGATAGTAACCCTAATGAAGACAACATTGTGCCTTGGTTTGTTGTTGGGGGCTTAGTGAGCAGGGAAGGATTCGAGCGAGAGGACGGAGCCCAAGGCCTCATGCATCCTGGGTAGAACGGTTGCACTGTGCTACACTCCCCGCTGGTTTCCTTTCTTTTCATGGCTGAATAATATTCCTTTGCATGCAGCAATCACACTTGATATATCCAGCATCTACAGATTGACTTCTGTATATTTCACAGTTTTGGGGCTGGTGCGAACAAGAATCTACCCGAGACTCTGTTTTCGCTTAGCATTTTAAATTCCTATAAGTGATCTTTGAGGGTCTCCATTCTGAACTCTTCCATCAATTTTCTATTTTCTTTAACTTTATACTCATGAATGTGAGTGATATCTCATCATTTTGGTTTGGAGTTTCTTTCCTTTCCTAAAAATATCATTAATTCATTCATTCATTTATTCATTTTTGAGTCAAGGTCTGGTATATCCCAAGCTGGCTTCAAACTCTCACTTTAAGTGATTTTTGTTTCTTGCTCCTCCTGCCTCATACCTAGGGTGCTAGGATTTGAAGTATACACCACCACATCCAGTTCTACACAGTGCAGGGAGCAGAACTCAGGGCTTTGTGCCTGCTGGGCAAGCACTCCGCCAACTTCGCTCCATCCAGCCCCTTGATTTACAGTTTCCTAATGGCAGTGTCACTGAGCTTTTTTAAGCATATGCATGTGTACATGTTTGTGTGTGTGCATGTGTGGATATGGGCACATACGTAGATGTGTATGCATGCATGTGTACATGTATGTGTGCATGTGTGGATGTGGGTGCATATATAGATGTGTATGCATACAGGTGTACATGTTTGTGTGGGACCAAACTGGCATGGTGGAAAGAAGTCCCATGTGTCGGTCCCCTGAGCTGTGGCTCTGGGTGGGACAGGAGACACGCAGGAAGTGGCCGCGCATCTTCCCACACAGTCTGACAGGCAAGTGGGGGCTGTGGGAAGCCTTTGTGGGCCCTGCCTGTGGAGGGTGGAGGGGGCCATTCTCGGGGAACACGAGCAGCCGTCTCTGTGGGTTCTCTAGCCTGGGGCACCGCAGTCACCACAGGGTGCCGCAGACGGGCTAGCCGGAGCACACCTGGGATTCCTGCCAGGACTGGATTTCCGCGGCTTGGGGCACCGGGCTAGCTGCTTAGGCTTGGGTGAATGGGTACTGTCTGGGAGCACTGGGAAGCCCTCAGGGAGAGATTAGACACAGCTCCTTAATCGAGGGCTGGATCCCTTGCTTCCCATGGAGGGTCCAGATGAAGAGACAGTCCATAATTCTAAGACATTTATTTTCATTGTGGAGAGTGGCATGGATGGAATTGTACCTTGTGGCCTCTGGGAGATGCAAGGCAGATATAGTAACTGGGAAGGGGCGTGGCTAAGCCTCTAGGTGTCTCATTAACATGGGGATGGCTTGGGGCTGTGTGGTCATGCCTCTACCTGGGGCGTGGCCATGACTCTACCTGAGGAGGGGTGGTACGTGACCGTGACTGTTAGGAGCCAAAATCCTCCCGGGAGCGTTTGCATGATGTTTCCCGGTCCCTTGCAGATTCCGCTGGGTCACCCAGAGTTTATGCCTGTGCTCCACCGGGTGCCAGATTGCCTGTCACAGATCACTGCCCCACGTTTGTGTGTGTGCATGTATGGATATAAGTACATATATAGATATGTATGCACACATGTGGAGGCCAGAGGTTGACATGGGGTCTCTTCCTCTATCACTTTTCGCTTTATTGTTTTTGAATCAAGGTCTCTCATGGAACTGACATGGCTACCTGGACAGCAAGCTCCAGTAATCCCCACATCTCTGTATCCCTGCATCTGGAATTACAGGCCCACACTACTGTACCCACTTTTTTATGTGGGTGTTGAAGATTCAAGTCCTCATGTTTGCCCAGCAAGCATTTTATCTGTGAAGTGATCTCCCTAACCACTTAGCTTAATATTCTCGATAGCTAATGATATACCTTCTCCGGGAAAAAGAACTACTCCAGACCTTTGTGTATTTTCAATTTTTATTACACTTCTGTGTGTGTGTGTGTGTGTGTGTATGTGTTTGCACATGCATCCATACCACAGCACATGTGTAGAGATCAAAGGACAACGTGCAGGGTCAGCTTTCTTCTGCCACTATGTAGGATCCAGGGATAAAATGCAGGACTCAGCAACAGGCACTTTACCAGATGAGCCATCTCAGTAGCCTCTGTCTTAGTTACTCTTCTGTTTCTCTGATGAGACACCATGACCAAGGCAATTTATAGAAGAAAAAATATACTAAGGGCTTATAATTTCAGAGGGTTGATACATGACTACCATGGTAGGGAGGGAACATGGTAGCAGACAGGCTGCATGGCGCTGGAGCAGTAGCTGATAACTTTAATCTGACTCACAAGCACAAGTAAGAGAGAGAGAGAGAGAGAGAGAGAGAGAGGGAGAGAAAGAGAGAGAGGGGAATGGTATGGTATGTGCCTTTAAAAACATAAGTGACACATCTCTTCCAACAAGGCCACACCCCCTAATCCTTCCCAACCAGTTCTACCAACTGGAGACCAAGTATTCAAATGTGTGAGACTACGATGATGACCACTGCTATTCAGTCCACCCCAGCCCCTTTAAGTATGGTTTTTGTTGTTGAGTTGTGAGACTTACTGTGGTTCAGCAGGCAAAATACTCATACATATAACAAGAAGAGAAAGAAAACAAGCCATAAAGGAGTATTTGCAAATTCTGGATACTGGACCTTTATCGATGAATTTGCAAACCATGTATATTCTGGACCGTGTGTTGTCATTTCTTCTTACCAACAACGTTCATTAATACACAAAACTTTACATTTTTTTGTGAAGTCCAGTTGTCTATTTTTTTGCCTTTGTGGATTGCGTTTTTCATGCGATGTCTAAGAATCCTATTCCCAGCTCTCACTTTGTCTTACAAATGTCATATCTGTAGCTCTTACACTTGGCTCATTCTTTCCCATGGGAGTCTAGCTCTGTTCTCCTGCATGTGGGGGTGCAGTTGTCTCGGGAATGTTTGTGGAGTAGTCTTCGCACCATGCCATCCTGGCATCCTTACTGCATGCAGATCGGTAGGCCAGAGATGCATGCCTTTGTTTCTCATTTTATCTACTGTCTATATGCTTCTCCTGCCCCCAGCACCAGGGTGCTGTGAGTACCACACTTTAGAGTGCGTTTGACATTAGAAAGTGCAACAACCAATTCTACACTTTAGAGGGGTGCATCCTCCAATTTTGTTTTTCTTTTCTGAATATCATCGTGTCACTTTGAAGCCTCAGTGCTTCCACTGGAGTTTGAGGATCAGACTTTTCATTTCTGGAGACTGAAAAGGCTATTGGTATTTTAATGGAGACTGTAGAGGCTCTGTAGATTTGGTTACCCAAATCATAGGCCTGACAGTCTTTTTGTTCTTAACATGGACATCAGGGATATGTGAGTGTGGATGAGGACCAAAAAGGGCATCAGAACTCCTGGGGCTGGGCGGAGGTAGGGCTGTGAGCTGACTGATGTGCACACTGGGAATCAAACTCGGGTCCTCTGCAAGAGCAACAAGAGCTCTTAACCCCTGGGACACGAACACATGCGCACGCGCGCGCGCGCGCGCACACACACACACACACACACACACACACACACTCGCAATCCTATTCTCCTGCCCGGGGATCTGCCACCTCAATGCTGCCACACTTTCAGCACTTGAAACTTTGGGGGATACAATGAAGCCATATTTAAACCACAGTCCAAGGTAAATGGGTGAAAATGGGGACTGGGCAAGTGGTGGGAGCGTTAGTAGCTTTAGTTGCTGTGTGTGATTAGCTCATTAGGATGTGAGGGTGTGTGGTGGCAAGGTTTGCTTTCCATTGCTATCTCAAAATAGCAGGCCAGATGCCTGATAAAGAACGTGTTTATGCCGGGCTGTGGTGGCGCACGCCTTTAATCCCAGCACTTGGGAGGCAGAGGCAGGTGGATTTCTGAGTTCGAGGCCAGCCTGGTCTACAGAGTGAGTTCCAGGACAGTCAGGGCTACACAGAGAAACCCTGTCTTGAAAAACCAAAAAAAAAAAAAAAAAAACAAAAAACAAACAAACAAAAAAAAAACAAAAAGAAAGAAACAAAGAAACAAAGAAACAAAGAACATGTTTATTCAGTGTACAGTGAGGCCTCAAGCTCAGTCTACTGCATCCGTCTGAGGGAGTCTGATACTCTTCTCTGGCCTCTGTGGATAGCATGCATGAGATTATAGACACATGCACTACTGTGCCAGGCTTTTCCACACGTTCTGGGCTTTATGGGTCTGGGGATCTGAACTGAAGTCCTTATGCTTGTGTGGCAAGCACTTTATCCACTGAGCCATCTGCCCCCACACTAACTAACTATATATTTGTTATTTGATTTATCATGTGGCCAGCACTAGTTTAAATACTGAGGACACAGGATGAATAAATAAACTAGAAAGGGCCCATGCCTTAAAGAGTCTTCCTTTGAATTGTAGGATGGCAGAGAGTGAGCAAAAACCATATTTATATATCATCTCTATACATATATATAATATAATAATTGAAAATCCAAAATGTAATTTATCAAACTCTTCAAGTATCAACATGACGCCACAGTGATGATTCCACACCATGAAGTTTTGTTTCGTGCCCCAAATTATTTTAAATCTTACCTACAGTTAGTTGCCTTTCATCGCTGTGTATAAACATATGTGATGTGGACATTCCACACTTAGCCTTGGCTGATAGGCAAGATACCCAGTTTGACACATGCAAATATGACAGGCTTGAACCAGTAGCACTTCTGATTCCATGCATCTGGGGAGGGACAATCCACATATGTAACATGTCAGCTTGTGATAAGTGCTGAGAAAAAAGAAAGCGAGGGGACGTCAAGTGGCGGGAGCGAGGGACTATTAGAAATAAAATGGCAGAAATGTGTTCTCTAGATCGACCATCTTGGTTGAGCTGTATCAATGACCAAGACACTGTGCTAGGTTCTAGAACCTTCTCCATCTACTTCCAGCCCTCAAGGGATTTGGAATCTGTGGTAGGCAGATTTTAGCATGTTGCCTGAGAGTCCTGGTCCTTGGCACATACATACAGCATACTCCACTGCTTTGAATTCTGTGTTCTGTGCACTTCAGTGAGCAGGTGATGCATGTGCCTTTAAGGCAGGGTGTTATCTGAGTGAGCCTGAATGTGATCACATGGACCATATCAAAGCTCCAGGCTTATTTGGTGAGAGAGAGAGAGAGAGAGAGAGAGAGAGAGAGAGAGAGAGAGAGAGGAAACAGAAGAACAATTTAATGCCAGTAAGTTTCTTCACTGCTGGCTTTGCAGTTGGAGGTGGCCACGAGCCAAGGACCTGTAAGTCGTCCTCAGCCACCAGCCAGGAAGGACACAGATACCTTGGTCCTATGGCAACCAGAAACCCAGCCCCTTTGTCTTCTCAGCCAACAACTTAAAAGAGGTTGGAAGTGGATTCTCCCTTAGTTAAGCTTACTCTTGAGTCAAGAATTCAATCATTGAGTTAAGAACTCAACCAAACCACCTCTTGATTTCAGCCTGGTGAGGACCTCAGGAGACAGTGCAGGTGTGGACTATCCTGGACTTCGAGTTGAGAGGCAATAAACATGTTATTTTAAGCCAAGAAATTTATGGTAATCTATGATGGGGCAAGAGAAAACTAATAGTGATTCTAGGTATTGGGGAGTACCATGCTCTAGGTATTGGCCAGTAAAATGCTAGCCATGCAAGCATGAAGACCTGACTTTGATGCCAAGAACTCTTTTTAGAAAAGCCAGGAATGGTGGTATATGTGTAATCCCAGTGCTACAGAGGCAGGGACAGGAAGGTCCTGTGGTTCACTAGCCAACCAGCTGAGCCAACTCCAGGTAAACTGAGAGACCCTGTCTCAAAAAAAAAAAAAAAAAAAAAAAAAAAAACCCAAAAATCAAACAAACAAGCAAAACAAAAAACAAAAAAAACCCAAGGACACCAGAGGTTGACCTCTGACCCCCACATGCACATATATACATGTGCACAAACACCTCCATGTAGAAACATGAACATATGAACACATGCATACACACACACACACACACACACACACACACACTCCAGATTCTAATGAAAAAATGTATCACGTCTAGACCACAAAGAGCACACACAAGGCGTCAGGACAAGCATTACCTTTGGATGCATCTACTCATAGTTTTGTCCTCTGATCGTTGCCGCATGGGAGCTCTTCAGAGGGTGTGCGTGCTTTCGGGAGGGAGCATTTACAGCCTTGAATCTGACACCCATTCTCCACTACCGTCAGCACCACCCAGCATGGCAAGAGTCTCCACTCCAGACTGCTGCTGAGTGAGAACTGAGGGACATCTCCCCCGTGCTCTGGATGGCCTTCTGAGCCATCATCTCACCCTGGCCTTGAGCCAACAGCACAGCAGAACTGTCACAACGGAGATGAGCTCGGGACTTTGCAGCTCTGATGTTCATTGGCCGATGTCATTTGCTGAAATGAAGAAACATTTCAGACAACTGTGATCCCAGTAGGCGGCTTCTTTGCTAAGATAGTCAACGGGTTCCTGTCTCTGCTTTGAGTCAGAGCCTGAGACTGGTCTGATGTGGAGGGGGAAGGCCTGGCGGCAGGGGTGGGGCTCAGCTGTGGTAGCAGGTGCATGAAGCTGCTTGCTCACATCTGGGTAGATCAGGAACTGGGGGGGGGGGGGGGGAGTGCCTGGTAATAAAAACCTTCCACAGTACCAGCTCAATTCCTTGTTAAAGTGACAGCCCATGATATTTCTTCCCATGTTGCTAATTGTCAGATGTCTGGTCACAGAAACTACAGGTTTATTTTCTTTTAATTGTGTGTGTGTGTGTGTGTGTGTGTGTGTGTGTGTGTGTGTACATATGTGTGTGTGTGTGTGTGTGTGTGTGTGTTTGTGTGTGTCAGGGTGGCATATGCACAGTGCGGGTATCCAAGGAGGCCGGAGGCATTGGATACCTCTGGAGCTGGAGTTATAGGTGGTTGTAAGATGCTCTATGGGGGTGCTGTAAACTGCCAGGTCCTCCACAAAAGCAGTAGGCACACTTAACTGTTGAGCTAGCTTTTGTGCCCAAGGTCATAGCTAGAACTAACTAGCTAAGAAACTAACTAGTCTAGAGAGGTTACTATAGGTGATAACACTGTTGAGCTACTGACTGGATGTACTTTGGAACCACCGTGCCTCTGGAACAATGATGTAAGAGAGAAATATCTTTACTTAAGCTAGTTTGGATTGGGTTTTCCATTGCTAGTCATGGAAAGAACCCCCCACCTCCGGTACACTTGCAAGGAGTGGGAATCTCTGTCAGGCTGTCCTGGTGTTTGCTGTTACAACAGAAGAAAAGAACCAAGACATTGCTTTGTCTAGATTGAATCCCTAGGGACTCATTTGAAATTGTGGTGCCCCTCCTCTGCAAGGCTTTAAGGCTCTGTTCAGGATCCAAGTGACTCAAGAGGTCATGAGGCCAGTTGGACTGGCTGGGTGTTACCACAGCAGCACAGAGCAGAAGGCATTCTGAACTGACACGAAGTCTCTGCTTCAGCGGGCCTGTCAGTCCAAGCTAAGTCCTGAAATCTGGGTCAGTCATAGGCTCTGGATGCAACAGGACAAGAGGAAGAAGTCTCCTTTAAGTGGATATTCTAAATCTAAACCTTGGAACTCTTTAGCTATTGCATTTAACACTATGTGGGGATAGCTGAAGCCAAACAAGTTAACTTTCTTGAACCAATGGGCACCCAGGCCTCGATGCTTGGTGCTCCTGTTCACAGGGCTGAATTGCATTAGCCTCATCCTTCCGGGAAGCGATCTGAGTGTTATCAGTGCAACCTTCATCTCTACCCTACCTTCCTTCAGTCATACCTGAGAGGGGGCACTCTGGGTAGGTAATGGGTATCACCTTTAGCAAGTCTTAAGGTAAGGCTGGGTAAGGAACTCGAAGAATAGTTCATTGGCTGGGTAGCTCTCTTCCAGTATGCCAAGGAGATGGGTTCAGTCATGCCAAGGAGATAGGTTGGGGACTGAGATGTCTCAGGATAAACCAAAATGCTTAAGAATGTATAATGCCTTTGGGGGAGCAGTGGCTAAGCAGTTAAGAGTACATACTGTTTGAAATGGTTTATATATGCTCAGCCCAGGGATTGGCGCTATTAGGAGATGTGGCCTTGTTGGAGTAGGTGTGTCACTGTGGACATGGCCTTAAGACCCTCACCCTAGCAGCCTGGAAGCCAGTATTCTGCTAGCAGCCTTCAGATGAAGATGAAGAACTCTCAGCTCCTCCTGCACCATGCCTGCCTGGATGCTGCCATGTTCCTGCCTTGAAGATAATGGACTGGACCTCTGAACCTGTAAGCCAATCCCAATTAAATGTTGTCCTTATAAGAGTTGCCTTGGTCATGGTGTCTGTTCATAGCAGTAAAACCCCGACTAAGACACCACTCTTGTAGAGGGTCTCAGTAGGACTCCCGGCACCTACAACAGGTGGCTCAAAACTGCCTATACCTCCAGCTCCATGGGATCTGAAGCCCTCTTCTGCATTCCATGAGGACCTGCACTCGCCCATGTGCACACATACACATACGCACAACTAAAAATAAAATAAATGTATTATGTATATTATTAATTATCAATTATATTATTAATTATTAAATAATATTAAATGTATTTTAAAATGTGTAATGATAAATGACCAGACACTTGGTTAGCAGGTCTGTGTAAGCAGCCACCCACAGGTTGGTTTTGGCTCAGTATAAACTATTGAGGGAGTGTGCATGTGTTCAGGAAGACTGCTGAAGCAGCTAAAAGCAACATGACGTCCAGTTCCTCAAGACTCTGTTTTGGGGTCTTGACAGGACTGAAAATGGAAATGTCACCGATGAACCCTTGCAGAGGTTTTCTGGATCCGCCCTTGTCAGCAGATCTTACTGGCCTTTAGACTGCCTGCCTGGCTTCACACCTATGTCCTTCATCAATGCCCCTGAAAACTCTGAAAAAAAAACCAAAACAAAACAGACTTGCACAAAATGCATCTTAGCTTTAGGATGGGCAATGTGCCAAAGGAAAAGAGGGCCCGTGACCAAAACAAAAGTGATAAAAATACAATCTTAATTCAACTGCTTCAACATAGCTGTCCATCCCAGGGTCCTTATTGCTTGTAAGCATCGGTGTGATACCTGTGGCTGGGACTCTAGGTCTCGCAGGTTTTAAATAATGAACACATCCTATCTGCTGTGCAGAGCATACTCCACAGAGACTGATAGAATTCTGAAGGCACAGAAAGCAAATGCAGGCAATGCAGAATACTTTAGGAAGAGCCGGTGTGGTAGTACTCACCAAAAATCCCAGAACTCCAGAGGTAGAAGCAGAAAAAAAGGGGGGGGGGGAGGCTAGCTTTGGCTACATAGATAAGTTTAGAGCCACCCTGGGTTTCATTATAGCTTCTCTCAAAACAAAACACAAGCCAAACTAAATACTTGGGAAAGAAAAGATAGTACATACATAGCCATCATTACCACAGACCTTATAAAGGGAAACGATTCTTCTAGTCAGAGTACAAATGCCACCACAGACGTGGGGCCAGGTTACCTGAAGAGCAGAGGCCATGAGTCTGACTTGCCTGTGAGATGCTGGCAGTCAGGATCAGGGCTTCTGAAACTTACATATTTTCAGAGAGTCTTACTGTCAGGCTCATGGCTGGGATGGTGACAGTGGCTTCCGTGGCTCCTGCAGTCTCTTGAAGGCATGGCTTTCCCACAAGCTCACAGGAGGCAGGGGGCTATTGAACTATAGTTAAGTCTGGGTTGCTTCTAACCTTCAGAGTGGGCAATGCCAGTCATTCTTCCTTCCTGTCAATTGCTAGAGACATTGGCTCAGTGTACCTCTTTTCCCACAGAATAAAAGCTTCTTACACAGAATCTTAACCAGATGATTATTGAGTATATGAATTTGGAAAAATACAGGTGTTGGCAAAACTGAATGTGGATTTGCAGAGAGAGCCAAAGAAAAAGATGTAGTGGCTCACTCCTATAATTCCAGCATTTGGGAGGCTGAGACAGGAGGATTGCCATGAGTCCAATGCCAGCCTGGGCTACAGAGTGAGACCCTGACTAAAAGAAAGGAAGGAAGGGAGGGAGGGAAGGCCAGAGGGAGGAAGGAAGGGGAAAATTGAAAGAATTGGAGAAAGTCAGGTGTGATGCAAAAATAACTTACTAATGGCACAGAGTACTAAAGTACTCCGGTAAAAACAAAGAAACAAACAAACAAAAAACCAATTTAGCTTGTAAATATATCCTGATACATAACTTCTTCTCTTACATGATGACATTCTGCTATTTTCTATACGGATAGGGTTCCGCACTATGCATTGGCTATATTTGCTGTGGTGATTTTAAGTAAATATGGTGGCCACAGGGAAGGTGTTTGCTAGTGAAGGAAGCAAGACACATGGGGAAAAGTCGCAAGGTAGGTCAGGAATCAAGCGAGCCGACGCCATCCACTTATCCTTCATCCCTCTGCCCCTATGCAGAAAACATGTCCTATGCACACCCGATGCTAACTGAAAATGGTGGCAGGGCTTAGCAACCCGGTTTTCCTTCCATGCAGTCGAGGATGGCCGAGTTCTCCTCAGGCTGAGTCAGGATGCTCATAAGCATCAAGGTTTGTAGACATAAGCATCTCTGGGATTGTGGTAAATGTTAAAGTTTTATGTATCTAAGGAGCATTTAAAAAATCATTTGTTCGTGACAAGCAAATCTCCTACTTAAGAAAAAAAGTGAAATATCCTATTTGACTTCCTACTTTGAACTCCATAACTTCCATGTTCTCTACAGAAACCCGGTATTTTACTCTAAGTGCTTGGGAAAGAAGTTTCTTGCCTATGTCAGAGTTTGGGGTATTTGCATATTACACAATGAGATCTTTAGGGGATAGAATCCATGTTTAAACAGTTTGTTATGTTTCATACGCACAATAAACACAGTGCCCTAAGCCCACATTCCACAATATTTGAAAAAAATTGTGTTTTTTGGTTGTGGTCTGTGACATAAGATCTGATAAGGACGCTTACACTTGTTAGGGAGCAAAACATTTTAGATTTGGGAATCATGAGTGCTATCATAATTAGGTTTTCTAATGCTGTGATGAAATACCATGACCTAAAGCAACTTAGACAGGAAAGGATTTATTTGGCTTACACTTACACATCACAGTCTATCATCAAAGGAAGTCAGGACAGAAACAGAAGGCAGGAACCTGGAAGAACCTGGAAACAGGAGCTGAAGCAGAAGCCATAGAGGATGCTACTTTCTGGCTAGTTCCCCGTGCTTGCTCAGCCATCTGCCCAGAAACAGCACCCGATCACACCTTTGTCAATCAGTAATAAAGAAAATGCCTTACAGGCCAATCTTGTAGGGGCTTTTTTTTTTTTTCAATTGAGATTCCCTCTTCCCAGATGACTCTAGCCTATGTCAAGTTGACATAAAACTAGCCAACACAGATGCTCGCCCGGTAGTAGCATTTGATAACAAAGAACATGTCTTATGGATGACCGATTTGGGCTGGATCTTTACTTGGAGTGCTAGAGCTCTGTCACCTGAGCTACTGAAGTTGGGCAAACAGCAACGGTGATGACACCCTCAAGATCAAAGTGTCTATAATAGCCTTGGCCCAGCAGAGCCTGTTGACAGGTGCTGAGCACCACAACCTAGCAAGAACACAGGAGCTGTCGGAGGACTCCTCCAGTGAGGACCATCTGCAGATTAGAAAAGTATTTGTTATGTCAATTTGGGACTGGGGGTAGGACAGGGACAGAGTTGTCATCCAGCCTTGTTGGGGGCCAGTGGTGAGCCTGTGTGCTGGGTGGTGCATCCCAGTTAAAACTCTTTGACTAAAGCCCCTTACTAAATGAGGTACCTGAGACCTGAAAGCCCCAGAGGAGCCAGCTTTAGAATGTGCCAGCAGGAGACTGCTGGGGGTTAGCCCAGTCTCCCCAGGAGGGAGATGCTAATGAGTCAAACTTGGCTGGAAGAGAGACTGTGGAACCCAAGTGAAGGTCACATCCTCACAGGAAGTCTTTCATTAATGGCGATTTCATAAAGGGATGGCTAAATACTATTTATAAATTATTGGCAAGCTTCACCACAAAGATAGCAAGCGCCTCATAGGAAATTTAATATATGAACTGGCAGCAAATACCTCGAAATGGGACTGTGAGATAGCCCATGGAATCAACACATCATCAGATTGGTTGAATTGTAGGACTTAGCCTGAATTTCCTGGCCAAATAATATGCACCTGGAATCTAAACTAGCCTCTGGCTCCCTGTTCTGCTCCCTGATAGCCAGGGCTTCTGACCTCTTTGAAGACAGTTCCCAATCTAATGAGGAAACTCCATCTTTTTGCCTCTTCTTGTTCCCTCAGAAAGTGTATAGAAGCCATGTGGCCTGAACGGCTGAAGCTGGGGGCACAGGAAACTTAAAGAGCATCCTGCCTCTGATTAAAGTGCCCACCAAAGGCCTGACCCAGCAGTAAGTGTTGGTGGGTGCTGCCAACACGAGATACCTAGAAGAAGGCAGACACCTGTGAATGAGGAATATCTGTGTTTGGTCAAGCCGACTCCTTTCATAAGAAATCGTCATTGACCACAGTGATAGGGAAGCCCTGGGGACGGAAATGAATCATAAAATGCCATGGGAAGTATTCTATTGTAACACACAGAAGCTTTGTTCAGATGGATGCGTGTGATGGAGGCTGATAGTCAGAGTTATTCCTGTGATGTTGGCTTAATGCCATCATAGATTTAAAGCAGGCCTCAGGTGAAGCAGAATAGCTTCTTCCTGGCCTGGCCTTAAAATTCATGTGGTCGAGGCTTGTCGGTGGTGCGCAAAGCTCTGGGCTTGCCCCACCGCACTACAAAAGCTGGCTGCAGTATGGATCAGCAGTTCAAGGTTGTTCTTGGTTGCGGAGTGAGCTATAGGCCTCCCTGCAAGGATCTCCTTCCCAGCCTCTGGTTGCAGGATGTTCACAGAAATGGAACTCTCATGAGGTGCTTGTAGCCTCAGAGGTAACAGCTGCCTGGATGTGTGGGTGGGTGCTTGGATGGATGGATACGTCTATGCACTGTCAACAGGGGCCCTGTGGTGGATTGAAAATGCTTGGCCCAGGGAGTGGCACTATTAGGAGGTGTGGCCCTGTTGGAGTAGGTGTGTGACTGTGGGCGTGGCCTTTAAGACCCTCATCCTAGCTGCCTGGAAAGCAGTCTTCTGCTAGCAGCCTTCAGATGAAGATGTAGAACGCTCAACTCCTCCTGCACCATGCCTGCCTGGATGCTGCCATGCTCCTACCTTGATGATGATGGACTGAACCTCTGAACCTGTAAGCCAGCCCCAATTAAATGTTGTCCTTATAAGAGTTGCTTTGGTCACAGTGCCTGCTCACAGCAGTAAACCCTAACGGAGACACGCCCCCACTGAGCTGCAGAATCCACTCACTTTTCAATTTCTCCAAAGAAGACAGTATCCACCAATGTGTTCCCAATAGCTCTCAAACGCTGAAGTACCCAGCGGTCAGCACCTAGTTACTCCACAAATCCTGCATCGTGAAGGCTGGGTTATCACTCTGCAGACACAGTGCAGAACATGCTCAAGTTTGACCAAGAGACCCAAGGAGGCCAAAGAAAATCACTGGGCACAGAGTGCAGATGGCCCACGTCACAGACAGTCCTTTCAAGAAGTTATTCCTTTTAAATCTGAATTAATATATCAGGAGCCCTTGACAGTCATAAGGATGGGTGTGTATAGTTCAAAATACATGAGCTAAACAAAGGCAGACTTAAAAGGAGTTATGTGCTACACATTCAAGAGTGTGTGGGCAGCATAAACTCTACTTGATGGGCTTTGAGAGGAAAAGATGGGCAAAGTTGGGTGTGGCCAGGAAAGGGGATGGGTGGGGGTGCATAAGGGTGAGCAGATGCATGATATGAAACATCCAAAGGAAAATAAAAAATGAGGAAAAAGCAGAGCGCATGCTGCCCTTTATAGGATTTGGGTTCAGCTCCCAGCACACATCAGGGAGTTTACAACTGCCTGCAGCTTCAGCTCCAGGGATCTTAGACCTTATTCTGTACTCCCCCAGCACCTGTACTCACTGAACACGCACACACACACACACACACACACACACACACACACACACACACTGAAAATGATAAACATGAATCTTTTTAAAAGAAGTAATATGATATCATAATCGTGGATGTATATCAATGTCTATCATCTATCTATCTATCTATCTGTCTGTCTGTCTATCATCTATCTATCTATTTATCTACTGTGATAGTATCATTAGGCAGCCCCAGCGGGCCTAGAACTCCATATGTAGACCAGGCTGGCCTTGAACTCACAGAGATCCACTTGCCTCTGCCTCCCAGGTACAGTATTAAAGGCATGTGCAGCCACATCCAGAACTTGACTCTGTGTTGAATTCCCATTCTTTGCAATTGATGAGCCATTCAGTGACACGGGTGAACTTAACAGAATACTCAACCTCGAGGACCTTAAATAACTATTCATTACAGAGTCCTGTGACTAATAAGCCATACGGATGAAGAGAGTTCTACAAAGCAGCTGGAAAATTCCTATTACTAAGTGACATAGAGCACTTGTAAGATCATCGTGTGGTGAGTTCCTGATGTTTGTGGTGATGTACGGGGAAACAGACCACAATGCTATCTTTTGTAGAGAGAATCTCTTGTAAGCATCACCTGTCAATAAAAAAGTGTATGGCCAATGAGCTGAGCAGAATATAGGAGGTGGGACATCCAGCAGGGATAGAGAGGATTCTGGGAAATAGTCAGAGGTGTAGGTGATTTGAACTGGAATGATGAGGAGACAGACATAAACCAACAGGTAGCTGAACTCAGGATAGAATAAAGGGAGATTCACCTTAGGAACTCTGAGGAGATGGATGTAAGAAGACAAGAGAGGAAACCAGACACATAGCTGAACTCAAGTTAGAATAAAAGGGATAATAAGTTAAGAGCAAGTCAGAGAACAAGCCAGAGCTTATGACCTAGGCACTTATTAATGAATAATTAGTCTCAGAGTCACATTCTGGGAGCAGGGACTGGGAGGGTTTACTTTTTACAGCTAGTC
The DNA here is from genome assembly GCA_028551405.1 of Uromys caudimaculatus. Lineage (NCBI taxonomy): Eukaryota > Metazoa > Chordata > Mammalia > Rodentia > Muridae > Uromys > Uromys caudimaculatus. Next base: position 14,835,773 of record CM052714.1, on the reverse strand, counting down.
ACACAGAAATTCAGCATGCATAATCAGAGAGAGTACATAGAACCCACCCTTAATAATAATATATATTAAATATACTTATCATGTTCTTATATACGCATGCTCTTTGTGTACTTACTATGCTTTTCTGGTTATTTTAGAGTATGTTCCTTTTATTTGTATACATAGTAGTTTGCAAACCAAGCATGGTGGTGCACGCATGCAATCCCACTACTCAAGAGGCGGATGCTGGAGCATTTTGAGTTCAAGGCCAGCCTAGCTGAATACCCATTTCAAAAAACGGAAGATTTACTATGGAAATGTATTCCCACTTCCGACAGTGTCTTCATTTCATCCAGAGGCCACACCAGGGCCGCGGATGTAGTGCAGCTAGTAAAGATGTCTGGCACCCAGGAAGCCCTGGGTTCAATCCTTAGCACTGTATAAGCAAGGAATAGTGTCTCATGCATGAAATCCCAGAATGGGAGGGGCAGGGGAGGTTCAGAAGTTCAAGGTCATCCTCAGCTGTACGGACATGTTGAATGATGGAACTAGGTTTGTGTGGGAACACTGTATGTTGCTCAGACACTGACAGAATCCCCTAATGCTGCATTACTCAGAATGTGTCTCCATCACTAAGTAACACGTGGCTGCATTTACAGAACACTGAGAAGTCCATGCTGTGCGCTGCTTCGGGCGTACAGACTAAGCTGATGACGACAGGACACAGGGCACAGCACAAATCGTATTTTAACCCACTGAAAACGACCAGAAATCGTACCATCTAAATTGTAACATTAGAAGGGAATAATAAATTCCATAGGGAAGCTGCAAGCATTTGGAGATTATGTAACATTTTGGAATAGCCCGTTCAAGAGGACATGACAAGAGACACCTTAAAAACGACTTTTCGCTGAGATCGGTAGCACACTTTTAATGGGTAGCATTTGGGAGATGGAGGCAGGAGGATCAGGAGTTCAAAGACAGCCTCAGTTACAACTTTGAGACTAGCTAGGGATGCATGTGACACTGTCTCAAAACAAACGAACAAGCACCACCCCCAAAACAAACAAAATCAAATCAAAGTTTTTGAACTTGTCAAGGTTGGTGGGATGCTGCTGAACCCGTTTCAAGAGGAGATTCCCAAGCTGAGGAAACAGCACACAGTCTGTGAGGTGCTTTCCACACAGCCTAAGAACCTGAGTTCAATTCCCCCGGACCCACTAAGAAAGTCGGATGCAATGGTGCTTGCTTATAATCCTAGCCCTGGGCAAGCAGAGACAGGTGTATCCTTGGGACTGTGTGGCCGACCAACCTAGCCTACAGGGTGATCTCCAACAAATTAAACAACTTGGTTTAACTAGAAAAATTGTCTTGAAAAATACTCGTTATAAAAGCAAAATTGACATGAAGCCAAAACCCAATCTCGATTCTCTATGTAGTAAAGAAATAAAATTCACAATTAAGCAAAATCTTGGACACAGGAAAATTCCTGACCATGAGAGTTCACTAGTGACTTCTATCAAACACTGAGGAAACCGTAACAATAATGTTGCATTGTTTATCTTGGAAGTTTAGGGGAGACACATTTTCCAACCCATTTTACCAGAGCAGCACAGGCCCAGTCTCTGCAGGGCATGGGGTAAGCCAGGAACTCCATAGACGACCAAAGGTTGCTTCTGTGTGTTCTCATCTCCCTTATGCATACAGTACTTCTAGCAAACAAGTAAACATTCCCAGAATTCTGATTTGACAGAAATGATTCATAATTTGGTGTCCGTTACAGAAGGACTGGCTATGATCACGGAGACATTAACTCCGAAATACAATGGAATTAGCTCCCTGTGTCATCAGTTTCAAAGTCTGGGTCCATCCGTTAGCAGTTGGACGGCACAGAGTTCTGTATCTGGGAAGAAAGGTCATCCCAGGGAAGGCTACTTTGGGACATTCTGCTCAGCAACGTGTGGGCTGGAGGTGTAAGTAGCCATTGAGAAGACGTTAGACGGTTCTGTTTCTATCACGCCGATCACCCTGCATGTATTTATCTCTACACCAATGTTTGAATTCATGTGTTTAAAGAGCTCACCCCCCCCCCTTCAGCCCACGACAGGATAAATTGTGCACATGATTAGTGGTGGTGGTGGTGGGGTCCAGAACACATAAGCTAAACTGAACTTCCCTCTTGATGCGAGCTTTCATCAAAGTGCAAGACGAGCGTTGTCAGTCCGTTCAACTTCCCTGTAAAACCCAAGCCTAGCAGTTTATCTGTGCAGCTCACAATGCTTGCACGAGGAAGCAGGAGAGCTCAGCTTTAACCTCAGCCTCTCTCTGTATCCGCATCACCTTTGTCTCCTCTCTTCCTATCCTCTCGAACCACAGGAAGAACTGGTCACATGATCCTGCTGAGCCTCAGAGGGCTGGGACATGAGAGGGACAGATGGCTGCTGTCTTTGTGCTCTCTCCTGTCCCCACAGAGCTTTGCTTCCTATGTTTAGTTCCCTGTCCTTTTTGGCAGGCTTATGGATTTATTGACTGTTTTAGGAAATTTGGGTAATCCGATGAGATTTCTTAGAACGTTAATCCTGGGCTGCCAACAGTCAACTCAGTGAAAAATAGTGATAGTAGTTTTTACTTTTTAATTGTTAAGTGCGTGTGTATCTTTATGCTCAGCTGCATTTCCCAACACTACAATAAACATGTTATTTCTATAGTCGGGGCGGGGATGCCTAAATAACCACCAAGGAGGGGCACTGTGATGACTAATCTTGACTGTGAATGGAATCGCCTAGAAGATACACATCCGGGTGTGCCTGTGAGCTTCCTTCTGAAGAGGAAAACTAAAGGAAGGACTAACCATCAGAGCGGGCAGCACTTGCCAACAAGTGGCTCAGACATAAAGAGGTCCAAGGGAAAGCAGTGTAGCCTGCCTGCTTCCACTCCTTCCTGAGTACATACGCCCTGCTGCTGCTGCTGCTGCTATTGCTGCTGGTGATGATGATGGTGATGATGATGGTGCGGCTGCTGAGGAGGATGATGACGATGTTGCTGCTGCTGCTGGCGTTGCTGCCGCCGATATTGCTGCTGGTGATGATGATGGTGCTGCTGCGGCTGCTGCTGCTGACGATGCTGCTGCTACTGGTGGTGATGATGGTGCTGCTGCTGTGGCTGCTATCAGCCTGCATCTTCTTTCACCTCGCAAGGCAGAGTGAGTACCAGGAGCTCCTCAGGAATCCTCTAGGTCTTTAGTAACAGATTGGGACTGCTGAGGCTTCATGGACTAAGTAAGCAGCTACCATTTCTCTGCTTTCAGAGTCTGCAGATGGCCAATGTTAGCCTACTCAAATTCTATGGTGTAAGCTATTCTACCAATCTCCTCTTGCAATACCCCCCCCACACACACACACACATCCACACACACACAACTATTTCTGTTCCTCTTAAGTGACAAGAAGATGAGCTAGAAGACTACTTTTGGGCCTCCAAGCTTGGGAAGAGAGGTGTCTTCTTGACCTACCATTTGGTACTTCTTTGCTATAGTTGCTCCCAACATGGACTCGGCCTTACATAACAGTCTGGTCAGAAAGCTACAGACCACTGGCAATTCTGAAAGCAAGCTCATTTCAATTTTTAAAATGAAAGTAGTCGACTTAAAGGAATTCACCGAACTTCATTCCCATGGTGAAACCTTCCCCCCCAAACCCTACTGAAGCTCTTCCAGCTCACAAACAAGTCCCTTCATGTTTGGTGGTCTCTCTCTAGCTTGTCGAAGAAGGGACCCTTGTGTAGATCATGCAGCACCCAGAAGTGGACAGACTTTGACTTCATAGTGAGCTGAGACTCTGAATCCTGCAAAGGAGGGCACCCCTCCCCTCCCCAAGCATCACCAGGGCTGCTACAGGTAGGTGTGAATAGTGGCACAGCGGGAATGACACCATGGAGGGGTATTTAGGTTCTATGTTAGGTAGAGCAATGACACCCAACCTTAGGTGAACCAAATCACCTTGGTAGGCAAGGAGTGTTAAAAAGTCCTTGTGTATAAAAGCCATTCTCTGGGTTAATGAGATGGATTGGTGGGTAAGCGCGCTGGCTACTTTTCCAGAGGACCTGAGTTCAATTTCCAGGGCCCATATGGCCACTCACAACCAGGGAGCTCACCTTAAGTCCCAGTGATCCAGCGCCCTCTTCTGGCCTCCATGGGCACTGCACATACAAGGTATACATGCATATATGCAGACACAGAAATACACGGAGACAAAGAAAAAACATCTCTATACATAGAATACATTTAGGTAAATGAAAAAGCCCACTCATTCTCCCAAATCAAAAAATACCATGGATCAGCTCTGTCTTGAACAGGTCACTCAATTTCTGTGAGCCCCAGTTTTTACACTTAAAAAGCCAACTTGAGAAAACCTTGTGTGGTGGTTTGAGTCTGTTTGGCTCAGGGTAAGTGGCATTATTCGGAGGTGTGGCTTTGTTTGAATAGATGTGACCTTGTTGGAGGAAGTGTGTCACTGTGTCAAAGTCGGGCTTTGAGGGCTCCTAGTGCTCAAGCTTCTCCTAATGTGCAAGACAGCTTCCTCCTGGCTGCCTTCGGATCAAGATGTAGACCTCTCAGCTCCTCCAGCACCATGGCCGCCTGCCCACTACCATGCTTCCCGCCATGACGATAATGGACTGTAAGCCAGCCTCAATTAAATGTTCTTTTATAAGAGTTACCTTGTCATGTTGTTTCTTCTCAGCAATGGATACCTTAACTAGGACACTTGGCTACTTCAAGAGATGTTGTAAAGATCAAATAAAAGGATTTCTTTCTAAAGTCAGGCAAACATTGTGACATGCTAGTCATATTGTGTTCTTTAATGGGCTTCTTGCTGCCACAGGCTCCTTTTGGTACAAAATGAGCACAGAGCACATCTGATGACCGTGGGATAGAATTGTCACCTGTAGGACCTGAGCCCTATGATTCTGAACCCATAAAGGCAACCGTTAAAGAGAAAGACTCCAAGACTATGGTCAAGTCAATCATTGTGGAAAATACCAGTGTTCTCTTCGACTACTGTGTATTCCAGGGTTTTTGATCACACTGTGAACCCTGAGATTGTGTTATTAACTGGGAGGGAAAAAACCTGTTTTTAGTTGTGGTGTGGCTCAGCCTTAGTACACGGCTTTAATCCAAGAGCTTTCTGCTTGCATATTGTAAACGGGATTAAATAAAGTCAACCATTGGTCTTGAGGCAGAGCAAGCAACCAGTTGACCAGAAGTAAACATATGATCATTAAGAAAAAACCATAGTGGGTAAGAGGGAGTCCAGAGGACAGATAGAGAGACGGACAGGAAGTAGAGGGGAGGGACATTCAGTTTGAAGGAGTTTTTGAGACGGTGTGAGGAGGGGCGTTGCATCTTGGACATAGGTTGAGAAGGAAGGTCAGCTGGGTGCTTTCTCTGCATCCGGCTCCTGGGTCTTCACTGGTAAAATTCAAAGTGGAGATTTTCTTAAAAACCAACTACTGTGTGTACAAGCGTGGATGTTATTTGAGACACAAACAGTAAAATATCCCAGCAGATGCTATGTACGATGAACATTC
>CM052714.1:14716928-14830108 GCA_028551405.1 Uromys caudimaculatus | reverse complement strand
GTGCGTGTGTGTGCTTGCCCCACTCTGTGTGTGTGTGTGTGTGCATGTGTGTGCTTGCCCCACTCTGTGTGTGTGTGTGTGTGTGTGCTTGCCCCACTCTGTGTGTGTGTGTGTGTGTCTGCACTCGCGCACGCCTTTTGACATTGACTTTCTAACCCTCTCCCACTAGATGGGTCAAATCGGAGCCTACTCCCAGTTAACCCTTCCCTTAACTGTGTGAGCTTAGCCAGTTTTCTATTTCTACAGGCCTCAGCTGGGGCTTGAGTATGCTCTAATAGAAAATGTTGAAATTTCTTTCCATTCCTAAAATGAATTGACTGGTGAATTGAAGCACAAAAAGTTTTACCTGGTCATTGAAAACAACTTTAGATTTTCCCCGGGCCTGCTTTTGTGTCATTATTGGTTAAACCAATGATTTGGCCAAGATCTCTTGCCAGGAGATTAACCCCTATAATGTCACCACTTTTTAGTAAAATAGGGACTGTCTGTCAGCCAAGGTAATGGATGCAAATTATATTTGCAGCTGGGAGACAGCAAATGCCTGTGGCCAGGCTTCCTAAGTGGTTCATTGCTGGGGAAGGCAGATGCCACTTTATACACCCATTATTAGCTAAAATTAACTTGGAGGTGACTTCAGCAGCGCTTCAAGTACGGCCGGAGACATGACCCATGAGCACTGAGCTCCTTCTGTCTCCAGAGCTGTTTGAAATCCCTTTCTGACATTGGAGAGATAAGTAGCAGCACTGCTTCTGGCTGAGAGTTGAATCAAGATCTGAGTCTCAGGCAGCCCCAGAATTTCAACACACTGGTACCCGGGTGAAGACATAAAACATGGCGACTGTGAATACAAAACAACCCAGGCTACCACAAAGCCACCACGGTGTCTCTTAGTCACTCAGCAGACACACCCCAGGTCACCTTAGACTATTTTTCCAGGGGCCCCAGTTGCCTGCGCCACTTCATCTTTTATCAGTAAGTGGAAAGCAGAGTCTAGAAAATTCCTTTGGGAAAGACGAACTCATTCAAGAAATAGACCTGAACGTCTACAGTGATGCACAGAGATGCAATGAGGGGGATTAATTACATTCTAATTAAAAACTGATAGGAAATGGGGTCTGTTCATTCTTCATAAGCTTTAAATACATTTCTGCTCGGCAGAAGTCTTTGTATGTTTCCGTTTGTTTGAGACTGGGTCTTTCTCTGGAGTCTAAGCTGTCTTGGAACTTGAGATTCTCCTGACTCAGTTTCCCAAGTGCTAGGTTTATAGGCATGTGTCACCATGATTTTCTTACAATGCAGCATTGCCAGGTTGAGGAAAACCTCCAAATACTCAAAACTGTAAGTTGGCTTTCCAGCTCACAATGAGAGTGTATGGTTAGTATTTATACTTACCTTTGCCAAAGTCAGAGGGTCAGTTTTATAACTTAACTACTCAGACCCGTAGCATAGGAGTTTCCACTTGTGCCCGGGTCTCAAGGACACCAGGATCGTGGATGTGTTCATTGGAAGATTCCATTCTCTGCATGTTTCTTTATTCTTGGCGCCAAAACTTGTAGGTTTAAATTGAATTTTCTGCAAATAGATAGATCAGCCAAATAGTATAACTTTCGAGTTGGGTATGGAAATTCCCACACTTGGGAGCACTGGAGACAGGAGAATTACAAGTTTGAGGAACACCTAAGCGGAGACAGTAATACTAGGAGAGATGGAAACTTGAGGGCTCTTTGGAAAGTCGTTTGGATGGTGTGTTGCTGGGGCAAACACGTGAAGGAACGTTTCGTTAGAGTGGACACAGGTGTACAGGCTAAGGCTGACTCGTGAGGGAACATTTTGCTGAAGCAGACACAGGAGAGAGGATGTTCTGCTAAAGCAAACACGTGAAAGGACACGTGATGAAGGATTCTTTGCTAACGACACTATGTATTGGTCCGCCTTACATTGGGTAGTTGAGCTGCATTTGTCGGGACTCCACAGAGAGAAATGCACTAGGAAACTTCTGGTGGCGTGCTGCAGTTTCTTGCGGCTTCCAAGGACTCGAGTTGATTGGATGCACGTGCTGAAGCAAGAGTCATGGAGGACGCGTGATGTTTGGAGGGTAGAAACAGGACTCCACAGAGTGACGGAGACGGAGCTTGGCTTGCTGGTACAGCTGCTGTGCAACGCTTGTGGGTCTCCAGCCTTTGCTGATCTTTGCTTCCCTGAGAGAGGCTCAGATGAGAATTTCTGGTGTCCCTTCGGGTCCCTCCTGCTGACTTGAGCCTAGGCTGAAGCCTGGCTGTCTCTGCTAGGTTGTGTCACCACTGTTGCTAACCCGATTCTATCGAACTGGACTACTGGTGTATCCGTGAGGTGTTTCCAAGTGGATCGAGCTGCCGCTGCTGACTTGTGAACTGAACTGCTGATTTTCAGACAACACAGGTGGGCGTTGCTCCAAAGAACCTTTCTAAACAGGTCCACTTCCCCTCCCCCATCCTTTCTTTTCCACTACCTCTGGTGAGTGGTGGGTTACAAAGGAAGTTAAAGCATTTAAGAACCATCATTAAAAATAGGATTTGGAAACATTAAAGTTACACTCTGTTTCAAGAAAAGAGAAAAGTATAACTTTTGCTAGATATTTTCTTTCTTTGCAAAAAGCAGAAAATTCCAAGCAGGTTCGAGTAACCAGGGAAGCATTTTGCCTTGACTCAAAGGGATTCTATTGATGACTTCTCTACTTTATGATGCTGTGAGAGTGTTGTGTATTCAGGAAAAGGTATGAGTCCAGCTTTGAAGTTTGACTTTAAGATAGAGAGATGCAGCGTGGTATTCTCTTGTGATGCCGAATGGGGGCAAAGAACTGAAGCTTCCAGTCAGCTGTTCCATGAAAGGCAATGGTCTACATGTCACAGTAGGCTGTGATGGCATGCTGAGGTGGAAGGAGCAGCTTGGTTGAAGGGGTGGGTTTAGGTGCATTGGGTACTCTCTTGAATTACCATGGTTTCAACTACTGGTGGGTTTGCAGGATGGAACTCTACTAAAAAGTCAGGAACACCTATATAAGGTGTCATGTACACCTTATATAAGCAACAGTTCTCAGGATTCTAAAAACAGAAATTAGAGTACCAGTGGGTCTTGCAGAGAGGCACGGTAGAGCCTTGGCAGCTCTGGGGTTCAATATACTAAAGGTTTGAGCTGAGTTGATTGGAAGCCACTGCACTGTGGGGTTTTTGTTGCTGCCACATTGTGTGTGTGTGTGTGTGTGTGTGTGTGTGTGTGTGTGTGTGTACAAATGCCACAGCACAGACATAGAGGTCAGAGTAAACTTGCAGAAGTTGGTTCTCTTCTTCCATTGTGTGGGTCCTGGGATCTGACTCGGGCAGTTAGGCTTGGTGACAAATGCCTTCACTGGCTGAGCCATCTTCCTGATCTTCCAGTGCATTCTCACCAGATTCCTCCACTGGGTTTCTTCTCTCTGCCTAGGGATTTCTCACCGTGATCAGCTTGTTCCCGGGCGCTAACTCCGGCCTCATAGTGTTTCCATCACCCTCTAATGAGCCATCCTTCTCAAATCCAAATTTCAATGACAAGAACCAAAGTGGATTCCCTTGTTCTGCTTTTTGTTATTTTTAAAGAAAAATCTGATCACCCCAGACTAATCTGTAGCCACATTCCTAGCCTTTCTGGGTGGTCGTGAGCCCAGCCTTTAGTAGCTCAGCCATCTCTCCAGCCCATGTTCTTAGTCTAATCAAAACCCCTGGTAGGTGCCGAGGATGGAGTTCATTTGGTAGAGCACTTGCCTAGCCTGTGTGAATCTCCCAGCATATCAATGGGGCGTGGTAGAGTAGGCTTGTAATCCCAGCACTCGGGAGATGGAGGCAGGAGAACCAGAAGTTATCCTCAACTACATCTTGAGTTTAAGGCTAACCTGGGCTACTTGAGACCCTATCTCACAAAACAAAACCACCACCATGGTGAGACATCAGTGAGGGGTTGGCAGTTCTTGGGTTGTGTGTGGACTAGTACTGAAGCTGCATTACTGGAGGGCTCTTCAGCAGATAGAGTTGCCAACATAGGGCCTGTGCATGGGGCTATGGACAGAGAATCCACAACTGTGCGTGGGGCTGTGGACAGAGACTCTACAACTGTGCGTGGGGCTATGGACACAGAGAATCCACAACTGTGTGTGGGGCTGTGGACAGAGAATCCACAACTATGCGTGGGGCCGTGGACAGAGAATCCACAACTGTGCACTACAGTGCCTGTGTGAGTTTTTCTGCTTCCAGTCACATTTTCTATGTATTAAGGATAACCATGGCATGTCACTACCAATGAACAGTAGTCACCAGGATGTATTTCTTCTGTCTGTGCTAAGTGTAAGGAACATTAAATCTGTGGTCATCAGTAGTTCTTGCTCATTTTCCCTGACATGTGTGGGATTGTACTTCTTTCCCAAAGAGTTCATATAATTCGTCTCCAGTGGGGTCTGCACCCCCTTGAGGCTTCAGACAGGTCTAAACAAGGACCGACCACATTTGATAGTTTGAGCCCTAGGTGCCAAAGCTAGCATTTCTAGAAAAGTTAATTATATGAACCATGGGCTGGAGAGATGGCTCAGTGGTTAAGAGCACTGACTGCTCTTCCAGAGGTCCTGAGTTCAATTCTCAGCAACCACATGGTGGCTCACAACCATCTGTAATGGGATCCGATGCCCTCTTCTGATGTGTCTGAAGACAGTGACAGTGTACTCACATATATAAGATAAAATAAATCTTAAAAAACAAAAGTGACAAATGTCTTTTAAAAAAATCTAAACCATCCCTAGAAAATGCCAAAGACAAAAGATGAGGAAAGCCAGATCTAGAGGCCAGAGTAAGGTCAAAATCAGCTCACAGTGCCAAAGGAGAAGAGGCGGAGGGTGACCGGAGGCTGTGGCGCGGGCGCTGTCGCCCCTGTGGCCGTCTCACTGGATGGCACATGGTTGGTGTCCCGAAGCATTTCTTTTCCATCGTTCTTTAGGTCATCTTCCCCTCCCATTTCCGCTCTCCCCCATCACGTTTGGCACCCTGAATGATCTGCTGAAACCATTTCTTTCTGACTATTTGAAAATTCCTTTTGAATCATCTTGAGTTCAGTTTGCTTTAAAGAACACAACACAGAAGACAGAAATTACATCTATGTCACAGGTTGCTGACCTGCGGATGTCTGGAATGAAGATCAAAGTATTCCTTACAGCCCACTCACAGGAGGATCTGCCCTCCACATTTCCTCCTGCGTCCCCTGACCCACCCTACTCCCAAGAAAGACAAGCTGCCACAAAGTAGCAGGTTACAGTCATCATGTCTCCAGTGCAGTCCCAGCACCAAGTCACAAACCTACACCTGACTCTCCACAGAAACAACTCACTGCAGATGTCCCTGAGTGCCGTAAATGCTCTCTTACTAAACAAAACAAACAAACACATAGAGTAAAAGATGAAATTAATGGGCTGGGGAGATGGCTCTGTGGTTAAAAGCACTGGCTGCTCCTCTAGAGGACCTGGGTTCAATTCTCAGCACCCATATGACAGCTCATAACTGTCTGGAATTCCTTTTCCAGGGGATCTGACACCCTCACACAGACATACACTCGGCAAAACACCACTGAATATGAAATAAAAGTAAATTAATTTTTTTACTTAAAAATGTTTAAAATATGATTGATAATTAAATAAAAAAATCTTTTGAAGTAGATCAACAAACACTAACATGATTCAAATGTCATGGTTCTGAAAGAAAACATAAGATCAATCCACAGTGGCTGGCCTTGCAAATGAACTCAGATCTCCCTGCAGAAGTTTTGCTGCTACATATTTAAAATAGCTGTGAGGCAGGGTGTAACTATGTAGCCCAAGCTGGCCTCACAGTGCTAGGATTATAGGGTGTGCTACAATGCCCATCTGAGGGCATCGGGATGAGGGAGAAGAATTCAACCACAGGGTTTCCTGTTAGTGGACCAGTGGTGCTGAGTGGTGCCCAAAATGTTACTTTTGATATTATGGAATGGAATCCATGGATGCAGCAATGTGGGCAGGGAAGAAGATGATTCGTGAGTAAAGATGCTGGCCACCAGGCCTGATGATTCGAGTTCAATATCCTGGACCCAGATGGTGGCAGAAGAGAACAGGCTCACTCAAGTTGTCCTCTGACCTCCACACAATGGCAGTGAACCCACACACAGGCACATGTATGCACATGCACACAATAAATAAATGGATAAATAAATAAGTAAATATAACCTACAAAGAACCGGCATGGGCTTTTATGGACTAGCATGGCAGCTAGGCCTTCACCTTGGGCTCCTGATGTTAGCTTTCATATCCTTTAGAAGACCCCGCACTCATATGTCAGTGAGTGTCTCTAGTAAAACTCTTTGTAGGGGCAGAGTGTGGTGGTGCACGCCTTCAATCTCAGTGCTCCAGAGGCAGAGGCAGGCAGATCTCTGAGTTCGAGGCCAGCTTGTTCGACAAGTGAGTCCAGGACACCCAAAGCAACAACACAGAGAACCCTGTCTCAAAAAAAACCAAAAATAGCTCTTTCCACCAGCCAAGTAAGATGCCCAAAGGAAAGAAGGTCAAGGGGAAGAAGGTGGCCCCGGCCCCCACCGTCATCAAGAAACAGGAGGCCAAAAAGGTGGTCAATCCTTTGTTTGAGAAAAGGCCCAAGAACTTCAGCACTGGGCAGGACATCCAGCCCAAAAGAGATCTCACGCTTCGTCAAATGGCCCCGATACATCAGGCTGCAGTGGCAGAGCCATCTTCTATAAGCGGCTCAGAGTACATCCTACCATTAACCAGCTCACCCAGGCCCTGGACAGGCAAACAGTACTCAGCTGCTTAAGCCTGCCCACAAGTCTAGGCCAGAGACAAAGCAGGAGAAGACGCAAAGGCTACTGGCCCGTGCTGAGGAGAGAGCTGCTGGCAAAGGGGAAGTCCCAACTAAGAGACCACCCGTCCTCCGAGCAGGAGTCAATACTGTCACCACCTTGGTGGAGAACAAAAAGGCTCAGCTGGTGGTGATGGCCCTGATGTAGACCCCATTGAGCTGGTGGTTTTCCTGCCTGCCCTGTATCCAAAGATGGGGTGCCCTACTGCATCATCAAGGGAAAGGCCAGGCTGGGGCGCCTGGTCCACAGGAAGACATGCACCACTGTTCCCTTCACAGGGTAACTCGGAAGACAAGGGTGCTCTGGCTAAGCTGGTGGAAGCTATTAGGACCAATTATAATGACAGATCTGACGAGATCCGCCTCCACTGGGGAGGCAACATCCTGGGTCCTAAGTCTGTGGCTTGAACTGCCAAGCTAGAAAAGGCTAAAGAACTCACCACTAAACTGTACACTGCTAAGCGTTCTGTACATAAATATAAATACAAAATTATCTTCCAAAAAAACCAAAAATAAATAAAAAAATAAAATCTTTGTAGAGCTAAGTGTAACTCAACTGGTAGAACACTTGCTCAGCATGTATGAAGCCCTGGGTTCCACCCACCTCCAGCACCACAGTCCCCTGGGCATTGTGGGACTAGCCTTTAATTCAGCACTTGGGAGATGGACGCAAGAGGATCAGAAGCTGAAGGTTATGCTTGGCTTCAGAGCATGTCCACGGCCAGCCCAAGATGTACAGACCTTGTCTCAAAAACAAACAGCCTCTTTGTATAAAAGAATATCATTTTGTTGACACACCATCAGTTCTTATCTGAAGCAAACTCTCACCTTTCAAAAGCATCCCCCAGAAAACATTTTCATGCTGCTCCAGAGGTGGGAGTTATTTGGTCTAATTCCAACAGCCCTGAACTCGAAGACTTTTGTGCTTGCTTAAAAAAATAAAATGTAGAGAGGAACAGCACTCCCCAAATCCCCCCCCCCCAAGCGCAGCATCAAGGAGCCCTTACGTTGGTCAAGGCTGTGCTTCAGTTCAAGACACGTTTCCAACACTCTAAAAGGACAAGGACTGTTTATTGAATATGCTATGTTTGAATCACATTTTACATTGCACAGAGAAAAACCCCCATCACAAAGTGCTTCGGGCGGCAGAGATTCACCATACAGCAAACAAAATCACTTCTGCCATCAATGTGCTGGGGGCAACATCTAATTAACACCCGTCTCATCTGCCCAGAATGCTAGCAAGCAGTGGCTCTGCAGATTTTTTTCAAACTATCACTAAGGGATAGTCCCCAGTGCCCATGGAAGGAGGAGAGAGAGGTGAGGGAGGGAGAGAGAGAGGGAGAGGGTAAGGGAAAGAGAGGGAAAGGGAAAGGGAGAAAGAGAGGAAGAGGGAGGGAGGGGAGAGGGGGAGGGGGAGAAAACGCTTCATGTAGCCCAGCCTGGCCTCAAACTTACTAGGTAGCCAGCTGTAGATTGCATTGAACTGCCTGCCTCCACTTCCCAAGTGTTGGAATACTGGCACACACTATCAATCCTGCCTTTGGGGGAGCTCAAAGCTGAAGGTGACTGACACCTTTCCTTTTCTCCTAAACAAAACCCATGGAGACCCCTTTCTTCTGTTTCTTTGTGCACTTAACCAGTTATCGACTTGTAGGGAGAACATACATAAGACACAGCTCACACTTTTTGACATCTGGCATCATATTTAAGAGCAAGTGGTTTGGAACCAGAATTGACTTCAACTGTCCCAGTTAACACAACTCTAAAACCATATGGAATGCTCTGGGTTTATTTTCTCATCTCTGAAATGGACTGATAATATGAATTACATCTCTGTGTGTTAAGGAGCAAATGAGCTAAGATTTGTAAATTTCTTCACACGGGAATAGGCATTTGCCGAATGACGAATTTAATTATTAGTCTTTTAATAATTGCCTTAGTAACTGCTTTTGCCAGGCAGCTACCATTATCCATGCCCGGATGGATGAGTGATGCTGACTCACTCCCAATGACACCCGCATTTCTGACTCCAGGCTGCAGGCTCCCGATCACCCTCCATTACCCTCCATCACTTTAAAGGCTTTTATAGAATGTGATGCAGTATCCAGCACAAGAAGAGAATTCTCCTTGGTGAAGGCCAGTGCCACAGGACGGGAAAGGCCATGAGTAACCATAGGCTTCAGGGCTGGAAATTCCTCCGGCTTCCCCAAGCAGACGATGGCTGGACCAGAGGTATCGGCAACAATCACGTTCCCTTGGTGATCGAAGGTCACAGCAGAGGCAGTTACCTTAGAGGGGAAGAGGAGGTTCAGCCCGAAGCTATCCACCTGGCCAATCAGCTGCATAGTGGAGTTGAACACCTTCACCCTCGTGTTGTTACAGCCAGCTGTCCCAAGGGCACAAGAATGTTCTAAGACCGCGACGGCCCCGGTGAGCCATGACACAGCCACCCCACGGGGATTGCACAGGTGAGCTTGCAACCTCTCAATTCTCCGAAGGACCCCTTCGGGAAAATCCGCTTCCAGCAGGTGCAAAGTCCCTGCCTCTGTGTCAGTCACCAGGACCCCGTTGTGAGGAGTGATCTCCACACCCCAAGGCAGGGAAAACTGCTTTCCCACAACCAGCTTGATCTGGCCAAAGAAATCAAACACTTTGAGGGAGCAGTCGCCAGCGTCGGTGACAACCACATGGCAGTCGTTGGTGACGGCGACATCCAGTGGGTACTTCACGTCGTGCGCTGCGTCCCCCTTCTCTCCAAACTGGTGTGCACCTCCTCCTCCGGAGTCAAAGATCTTGACCCGCCTCTTACCGTCGTGCACGACCACTACCCGTCCGGTCTTGGGGCACAGTGCAAGCCCTGTGGGGTTCACTAGGGTCCCCCACCCGCCAAAGGCATGATAGCAGGTGAGAGTCCCCGGAGCAAAGGAGGCGGCGCTGAGGACAGCCGGGGGCGCGTGGAGGGCGGAGCCCAGGAGCTCCAGAAGGTGCAGCACTGGCAGGCAATCGCTGGTGTCACAGGCTCGGCAGGCCCGCCGGCAGAAGGGACACTCGAGTGCCAGCGACCGCGGGTGCGCGAGGGCGGCGACGCAGGCCAAGCAGACCACGTGGCCGCAGGGCAGGTTGCGCGGGCGCCGCTGCTGACGTTGGCCGAACCTCTCGAAGCACACCTTGCACTCCAGCAGGCTGACCTCCGCCTCGCGCACCAGCTCGGGCCGCACCCTCGCCGCCTCCTCCCCCATCGCTCCCGCCGCGCCGCGTCCTCCGCGCAGCCCTCGGTCACCGCCACGGTCACGGAGCGGAGCATGCGCTCTGACGCGAGGCGCGCGCGCTGCCGCCCCCTGGCGGACGCATGACGCAATTGTCCGCATGCGCCGTGCGCAGACCTGGGGTGATCACGTCACGGGTGGGAGATCCCAGTATTAGAGATTGAGACACGTCTCGGTGGAACGAGTGCGTGTCTCCCTCCGTGTTCGCCTGTAAGTGGCAGCTAGTATCCCAGGGTCGGTACCCAGCAGGGCTGCCAGTCAGCTTCGCTGGGAGCTGGGTACCCGGGCTGGGCAGTAACAAGACATGGCTCCTAGTCTCTGTGTAGTGTGACTCAGAAGACACTCTTGTGAGAAGGTAGCTAAGTAGCCCTCAAAGAACTGGGTGTGGTAGTTGCAATGCCAGAACTCAGGTGGCAGAAACAGGAGAATAGCGGCTGGTGGTTAGTTGGAGGCCAGCCTACGCTACAGTGCCTAGAAAAACAAACCCCCAAACCAAAACAAACAAAAGAATACTTGTGAAGTGGGTTTGTGTGGAAGGAGTATTTTAAAAGCTGTTAGTTCCCTTGCATGGTGGTCTACATAGTGAGTTCCAGGCCAGTTAGAGGTACAAATTGAGACCCTGTCTCAAAAACAAACAAAACAACAATTTAATTAAAAAAAAAAGAAAAAAGAAAAAAACTTGTTAGTTAATAGCAGTTACTATAAACTTCACTCGATGCCGGCCTTTTTTTTTTTTTTTTTTTTAATTGGATATTTTATTTATTGGCATCTCAAATGCTTTCCCCTTTCCAGGTCTCCCTTCGGAAACCCCCTATCCCATTCCCCCTCCCCCTGCCTCTATGAGGGTGCTTACCCACCCACCCACCCACTCACCCACTCCTGTCTTCCTGCCCTGGCATTCCCCTGCACTGGGGCATCGAACACCCTCAGGCCCAAGGGCCTCTCCTCCCACTGATGTCCAACAAGGCCCTCCTCTGCCACCTATGCGGCCAGCGCCATGGGCTCCTCCATATGTACTCTTTGGCTGGTGGTCCTGCCTTTTTTTTTTTTTTTTTTTCGAGACAGGGTTTCTCTGTGTAGCCCTGGCTGTCCTGGAACTCACTCTGTGGACCAGGCTGGCCTCGAACTCAGAAATCCACCTGCCTCTGCCTCCCAAGTGCTGGGATTAAAGGCGTGCGCCACCACTGCCCGGCCAGTCCTGCCTTCTTTTAAGTGTTTTCCATTATTTAAGCCTCATGGAGGCTGTGATCGGAAGGCAGGCAGTATGACTACAGGGCCTCTCATTATTTCTCACTGATCATCAAATATGGTTGTGTATGACAAACGCTTCAAGTCTCATTGACAAAGACTTAACTGCTCCAGTGTGTGGGGTGCGGGGAGGTGTGAAGGGGATTATAGCCTACTGGTAAGTTTGAGCCAGTGGTTCCTCCCCACAGTGTGTTCTAGTCCTGGGAAAGATTGAAAAGTAAAGGGGCTGAAGAGATGGCTCAGTGATAAAGGGGGCTTGCTGCCCTTCTGGAGGACATGAGTTCAGTTCCCTGCACCATCTGTAACTCCAGCTCCCGGGAATCCAGAGTCCCCTTCTGGTCTCCATGCATTTGCATACATGGGGCATACATTCACAGAAACATATATACCTGCATATAAATAAGTATAGGAAATAGCTTAAAATTAAAAATGACTGACAATAAAGATGATCTACCATATCTCGGAAGTATCTTAATCTTATGGTCATTATAATCTTCCAGAATCCATTGGGGTATTCAAAACTCTCATTTTTGGAGTTAACTGTCTTACATGAACAAGGTCCTGGGCAAAACCATTTCATTTCATTTCTTATTCATTTCAAGGCCGTGATCATGATTGGTCACCCTCTTGTTCCATAGGCTTCCAAGAAACTGGAGGACTCAAGCCTTTGTTAACACTCTTGGAAAGAAATTCTTTGGAAGGCCAACGGAAAACAAACAGTTTTTTTTTTTAATCAAGTATTACATATCTCAGAGATCGAATGTGAGACCAGAATAACCAGGCCACCGCTGTGATTTCACGATGCATTTCCATTCTAAATAAGACACCAACCAGAATCATATCTCAAAGAAAGTTCTTTTATTAATAACTTGAAAACTTTTTTTTATTAGTGTGTGTGCATGTGGGTGTCTGTGTGTCTGCATAGAGAGATGTCTGTGTGGGACCGTTGGAGGCCAGAACGAGGAGTTACATACCCAAGAATCAGAATTATAGGCCACTGAATGTGGGTGAGATCCTACTGTGGATTCTCAAGATTGAGCAGCAAGTGTGTGTAACTACTGAGCAATCTCTCCAGCCCCTCAGAAATAATAAGAAAATAGATTTATTTTACTTTATGTGTCTAAGTGTTTTCTCTACATTATGCCTAGTGCCATAGGAGGTCAGAGGGGGGCTATCAGTTCTAGGAAACTGGAGTTACGGATGGCTCTGAGGCACAATATGGGTACTGGGAATCAAACCCAGGTTTTCTGCAAGAGCAACAAGTGTTCCTCACTGATGAGTCATCTCTCCAGCTCCCCAGAAACAGTTTTTAACTCAGGAAATACAGTCAGGATACAAAAACTGGACTATTTTTAGAACCAGTCTTGTCCAACAAAAATGTAATGGAATCCACATTTTAAAATAATTTCCTTGTAGCCCTGTTTTTTAAAAGTTAAAAAGAAAAATGAAATTAACTTAGTTGTATACTTTATGCAATCCACCCTTTGGACATCGTAATCACCTGAAAACATGAAAGAGAAATTTTAACACTCATTTTGTGTACGAAGTAAAGTCTGGCGTGTTTTATGTTCAGTGTGCATCTAATTTAGACAAGCTAACTTCCACACGGGGCTGGCGGCTCCCACATGGAGCATGGCAGATGCAGAGCGGGCTATGATGTTATCTTTTGAAGGTATTTCTCAGACTGACCTCAACGAATCCCTTACTTGTATCTAACTCGTCTCTGCTCCAGCATTGCATCAAAACTATTCAAAGACCCCAATTCATTGCTGACTGCAGCTGAGCTGTGTCCTCTAGCCAACAGCTTGCTGCCTGCTAAGCCTCCTCCTCTGCCTTCCCAGACCTTTGCTGCCTCTGAGAGGCTACAGGTGGCACTACACAATTAGCATTGCCGGCTAGGTTGGACAGCTTTGCAGCACAGGACACACAGTCTCCTCCGGGCTTTACTATGAAGTAGCTACCCAGGAGTTTTATTTTTTATTTTATTTTATTTTTTTATTTTTGAGGCAGGGTCTCATGTAGCTCATGTCAGCTTCACACTGGTGTGAACAAAGATACAGAGTCTAATTGGCAGCCTGGCCCATTTGAAAGCTTGCACTCCGTCTTCATCTCTTTTTATTGCTTTTGTCTCTGAAGAGACACACTAAGTTCCACCTCTGGTTTTGCTCAGCTCTGTACCATGCCAAGCACAGGCCCAACAGGCTCACACTTCATTTGCTGGGTGAACCCCTCATCAGGACAGGAGGAAACGTACAAGGATTTCACCTTGGATGTGGTGGGGTACACCTTTAGTCCCAGAGCTTGGGAGGTAAAGTCAGGCATACCTCCCTAAGCTCCAGGCCAGCCGAGGCTACATAATGAGACCTAGTCTCAAACAAGGAAATAATAAAGACCTTGGATTAGGCAGGCAACTCCATGGTAGAACATGTTGTTTACAACCAACACCGGCACTGATGAATCAAAAAAAAAAAAAAAAAAGCAAAAAAACAAAGTTTGCTTTTTGAGAGCTATTTAGTCACTCAGGAAAGGTCGGAAGAACTTGAGAGGAAGGCGTCAGAGATGTGTCATAAGACCTGTAGTGAGAGCATACGTGTGTAAAAACACAAGTATGTAAGGCAGACCAGAAGAGGGGGAAAGAAAACATTTCCCTCTAAGGAGTGATGTCTCCAGAGAGCGAGCGTTCGGTTGCTCTTGTTTGTCCTTGGCAGTCCCCCCTAGACTTCTCAGGTTTTCAGATCTTACGATTATTTTTAGTACTAGGGATGGAACACAGGGCCTCACATATACTAAACAAACACTCTTCCCCTTGAGCTATATCCCAAACCTAGCACATTATTATTTAACATTTATTTATGTGTGTACCACTTATGTGAGGTTTTCACGGCAGAACAAAGAGGGTATCCGAGCCTCTGGGCCTGGGGTTGCAGGCAGGTGTGAGCTGCCTCACATGGGTGCTAAAAACTGAACTCAGGTCCTCTGGAAGAGCAGTGCATGCTCTTAACCACCAGGCCACTGTACCAGCCCCCAGCGTGTCATTTTTATCGTTTAAATATAAATAAAGACTCACCTCTTACTTAAAAATACTGCAACGGCAAGTGATGGCACACGCCTTTGATGCCAGCACTTGGGAGGCAGAGACAGGCAGATCTCTGAGTTTGAGGCCAGCCTGGTCTACACAGAAAGTTCCAGGACAGCCAGGGCTACACAGAGAAACCCTGTCTCAAAAAAACCAAAACAAAAACAAAAACAAAAAACTGCTTCCAGTGGTTACCCTCCCTGCCTGTTCTTCAGCAGATTTTCAGGCAGATTTTTAAACATTTTATACATCAAAGTTATACAGAGTCAGAGATGGGGACTGTATACTAAAAACAGAGTGACCACGATTAAAGTTCACATATATGAATCCTCTCCCATGCCAGGTATTAACTCAGCCACTCTAGTGGACTTGCAGTCTGTTTGCAAGGAGTGAAACATTAGATGACACACGGTGGAAAGCAGGAGCCCCATGAGGTAAAGACAGTTTTAATAAAAGCATCCAAAGCGGAGCGTTGATGGCAAATGCCTTGAATCCCAGCACTTGCAATTAAAGAGGCAGGCAGATCTCTGTGAGTTCGAGGACAGGCTGGTCTACACAGTGAGTTCCAGGCCAACCAGGGCTACTAGGGGGAATCCTGTCTCCAAAAAAACAAAAAAACAAAAAAAACAAAAAAAACAAAAAAAAAAATTTTTTTTTAAAAATCTGTCTCTCTTTGTCTGTTTCTCTCTGTGTCTCTGTCTTTCTGTCTCTCTCTCTCTCTCTGTGTCTTCATCTCTATGTCTCTGTCTCTGTCTCTCTCTGTTTTGCATGAGCGTGCGTGCATGTGTGCACACACACAAAAACACACACACTCCACACTCCCCCCCCCATAATTACAGTAGTTACTTTTCATATTGATGTGACCAAATACCAGACACAAACTTCGTAAGGGAGAGGGAGGGGTCTGTTTTGGGTCATGGTTTGGGGGAAGACATGGTGGAAGGCTTAACTGAAGTAGCTGGCATGTCCTGCGTCGGGTTGCTCACTGCCACTGAAAAGGAAGCAGAGAGAGTGTGGGCTAAACCAGGCCTGCCTACAAACCATTAAAACCTGCCCCGGGTGACCTACTTTGGTTCCAGAACCTTCCAAAACTGTGCCACCATCCGGAGACCAAGTGTTCAGACTGCGAGAGAATTCACATCCAAAACATAACATGCATGATAAACACACACTGAAAAATACTGCTTCCTCTATGAAAGAAAATAACGACCAAGAATGTACTATGGTAGTGAGCAGGCAAGCTAATGTCTCTGTGGGCTGAGTTTCCGTCCATCCATGAGTCCCCTAGCATTTGAGAGCTCTCTTGAACGAACATTTTCAGGCCACCTTCCGTGGTCCTGACCATAAATCCTTTCCAGAACCAATCTCCTGCCAGCCAACGGAGCTTTGATTGCATCCCTGTGTGTTCTTTCCCCATTCAAGCACACAGACAGACTAGGACCCTCTTTCCTTGTTTCTGCCATCTGCAGCCTTTACGTCTGTATTTGTATGTTCAAGCATGCAAAGTGGGGAAGTTAATAAATCACAATGTAGGGCGCAGAGGCTCAGCCAGTCTAGTATTTAAGCTACAGAATGATATAAGAGGCACTTTTCTGAAATCCCAGGAAGAATTCAACCCCTGTAACTTGATGTATACATAGTGTGTCTTCAATCTCAAGGCTTTTAAAGTCAGAGTTCCCCCAGTGAGGACATAAATTACACAAAAGAGTAACTGTATAAGGCTAACTCAATTTGTGTCACCTAAGACTCTCTGGATTTGACTTATGGGCATGAAATCCGGCTACTGCATGAAGGAGGGGTCTATCATGCAACATGAGACTTTCTTCCTTAGGCTGGGCGGCAGGGCCTTGGGAACAGTACAACGGGTGCATGGGGCAGAATACTGGTGGCCCCTCTTCTTTTCTTGTCGCCACTTCTCAGCTCTGTGGTAGGCCATGGTGACCAGAGAGATCCTGGCTGTACCCATTAGTCTTGCCCTCTGAGCAAGAAACTTGTCTTTCCAGCTCTGAGCGGAAAAAAAAAAAAAAAAAAAAAAAAAAAATCTGTAAAGAGAACCGGATTGGCCCAGCTCAGTGATCCAACTGGCTACAAAGGTGAAGTCAGATACTCATCACTTCTAGAGGTCCACTCTGAGACGGAGGCAGGTTTCAGAGAAGCAAGTCTGATCAGGATAGGTGCATGGCAGAAGGTAAGGGCAGCACCAAATGCTGCTGCTGGAGAGGATGTGAGGTCAACACAGCATTAAAGAAGTTTATACAATATAAATAAATATATATGTATATGAATGGAACTTAAGGGTTCTTTGGAAAGTCAGTTGTGTGCTGGGGCAAACACATTAAGGAGTGTTTTCCTAAAGTGGACACAGGTGAAAGGCTGAGGCAGACTCCTGAAGGAACGTTTCACTGAAGCAGACACAGGAGACAGGACGTTCTGCTAAAGCAAGCATGTGAAAGGACCCGTGATGAAAGATTCTGTGCTAACAACACGCATGTATTGATCCACCTTACCTTGTATAATTAAGTTCCCTTTGTCGGGACTCCATAGAAAGAAATGCACCAAAAAACTTCTGGTAGTGTACTGTAGTTTCTTGCTACTTCCTTGGCCTCTGGGCTGATCTGCAGTGATGTCAGCTGAGTCAGATGCACGTGCTGAGACAAGACCCATGGAAGACAGGTGATGTCTGGAGAGAGAATAAAAGGGCTGCATGGACAGTGAGGGAGGGTGAACTAGTCTTGCTTATAGAGCTGGCTGTGCAATGCTTGTTGGTCTTGTGTCTTTGCTGATCTTCGCTGCCCTGAGAGAGGCACAGCCAAGTACGTCTCCTGGTCCCTCCTGCTGACTCGAGCCAAGGCTGAGGCCTGGCTCTCTCTGCTAGGAAGTGCCAGCTGATTCCACTGCCACATGAATGCTGGGAACCAAACCCAACCCGTGTGGTCTGGAAGAGTAGAAAGTGCTCTTAACCACTAAGCCTTCTCTCCAGCTCCAAATTTAAAGTTTAAAAGACACTAGGGAGAATATAATACACAGCTTTCATCAAAAAAAAATTTTTTGAGACAGTGTTTTTCTGTGTAGTCTTGGCTGTCCTGAAACTCATTCTGTAGACCAGGCTGGCCTTCAACTCAGAGATCTCCCTGCCTCTGCCTCCCAAGCACTGGGATTAAAGGCGTGCGCCACCATATCAGCTCAGCTTTCACCAACTTTAAATGGTCTTCCTAGTAGCAACCATCACCTTAGTATGTGCACAAATATGCATTTATATAGTAACCAATTTTTAAATGTATATTACTGTATTAACATGAGTTAAAAATATGAAGCACTCAGAAATTAGGAGGCATTATAGATAGATAATACAGATCTAAAGAAATGTGATTGTTAATAAAAACTGACAAATTCTGAACCCAAACTTTCACAATAGACAGCTTTAGAACACTCATTTAAATAAGACAAATTAAAAGAAAAAAATTACTAAACTCAGGAAAATATTTTTTCAATATTATTTATTTAATGTATATGAGAACACTGTAACTGTCTTCAGACACACCAGAAGAGGGCATCAGATCACATTACAGATGGTTGTGAGCCACCATGTGGTTGCTGGGAATTGAATCTCCAGAAGAGCAGTCAGTGCTCTTAACCACTGAGCCATCTCTCCAGCCCCCAGGAAATATATTTTTAAAAGGTTTTAGTCTTACAGTTTTGAGGATAAAAACCTTTCCATACAGGTTGATTTAAATTTTTTTATGTTTCTTGATTCTGTTACATATAGAATTATACAAGTGGAGAAGCATGTGAAGATATGGTCCCAGGACCTGAGTAGATTAGGATTTATAACAAAGTATAATTTTTAATAAAAAGTTTAGACTACCCCAAATCCTATTAAAATCTTATATTTCCTCAGTGATTCTAACTTCCACACAGAATATGGTTTTTGTTGTTTAAAGTTATAAGCATTATATTTTTGTTTTTTAGTTATAGAAGAAATACATGCTGACTATAAAAAAGACACGAGTATTTAATGTTTGCTACCAGTCTTACAATCTTTAAAGAATTGATTGACATAACATTTTAGTGTGAGATTTAATTTTTAAAAAGTCATAAGCAAAGATCTGTATATTACATGAGAAAAAAAAAGTGATTATATTTTTAACTGTGATGGTTTGAATATGCTCCGCCCAGGGAGTGGCACTATTAGAAGGTGTGGCCCTGTTGGAGTAGGTGTGGCTTTGATGGAGGTGTGTCACTGTGGGTGTGAGCTTTAAGACTCTCATCCTAGCAGGCTGGAAGTCAGTATTCTGCTAGCAGTCTTCAGATGAAGATGTAGAACTCTCAGCTCCTCCTGCACCATGCCTGCCTGGATGCTGCCATGTTCCTGCCTTGATGATAATGGACCGAACCTCTGAACCTGTAAGTCAGCCCCAATTAAATGTTGTCCTTATAAGAGTTGCCTTGGTCATGGTGTCTGTTCATAGCAGTAAAATCCTAACTATGACAGAAGTTGGTATCAGGGACTGGGGTATTGCTGTGATAGGCCTGACCATGCTTTTGTTTGGAAGAATGTGGATTTGGGGACTTTGGGATGCTTTAAATGGGGCATAAGGGGCCATCCTAGTAGGAATATGGAAGACTTTGTTGCTGAGAGTAATTTGAACTGTGCAGACCCGGCCCAGGAAGTTTCCAGAATTTCAGTACGTGGCCTAGAGACTATTTTTGTGGTATTTTGGTGAAGAATGTGGCTGCTTTTTACCTTTGTCTGAAAAGTCTGCCTGAGGCTAAGGTAAAGAGATTTATATTAATTACACTTGACAAAGGAAGTCTCAGAAAAGCCCAGCAGAGACTTTGTTCTCTTGTAAAATCTCAAGAGCATTTTGAGCAAGCACAGCAAGCTTAGAAAGGAAAACTATAAAGTGTATGGTTTAAGTATTAAAGTGAAATCAGCTGAGTGTTCTAGGAGATAGCAGATTAAGGGAATGGGACTTTGGGGCAAGATCCCAACCCAGCTAAATTTAGATCCAGGCGTAGTGGTACACACATTTAATCCCAGCGCTTAGGAGACAGGCATGAGTTCAAAGTCAGTCTACACAGCAAGTTCCAGAACAGCCAAGTTTGGGCAGTGAAGAAGCTGGAAAACAGAAAGCCAATGATGATGTAATAGAACAAGGGGGCCATGCTCCAGCCCCAGCAAGCAGCAGAACGCAGCAGCTTTGGTCATTTGGTGCTGGTTTTACAGTCAAGAGGAAAAGGAGACTACTGGGACAAATGATGCTGGTTAGCTGGAGCTAAGAAATTAATGCTGATTAAGAAGAGACCAGCTTCACTGAGGTGAAATCTTCTGGGAAGGGTTTTCTGAGAGCACAGAGAAGCTGAGTTCCAGAGATAGCCAAGGTTGTACCTCATGCTGTTGCTATACTTGGTGATGTGTAAGAGTCACCTACGTGGTACTGGTTTTAAAGGCATTAAGGGGTCATGAAGAACAGCTGAGGCTCAGCAATGTGAGAGGCCGCGGAAGGCCATTGGTGAAGGTGCAGCCTCAGGTGCAATTGATGGCCCAAGACTGAAAGGGTCATCATGCAAAGGAGTTGAGGCCTGGCACCATGAAGAGAGCCTTTGAGAGGCTACTGGTGAAGCCTAGTTACAGCAGAAGATAGCATTGTATTGGAGATGCCAGTACCATGGGATGATCACCAAGAACAGCAGCAGCAGTGGAGTCCTGAGCTTAATGTGCTACAGAGGGCAGAGCTGGAGAAGGGAAGCAAGTCCTTTGGAGGAGCCCAGAAGATTATGTGTGGATCCACAGACAAGCCTGCCGACTTTACCTGGCTTTTTCTGTCTTCAAAATCCATTCTCTCTGAGGCCAAGTCTATCTTCCTTAAGACAAACTGGCATCTTTCTTTTCTGATTTTGGCCTTATGTGGTACAGGAAAGAGCTAAGCAAGAAGGAATTCATGAAGCTTAAGGAATTCCTCACACAGGAGATTCTGCAAATGAGGCTAAAACAGAGTTCTTGGACCAAAGTAAAGGAAGCATCTTGGGAAGACCTTGACATCTTACTGGTGAAACACTGTGAGGGGAAGCAAGCCTTGGAGATGACCTTCAAAATCCTCCAGAAGATCAATAGGAAGGATCTCACTGAGAGGGAAACCAGAGAGATTGCTACACACCCAACGATATATCTAGTTCATTTAAAGAAGAAGTTGACCCATGATTGTTCTAGAAAGTTCAACATCAGCATCCAGAATTTCTTGCAGGATGAAGATGATCATCTCGAGAACCTTCTTGTACCAAAGGGAACTGAAAAGAAGCCACACGTGGTGTTCCTGAAAGGGGTGGCTGGAACTTGCAAGACTATTATGTTGAAAAATTGAATGCTAGTCTGGTCAGAAGAGCTGGTGTTTCAGAACAAATTCTCCTACTTCTACTTCTGCTGTCAAGAAGTGATGCAGTTGAAGACAGCAAGCCTGGCTGAACTGATCTCCAGAGAATGGCCCAGCCCTTCAGCTCCCATGGAGGAGATCCTATCCCAACCTGAGAAACTCTTAGTTATCATTAAGAGCCAAGAAGGGATGGAATGGGACTTCACCAAACCGGAGTCAGAGTTGTGTGACAGGTGCATGGAGGGTTAGCTAGTGAATGTATTGCTGAGCAGTTTGCTCAGGAAGAAGATACTCCCTGAATCCTCTCTCCTCATCTCAGCTACTTTTGAGACTTTTGAAAAATTGGAGGAAATGATTTGAGTGCACAAATGTGAGAAAAATAACGGGATTCGAGGAGAGCAATATTAAGATGTCTCCATGGCTTGTTCCAAGATAGGAACAGAGCCAGGAGGCCTTCAGTTTGGTGAGAGAAAACGAGCAGTTGTTCACTGAATGTCAGGCCCCTGCGGTCTGCTGCATGGTGGCTACTTGCCTTAAAAACGAGATAGAGAAGGGCAGAGACCCAGTCTCCATCTTGTATGTCACTCACATCTTCAATTTGTTCATTCCCCAAAATGCCCAGTATCCAAGTTAAAAAAGCCAAGACCAGCTGCAGGGGCTGTGTTCTCTAGCTTCGAGGGCATGTGGACTGACACATTTGTGTTTAGTGAGGAGGCTCTCAGGAGAAATGGGATCATGGACTCTGACATCCCTACACTGTTGGACATTGGAATTCTTGAACAGAGCAGGGCATCTAAAAATTCTTACATCCTCCATATTCCCCCATCCATCCATCCAGGAGGTCTGTGCTGCCATCTTTATCTGCTCAAGACCCACAGGGACCACCCTAGTCAGGATGTTCACTCTGTAGACAAACTCCTGTTTACTTTTCTAAAGGAGGTCAAACACAGGGGAACTTATTGGGGCTGTTTCATCTTTGGCCTTTTACATGAATTGGAACAAAAAAAAAGCTAGAGGCATTTTTTGGCTACCAGTTGCCTCATCAATTAAAGCAAGAATTGTTTGAGTGGCTGGAAACCCTATGTGCCACTGAAGACCCTGAAGTACAAACAGATAGCACGGAGTTCTTTTACTGTCTGCTTGAAATGGAAGAGGAAGAGGGACCAGATTAACATCACCGCTAAGGATTATTCTGATTTCATTATGGTGCCTACTGCTTAAAACATGGTTCTGCACTGAGAGACTTATCCATTTCAACCCAAAATGTCCTGAAGGAAGAGCTGGACCAGAGGGGGCAGCTACTCTTCCTTTTGTATCATATATGCCATGTGTTTGTAAGGAATGAGGACATCCTCCGAATGATAGACACAAGCCGACCTTAAAGACCCTTAAAGAACTTGTGACAAACAATGTGTCCTTTTTATGTGATAAGCGCCTATTCTTTGAGTTGATTCAAAACTACAATTTGGAGCTCTGAACCTCAGCAGCACATGCCTCTCTCACAGTGATGTGGAAATGTCATGTGATATCTTGAACCAGGCGGAGTACCACATACAAATTCTAGTGGCAGTGGCCTGTGACCTTTCACCTGATGACTGCAAGATCTTTGGCTCTGTCCTGCTCAGAAGCAAGACCTTGAGGAGTCTTAATTTAGAATCCAACAACTTGGGCCAAGGGATATCCTCAATGTGCAAGGCTTTGTACCACCCAGACTGTGTTCTGGAGTACTTCGTGTTAGCCAAATGTTCCCTCAGTGAGCAATGTTGGGACTATCTTTTGGAAGTTCTTAGGTGGAACAAAACCCTGAGCCACCTAGACATCAGCTCCAATGACCTGAGGGACAAAGGACTGAAGGTTCTTTGTAGGGCTCTCACTCTCCCAGACAGTATACTGGTGTCACTAAGTGTGAGATCTTGTCTCATCACTAGAGGCTGCCAGGACCTAGCTGAAGTCCTCAGGAACAATCAGAACCTGAGTTGCTTAAACGTTTCAGAGAATATTCTAGAAGGCTCTGATGTGAAGTTGCTGTGTGACACTATGAACCATCCCAACCTGCTTCTTGGTTATGATGTTTTGTGTGGGAATAGAAACCATGACTGAGACATTAACCGTCAACATAATTTTTAATTGTTCAAAAACTCATACAGGAATTGATTAGGTGGTTTTTGTTTGTTTGTTTGGTTGGTTGGTTAGCTGATTTTCTATTTGGTTTTTCCAGACAGGATTTCTCTGTGTATCCCTGGCTGTCTTGGAACTAACTCATAGACCAGGCTGGCCTGCTGAGATAAAAGGTGTACTCCACTACTGGGATGGTTTTTTTTTTTTTTTTTTTTTTTTTTACTTCTCTGTAAGGAGATACAATTTTTCAAAAATGTAGTCATTTCCCCAGGTTTTATGTCTTTCTTCAAAAGCATCCACCTCCTCAAGGCATTGCATGCCACATTTTGAACCTGAAGTAAGAAGGTAACAGGTTAAAATACTGTGAACGACATCAGGGGTGTTTCTAGAAACGTTCCTGAGGATTTTGTGGCTATAGTCCTTATCTCTTTCGTGTTGTGTCTTGTGTGCACGTCAGTGCATGGATGCGGGTTTGGCACCCAGGGGCCGATGCTTGGTGTCTTCTGTCTCACTCTCTGCTTTATCGATTGAGACAGGATCTCCCTCTGATCCCAGAGCTCACAACTAGCCAGCAGGCTTTGGAATCTCCCTGTGCTAAGGATGCTAAGATCACAGGCATGAGCAAGCAGGTCTGGCTTTGATGTGGGTACTGGGGATACGAACTTGGGTCTTCATGCTCGTAAAGCAGGCGCGTCACCACAACACCGGCTTCTCAGACCCTTCTAGCTTGTTTTCTTTGAGATGTGGGTCTATGTAAACTAAGTTGGCCTTGCATTCACTACATAAAAAGGATGACCTTGACCTTCTGGTCCTCCGACTCCAGCCTCCCTAGTGCTGGGGCTACAGGTGGTGTGGCTGGTAAAAAGGCGCACTAGGGAAACTAGTCCCTTTTCTCGGCTAAACCGGTCTCCCGTAAAATGCTCTCTACTCTACATTTTATATACTTAGCTGCATGTATCACTAATAGTTCTCTAGCAACTCAACAGTTAACTGTGGTTACCCTTCCTCATTTATTTTTATTTAATTCTGTTTTTTACACAGGCTTTTTCTCCTTGGTCCAGACTCAGGTTGGCCTTGAATTTTCTTTCCTGACTCAGCTGAATGCTGGGACTACAGTTATGCCTACCATGCTTGATTTGCTGCCTTTATTTATTTAAAGAGAGCATAAGTGAGGCCGGGAGATGGCTCAGCAGCTAGTGCACTCCCTGCTCTTACACAAGACCCAAGTTTGCTCACAATTGTCTGTAACTCCAGAGCCTGGGGCTCTGATGTCTCTGGTCTCTATAGACATGTGCATATACCCATATAGACACATATACACATAAACATGGCTAAAATAATTTAAATAAATCTTTAAAAATAAACATAAGGAGGATAATGTCTACCCTATGATAAGGGTGCCTGCTGCCTGCCTGACAACCCGAGCCAGTGCACAGAACTGAGGGAAAGAACTGGCTTCCTGCAGGTTGTCCTGTGACCAGCACATGTCACGCTCACACACACACATATATATATATACACATACACACGTACACACATGCAACATACATATACACACATACACACACACATACATACACACATGCATATAAACATACATGCATATGTACATGCACACATACATACACACACATACACAGCGGCACATACGTACAGACACATGTAATAAAAAGTAACATTAACTTACCAAATAACCTTTTAAGTTCAGCATCTGAAACATAAAATGGTGGGCCTAGGAAAAAGAAGTGTGATGAAGAATAATTTTGTTTTCCAACACTAATTCCAAAGACAAACAAATTCTTGGGGTTCACCTCTCAGAGGTGAGGGTTCAGAGATGTCACGGACACTTATTCTGTAAACCACTCAGGAATCCAGATAGGTAAGGATGAAGCGTGCCTTTCTGGTTGTTTTGTTTTATTGTAGGGTGTGTGTGCATTTTAAAGATAGGGCCTTATGTAGCTCAGATTGGCCTCAAACTCATTATGTATCCAAGAATGACCTCGAACTTCTGATCCCCCCGCCCCGCCACCTCTTCTGCCCGAGTGCTGAAATTACAAGTAGGCACTGCTGTATCTGGTCTACACCATGCTGCAGATCAACTCAGAGGGTCATGCATGCTAGGCTGGCACTCCCGCCAACTGAGCCACGTCCCTGGTCACCTGACTTGGCTCTTGTATATCTCTTATTAAAGATCAGAGTGGAGCCATTGGTAGTTTCCTTTGGGGTGTCCTTCGCCTTCTGAGGTGCTGATTCTGCCCTTCCGTGTTCTTCCTCACTACGTTCTTCCTACTGAGGTGTGGGATGGACCGGGACTTGAAGCATCTTCACTGTTGTTCTGTAAGTAGGGCCATCCCCAGCGCACACAGAGCCAAAGCCCTACTTCCCATGGCACTTTCCCTGGGCCTTTTGCTCACCAGAACAGAAGTGAGCCAAGCAGAGCACATTTCTGCCTCCACGACCTTCTCTTTCCTTCTGCCTGTAGTCTCATCTTTTTGGGTTTTTTTTAGATCCAGAGATTTCAAATAAAACAACAGCAAGACTACCATACATAAATATTAATTAAATGAGGCATTTTTTTAAAAGCTCAATTAAAAACCAAACAATGCCAGATGAGCTAGCTCACACCTGTAAACCCACCATGTAGGGAATCAAGGTGGCAGGGTCAAGAGTTCAAGAACCAGCCTGGGCTACACTGGCAGTTTCCTTTGCAAACAAAACCCAAGGAACCAAGTGTGATTTCAGCACTCACCAGTGGTGGAGGAGGAGAGTTTGGGGCCTTGAAACTTGCCAACTAACCAAACAACCTTCTCCCCCAAACAAGAAATCAAGGAGTCTTACAAAGTCAAAGTCTGATTATTTGATTTTAACTCCTTCATGAAAATACAAGTCTGTCAGAGGAAAACACTAAGCTTCAATGTGCAGACCGGGCTGTGTCTCAGTGGGAGGGCACTTGTCTAGCACCTTGAAAGCCCTGAGGTCCATCCTGGGTGCTGCAAAAGCTTCCTTCCAAAGCAACAAGATGCGTCAGATAAAAATATCTTTTTTAGACATTTAAGACAAAGTCAGGCCAGGGATGAAGCTCAATGACCGTAGGCTTGTCCGGCATGCCCAGTGCCCTGGGTTTGATCCCTACCAATGCCAACTACCACCACACAAGATAAAATCTAAGGGGACGGTAGCAGCATACAATAGACAAAATGTTAGCAATAGAAAAAATCGTTAGCTAGGTGTGGTGGCCCATGTCATAGTCCAGGCACTTGGGAGACTGAAGCACAAAGATCTTGAGTTTGAAGCTAGCCTAGGCTACAGTAAGTTCCAGACCAGGTTAAGCTCCAAAGTGAGATCTTGTCTCAAAACCAAAGCCAACCCAGATTACGTTAGAGATTTTCCTACAACCCCACAGTCCCTCGTGCCTCTTCCTTGCTTGTCTGAATTCCCGTGGGGGTGTATTTAAGTGTGTATCAACATTCAGCCCATGCAGCTCCACCTCTGGGGACAGCACAGCCAGGCAATGCCCACACCAGGGCAACCATGTTTCTTTCTCTTAATCTAGGGCTCTTGAGCTATCTCTTTACATTAGGGTCATCCATTTCTTCCCTGTATAACAATAACTGTTGAACAAAACGCAGAAGGGGTATACGAAAACATGGACAGTGTGGAAGAGTACACTGTTCTCATTAGCCCGGAACTATCTTCATGCACATAAGCAGCGTGTATCCCGTGAGATAAGCCAGGGAAAAAGAATTCTTACACGCTTGTGGAATTGAATGGGGAAATTAGGCAAACAAACCCAAAATAAGTGTTACCTGCGTGTTTTGTTGGATCATAAGAAAGGACAGCCACAAGGTATTGAAACTCTTTTCCCACTAGGGACAGCATTACTTCTGCATAGCTAGAAAGAACACACACACACACACACACAAGTATGTTTCAGTTCTCTATACAGACGAGACTGGAGGAGACAAGAGGCGATGAAGGAAGCCAGCATTTACTATCAACTCTACATAAAAGTTGTCAATAATCATATAAACCTGTGTGGTGACTGCGTGAGAATAGCCCCCAGAGGCTCATACAGTTGGTGGGATTCTTTGGGAGGTGTGGCCTTGTTGTAGGAGGTACGTCACTGGGGTGGGCTTTGAGGTTTCAAAAGCCCATGCCAGGCCCAGCTAGGCCCAGTCTCGCTCCCTCTCTGCCTCCCACCTGTAGATTAGGATGTAGGCTTCCAGCTACTGCGCCGGGACTACACCTGTCTACCTGCTGCCCTGACTGCCGTGACGGTCACAGATTAACCCTCTGAGACTGCAAGCTTTCTTTTATAAGCTGCCTTGCTCATGGTGTCTCCTTGTAGCAATAGAACAGTAACTAAGACCTGGTTCCTGTTGCCCCCTGCCCAGGTTGGCCTCAGATTCCCTATGGAGCCAAGGCAGACCTTGAACCTCTGATCCTCCTGCCCCCACTTCCTAAGTGCTGGGATTATAGGCCTGGAACACCACACCAAGCTGATGGTGTGCTGTGGTGGGAACCAAGGGCTCTGTGCATGCTGAGCAGTGTTTTTTTGTTTTGTTTTGTTTTGTTTTTGAGATTTTATTTATTTTTAAATAAATAAATTAAATAATTAAATAAATACAGTGTTTTACCTACATAGATGTCTGTGCCGCCACATGCATGCAATCATACGGGGGTTCTTGTTTTAGACATTCACTATTTTAATTATGTATGAGTGTGTGTCTCAGGTTTGGGGAAGGGTGTACATGCACGTGAGTGCTGGTGTCCAGAGCGGCCAGAGGCTCAGATTCCCCCGGAGTTGGAGTCACAGGCAATTGTGAGCCTCCCGACATGGGTGCTGGGAAGTGAACTTAAGTCCCCTGGAAAAGCAGTGTGTGCTCATAGTTGTTTAGCCACCTCTCCAGCCAGGTCAGCCTGGGCTACATAATGAATTTGAGGATAGCCTTGGTTACATCTTAAGACCCAAAAAAAAAAAAAAAAAAAAAGAAAAAGAAAAAGAAAAAGAAAAAGAAAAAAGAACTTTCTGACACCCCTGCCCTCAATGTAGTCTTGCTCTATAGCCCAGGTTAGCCAAGAACTCACTAAGTAGCCTCGGCTGGCTTCACACTGACAGTAATCCGCCTACCTGAGCCTCTCAAGTGCTGGGAGTGCAGGGGTGAGACAGCACAGCTGGTGTGATTCTCGCTCTTACAAAGAGGCAAGAAGAAGCATGTCCTTACGATGATCAGATTGGCTCAGTCATATCTCCTGGGACTGACAGACATCAATCCTCTTGGAGTGTGGACTTTCAATCAATCTCAAAAAACCCCAGGAAGCAGGGCTGGAGAGATGGGTCAGTGAGAGCACGTACTGCTCTTGCAGAGGATCAGAGTTTGGCTCCTAGCATCTACGTTGGGTGGCTTATAACCACCTGCATGTTCAGATCCAGGGTAACCAATGCCTTCTGGTCTCCATGGACATCCATCATGTGTGCATACACACACACACACACACACACACACACACACACACACACACACACACACACAGGGTTTGGGGTGGGCGGGGAGAGGTAGAGCAGAGGAATAGAAGGATCTAGACTCTCTGGCCAAGCCAGAACTTGATTCCCCAAATAAAGGTCTACTTGAGTGTCACTGCTTTGTCAGCCATAAGCCAAGTGGGTCAGTGCCACTAGACTGCCCTCCATAGGTAAGGCTAGAGGAGGAAATGCAGGAGGCAGAGCATTTGCCTCGCTTGATATACAACTTGGTTTTCTTCCTTCAGTCACAGTAATTGCGGAGACCTTACCTGCACTAAATATGTGTCCAATACCGAGGAACGGCTGGGTCCAATGGACCTGCCTTCCCTTTGGTCTGCACTCAACATTGTGCTCTCTCCTGCCATCCTGTGGCTTTTTATTGAGCAAATCAAAACCCTAGAGGGACTAACCCCAAAGAAACAGAGGAACATGCTGGAGGGGGCTCAGGCTATACCTACTGAAGAGACGCAGGAAACCTGCCTGTGTGCCTTCCCCTCTCTCGCAATCAGGGCTCCCTTCCTCCCTTTCCCAGCACAGATGCCTCAGGCCTTATGGAGAGGGCAGAGAGGGCCCAGCCTGGCTCCGTAATATCGCAATCCCCCTTTTCTTGGTGGCACTCTCTTCTCCCTAATGACCCTCCCCGGGGGTGGCAGATGCCAGCTTTAAGAACAGACAAAAAGCAACATACCCTAACCTCTGTGTCATGGAGGCTGACACTCTCCTTAATAGATAACCAACATTTCTCCAGTGCTGATGGCTCCTGCCCTTGAAGGGAACAAGGACTAAACAATTCTTGAAATGATAAGAGGCCCACTCTTGGACCACGAGAGCAGGGCAACTAAGTGTTCCCAGACAGCTGTGACCAATTTGTAAAAATACACTAGCTCCTGATAGCACCATAAAGTTACTTCCCAGGTCAGAAAGGCCCTCTCTCAGCTGCACGGTTCCGCCCCACTGTCTGAACAAACGTCATCAGATTTGAAGGATGGCTCTCCCTTGTCACCTCCCCAGTCACTTAACCCCAAAGTTCGAGGATCCCTGCCTATGCATATGCGATTTTATATATATACTCCGAGCCCCCGGACGTGGGCATCGCTTCCCTGACCTGCGCAGTAGAAAAGGCTTGCAATCGGGTCTGAGTCGTAAATAAAGACTCTCTTTGTTATTACATCGGACTTGTACTTCCTGGCGTTCTGGGGTTCCTGAGAACTGGGCATAACAGTGACTTTTTGAGCAGATAAAGGACACTAACATCATGTGGAAATGCACAGCATGCACTGGAAAAGCGGTGTGGGCTTTGGAAGGAGGAGCAGAGCAGCGTGATATAACTTCACAGCAAAAGCCACGTCCCCTGTTTCTGGTGTACGACAGGACTTCATAAACAGCTGTTGAAAGCTGAAGGCAAAGGAGCAGGACTCAAGTGATGGTTCAGGAGCAGGCACCGCAGAAAAAAGCCGGTAAGACGAGGCGGGTGGGGTGGGGTGGGACATAGGTAGAGAAATGAGCAGAGGGGACAAAAGAGAGATTATGATTGAAGGAAAGAGAAGATAGATATTTCTGGTGTGGAATCTTCTAATTTTCAAAGACTGAGCTTAGCAAGAAGTTTTACTTATGAGGCAACTATTTTTAAAATTAAAACAAAACAAAACAAAACAAAAAATGGTGTCACTGAGATGGACCCTGAACATTGGCCATGTGTGAAAAGCCTGCCTCTGTGTAATGAGTAATTCAGTTTCCAACCTGTCAAATTCAAGGAGATACATGTGTGGTATTATTTACATGGGAAAGAGGGATTGCATTTCCCTCACAGGCTTTCCTAATTTTACTTTTTAGTGAGGCTACTTATAATTATGATCACACAAAGTATCAACAAATGCTCTCGTAACAACAGTCAGTAGTTTATAGTTCTCTGTAGTTAACATTTCTCATGGATTTCATTGCTCCTATCTGTCCGTCTATCTATCTATCTATCTATCTATCTATCTATCTATCTATCTATCTATCTATCTAATCTACCTATCATTTATCTATCATCTATTGATCTATCCATCCATCCATCCATCCACCCATCCACCCATCCATCCATCCATCCACATAGTTTCATGGGCTTATTATGAGGCCCAGGTTCGTCTCAAACTCCCAATCCTTATGCCTTAGCCTCCTCAGTGCTGGGATCACTGGTGTGCATGGCCACTCCTGGCTCACATATTTTTCTTTGACTTGCCACAGCAACTCTTGGAGACCATTTAACTTGAAGCTCTGAGCAAACTCAGCAGGTACTGTCAGGCACCACCTGCCTAACCTGGGATGTATCTCTCTGACTTTAAATTTCTCATGTTCAAACTGGAATCACAGACAGCATCGATGTCATAGGGGTGCCATGCTAATTATATGAGTTAACACATACAAAATATTTCTAACAATGCCCGGCACAGGGCAAGAGTCCAACCGGTATTAGCAGCGGTTAGGTGCTAAAATAGTCTCAGGTTGCAGGGGAGTAAACTGAAGCCTAGAGAACCACAGTACTTTGGTCAAAGCTTGCAAAGTGACCGAGCCACTGGCTTCATACATACTTTAGCTTTTCTCAGACTCAGCTCAACACAAAGGAAATCAAGTCAACTGAAGAAACCAACTTACCGATCTCGATCGCCTGGATTGATAGCCACTAATGCTCCTCTATCCCAAACCCTGTCAAACTTGCTGACGTTTGCTCTGCTCAAAAGAGAGGGGAAAGGCTGTTACATTCTATCTGGAAAAGGTCAAATCTCACACATGATGTCTGGGGTTCCCCAAGGGGCATGTTGGGACATCACCCGTCACCAAGGTCACGGTATCTCACGCCGGCTTTTCTTTATAGACTTTAGAGGGGTCTGCTGACCCACTTGTGGAACTGCCCACCCCCTAACTTCCACAGCATTCTGTTTTGCTTTGACTTGGAAAGAGGAGGGAGAAACCGAGGGCAATGACTGACAGCTCTGTTCCCAGCCCCCGGCTGAGGCGTCGGCTCTAAGTTACCATCCTGCCTCCTGCACCTTGGCTTTATTACAGGCTCAGATGCCAGGTGGAAAACAGTCTTCCTCTCCCTCCCTTCACCCTACCTCTTCGGCATCACAATAATGATTTTGAAAGGTTGAGACCTATCCCCACAAAGCAGAAAGACAGGCTTTGGTAAGAGCAGATGCAGGACAACAATTCTTGAAGCTGTACAAGAGCACAGGAGTAGTAAATAGATCTACATCCATCTTATCACTGCCCAGCAGGCCACCTTCATTACTGTCATCATCATCTGTCTCTTTAAATATACAGAAATATTATAGATTCTCGTTTTAATCCCAGATGTGGGGCTGCTTCAGATTTTCCGCAGCAGCTGACAATGATTTGCCTCGTGCTCTAGCAGGGACGTGGTTTTACCAGCTGCAGAGAGTTTCTGAGAGCAGATGGTGTTTGGCATTCCGGGACCGTGTCAGAGGATGTATACATGCTAGGGCCCCAGGACACTGGGTTGTTGGTGGTTGGTGGTTTGCAGTTGCTTGCTGTTTGTCAAGTCGTTGTGCACAAAGAGATGAGGAGAAGAAATTAAATATCCAGCCTTCGAAGATTAAACTTGCCCCAAGGAACTCAATGTCCCTAACTAGCAGAACACAGCCTAAGGATAAAGTCACTCCTTTTCCCCTCTATCCTTTTTCTTCTACCTAGTTTTAGGGGGTTGAAAGGGTAGAGGAGGAAGGGTGGAGAAGGGTAAAAGAAAAAAGAACCCACAAAGTAGCCAAAAGTCCAGCTACAGTGATGATGATGATGATGTGGTGTATGGTGGGTGTGTGTGTGTGTGTGTGTGTGTGTGTACAAGCACATGAATACTAAGATGTTCATGTGGAGGTCAGAGGACTTTCAGGAGTTAGTTTTTTCCTTCCCTGTGGGTTTTGAGAACTGAGCTTAGGTCATCAGGCCTACATGACAAGCACCTTACCCTCAGAGCCATCTTGCATCTTGCTGGACCAAGGTCTACTTTTTTTTTTTTTTGAAATGGCCCTGGCTGGCCTGGAACTTTATATCTAGACCAGCCTGGCCTCCAACTCACAGAGATCTGCCTGTTTCAAGTGCTGCATTAAAGGCACACGCGATCACTCCTTTTTAATGAACAAGCGGATGGTTCAGGGGATAAAGCACTAGGCACTAAGCACAAGGCCATGGGTGCAGACATAATGTTATTATGCACCGTGTAAAGATTATCCTTCTATTATTCAGATGCTGATATCTCTGCCCCCACATCTGGTTGCAAGCCGGACATGGCACTGTAATGCTTATTCTAAGTATCTCCTGCCAGAATGGTGTGCAATCATTGCTCCCCGTTTATTCTCTGATTTGTCAATAAAAGCTGATCGGCCAATCGCTGAGCAGAGGAGAGAAGAGCTGGATTTCTGATTCTAGGGAGGGGAGGAACAGAGAGGATTCACCACGAAGAAAGGGTCCAGGAGCAACCATGGGAGTGTACCTGGAGCAGAGAGAGCCAGATTTAAAATGCAAGTGTCTCGGGGCTTTGGGCTGGGAGGTAGCCAGATTACAGGATTAGAATAGGTTAATTAATGCTCAGATATTGTACCATAAAGTTTGATGAAGTAAATCGTATAGACTCTCTGTCTCATTTATTTGGGAGCTAGGCAGAATAGAGAAAAAACTGTCACTTTTAAAACTGCTCTAACACGTGAGTCCAGAGAGCCAGAACCCATGTAAAAGCAAGACATGTAACCCCAATGCTCCTATAGTGAGATGGGGGGTGGGGGCAGAAGAATCCCCAGGACTTTGAGCCCAGTTTAAGTACAAAGTGGCTGTGAAACTCTG
The DNA here is from genome assembly GCA_028551405.1 of Uromys caudimaculatus. Taxonomy (NCBI): domain Eukaryota; kingdom Metazoa; phylum Chordata; class Mammalia; order Rodentia; family Muridae; genus Uromys; species Uromys caudimaculatus. The sequence continues at coordinate 14,796,764 of CM052714.1, read as the reverse complement.
TCTCAAACAGGGTGGGAGGCAAGAACTGGCACCTAAGGTTGTCCTCTGGCCGCCACTCATGTGCCATAGCTCACACACACACTCAAACGTATACTCACACTCTCACACATACTCAGTCACATACACTCCCAGGCACAGCGGTGAAGACACAGCACCCAGCCACACAGATGTGCACGCTAACGTTCACGCACACATAGTTCACGCTTACACGCTCACACGCTGAAGTGTACACACACACCCATTCTCTCTCTCTCTCTCTCTCTCTCTCTCTCTCTCTCTCTCTCTCTCCTCACTCACACACAATGGGGCAGAGGTATCACCCGGTCACACTCACATTCACACTCACCCATACACTCATGTGATGGTGCAGATAGCTCGAGCACTCAGTCCTACCTGGGAAGATCAAAAATGCTGCAGCAGTATAAGGAAATGTCCCCCGAAGAACTCTGGAATGAAACAACGCAGAACGTTCTTTAGACTTAATTAGGACATCTTTAAACAACCAAGGAAAGGGAACGGGACTCAGACAAAGCCACAGAGATAGAGGGATCACATATTAAACACAATAAACTTTACTAGGCTTTCACTGGAACTTATGTTTTCTTTTAAAACCTGGATGAGGGCCAGCCCAATGGCTCAGAGGCTAAGGTGCTTGTAGCCAAGTGGGGTTTAATCCCTGGGCCGACATGGTGGAAGGAGAGAACGGACTCCCACGAGCTGTGCTCTAACCGCCACACATGCACCACGGTATAGGCACACAGATATATATTCCACCATCTATAACTCTACTTCTAATATCAATTTAGCTATTATCTATCATCTATGTACCAATCTATCGTCTGTATGCTTAGCTCCAATTCTATCATTATCTATCTCTAATGTCTGTCTGTCTATCTATCCATCTATCTATCTATCTATCTATCTATCTATCTATCTATCTATCTATCATCTTTCGTTTTGAGACAAATCTCACTATGTAGCCTAGACTAGCTCGAAAACCATGATCCTCCTGCCTCCACCTGGCAGTGCTGAGCTGCCATCTGTATGCTAAAGGCCTAGCTCACCACAGTGCGTGACACATAGAGGGCGGCCATGTGAGGTGTAGGCTATCTGTGGTAGAGAGCGCCCATTTGACACTAGTTTAACATCCTCCTCTATTCACAGTAAAAAAACCAAGCAAAGCAGTTTTTGGTGAGGCATGGAAATAGTTACCATAATCAAGGCAAACCTTAAATACTTTGGCACCAGAAATTTCGGCGAGCGGCTCTTCTGTGTATGAAAGATTCTGTTCTGCAAAAAATTCCCGAATCCCAGTTTCACTGATTTCTACACCAACTACAGTATGGCCCCGGTCTGCGAACCTGCAGAAAACCATATTTACAACAAAGTAAAAACAGTGATAAACAGACGTGTTCCCCCTGGCTGGAAATAAAGCTCAGTATCAGAGTCCCCGCCATGCCTAAGGCCCTGTGCTGAAAATTTATCAACACAGAAGAAAGAGGAAATAACCAAAGAAAAGAAATCCATTTGTTTACCTTAATTTTAAGGGATCCATATTTTCACAAGCATTCATATAAACGTGTTTGATTAGAGGGCATAATTTTCAATCCCTCCAAATCAACATTGGCTGTTGATTAATTTTCTGGGATGATAGATACGGCTATCACTGTCCTCGACAAGACAGAGCCACTGGCCATGCTGGCTACTAAGCATGTGGATATGGCTAGTCCCATGAAGATAATTTAAAATTTTATTTGGCTTATACTTAAATAGCCAAGTCGGGCATGATACCATGTCACCAGTTGCAGTACTGAGGGGGATGAAGACCTTGAACTTGAGGCACGCTGGACTATACCGCAAGACTGTCTCAAAATTGGAAAAATATAGTTAAATGAATTTTTAAACACTGCCACACGGGGCTGTTCGTTGCCCCACTTGAATGCTTGAGGCACTGTGTGCTCTTTGGCAGTGGTCTTACAATTTCCTCTTATTAACAATAAACATGATTGGAAAAAGAAACCTATTACCATATGCAAATAGCTAATGCTTTACCAACAAGCACTGTAGTTGCAGAGTTCACATTTTGAGGATCTTATGGTAACAGTAGCAGGCGCACAGATATTGCCACACAGAAGTGAGTTTATATCAAATCCTACAGAAACGAGTCAGCTTTAGTGTAGTGCAGTATGAGCCCAGCTAAACGTTACTGCACTATGCAAACGCATGCACAGAAGTCACAGGCTGATGGGAAAGTGACAGTTAGCAATCAATAGGAAACCTTTGGGAGTTGGGCATGGGGGCAAGGGTTTATAATCCAAGCACTTGGGAAGTGGAGGCTAGAGGGTCAGGAGTTCAAGGTCAGCAACAGCTATAAAATACTTCTGAGACTAGCTTGGGCTGCATGAGACTGCCTCAAAGACCCACAAAAGGGGCCAGGGAAATAGCACAGTGGATAAGAGCAGGAGCTGCCCTGGCCCAGCTCAGCACCTCTATCAGGTGGCTCCCAATGGCCTTAGCTCCAGCTCCAGAGCATCGGATGCCTCTTCTGACCTGCACTCATGTGACACGTCAGTTAACAAGTACTTAAATAAATCTTTAAAACACACAACACATATCAAGACCAAAATCTAGGAACAAGGCAAGGGCTTAACGGGTAAAGAGCTCACTGCACAAACATGAGGGTCTGAATTCATATCCCCAGCATCCACAGAGAAAGCTAGGCATGGCAGCCATGCCTGCAAGGCCAGTGCTGAGAGACAAGAGGACTCTGGCATGTCAGGAGACTCCAGGTTCAGTGGAGATCTTCTCTAAAAAAATAAGGGGGAGCCGGGCAGTGGTGGCACATGCCTTTAATCCCAGCACTTGGGAGGCAGAGGCAGGTGGATTCCTGAGTTCGAGGCCAGCCTGGTCTACAGAGTGAGTTCCAGGACAGTCAGAGCTACACAGAGAAACCAAAAAAAAAGGGGGGGGGGAGATCAATAGAGGGAGAAGCCTTGTATGGACTTTCAGATCATACATGTGCAGCTGCACATACAAGTGCACACACACACACACACACACACACACACACACACACACACACACGGCTTCAGAAGGTGGGTGTTGGAGAATGTTCTGTTGGAATTGCTATGGAGTACTGGGGTGAAGAAAACCGAATAGGAGTTTCTAACACTCTGTGCGGAGGGGCAAGGCTGGGTCTGGGGTACACTGGGGTAGCGAGGCACCATTTGAAGAGCACACATGTGCATTTAGTCTCTCGATACGCAGCTTAACTCATCTCGACAGAGTTTGCTTTTTACCTGACGTCGTCATCTTCAGATGAAACCCCAGGTGAGCAAAGGTGAACACCACATGGAGTTCCGCTCATCTATTAACTGGGAACAAGACGGACTGTACCTATCATCTACACAAGAGTGCTCGCCCCCACTGTGGGTGGAATGTGGGCCACTTACTGTTCTAAAAGGAAACAGACTAATAACTTGCCTTTCAGCCTGCCCGGGGGACTTGTACTCTAGCATATAGAGACTATTTGTTTCATTCTCCATACATGTTGTTGGAGTCATAAAATATAAGTAAAGAAGTTATCCAAGTTGCCTGAATGTATTTGCATTGCCCAGTTAACACATGTAGGGTAGTCAGGAATACAAACACGGCAAAAGGGAAACTCTAAAATAACTTTCCTATTTCATTTTAATGCCTTTTGCCCTCTCCTGATTAGTTTTATGTGCTCCTATCCAGTGCCTGTACATACATAGAGATCAGTTACATAAGTAAAAATTACTCTAATATGGCAACCTAGGTGCAATTACAGTAGTTTGAGTCTGGATTTTTATTTGTTATTATTATTATTATTATTATTATTATTTTACAGTTTAGGGGGAGGAAGCCCAAGCCCGTGGATGTTAGACGAGTACCCTCCCATTGAATTACATCACCAAATCCTTGATTTTTTTGATACAAATGGATTGAGACCCCCCAAAATTCAATAACCACACCCAGCTAGCTAGCTATATGGTTTCATTAACGTTGCCTAAAAATCTCCACTCCAGCTGCAGAGTTTCCATTTCTGTTTATAGCGTTGTTTTCTCACAGATTGCTAAATCACTCTTCTGGTTTGGTGAGAGCCCATTAAAGCAAATGTCTAATAAGAGATAGAGTTCTGTTGTTGTTTGGAGACAGGGTTTCTCTGTATAACTGCCCTGCCTGTCCTGGAACTCACTTTGTAGACCAGGCTGGCTTTGACCTCACAGAGATCTACCTGCCTCTACCTCCCTTGTCCTGGAATTAAAGGCATGCTACCATGCCTGGCTAGAGATATAATTGTTAATTTCATGACCACACTTGAATTTCAGGCTATAACAGTCATTTAAAAATGTTGTTTGCTTATTTAAAAATTTTTTTTATGTGTATGTCTCCGTGTATGCTGTGAGTGTTGTGTCCTCAGAGGCGGAGGAGGGCGTTCGTGATCCATCTGATATGGGTGCTGGGAATTGAACATGGGTCCTCTGAAAGAGCAGCAAGTGCTCTTAACGACAGAGCCAGTCTGTTTAGCCCCACACCAGCCGTTTAATACATGCTCTTAGCTACGAATTGAAACAGCGTGGGTTACAAAACTTTCACTCTATTAGAGAATAAAATCCAAACACATGTGCGCCTTGTGGGTAGGTCACTATATGTACATAGGGAGCAGAACATTTTAAAGTAAGTCTATTCGGGCCGGGCAGTGGTGGCGCACGCCTTCAATCCCAGCACTCGGGAGGCAGAGGCAGGTGGATTTCTGAGTTTGAGGCCAGCCTGGTCTACAGAGTGAGTTCCAGGACAACCAAGGCTACACAGAGAAACCCCATCTTGAAAAAAACCCCCAAAACCAAAAAAAAAACCAACAAAACAAAAAGTAAGTCTATTCTGCATTCACTAACATTTTCTACCAATCTTTTGTTTCTTCTTTTTAGTGAACATTTGCGTTGTTAACATTTCAGTTTTTAAGTAACCATACATCTTGGAGGACCTGTCTGTGGCTGTGCATTATCATTGGCAGCAGCATTTTGTGTAAAAATAATCTCCAGGGTCATGACTCAGGGTGACCTTGTGGGGACAGTGCCTTGTCAATTCCAGTGAGGGCCGGACTCCTCCTGAGAGCCACCCTCCTCATCGCTGGTTTTATAACAATGGTTCACAGTAACAAACACTCCTATTTGTTCACAGGAGGAAGGGAGAGCTGAGCTGAACTCTGGACTATGAACACTGTTCTGAGAAAAGCCTGCACTACAGCTTGTGGTTTTCTGTTGCCTTCCGTTTCAAACAGCCATCGTTACTGAAATTTCTCAGCCACTTACAAACATTAAATCACATACAAAGACCCAGGAGACATGAAAAAGGAGGGATATGCCCCCTTTGGTTCCAAACTAATTCCTAACTGCCAAGATCACAGGTGTGTACACCACCCCTGTTTTAAGTGATGTTGGAGACTGGACCCAGGGCCACCCAGGGCCACGAGCATGCTGGGCAAGTGTTCTGCCATCTGTGCTAAATGTTCACCCCTCTGCCCTCCCCCCCAAAGTTTTTTCTTTTCTTTTATTGGACTTTGAAACAAAAATTAAAAAAGACAACGTCATTCCTGATTCAGTTTGTACTCTTGTCTTTTAGAAATATCTCTAATTTTATAACTATCGCCGAGTCTCCTAAAAATAAAGACACTCTTATACTAAGAACGGCATTTTGTTGTTCTTTGTATATTAGGTTACCTGGCTTTTTTGAGACAGGGTCTCTCCTAGCCCAGTAGCCCTTGAACTTGCATGTAGCCAAGGCTGGCCTTGAACTCCTGATTCTCTTGCATCTCTCAAGCATCACTATTACGGTGTGTCCTGTCATACTTAACAGATGTAAAAAAAACAAAACCTACACGTATCCTGTTAAATATTCACCCCAAGAATCACCATGCAAAGACTAGTCTGTGCATACCATTTCATCTCAACAGCTTTTCCACAGAGGGGGAAAAACACTCTCAGTCCGCTCTGGCCTTTAAGAAATGAATCCAAATGCTTCTTCAGTAGCCTGGGGAAGAAAACGGAAGTCACCACAATGCCTGCCTTAACTAGCCCAAATGCACAGGAGAGGGGAGAGTAGAATTTATGACACTCAGAACTTCTCCTGCATTATCTCAGTATTCCCAACAATGTAACAAGGGGGTAATGTTAATTATTACAACCTCGGGGTTACACTCAAAGAAACAGACTAAGTCACCTGCTTCGTTACACAGCTACTTAGTATTACATATGACTAACAACCTGAAAATAAAAACTGCTTATGTTTCCTTGAGAGAGATATTTGGAAAAGTCTGTATTTATATTAATATTCTTATTTTCGTTGTTATATAAAAGTGATGTTAAGAAGAGGGGTCTCTAAATTTATATATTTTCAATATGTCAGAAAATATTCTCTCAATAAGCTTAACCTTTTCTTTAATTTTAATTAAGTTAATTTATGTTGTGTGTATATGTCTGTGTGTACACATATACACATGTATGATGTACCCATGTCATAACACATCTGGAGGTCAGAGGACAACTTTTTTTTTATTGGATATTTTCTTTATTTGCATTTCAAATGTTATCCCCTTTCCTGGTCCCCCCGAAACCCCCAATCCTATTCCCCTCCCCCTGACTCTATAAGGGTGCTCCCCCACCCACCCACCCACTCCCAACTCCCCTCCCTGGCATTCCCCTACACTCAGGCATCGAGCCTTCACAGGACCAAGGGCCTTTCCTCCCATTGATGCCGGACAAGGCCATTCTCTGCTACATATGTGGCTGGAGCCATGGGTCCCTCCTTGTGTATTCTTTAGTCCCTGGGAGCTCTGGGGGTTCTGGTTGGTTGATATTGTTGTTCTTCCTATGGGGTTGCAAACCCCTTCAACTCCTTCAGTCCTTTCTCTAACTCCTCCATTGGGGGCCCCCGTGCTCAGTCCAATGGTTGGCTGTGAGCATCCACCTCTGTACTTGCAGAGGACAATTTTCAAGAGTCAGTTCTCACTTTCCCTCATGTGGGGTTTAGGGACAGAACTCAGGCTGTCGGGGTTGGTGGCAAGTGCCTTTATCTGCTGAGGCAGCTTGCCGGAGTTCACCCTCGTTTTATAACATAAGGAGACAGAATCTTAAACGTTGCTTGCTGCATGTGTAAGCACCCATGACCAGTGTGAAGAAAGCACAGGTAAGTTTCATACATCCATAAGTCAGAGAGAAAACACACTGGTGATGAATGTATGATGTGCTATGGATGCTTTCTGATTCCTGAAAGGCTGCAAGATATGAGAAGATGACAGTACAGTGTCTGCAAATAGATCCAATAATGTATTTCTATATTACTTTTATTTCAAAGTCAGTTTCTTTTCTCTCTCTGTCTCTCCCTCTCTCTCTGGAGACAAAGGCTCATGGAGCCAATTACTGGCCTCAAACTCACTTATGTAGCTACAACTTCTGATGCTTTTGCCTCCATCCCTCAAATGCTGCTATTACATGCAAACCACTGTGCCCAGTTTTATTTGGTGTTGCAGATCAAACCAAGAGCTTCCTGCATGCTAAGCTCTCTCTACCAACCAAGGCACACACCCGCTGGAGTCAGTTTCTGATAAAGCATTTCTCTGCCAGAGACCAAACATGTCTTACTGATGCCCTTGTTCCTGATGGAATTCAATGTGATGGGTCACCCACTTGTCTTGCCAGTCTTCCAGGGTTAGTACTCGGTTCTTTTGTACCTCAGCATCAGGGAGCTCTTTCATATCAAGTGACATGGTCTGTAGACAATTTTTGTCTCCGAGGTTGGTGTCTCCAGTGCCTAAGTGGAAAAATATCTGTAATGATGTCATTCAGGAACATTGTGGGTCTATTGATGAACTATACAAAACCCTCCTACCTTGGGTAATAGCTTTAAAAAACATGTCAACATCGAAGACAGGAGTAGTGTCATGTGCCCCCAATATTTGGGAGAGAGAGGCAAGAGGGTTATTGCAAATTCTAGGCCGACATGGTCTATATAGTGGACCCTAGACCAGCCAACGCTACATAGCGGGACTCTGTCTCAAAAACAAACAAGACAGGCATGGTGGCATGCCTTTAATTGCAGCTCTAGGGAGGTAGAGGCAAGAGGCTCTCTGTGAGTTCAAAGCCAGCCTGGGCTACATAGTGAGTTTCAGGCCTCTCAGGGCTACAGTAAGACCTTATATCAAAAAACAAAACAACAACAAACCGAAACCAACGAAACAACAACAAATGGAAAATTTCATGTCAGTGAATCTAGTACTAAGACCTCATTGTTATACATCAGGGAAGCTGCCTTCAGAGTAACAGTACCTTTTCCACTCCTGGCAGCCTGCAGGGGTGACAGGAGTAGTAACCCTATTGTAAGAAGCTGACAAAAGGGGCCTGAGTTTTAGTCTTTTCTGAACCAGAAATCTAACAGCTAATCCCCTGGTTTTACTCCCACTCCTGTTTCTGAGGACAGTGTTAAGATGGGAGGGTCTGGCACTCTGTCCTGGCAACAGTCACCCATTGGTTGGCCCCATGACATCCATTGATCATGACCCCATGATCAAAATTCAGTGTATTGAACTCATGAACCCCTTCACTATCAGCCCTTTGCTTTCTGTGTCTTCACCTGTCCGTCCTTCCTTTATTAATGATTGATGCATTAAAAAAATCCTGAAATAAAAAAATAGACACATCAGTTCAATATATTATTGCTACACTGTAAGTCTGTGTTTTCAAATAACTTTCCCATGGCCAAAGATTGAACCTATGGGCTCGTACCTCCCAGACAAGCACCATGCCACTGAGCTCTCCTCCTGCTCTCATTCACCTGAGGACATGAACAAGAAGGGAACTGAGGGGGCAGGAACTTCATGCAACCACAATTGCTCATTGAATATGGAAGTAGATGCCTGTCCTTCCAATATTAAGGTCAATATAAAACTATAATTCTGGGAGCTGGAGAGATGGTTCAGGTTAACAGCACTTGTTGTTCTTCCAAAGAACAAACACAGTGCAGTTCCCAGAAACCACCAGGTATCTTGTGGCTTTCTGTAACCCCAGTTGCAATGGACCCAATACAGGCAAGACATTCCTTCACATAGAGTAAAATAAATTTCAAAAAAATTTCAAAAAAATTTCCACAATTCCGACCTGCCCTTTAAATCATTGGTGATCATATGACTTGAATCTGTGAAACAGCAAACATGTCACAAAGGCAGTAATGTAAGGAAATGTCCTTTTGTTTCATGATTTAGCTTCTGTACTTAGGATTAAGGAAGGACACCCCCATCAACTCTGGGGACAGAAATACACTTCACAGCAAACATTTATGAACAAAAGGCTTTTCCCAGGTGCTCATGTCAGGGAGCAGAGTCTAGAATTCGGAGAGGTTGGAGGGAAGTATGGGATTATTGTGGATGCAGAAAAGCAAGAGAATTGCTCTTTTCTCATCTCTGCTCTCTGTCAGAAACTGTGATGCCAAAAGGTGCCCTCAGAGAGAAGTGCTTTTCTGAACACAGCATAAAATAGCCTGCCCAGCTCTATCTCACAGAAGCTGAGGCTGAGAGTGTCATAAATACAATCACTTAGCTGTTGTAACAGCACCTCAATGTGGTGCTCACTGTTCATTTATGGAGAAATAAAATTCTAAACACAATCAAAGTGCGAAATACAAGGATGAGAAAAGACAGACCCACAATAATTCCCACTAATAAACGTTTTCTTCCAATCTGCTCATTGGTCTAAGCTCTCCACACCTAAAAAAACATCTTTTTCTGCTTTGACCCTCTGTTTAAAAAAAAAAAAAATCCTATCTAGAACTCACTTAGGTAGTCCAGGCTGACCTCTAACTCGCTGTGATCCTCCTGCCTCAGCTTCCTCATGCACAACAACGCTTGGCTTCTGTTTTAGTTTTATTTTTGAATTTCGTTAAACTGAAAAGTAACTTCACTGAAGTCTACAAATCTCCAGGATGGCTCAGTATTTTACACTTGGACATGTATTATCTGAAACACACCACTAAGCAAGGGGCTACTTAATACATTGGACTCAAAGCATTTCTAGTCTGATCATTCATTTCCGGGTTTTGCTGCGGTTTTCGGAACCCCTTTTCGGGACTCAAGTAGCTGGGTCATCCGTGCTTTTCGGGCGCCCCATTCTGAAAAACACTGTAACAGGCTCACACAGTCTTTGCAAATACCTGCCTTTACCATCGCTGGGAACTTACCTTGGCTGCGGCCGGTTGCTTGCCTCAGATGCTAAAAGCCTGGAGCTGTGCATGGACACACAGGCCCCGCCCCAGGGGCAAAGGCCCCGCCCAATATGGACAGATCCCGCCCCCGAAAAGATTATCCCGGCTCCAGTCCTATAGGACCTGTCCGGGACATGAGGATCCTGCCAGGACACGCAGACTCCGCCCAGCGTGCAAACCACGCCCAGAAGGCTCAGGCCCCTCCCAGGATTCCGTGGCCCCACCTTCAAACCTAAGCCCGCCCCGGAGCAAGGGCTCCGCCCAGTACGCATAAGCCTCGCCCTTCTCAGCTGCCGAGTTTGCGCAGTGGCGGAAATAATCGGGGCGGGGCGAGCGCCGGGACCCTCCCGCTCCCTGGGCCTGTGAGCTCCTCCCACTCCGGGTCACGGCGTGTTAGGGGCGGAAGCGGCGTCGGCCGAGCTGCAGCTGGCAGTGCGGATCCGGCCGTCCAGTGCAGCCCGGTGCAGCCTAGGGCAGCGCTCGCCGCCTGGCCAGCGCTCTGAGGTAAGGACTCGCGACTCCACGGGCGCGTCTAGGGGTGGCGGCGGGTTTCGGGTGACAGCTCCGCACAAAGCGGCCGGCTGTGTGTTGAGCCCAGTCAGGAGGCGCGCGCGTTCCCCGGGGCTCCCCGGCGTCCCGCGTCTGGAAGGGGTGGCGCGGGGAACCCTAGGCGAGCTGGGGCTTCCCGATCTGAGCTGCGGAGCCGCGGGCTTTCCCATTCGCTGTTCTCTCCGAACCCTGCAGGGAGCTGCTTGCGCCTCGGCCGGCGGAGGTGAGTTGGGGCGGCGGCTGCACCTGGCCGTCTGGCGCCGGCACCAGCTCCGGACCCGGTAGAGAGGATCCCAGTCTGGATTTCCACCCTGGGCTATGGGAACCCCGCAGCCTGAAGGGGGGCCTCACTCTGGGATCCCACCGAGAGCCATAGGAACCCACTACATGGAGGCAGGACCCCAATCTCTGCTCCCACCCGGAGCTGTAGGAACCCCTTAACGTAGAGGAGTTACCCCACTGTGGGAATCTCTTAGCCCAAAGGAAGGACCCCACTCTGGGCTCCCACTCGGGGCCGTGGGACACCCACACCCAGCCGTGGAGAGAGACCCTAGGCTAAGCTTCCTCTTGCGGACCTAGGGAACCCCGTAGCCGAAAAGAGGGACCCTTGCAGTGTGTGGGAAGGACCCTAGACTGTGTTCCCACCAGGGACGTGGGAACCCCGCAGCCAGGAGGAGGAACTCCAGACTGCCCTCCCCACTCAGGGTGGTGGGGGATCCCCGCAGCTGGTAGGGGCCCCCAGGCTTCCCTTCCCACTCTGTGGTGGGGAGAAACCCCACGCTGGGTTCCTATATGGGGCAGTAGGGAGCCCCGCGGCCAAGAGGAGGGATCCCAGGTTGCGATACCTGGGGCAACGAGGCGCGGGTCAAATTCGCTGGGGTAGCGGATACCCTTCGTATCTGCTATGAGGGCTCCCGGGGAGCTTCCCTTGGGATTGCACACCGCCCAGTCCGGGTCCAGGTCCATATGGCTGATAGTCCGTGCAGCTGGGCTGTAAGAGAAAAAGGCAGAAGCAGGCCCAGCTGCAAAAAGTTGGGGTTGAGTGATTTGGAACCCAGCCCCAGACACCCAAGTTCTCGAGCAAGCAACAGACCACGGCAGGTGTGGGGATTCCCTTTCTTAACACAGGCCCAGCTCGAAGCATTGGTTAGTCTTCAGCCTCCCAACTCAAAGCAATCCTTCTGCCTCAGCCTTTCTGCTGCAAATACAAAGCCGCCACATCTGCTTTGAATGCTTACAAAATATATTGTGAAATCCTTTCTGAGGTTTTCTTCAGAGGGTACGTGAGAAAATTCTCATCAATAATTGTCTTCCAGACAGGGAACAGTTGAGAAAAGACACAGGGCAATATTCAGATTTGAATTACTGGGTTTGGGGAGTCAATATTAAATTCTAGCACTGGGTCTGTATTTCCGTAACTCAGATTACCATGGGAATAGGAAGTACACAGCTTGCCTATTTTAAATGACCCAAGGAGATTTCGGTTTCTTTCATTAACAGAGAAGTTTCTAGTAGTTCGCCTTGTTCTTACAAGTAATGCTGCTTCTACCATATATTTTTACTCAATTTTCGGTTCTCTTGAACTCCTGTTTTTATGAATTTTATGTGTTGGTGTTTAAACTCTTCAATAAACTACATTCAGAACACCTGGGAATTATTAAACATAATTGCAAATATTGACATATTTGCTTGTATATTTATTTTCACACTTTTTTTTTAAATCAAAAGAAAACTAAAACTTTGCATTTTAAATTAGGAAGAAATAGGCTTATAAAACATTGACCACATCTAGTCGGTTGAGTGCCTTCACTGAAGAACCAGGTGGGAGGCAGCAGCTGGGGGGAGGGGGGCTTCCCACCTGCAATCCCAGCATTCTTGAGACAGGCAGAAAGATTGCCAACAGTTGGAGTTGGCCTTGTGCTAACAAGAAAACCAGGTATGTGGGGAAGCGTTCATTATGCTTGTTACAATAATACTTTATTTCTAAGAGCATATTTTAAAACAGTAGTTTGCCAACTTGCAACTCAAATTATTTTCCCTTCACTTTAATGAAGACCCAAGGACTTAGCATCGGTGGAAATGCAGATTACATTCAGCACTTAACAGTGGACGCATACTACTCTTCCTCAATTGAATAATTAAAGATGACGATGCACTACCTTAGAAACTTTCAGTCAGATTAAATAGCTCCTTTAGTGGGCTTCTTTCTTTGGACGTTTCTTGATGCCTATTTGTGCACTGTTCAGGTGTAAAGACTGGAGACTTCTGGAAGTCATGCTTGATTTTAGGAGCCACACGTTTCTGGGTTATGTTCAGTGGTACGTGAATCCATGCTGGTTTCTTGTGTTCCTGGACCTCATGCTGAGCTTCAGTTTTGCTACAGTACTTATGTACTTGTATTTGTGGCTCATGGTGTGACTGTGGAATACATGTTTTACATGTAAAGAAGTCTGTATTTTTATGTATGTGAAAAATAGATTTACTTAAATGGTTGAGTTAGACACCCTTTTAAAAGTATAAACGAGGCACGGGGTGTCCTTCAGTGGTCGGGTGCTTGCCTGGTGTTTTGCAGTCCCAGTACTGTGTAAAAGTGCGGGTGGAATCTGGAACGCTTTTGTGTAACAATGGTTGAAGGTAGGTGGTATTTCTAAAAATGTTATTAGTATAGTGTTGGTATAGAGAGCACCGCAGGACCGATTTTAAGTTTTGTGTTGAGGATTTAATCTAGGGTCTCATGAATACCAGGCTCGTCAGTTACCATTGAACTAAACTCCTAGCAACCCTCCCCAAACCCCCCATTTGTGGGTCAGTAAGACATAGAGATGGATCAGCAGGTGAAGGGCTTCTGCTGCCAAGCTGAATAAGAGTTTGGTCCCTGGAGCCCACATGGGAGGAGGAGAGAACTGGCTCCTCCCAGAGGTTGACCTCTGACCTCCATACTTGTGCCCCCACCACAGTACATAAACATAAAGAAAAAAAACACCTCTTGAAAATGAAGTAGTCTGCATCTTGGAATATGCTGGGCTTACATATTTGTGGTTAGCTTTATCCTGTCTTTAAGCAAGTAATGAAAAACTCACAGTGTTGATGTCGTGATTTCTTTGTGGATGCAAGAGTTCCCATTTGATGTCAATAATTTGTGAGACCTGGTCTTGTGGACGTGAATGTAACGTACAGATGGGAACTGAGTGTTACAAGGTTGACACTGTGTGACTTCTGTGGCGCCACTTCCTTCCTTCCACATCACTTATCCATACAGATGTCTACTTATTCTTCCTTCCTTTATGTGGTGTGTGGTAACGTGACAGAAACACGATAGAAAAGGTGAATAATTACAGATTCATACGTTACCTTAAGTATTTTTCTTATTGAATATTTTCTAATAGCTCATAATCTTTCATGGTTTCAACGCCTAATTTATAGATTGTTTTGGTTGGTCGGTTTTGAGACAGTGTCTCATGTCCAGACTGGCCTTGAATGTCTATTCAGCCGAAGCTGGCTATGAATTTCCAACCCTCATGCACTCTCCGATGGAACTGCAGGCATGAGTGACCATACCTAGCTAGATGCTTGTTCTTCATGCCGGTCTAACCATGCTGTTAACAGACTAGTTTGAAAACTCTTAAGATTTGTCTAGTAGAAGATATTAGTGCTTTTATTGAATCCAGATTCCTGTATTCTATACAGTGTGCCTGGTATTTGTTAGTTTGAAACTTTCTTCTTCTTAGTACAAGCTAAGACTTCAGGAAACAGGAGACACAGTAGGTAGGGGGCGCATAGCAAGAACCTGATGACAAAGTCTCATCATGTAACCCGGCTGGCTTGGATTTGTGCAGCTGAAGATAACCTTGGAACTTCTGGTCCTCCTGCCTCTCCCTCCCAAGTTCGAGGTTTATAGGTATACCCCAGCAAGGTTGGCTTGTCCATGTTTTGTACATGACAACCCAGGCATCAGATTATGTAACTTGGGAGTGGGGGTTTTATATTCAAGCAGCCCTCCCCCAAGACAATGGCTTGAAATATCAGCAGATATTAATAACTTAATGGTGTATTCCCCCCAGCCCCCAGGTTTTCCAAAAACAATGGCAGCATCTCGAGGGAGGTCAAAGAAGAGAAGCAATTTCGAGCTTTCTCCTGATAACCTGCCTTTGAGGAGTTCCGGGCGGCAGGTATTCTGTTTGCTTATGGTTACGATGGGGAGTGGAGAGCTGCACAGAGCAAGGCCAGTCCTTGTGTTTCGGTGTGTGGAGGAGCTCGTGGTGCAGGGTGTAGAGTGTGCAGCCGGAGGGAGCTGGGGGGGAGGGCAGAGAGACTGGATCACCTAATGGTGCTGGGAGAATCACAGTTGGGGTGGCTGCTTCCAAAAGGGGACGCTGAGGCCAGGTCGGGCCTGGCTTGGATGTCATTCAAGGGAATTTGGACTTGAGCTTGTTGCTACTTGAGTAAGGCCGGAAGGTTTGTTTGTAGTAAATAGAGCATTTAATAAAAGTTGAGTGTTCTGATACTTTGGATTTTTTTTCTCTAGCTTTTAAATTTCCATTCTGAAAGACTTACCTGTTTTAAGAGAGAAAAAACTTCTTAGTCTGTAAATGACTTTTTAAAGATTTATTTTTAAATTATGTATTTATTTGTACCTTATGAACATTTTGCCTGGATGTATGTATGTATGTGTGCCACATACATGGTGTTTGCACATATCAAGAGAGGGCATTTTATCTCCTGGTATTAGAATTATAGTTGTAAGCTGCCATGTGGGTGCTGGGAACCAAACATGGGTTTTCTATAATAGCAGCAGGTGCTCTTAATTGCTAAGCCCTACCTTCAGTCCCCAGGAATGACTTGTCTTAACTGTCACAGTTTCCTTTAAGAAAAGCTCATGTGGATGTTAGTTCTGAACCTACGTATCATTAAGGGGCTGTTTCTAGATCCTCTAGAGACCATTGTTTATACAAGTTGTTGTACTGGCTAACCCTGGCCTATGGCCAGGATGCAACTTCTGGAGCTGTGGTTGTAGCTCAGTTGGTGGAGTGTTCGCCTGGCATGTGTATTTTGATTCCAAATGCTACCAACATGGTGTTTAGAGCTTCAACTCACGTGTGACCTCAGCAGCAAACCTGTTGCCATCCCCCCTCCTCTACCGAGTGAAATATTGACGTCAGCGGGTTCTTCCACAGGCAAAGAAGAAAGCAGCAGAGATCATAGATGAGGATGAAGATGGTTCGTCAGAGAAGAAGTACAGGAAATGTGAAAAAGCAGGCTGTACCACAGCATATCCTGTGTGCTTTGCAAGCGCTTCTGAAAGGTCTGTGGCAGGGCTACCTTGGCCTTGTGTGTCTGCCCGTGAGCATGCGCTTTGTGGAAATGGCGCCCTTGATGTTACCCTTCGGAAGATAAATGCAGGAACTGCAGCCTGCTCGTTCTGACTGTTAGTCACTACACACCACAGGGTCCTCCATACTCTGTGGTGGTTTCTAGCCTAGTGGGAGAGGTCACATCCAGATCAGCTGTGCCATACAGTGTCCTCAGACACACCCAGCCATCTTTGTGCCAGTCCTGGGGCTTGATGTTCTGGGCGTAGGAGATCACAGACTAAAGTTCTGGAAGGAACCCATGTATGTTTGCTTTTGTCATTTTTATGTTTACCTCATGTAGTGTGCCGCCTCTTCGTATCCTTGTGCAAGTCTCAGAAGCTACAGGGTTGAAGGTGGTAGCCCAGTTGGTACAGTGCTCGCCTAGCTGGGTTCCATCCCAGTACTCTGTAATGTACACATGCTGGCACACTCCTGCTAATCCCAAAATTTGGGAAATGGAGGTGGGACTACAGGTATTTAGTTCAAGGTCTCCCTCAGCTAACTGGAAAGCCTGCCCAAAACTAAACCCAAACCCCAAAGCCTACAGCGCCAACCATAGTCCCGCTATTTGTGATCATTGTGGCAGTTAGGACTTTCTCATTCCGTAGAAAAATTTTCAGTAAAGGCTATGCCTCAGTTAAATTTGAACAAAACCCACTTGGGTCTGAACAAGAAATAGCCGTGCTGTGGTGTTGTGACATCTCCTCCTTGTGCTGTGTCATGAGCTGCTTGACCTGTGGTAATCCCAGACTGTGAGTCTGCGCTTGAGGTTCATCAGATGTTATCTCAGGGTCCTCTCTTACTGAGCTCATAGCAAGGACAGGGCCATTGCTTCATACATCACCACCTGTGCTCCAGTGCCCCAGGCAGCCACGGAGGTTACACCTGGCTGACCTAAGTCCTCCCTGTGTGGTCACTGTTCCTGAGGCAGTAAGTACATCTGCACTCTGAAATCCAAAATGCTTCAGTTCTAAAACTTGTGAGTGCCAGAAACCTTTATGTTTACACTTGGGTCCTCTCCCCCTGATGTCGCACTGTGCACGGTGTGAGCATTCTGAAACCCGTAGGACAACTAAAATCTAAAATACTAGTGATTCCAGACATTTCAGATAAGCAACTCTCAGCCTGTATGACCTTTCAGCTCATCCTAGCTTCCCCTGTTAGCCCTTGGCTATTTGAAGTGGAGCTGCTGCAAAAGGGCTCAAGTGACAGCTAGTTACATGACAGTGAGTGAGAAGTCAAGTCTCCATTGCCAGCTCTGTGTGTTTCTGCTCTTTTCAGATGTGCCAAAAATGGCTACACCTCCCGATGGTATCACCTTTCCTGCGGGGAACACTTCTGTAACGAATGCTTCGACCACTACTACAGAAGGTGTGTTTCTGGACCGAGAGAGAACTGGGATGTGACAAGGTCTGGGGAGGAGGATCACAAGACTGGAACCTCCTGGGCTTCCTGAGTTACTGGGCCATCTAATGCCAGTGATGACTGCACGTGTGACTGGAATTCAGCGCTGTAAGCACTGCACGCAGTGGCTGCAGCTGGGTGTTCCTAAGCAGGGCTGGATGAGGGAAATACAGAGTAAAATTATGTTATTTAGAAGAAAATGGATGCAGCTGGAGGTGCTCACGCTGAGCAAGTTAAGAAAATCAACTGCTATAAGAGCTTTCTCAGTTGTGGTTCCTGGATTTTATGTAGATAATGACATAGGTATGTGTGAGAGACGAAGAAGCAAAGCTGTCTGGGGGGCTTAGGGGGATGGTAAAGGGGGGAGGGGCGGGAAAAGGGGAATGTAACCAATGTACAGAGGACACAGGGATGAAACTTAAGAGTCAAATGTGCTGTAAGTTGGTATGTGTACAGGCTCATGTGTCTGCCATGACGCATGTCCAGAGAGCTTGGCTGCTCTGCTGCTCGGTCACAGTGCATACAAGACGGGGTGCAGACACTTGGGAGGAGCCGGCGAGCACTGGGTCGCCAGCCTCCAGCTTTCTCTATAGCCTAGGCAGGCCTTGGGCTTGGGCCTCCACCCTGAGCGGCTGGGGCTCTAAGCTGGTGCTGCCAGGCCTTGCTTTGCTTTTACTACTGGCTTTCCATACTGTTCACTCACCTTCCAATTTTAATTGAGTGTTTATTATTATCCCCTGATAAAATATTAACGGTTTCTGCAGGATTTGCCATGGACATTACAAAGTTTTCACCAGCTAGGGCTCTGCTCTTAGTGTTGTAAAGTTGGCACTGTCCTGTGCACGTTCCTCCTGCTAGCCTGTTGTGGGCGTGGCATCTTAACATCCCTCTCTGAGCCTAAGAATAGTGAAGTCTTTTTTGTAGACTTGATCAACCCAAGCTGTAGTGTGAAAACCTGATTGACCTATAGATTGACTTTTTTTTTAATAGATTGACTATCTATTTATTTATTTATTTATTTATTTATTTATTTATTTATTTATTTATTTATTTTTGTTTTTAGCCACAAAGATGGCTATGACAAATATACTGCCTGGAAAAGAGTGTGGACCAGCAATGGCAAGACGGAGCCGAGCCCCAAGGCGTTCATGGCAGACCAGCAGCTGCCCTACTGGGTAAGGAGGCCCACTGCTGCCCAAATCTCTAAAAGCGTGCGGGTGGGAACAATGCTGCTTTGTAGCAGGTCTTTTTCTTGGGTTATTTCTAGGCTCATTAGAGCAAATACTTCTAAAATTTGTGGAAATCTTTGCTTAGTATAGCCTAAGAAGGAAAGGAACGTCACACACTGCCCTCTGGCCTCATGTTCACCCATCTTTTTTGATGGACACTTGGGTTGTGTCTCAGCTTTCAGTTAGTATGAACAGGGGCACAAATAGAAACCAGTGTACACGTCTTCAGGTATGTACACGTAGGGACGGACCATATGGCATTTCTATGGTTGGTTAGTGTCTGGTGGTCCTGATGCTTGAACCCAGGACCTTAAGCTTGCTAGGCCCTGTCCTGAACTACGAGTGCACATTCCCAGCCCCTCTCTTGCTTCTTATTTTGAGTCGGCTTGTGAAGTTGCCCGAGAGCCCTTGTACTTGCCGTGTTCCTGAAAGGCTGGGAGTTTACTCCTGGAGCCTCCAAACTCGTCCAGAGCGATTTCATCGTTTTTCACTGAAGTGTGAGAGGGTCAGCTTTTTCTGCATCATCACGGATTCTTTTTTTGGTTTTGGCTTTTTGTTTGAAACAGAAGTCTCACTATGTAGCCTTGGCTGGTGTAGCACTCCTGAGTAGACCAACGCTGTCCTCAGACACAAGAGATCCACCTACTTCTCTCTGCCTCCCCAGTGCTGGGATCAAGGGTGTGCGCCGCCACATCCTGCTATTTTTGCTTTTTTTGAGACTGGTCTCAAACTTGCTAAGTAGTTAAGGGTGACTTTGAACTCCTGACCCTCCTGCCTTCATTCTTACCAATTCTTGTTTGTGTGGGTGGGTGGGTGTGAACAGGCAGCTCATTGTGGAAATACAAACTATATTTCCACAGTGCTAGTGTTGTTTGGCCAGTTGCAAATATTCAACTCTGCCCAATTTCGAGTTGAGCTGTTTTTCTTCTTGTAAGAATTACTTAACCTCTTCTGGATATAAAACCCTTATTAGCTCTGTGATTAGCAGATTTTTTTTTTCCTGCAGGTTGTTTTACCTTTGCATAGATTATTTAGTTCTGATAAACTTCAGTTTATCTATATTTCCTTTGTGTCTTCATCACTTGCTAGGAACTCTACCAAATCTGAGTCATAAAGACCCACCTCTGTGCTTTCATAGAAAATTTTCACTGTTTTGGATTTCTCATATTAATTTCTGGGTTTTGCACAAAGCCAGATAGGACTTCATTTGTCTACATGCGTATAGGTAGAATTTTCTGTTTTAGACTAATGTAAGGAGCGTGCAGAGGTAGCCACTAAAAGCCATGTGCCCCAGGCACATATTGGGCATTTGTCAGACTGAAAAATTAGCACGGGTCCAGTATGGAGAACTGCATTACCAGACTTGATTAAAATGTTCTCAGTATTCCCGTCCTTGCAGTGACCTAGGCACCACAATTTACATGTCCTGCCCAGACTTCCTGGGTAGTAGCAGTAACTCATTATTACCTCTGGCTTGACAACAGTTTTCAAACTTACTTTCTTTATCCTCTTGCCTGAGCCGGCATTGAATCAGAAGTGACCCTGATGGCATCAGAATGGGTATCACGAAGCCAGGGAGGGAAGGGAAAGGCTACAATTATTAGAAGGTTAGCCAAGGGACTTGGATGGAACTGAATGCATGAGCAGTTTTATACTTTGCGCAGCACCCTGGGTTCAGTTCCTAGGGTCACAGGTCAGATCGAGTGGAGACAGATCGAGTGGAGATGTGGTAGCTCAGGGTTAGGCAGTCTATATTGATCTTGCCTTTGTTTCTCATGTAGGTTCAGTGCACAAAACCTGAGTGTGGAAAGTGGAGGCAGCTAACCAAGGAGATCCAGCTTACTCCACACATGGCGAGGACTTACCGCTGTGGCATGAAGCCAAATACTGTTACCAAGGTATGATTTCTGTGGTGGCCTTTTGAGTTACTTTATACATCACTCTGTAATGGTAGCATGTCTTTGTCAATTTGTGTGTGATTGTATAGGGGTGTTTCGTATGTAAACAGAAGCCTGACCACAATGGGCTAACGGAGTGAGGGCTTCTCTTCCTCTAGGTGGGTTGGTAATGGGCTGTTCAGGGTTGCATCAGTTATCCAAGAACACTGTCTCTTACCCAGTCCATCTTTATCTTCCATCCTCAAGTGACAAGGTGGGTGCTGGATGAGCAGCCACCGTGTCTGAATCTAAAGCAGAGGAGAGGAGAGTGCAAAGGGAGAGAAAGAAGTGGCTGAGTCGGTCCCTCATGTGCTGGGTGACAGCTTGCCTGTTAGAGTTCTGCTTGTGTCATTGGCTAGAACAGAATCACACAACTATGCTAGACTGCACGAGGACAAAGGAAAAGGCTGCTTCATCACCCAGTGGTACCCTGTGTGTCACAGCGCCAGACAAAGCAGAGCTATGCAGCGAGGAGGGACAGCATCAGTGGCTCACTGGCAGTTAGGGACCAGCCATAGCTGATAGAACGTGCCTGCTCTGAGATCTGGCAGTTAGTGTTTGAAGGTGGGTTAAGCACACTACCAAATGTATCACACTTTGAATATTAACGATCTTTATCAGGTAGAAGCTCCTAGACAAAATAGGTTTTTTTCTAATTGAGGGGTGATGGCAGATTGTAAAATATGCCATTTTCAATGCTTTCAGAGGTTTGTGGTATCGTTAGACACAAAGTTGTTGCCAGCAAAGGCTCTGTTGCTTTAAACACATCCATTCTAAACAATCAGTGAGATTTTTGATCAGTTTTTTTTTTTAAACGTAGGGCTCAAAATGCATATATTATTGGGTTGGGGCTATAGCTCAGTGACAGCATTGCTTAGCATTCGAATGGCCTGGGCTTGATCTTCTATAAAGGGAAAAATCCCCTCTCCTTCCAGTGTGTGTAAGGTGAGCACACTTACTGTATGAAAACACCGTTGGGTAGAATTCAGTGATAGAGTATTTGCCTAGCATTCTTTTGCAAGGTGAAATGACAAAGGATGTAAATATTTACAAGTCAGATTTTAAATTTTTACATAAGTACATTGTATATAAGTGTTACAAGATTGTAACCTTAGGATTTAAACAGATTTTATGTATTTATAAATATATACACATCTAAATACAGAAAATCCTTCTGAGCCATCTTTTCCCTCCCTGTCTTCAGAAGGTTAAATTCTTGGGGCTGGAGAATGCGGCTTAGTGGTAGTGCTTGTCAGCATTTCGAGAGCAGGGCTGGGGCGGAGAATATAGTCTTAATGGTTCATTCATCTTTCCAATAAAAGTTTAAACATAGATTTGATATGGTAGGCTCATTTTAAGGTTTTCATAAGAGTCTACAAACTACTTCTTTGAATTTAAAAAAATACGGCTCAGCTGGGCTTGGTGGTTAATGTCTATAATCCCAGCACTTTGGAGGTAGAGGCAGGAGGATTAGGACTTCCAGGCCAGTTTTCCCTACATAATAAATTAGAGGCTAGCCTGGGCTATATAAATACTTTAGGCTATGCCTTAAAAAAAAAAGAAAGAAAAAGTCTTGAGGCTCCGTGATTGTGTGAGAACTGTGCAATCATGTGAGAACTGGCCAACACTGAGGGGTAGGTGCTGGGGATGGAACCTATAGCATTGCACAGTCTAGGGAATCACTGTACTGTGGAGCTCAGCCCAACCCCTAAGCGTATTAGCGCTATTTTTAACGAAGAGAACTGTATCACTTTCATTCTGAGAGATGTTTATACACTGTGATTCTGTGTGTGAAACGTGGGGTCATGGTGCGCAGCCAGAATACCAATCTAAGCCGCGGGATTCCTCTGTCCTGCATGCCTTAGTTACCTCCTCCCCATCTCCAGAGTCAGCCCTTCTGATTCTATCCCACAGGTTAGTTCTCCTCACTCTTAAACTTCATAAAACTTCAGAAGTCTTGGGTGCTCTTTCGGTGTTTAGTCTCTTATTAAAAACCAACAGACAAACCATCAATGCTGTGTGGATCGATGGGGCTTTTTGTTTGACTGAATTTCTTGCAGTATTGGACCCTGAACCTAGGGCCTCACGAGTGCTAGGCAAGCAGCAAACCACAGCTGTATTACCTGCCTTCCCTTTACTTTTTATTTCTTGAGGTGGGATCTCCTCAGGTTGCCCAGGTTGACCTTGAACTCACACTATACTCCAGACAGACTGTCAGCTTGTCCTCCTGCCTCAGTGCTCTGCATAGTCATGACCCAGGCGCCAGACAGCAAGCCTGGCTTACTCAGTATTCACACTTCTCAGTAGTGTTCCGTCTGCACGCCATGGCTTGTCTCCACATGGGTGTGTGGCCGGACGGTTGTGTTGCAAGGGTCAGCTGTGTGAGTGGAAGGGAGTGATGAGGCTGCAAGTGTCTTGTGCTCGTCTGTGTGGGTGAGTGGGTAGGATAGCCTTGTGGCATGAGGCAGAACTAGGTTTGCTTCTGAAGGAACTGCCTGATCATGTTGTCTGTGTTCCCAAGTCTAGCGGTGGTCTCTTCTGTTGTTTCTCTGCTGTGCTAGTGTGTGTTAGTTTCGCAGTTTTGAATATTGAGTCAGCCCTCCTGATTTATAGGGTTCTTTACGTCATCTAGCTATGCATACGTTTTTAGTATTTTCCAAGCCGTGTTTAGCCTTTCCATTTTCTTAGTAAGTCTTGTATAAGGAAGAGTAATAGCAGTTTTGAGATAGGCTGGCTTTGAACTTGGAGTGATCTGCTGCCTTCCTCTTCTGAGTACTGAGATTACGGGAATCCTTGACACCTCCAAGAATTTTCAAGTGTGTTAGTGTTCTGAACAGGGTTTCACTATGAACAGGCTGATTAATGTTAATTGACAAATATCTAGAATATGTATACATTCTGCAATGGATAGATTAAATTTGCATTCCAAATGTATACCACACATACATTTTAAGAAAACACTTACAATTGACTTAGTGATTTTGAAAACCATAATTGAGTCTTAGCGTCACCTTCCAGGTAAAAAGTAGGTCTCTGAATGGTAGAAAAGGAGAAAGTCCAGGGGCCTAGGAAAGTTGGTGGGCAAGGCCCCTTCAAACTGTGTAGTCAGACTTGTGGGAACAGGGCCTAGGATGTCACCTAGGGTGTGCCTCAGCCAGTGAGAACAACGCGTTTGTTTCACCAGCTTGCTCTCCTTCCTCTGATTCTCTTCAGTCAGCACTGAGGCTTTGATGCCTAAAGCTCGCTCAGCCTTGCCGAGTAGTTTCTGAAAATGTGGGTCTGCTGCACGGCACTGCTTCCCTGTTCCAGGAGAGAGGAAGTTGTTTCTAAATGGTGGCTGTTGCTGTCGTTTCCTGGGGTGTCGCCCCAGCGTGCGCAAGTCTCTTACTGATGCACTCCTGTAAGAGTTTCTCTGGAAACTTCTTGGGATCGGAGCTGCCAGGCATGTGCTCTCCCAACCTTCAGTTAGGCCCTATTTTTGTATTGAAACAAAAATTGCACAAATCAAAATGCCCAGGTCAATGAATTTTCACAAGTACCTGTTTTTCTGGCTCCCAATATAGAAATGGAATACTTGGCAGATGCCTTGGTGACCCCTGTCAATCACAGCTGCCAGCCTTGCTCCCCAGGGTAAATTGCCTGCTTGCTTTTCCAGCTAACAGAATTATGGATTTGGCTTTGCTTTTTTTTCTCCCTCACATAAATGGAATCATGTAGTGTGCTATTTCAGGACTGCTGGTAAGTTCCACCTGGGCTGTGGCATGTAGTTGCCATGTGTTCTTTCTGCTAGGTAACATGGCACTGTTTGTCATGGTACATGTCGGCTTACCTATTCTTTTGACTTCTATATAGCCTTGTTCTCTCACAAAACTTCCTTGAGCTTCAGAAATATGTACACTGAATTGTGTCATTTCTTCTGCTCTTTCTGTCCTTTGAGACTGGGCTTTGCTGTGTAGCTCAAGCTGCCTTTGGAGTCTGAGTCATCCAGGATAGCTTTGAAGTCACATACTGCAAGCTTGTACTGTGTGCTTGTCCATCCTCCTGCCTCACCCCCCAAAGTACCGAGATTGCAGGTGCATGCTGCCGTCCTTGGCTTGAACGGTTTCCCTGTTTTGAGGCCTCTTTGGTGCAGTGCTAGGGATTGAACCCACGGCCTCTTGCAGAGTAGGCAGGCTCCTTCATGAACTGTATCCCAAGCTTTGAACTTCCTCATAGTTCACTGCTTGGCTCGCCGTGTTACCGGGGACTCTAGGAAGTACTCCAAGGTGAAAATTACTGGGTGTGTTTATCTGAGACGCAGCTTTAGTTCCGTGAGATAACACCAGGCCTCTCCGTCTTCCGTCTTCCAAACATGCGTATCTTGTCACAGTCCTCTCTGCCACATGTACAGCCCTTTGTTTTCGTGGGGGAACATCTTAATGAACGTGCCTGTCTTCCCACACTCTGATTCTGGTGACATGTCACACATTTTTCTTGCCAGTTAAATAGGTTAAAAAGGGAGGGGGAGGTATCATATTGAAAGAAAATGGACACCTAAGACTGTATGTTACAGAAACGCTTAATTCAGACTTGGTTTTCTTTTGCAGCCTGATACCCCTGATCACTGCTCTTTCCCTGAGGATCTGGTGAGTGTTTGTATTCTGGATCAGAGTTAACTGGGCCTTTAAGGATAAATTCACTAAGTAAATGACTAACATCTATTTGGATGTACATCAAAGCCTTCTAACGAACATGCTGACTGCACTGTGAAAAGGCCCACAGGAATAGACGGTGATGGCGGTGGCGCTGGAGCTGCGTTACCCCTCACAGTGAAAGACTGTGAGGTCACAGTGCTTCACACCAAAGGGCGCAAGAAGGAAGACCCTGCTCCTGCCTTGCTTCAGGGGTCAGACTTCTTAACACTTGTTTAGTGATGACGACCTTTCCTCCACTGAGTCCTTACCAGACAAAGAGCAGGGTGGCCATGGTTTGACTGTCTTGGCCTGGACTCAGCATCAGGAGAGGGTTCTGGTGCTTTCTGACCAACAGGTAGCCATTCTGCCCTGTCTCTGCTCAGATACAGAAGTGGATCCAGCTGGCCACGCCCTGGAACAATCCAGCTGTTTCTGGCTCCATTTGCCATGTAACCAGATATGCTTTAAACTGATTTTGAATATTCTAAGTTTCCTGAATTCCCAAGTCCTTCTACTTTTCGGTGATTCAGAATTGGTACTTTGAGCTTGTTCTCAGTGTCTTAAGTTCAAGGACCATGGCAGGTTCAGATAAAAGGAGAAGGGATATGTCTTAGGGAGAAGGGACATGTATTAGGGAGAAGAGACATGTATTAGGTCCACTTTGAATCCATTCTCCTCTTGGAAGGAGTGGTTCTGTTTTTACTAAGTTTCGTTCCCATATGGACCAGGTGGATTCTGGATTTGGAATAAACAGGTTGCGTTCCTAGAAAGAAGGAAAGATAACTTAAGTGCAGTTAGAATACCTTCTTCATCAACTCTAATATTAGGGGCATCCTTTAACACAGAGGCTGTATTCACAAGGTAAAAGGGCTTGAGTTGCTTTGCTTTCTTGCTGCTGGTGAATGAGCCCTGGCCTTGGGCATGATAAGCAAGCACTCTACCATTGAGCTGTATACCCAGACAGGGAGGCTCTGGACGTAGTCCGAGACAGGCCTCATGACTGGCAACTAGCAGGGGCTTCCTGGTTGCTGTTTGTGTTGCTCACAGCACATGGAAACTAGTTTGGGGCGTCCCCCTTCAGGTATGCTTCCAGCAAAGAAAGAGCTAGAGACTCATAGCGAGATGAGGGTTTGCTCAGATCCCTTCTGAGCTGCATGACCCCGGAGCAGAATTGATTCATTATTTTTTAAGGTGCCAGACTCTGGATGCCGATAACTGAATTGTTTGGGGCTGAGCAAATGTTCTGGTTCTGTTTCCGCTGCTGTGATGAAATATCCAGACCAAAAATGTAGGGAAATTTTATTTGGTTTACAGTCCCAGGCTCAGAGTCCATCATGGAGTGGAGATCAAAGCAGGAACTCAAGCAGCTAGTTACGTCATAACTGTAGTCCAGCCGGAAGAGACTATGCTTGCTTGCTTGCTGCTTTTGTTTTCTAGATAATTTTCTTCACATTTACACAGTTCAGGGATTAGCCTAGGGAAGGTGCCACTCACAGTGGGTGGGCCACTGACCTTGACCTGATCTTGATAATTCTTCATTTGAAACTTGCCCTAAGTCTTTCTAGGTTGTCAAAGGTTGCCATTTCAATAGAACTATCACAGAAGGGGTGGGTGCAGGCAGACCTGGGGTATTGGGAGAGCAGAGTCAATTGGGGTTTTCTGTCTCAGGAGGGAGGCTTTCTGCATTTGGGGAGGATTTTACCTAAGAAAGCTTGTCTCTGGGTATCCTTAGCTGTTTGTGTCTGATTCTTTGTATGAAACTGAGAATTGTTGAGTGCGGGTGTGGGGGGAACAGGAGAGCCGTGGATGAAGATGAGTACGTACCCTCAGCATGGACCTCTTCCCTCTTCCTCCTGATCTGTCACAGAGAGTGCTGGAAGTGTCCAACCACTGGTGGTACTCCATGCTCATCCAGCCGCCGTTGCTGAAGGACAGTGTGGCAGCACCGCTGCTCTCTGCCTACTACCCTGACTGCGTTGGCATGAGCCCCTCCTGCACCAGTACACATCGTGCCACCGTCACAGCCACTACCACCGCCACCGGCAGTGCCAGTCCAGGGGAGATGGAGCCCTCCAAGGCAGCCCCCTCTTCACTTGGTGAGAGATGTTCTGGTACACTTTTCCTTCCATCCCTTGCCCCCTTCTTGGAAATTTAAGGGTAAGCAAACTGCAGAAGACTCTTTGAGTGTATGTGACATGGTATAAAGCACTCGCTGTTGCATGCATTTGGTTATGCAATTGGTCTTCACACATACCTGCTCTGCAGCCTACAGATTGAGCCAACCTGGGTGGAAAGCTTCGTGGGAAGAAGTCCCACGTGTATCATTATATGCAGATTCCTTATTGCAGACTATTGTGTGTGACCGTGGTGGTCAGAAGAGAGGATATCTGATCACTAGCGGCTATCTCCATAGTATGTGTGTTGTACTAGGTGTTGAGTTGTCTAGAGATGGGCCTGTGCAAACACTGCACTGTCTAGGTAAGGGACCTGGGCATGTGTGGCTGAGAGACTTGTGTGAGTCGGGAGTCAGAAGTAGTTCTCTGAGGATGCAGAGGGAGGAGAGCCCTGCAGCTCTATCACACCGTATGTAGACTAACTGTGAATTACATATAGGATTTAATGAGTGTTTATTTCAAAGTTGGATAGCTGTGCCTCCTCCTGATTTCATAGACTCTGACTTTCCAGAACGGAGTTTGGGCTGTGTGATCACTGCTTGTATTCTTCATCTTTATGTCTCTAATGACACCAGTGGAGATCCACTCTAAAAGACCCATGTCAGGGTAGATATTGGCTTCAAAGGAATCCTAGCAACCTCTCATCTTGCCTGTCCATAAACAAATCACAGCTTTGACGAGGAAACTAGGTCTTCCTATCAAGGCCCAATATTAGGGGTTTAGCTGATAATACTGGATGGTCCCTAACAGAGGAGTTTGGGGAGATGTGGGGGAGTGCACGTGTGGAGGTGTTTTGAGTGTGTACTGAGCTGGGCACTCAGTACTGAAGGAGTGCACGTTTGTGAAGACAGCTTGGCAGTGTGTGAAGACCTTACGACTGGACTTTTCAACCGGCAAACATTTTTAAAATGCTATACTAAAGCCAATCAGTTCAAAACTGCATGAGCAAAGAAACCTTCGTCAGTGTTGCTTACAGTTGTGATTGTAATAGGTGTGATCTAATGCCCATGAGAGGGGAATGGTTGTATAGTAAGACACAAAGCCACTGAATTTAATATAAAGCCATTATATTTTATATAACATAAAAATATAAAAATAATATATAAAATGTTATATAATTATTGACATAAAGCCAAATATAAATATAAAGCTATTTAATACATGGGAAAACATTTAGAATACTGTAAAAGTGTTTTGTTTTGTTTTGTTTTTTTACTTAAAAAGTAGGTTTGAAGAGAACACCTTTATAGCATTTGTCCAGCTTTGAGAAAACCAGTGTCTAGAATGTTCCACGGGCTGAGTCCTGGGGTGTGGCACCAGTGTCTAGAATGTTCCATGGGCTGAGTGAGTCCTGGGATGTAGCACAACATGGGACATGGGGCTTTAAGGCTGTTTCAGAAAGTGCCAAAGGGTGATATTTTTTTTCTTTTTAATTCTTAAAATTACATTTATGCAACTGCACATGGGATGTCAGAGGACAGTTTTAGAAAAGTTGGTTCTCTCCTTCCACTTGGTCCTAGAGATTGAGCTGAGGTCATCATGCTTGGTGGCAGAAATCCTTACTCATTGAGCCGTCTTACCAGCCCCCCACCCCCGTGTGTGTGTGTGTGTGTGTGTGTGTGTGTGTGTCTGTGTGTGTGTCTGTGTGCGCACGTGCCACATACTTGTGCTTCTTGTGGATCTGAAAGTCCCAGCTTGCAGAGCTGCTTGCCTGTCTCCTGTCAGTTCTAGGCATGAACCGGTACTTCCAGCCGTTCTACCAGCCCAACGAGTGTGGCAAAGCCCTGTGTGTGAGGCCAGATGTGATGGAGCTGGATGAGCTCTATGAGTTTCCAGAGTATTCTCGAGACCCCACCATGTACCTGGCTTTGAGAAACCTCATCCTCGCTCTGTGGTACACAAACTGCAAAGTAAGTAAGAACGTGTCATAAGCAACAGAGTAGAGGGCGCCAGTGACTAACTAGTCAAGTAGTCAGCCATGGTGCTGCGCACCTTTAGTCCCCGCACTCGTGAGGCTCATGAGGCAGAGGCCAGAGGCTGGTGCATCTATGTGTGTTTAAGGCCAGCTTGGTCTGCATAATGAGTTCCAGGTCAGCTAGAGCTACAAAGTGAGACCCTGTATAAACAAAATGTAAAAATCAACTTTTAACCCTAGTTTTTTTGTTTAGGTTTTTTTTGTTTTTAATTGGGTTACTTACTTTGTTGCTGTTGGTTTTGTTTTAAACATAGGAAGCTCTCACCCCTCAGAAGTGCATTCCCCACGTCATCGTCCGGGGCCTTGTACGCATCCGATGCGTTCAGGAAGTGGAGAGGATTCTTTACTTCATGACAAGGAAAGGCCTCATCAACACGGGAGTTCTCACCGTGGGAGCCGGCCAGCATCTTCTTCCTAAACACTACCGTAATGTAAGCAACTGGCTGTGCAGTAGCTCTGCCTTTGGTCATGATTAAGAGATTTGGTGGTGACAAGAGACTAGTGTGCTGCTGTGGCGGTGGCAGAAACCACATAAACCATTAGGCATAACCAAGACTTGTGACGACTTCCAGGAGGAGACTTAGGAGCACAGTTTCTTCAGGCTGAAAGAAAAATGAGGTTACTTAAGACGGGTACTATCACCTACTGTGGGAAAACAAATCCTGGTGACACCAGAGAGAGACAGCTAGACGAACGGTGCTTGGTGGTTAGAACCTTCCAGAGCAACTGTGACAGCATTTCCGCACACTCTTCTAACTGGTATTCTGTTTCTTTTTGAAGAAATCTGTTCTGGTTGTTGGGGCTGGTCCAGCAGGCTTAGCAGCTGCTAGGCAACTACATAACTTTGGGATGAAGGTGAGACTCTGGGGATGTGGGGGTGGGGATAGATGGCTCACTGCTCCTTTTTTCCAATTTTCTAAGACTTAATTCCTAAATTTAGTGAATAATAATACACACACTGGCTTTCTTTTGAAACCAGGTCTCCGTACATAGCCCAGGCTAGCCAAGAACTCATGAAGTCACATGTCTCTGCCTTTCAAGTGCTGACAACTAAAGACATGCGACACTCAGCAGCCCACAGTGTTTTACAGTAGGTTTTAGAGGCGCTTTGGTGTTGGCATTGAGTCAGAGCAGGTAGAGCTTTGGTTAGTGACTTCCTGTAGGAAGGAACTCATAGTCTAACCTGAATCCACACAAGTTCTTGGCAGCAGGTTATCGTTAACCAGTGGAGGGGCTGGGATAGTTTACAGCCACAATGAAAGCACAGAGATTCACTGTCTCTTGGGGAAGTTTTTGAACTACCCAGGTAGCCTTTTTTCCCCCTTTTAAAACTCCTAGTACTGAGGATTGGAACTCTGGACTTCTGTTAATGCTAAGTAAACACTCTGCACTAGCCCTCAGATTTCCTTATGCCAACCAGTCATCCTTGGAATCTTACTCTGTAAAACAAAACCCACAGCTTCTGAAAGCAGAATGGATTGAACAGTCTCATGGCTGAACTAGAATTCGGGCTTCCTTAGCCTGTAGATGGATAAGGTTTCTAGCTTCACCTAAGGAAGAAAGAACGATATGCCTATTGCTGGAAAATGCCTGACTCACAGCTAGCCAAGATAGAGAGTGCTAGCAGGTAGGGAGGGTGGTTCAGCTGGGGGTGGTGATTCACACCTTTAATCCCAGCACCAAAGAGACGGAGGCAGGTAGATCTTGAGTTGTAGGCCAGCTTGGTTTAGGCCAGTCAGAACCATATCGTGAGACACTGTTTCAGATTTTGGTATCTAATTTTTATCAAATTAGGAGCTTCCCCCCTAGCTTTCTCTGATTTGCTAAGTTGGACCTAATTTTTCTGTTTAAAACTTTGTAAGGACTTTGCTTTTCATTGAAGGCAAAGTTAAGTATAGTTTTGTTTGTTTGTTTGTTTTGTTTTTTTTGTTTGGTTGTTTTTTTGTTTTTATTTTTTAAGTCAGGTTGTCTCTGAATCCTTGGCTGTCCTAGAATCCCTTTGTAGGCTAAGCTGGCCTTAAACCTGGAGATCACCTGCCTCTGTCTCTGCCTCTCATATGCTGGCAGAGGCAGGTTAAATATAACTTAAGGCTCAGTCCTTTTACTTTTCCCTGTCTGCCTAAAGAATTTAAACAGTGCCCTTTTGGCAGTAAGGATTCGAAGTCACATTTCAGGTTGTTACAAGTGTTCAGTAGTTAGGCCTGTAAGATTTTTTCTTCTGGGAAGATAGAGGACTCAATTGTAGATCACATTACACCAACGGCAAAGCAGGAAAGTCGATTGGGTTAGTGGGAGTGTTTGTGGTAGGGAATCCCTTCTGTGAGCTACAGGAAGTGTTCGTGCTATTTCAGCATTAGATGTTAGGGTCAATGTCTCTCATTTGCTTTTTACTTGGGAAACTTAAAGATTGTATTACAGGGAAGACTATTAATATTCAAAGTCTAGGGAGGCTGCCTTTAACGGTCAGCCCATAGCAACCAGTGGTTCACTGTTAAATGCAGAGAATGAGGGTGGGAGGTGGAGCCACAGGCTGTCCCTCCCTAGTCACGTCTGGAGGAGAGTGTCCAGAGGACTCGGTACACTCTTACGTGAGCAAGCTAGCCTAGGAGACCATCCATCCCCATTTAAAGTTAGACAGAGCTCTCTGAGTAAGCTGAGCAATGATTAACTGGGAGAGAACATTCAGGGTGTGCGCCTGAGGATCCAGAGCCAACGGCTGATACTGCAGTAAGGAGCACTCACGTTGCACCTACTACAACCCAGGGCACTTGGAATCCTGGAGTCACACAGACCTTGCCTGCACCCAACAGCAGTTCTGCGTCTCACTAGCGTTAGAAGCTTGGAGATGGGTGTGGCATTCACTGGATCCCGCCAACTTTGTTAAGGTCATACTCACATACTTGAAAAGGTCCTAGCAACAGATACTTCATGGAAAATTCAGCTCTTGAACATAATTCTTGTTTGATTTCTTTGAGACGGAATTCCCCATGTAGTCCAAAATGGCCTCACATCTGATCTTTCTGCCTCAATCTCCTAAGTGCTAGGTTTACAAGCATATGCCATCATCCATGAGTTACGCTAGATTTTAATGTGATTTCTAGGGACTTGGGAGAGGGCTTCATGTATAAATTGTTTAATGTGCAACCATGAAGACTTGAGTTCAGATATCCTGCACTCACCCAAAAGCTGGATGTGGCAGCATATGTCGATAGTCCTAGCATGCTGGGAGAGGGGAAACAGGTAGCGCTAGGAGATTGCGGGCCAGCCAGTTTAGGTGAAAGGAAGAGCTCAGGCTCAGTGAGAGATCGACTATGTCAGAGAATAAGGGCAAGTACGCCTGTTCACACATATACACATATCAATCCACCCACTTTTACACAAACAACTTGTGCTGGGGCAGGGGAGTTGGCTCAGGGCTAGGAGCATAGCATGCTCCTCTCGGGGACCTGGGTTTGATTCCTGGTGGTCACATGGTGTCTAGTTAATGTTTTCAGTGGTGAATGCACTCAATCAATTTTTTTTATTGTCTATTTGAGATGGGTCTGGGTCTCACTACTCTGTAGCCCAGGCTGGCCTAGAATTCTCTATGTAGCCCATGGTAGCTTCAAACTCATGGCAGTCCTCCTGCCTCAACCCCCAGAGTGCTGGAATATTACAGGCATGAGCCGACAGTCTGGCTCGTTCACTGAATCTTAACCTGGTTTGAGAGAAGTGATGGAAGGTATCCATACTGCAGACAACCCCCCTACTTGTTGCTAGAGCCTGGGCTGCTTTGAGTATGTCCCTGGGTTTCTCCACACTTAGAGTTGGTTCTGTAGAAATATGTTATAAAGTGTCTAAGCAAGGAGCTGATTAACACTGCCATTCTACATTTTTGTAATTCTGCATCTGGTATGATGTTCTGTTTACATTCCCCAATTACCTTTTTAGGTGACTGTCCTGGAAGCCAAAGACCGAATTGGAGGCCGAGTATGGGATGACAAGTCCTTTAAAGGCGTGGTAGTAGGAAGAGGACCCCAGATTGTCAATGGCTGTATTAATAACCCAGTAGCACTAATGTGTGAGCAAGTGAGTGTCTTGAAAACTTGTAGACAAGGAAAGTAAAACTTGTCTCTGTTTGCATAGAGTGTTACTATGAAGCTGGGGGCGTGGCTCTGTGGTAAAGCACCTGCCCAGCCTGTGTGAGGCCCTGAGTTTTAGGGGTGCGGTGGGGTGCATTATGCTTCCAGGGTGGACAGGATACATAACTTCCTTCATATCCTCTTGCAGAGAAAATAAGAATGGTCACAAGTATGCCTTTTCCACTAGGCATTTAAAGGACCTCTCAAGATGTTTAATTTTTATTTGTGGGTCATTTGCAGGCTACTTAGTTGGTTCATCATGAAGCCCGGGGTTGCTAGATAGAGCAGGTGAAGGTGTAGGATTCTTAGGTAAGTTTGTCTTTCAAACTAGTAATTTCCTTAGTGTAGGTATGCCCCAAATATTACACAAGATAATGTACATGTGACATTTGGGGCATAAGTAATACTTTTAAAGTATGTTTCTCTGAAAGCCAGTCACCTCACATCCTGTCTTGTTATCTTGCCAGCCTGGTAGGTCACAGGTGATTTTTTTTCCCCTGAAAGGTTTCGGCTTCTCTGAGTGTGTATGTTCATTTGCACGAAGATCTGAAGTAGAGACAGAATGTCCAGTGAGGACAGGCAGCCCACAGCCCCAGACGCATGAGTGTGTTGGCTGGAAGCTGTTGTCACCCTAGTTTCTACTGCTTCGCTTGGCTGTTCCCCCCCTCCCCCCACAGGCATAGCAAGCCTTGCTTTTGAGTTAGAGTCCTCATGAGAGCGCTGTCTAACTTCAGCTTAGCAGTTGTGGGTCTTTTTTTCCAGGAAAGACTTTTCACCCTGTTCTTCTTGTTATTTTGAAGCTTGGCATCAGCATGCGTAAGTTGGGAGAGAGATGTGACTTAATTCAGGAAGGTGGACGGATAACTGACCCCACTATTGACAAGCGCATGGATTTTCATTTTAATGCTCTCTTGGATGTTGTCTCTGAGTGGAGGAAGGATAAGACCCTGCTCCAAGATGTCCCGTTAGGAGGTATGGGGAGTACGGTGGTGTGATGCTTTCCTCAGAGTGTCTGCAGGAGGGCCGGTCCTTACATGCACCCCTTTGGCTGAACTCTGCAGATTTTCTTAGAGGTGGGCAAGTACCTTCCTGGGGTCCTTTGCTGCTGGCGTGTGCATGCTTATATGTGCACTGGCTGGGGTGCACACACACACATGCACACGCGTGCACACGCACCTTACTTTTGAGTTGTACATTGTTTAAATGATCTAAACGTTTACTTTTCAATCTCCCAGAGAAATTTACTTTTATTGAAACCTATGGTAAGCCCTCCTTGTATATGGTTGTTAGCCCATATATACTTTCTGAAGGTCTCTGGATATCAGGATTTCTTGACTTTTTTTGGCTTCAGTTGTAATAGATTAAGGGTTGTTTTTTTTTTAGTGTATTTTTTAAAAAGTGCTTAACGTATATTAAAAATAAGCATATAAAATCAGAACTTCGCCTGTGGTACTTGAATGGGCAATAGTACTCACAACTCTCAAGCAGTTGACTCCTTATGGTGAGCTACTTCCATGAAGGTACCAGCTGGGACTCTGTACACTGCCTCTTACATTTCTGTTTATGTAACCTGAAATTTTGTGATCTGCATTTTTCATTTGTAGTTCTTGGAGGCCTGGTATTTTTTGAAGTGTGAATGTTTGAACTCTCTAGTATATTAATTTCCTTACCCGTGTATTTTGACAAACGTGTTCTCAGTTCTTCAGTTGATCGTGTACCTCATTTCAGTAGTGGGTGTTTAAAGTTTCACTGCTGTCGCTGAGGTATACTTTGAGAAAAGCAGCCTAGGAAGGAAAGAGCTGAGCTTACAGTCCATCGCAGCAGGAAGCTCACATCACATCCACAGCTGCCTGGAGAGAAATGACCGCAGGCCACCTGCTCACCTTGCTTCCCCTACTTAAGTAACACTCGGGGACCAAAACCCGTGATGGCATTGCCCACTTTCAGGCTTTGTCTTCCCACAGCAAGGCACCTGAGACGTTC
The DNA here is from genome assembly GCA_028551405.1 of Uromys caudimaculatus. Classification (NCBI taxonomy): domain Eukaryota; kingdom Metazoa; phylum Chordata; class Mammalia; order Rodentia; family Muridae; genus Uromys; species Uromys caudimaculatus. The sequence goes on along the minus strand of CM052714.1, from coordinate 14,761,093 downwards.
CTCACAGAGCATCCTGAGGGATGTAATCTCACTGAATCACATCCAGTCCCAGGAAATGCTACTTTGTGTCAAAAATTAATGTACACACAGGCACGTTCCTTCCTTCTCTGACACCTGTGAGAGACCCCACCCACAGTCAGATCATCGTTGGAAGCATTGGCAGACAGACCATGACAGAATTCCCAGAAGTCCCCTCCAGGCAGCAGGTCCACTGAAATGGGTAGTGTCCAGACCATTTGATCAACCACTTGGAATTGAAATTGTTAGGCTGACTTGCGAATTCTCCAAATTTTACTTTTTTCTTTTGAGACAGAGGCTTGCTGTGTAGCCAGGCTAGCCTTGAACTTGGAATCCTCCTGCCTCAACCTCTATAGTGCTGGGATTTGAGATGAGTGTCTTCACCCCTAGCTCTCTCCTTGGTGTTTTACACCTATATGACAGACACTGGCTGGGTTCTCTTTGATTTTTTTCTTAGCTAGTCACTTGCTGGTGCAGCTTTTTCTCTTGTTCTTGCTTTTAAAAAGTCCAAGGAGGCCCAAGAATAACTTATAAGTAATTGTTTCAGCTTAATTTATTTTAAATGTTTTGCTAATGAATGCATATATCTGTATGAAGTTATGGTTGTGTTCTATCAGCATATCAGTTGTGTACAATCTCAGTACATGGAGTGTGTGTGTATGTGTGTATGTGTGTGTCCGAGTGTGAGAATGCTTTGGGGCTAGATGTCTTTTCAGAAGGAATACACACTAAAGTTTTAAAATATTACTTACACAGAAATTAGGTTCAGGCCCCTCTTAGTCTGCCTCTGCTTCCTGTCTGGCTGGGCTGTAACAATGGTGAGTCTACTTTTCTAACAGCGACAGAGATGTAGGGCTGCTGTCGGCAGGGGTGGGCTGCTACAGAGAGCTCAAGACTCCAGGGCAGAAACCTGGTGCAAACCCAGGGTCCCTGGATATCTCAGTATTACAAATTAGTGTAAGAATTAGGACATTTTAGTGAGAATTTGGAGTTGGCAAAGAAACAAAAGTTGAGCTAGTCTTAAAGGTGTTGAGGGGGAGTCGGGATGTGGAGTTCCAGCCCCTATCCCCCTGGGTCTCCCCCCAAGCTATATAGTATTAATAAATACATACCTTGACTCAGAAACCCAGGGCTCAGGCTGGAGCCTAGGAGATCTCTTGTCTGCCCTGCTTCAAGGCACTGAGTCCATTTTTCAGCTCTGAAAACAAACCAACAGAACAGATGCTCAGTGGTGTGTCTGGTCAGACAGATGCACAGCACTCCATAGAAACCTGGAATCTGTGACGTATGTGGGTGATTGTTGTCACTAAACGGGAGCCACCTGTACTAAGATGCTTGGAATTAAGCATAAGCCAGAGCCCTTCAACACCTAAGGTGCATCCCCCTCCCATTACTGTCTAGTGAAGACAATCAGAACAATGTATACTGAGAGTAGGAAAGGTTACACTGTCTGTGAAACAAAGATGAAAGCCGGGCCAGAAGGAGGCACAGCTGTAATCAGCGCTTGGGAGGCAGCGGTAGTGGCTGGCTGACACTAGACTGTGGGGCATGGAGGGCCAGGCTCTGGAGGGGGCACTTCAACTCCCCTGCTGGAGAAGCAAGTAGAAGAGGGGTAGAATTTACCCTGAAAGGATCACACGCTGTGTGGCCCCAGGCCTCGAAGTGGGTGAGGTCACCAGTTGCCTACCAGTTCAGCTTTTAGGACTTAATTGTCTGTTGCAATAGGAATTCATTACTGATATTGAGGAAGATGGTTGACCCAGCGGAAGTCCACAGAAGAGAATGCAGCCTAACAGACTTCCATAGTTGCAGGGAGATGTTGTAGGACCGTCCAGGCCATAGCAGTGAGCAGACAGGGCAATCCTGTATATGCTTGTGTAAAGAGACTTTTCCACTTTGTGAGCAGAGGGGAGATGGTTTCTAGCTAAGCAGGAACTCAAAATGTCTTACGGTGTAGCTTTTTCCATCGAGATAGGCGTTCACGTGCTGAGGACTCCCCAGCCCCATCAGGAGTTTATTACATATCACTTATTCCTGAGTTTGCTTGAGAAGACTGGAAGTTTTGGGCTCTGTTGGGGAAAGCAGGATCAAGAATTGGACAGGACTTTTCCTCTCCGCTGATCTTTCTGCTCTGATCCGTTCCTACACAGAGAAGATAGAGGAGATCTACCGAGCCTTTGTGAAGGAGTCTGGCACCCAGTTCAGCGAGCTGGAGGGACAGGTGCTGCAGTTCCATCTGAGTAACCTGGAGTATGCTTGTGGCAGCAGCCTGCACCAGGTGAGCCAGTGTGTCCTGAAATGGGCTGTGACATACTCTAGCATGCAGCTGGGGGGCTGACTCACTGAGGAACGTCCCGAGGCACAGGCAGGAGGATCTGAGTTCAGATCCCCAGCACCCATGAGAAAGTGAGATGTGGTGGCGTGTGCTCGTGATCTCAGTGCTGAGCAGGCAGAGACAGGAGGATCCGTGAGGGTTACTGATCAGCCAGCCTAGCCAGCTGGCGAGCTCTAGGTTCAGGGGGAGACCTTGTCTCAAAACTGAGGCAGGGCGGCAAATGGAGGTACCCAGTGTCCACCTCTGGCCTCTACATCTATGCACACACAAAGGAATGCTTATAACTATATGCACAGTGTATGTATAAATATGGAACTTAGGCTGCTTGGGACCAAGAAAGAAAGGTTCTATTACCCAGAACTTTGATAGCCATAGTCTCACAGTGTTGTTATTATCATTATTATTATCATTATTCTGAGTCTCTCTCTTGAGTGACACCACATACACTATGGTTAGCAGACAGCTTTCTAGAGCTGGCTCTCTGCTTTCACTGTAAGCTCTGATGATCAAATCCAGGTCATATCTATGCAGCAAGCACTTCCACTCATAGAGCGATCTTCCTGGTTCTGCTTTTGTAGCCCAGGCTGACCTTGAACTTGCTATGTAGCTCCACCTCCTCCTGCCCCCACCTCCCATGTTGTCAGTGTCACAGGCACGGGTACAGACATGTACCACCACACTGCCTGTGAAGTCTGTCCGTCTGTAAGATCAAGAAGGGAGACTGCTGGGCTGGATCAGAAAAAGGAGCCAGTAGTCTCTTTCCTTGCTGGTTCCTCCTCAGCCCTGATCCTACACAGTGGCCCTGGGAGTCATTTTAATGGAGCCATGTTGCTAAACATGCTGCTCCAAGAAACCAAAATAGTGTAGCCTTGGAATCTGTCTGTCTTGTAGAATTAAATTTCAAGCCTCCCTAACTCATTTAAGCAGCTGTGAATCCAGCACCCTCCTACCTTGCCTAGAAGCTGTATGGCTGCCCTGCCTCACTGACACTCTGCATTACAATGGAATTTTCCCCAGATGTGCCAGGTCTTGGCCTCTATGGACCTCCTGCCCTTGTGGAAGAGAAAAAGTTGGTGTGTTTTCCTGTAGGGCTGATCAAATGTAGTTTGATCTCCATAAAATTTGCCTTTCTCAGAGTCGCTGACACATAAAATGAACCTTTAAAAAAATAATAATCAAGGAGTGGTACCTACACTCAGACTATTTAACCTTTCCTCCCCCACTGGTCATGTGTGTGGGTATACATGTGTATTCATAGGACAGAGGACAATCTCAAGATACAGTTCCTCGGATGCTACTTTTCTTTGTTTTGAAATAGTCTTATTCTGTAGCCTACGCTTAACTGGAATTTAGGACAATGCCTCAGTTTTCCAAGTGTTGAATTCTAGAGGCCATGAGCAGCCATGTCTGTCTAGACCATCTGGGTGTCGCATAGTTTGCCTTCCCCAGACAGTGGTGTCCACTGGGCTTTTTTGGTGACTTGGGTGGCATCTCCCACTTGAGGCCTCTTTCGATGTCCTCAGGGGCAACTTTAGGGTTTACATTGTGGCTGCCTAATAATACCTTGTGTTGTTTCCCAGGTGTCTGCTCGCTCCTGGGATCACAATGAATTCTTTGCCCAGTTTGCTGGTGACCATACTCTGCTGACTCCAGGCTACTCCACTATCATTGAGAAACTGGCTGAAGGACTAGACATTCAACTCAGATCTCCAGTGAGCATGGGTGTGCGGGAGACTCCGGTTTGTTTGGGGAGGCTGTGAGGTCTGGGGAGACTGTAGTTTCAGGCCTGTGATTCTTAGGAGACAGGTGTTTGTTTGGCCAGCCAGCCAGTATCTCCCAACACTTGAGGGTTCAACTGTAGCCTTTAGAAACACAGCATCCACCCAGCTAAATAGTGCCTAAGGTTTGGATACCCAGAGTAGCCTGGGTACAGTTGGCTAATAATACACTGTTTAAGTAGCTCACGAAGTCTCTAATCCTAATCTGATACTTCAGTTCTTCATCCCAGTGGGCTTACAGCATCATAAGATCGTACAGCTGATTTGTCTGTCTCTGTGCTATGATAAAGGATGGCAGGTTTATAAGCTTTGCGTTTAGCTGTAACCACTTGAGAGTTACATGGCCAGCACTCTGGTCCTCATAGCTTCAGCAGTACGCATGCCATGGGAGTTGGAAAGGTTCGAACCTTCACGTTGTTTCAAAACGGTTTTCCTGAACAGGTGCAGAGTATAGATTATACTGGAGATGAGGTGCATGTTACCACAGCAGACGGTGTGGGGCATTCTGCACAGAAGGTAGGTGCTGGGATCCTACTGTGGCGGAGCACTGGACTGCCGTGGGCCTGTGGGGAAGAAAATAGTCTTGCCCCTCAAGCTTTGCCCTTGGCCATCTAGAGACTTGTTAGTTTCTAGTGAAGTAGGTCTACCCAGTAGTTGAGTGTAGCTTGTAAATCTGAAATAGTCAAGCACCATCTAATCTAAGCACATGGAATTCTGTGTTCCTTAAAGTGGGTCCTGTGGTACATTGACTGTGGGCAATTATTCACAGGGCTGGAGATGGAGCTCCAGTGTGAGGACCTAGGTACCATCCTCATTTCTTCCTCCTGAAAGTGCCTCTGTCAAATGTGTTACAGCACAGCCCTCTTAGGGGGCAAGGGGCTTGATGAGGTTGTGCTTTGAAGGGACCTGTTACTTCAACTCTGGACTTTTTTTTTTAAACCGTGGAACCCTTTTTAAATCCAAGTTTTGTCATGAAACTGTACCCTCACATAGCTTATGTACTTTGACGTAAGTGGACTTTTGGTAATCTGCTATTAGGTGGATGGTGCAAGGCGCCGAGTCTAGCTCCAGAAATCACAGTGTGAAGCCTAGTACTGGAAAACAGAGGCAGCTACACGGGGCAGAGGGATTTAATCAACCCTGAATTCAGGCTTGCTTATTCTGGAGTTCGGGTGATGATAAAGAGATCTCTCTGATGGACCATGCCACCTGTTGGCAGACTAGCTTTGCTCTCTTCCCCTTGCCATCTGACACCTTTTCACAGTCCTGAATCTTCATACAGAAACAAAAGATTGCATGTCTCACCGGGAGGATGGGGCCTAGAGATGCACGGGGTTGTCTTCATCTGGCTTCTCACTGAATGTGGCTGGGAGACCTTGCGGTGGTGCCAGCACCCTGCATTCTCACTGAATGTGGCTGGGCATGTCTTTCAAGCTCTCATGATTCTCTGTGCAGCTGGCACTGGGCACTGATGTCACTGTAAGCGCCTACTCTGAGGTCCTTCCTAAGGTTAACATTTCAAGTACCAGCTTTTAAAATTACAAGTCAGCTGACCATTCGACTGAGGGAAGTCTGTCTGCCTACATCTTGGTGTCTAGGATAAAATGCTGCCTGTATTTCCCTGCCAAGCCACTCTCTGCTAATGTTGGCTAGACACATGGCACTCCTGAGCCTTTGTATTTAGGCCTTCCAGGTGAATCAGGGCAGAGCTGCAAACTAACCAAATATTTTTAGTCTGTGGCTAGCACTCATCACAGTTTGTGTTGGATGTCTCTCGAAGATGTGAGTGAAAGCTTTCTAGCCCAGCTGGGGAGATAGAAACCTGTGACAGACTGTAACTTGCTCTCAGCTGCTTCTGCAGACTGAGCCTCACTGTCCCACCAGGGTGTGTTTATACCCCGGGACTAGTGGCTTACTGAAGACCTTGTACTGTGTTAGGAAGACATGTCGGTTTCCCTTCTTTCTTTGGAGTTGGGTCAGCTGTTAATGGCTGCCTTGGTCATGTGGATGCTACCACCTGTGAACAGTTGTAAATAAACTTTAGGAGAGAACACACTTTATACTTTAAGACTTTGGGGCATCAGAAAACAGTGACAAAATTCCCAGAACTCTGGGCTTGCTTTGATTCTGGAATTGGTGGTTAAACCAAACATACGAAGTACTTGAAGGTGAGAGTAGATAGGGTGTTTTAGAATTGAGCTGCATTCCACCTGTATTCTGTGACATCTAGTACTGAGATATTGAAAGGCAGATAGATTTCCCTCCTTCCCTCTTCCCATGGAGCTCCCTTGCCACTAAGGTTTTCCCAACCAGTTGCACACACATCTGGGAAGTGTGGCCTGCCCGGCTTTGCCTCACTGCTGCTGCCTCTGCTGACAACACAGTGGTGAAGGTGCTTCTGCTGCAGCAGGGTCAGCAGAGGTCCAGGGAGCCCAAAGGCGAGGCTGGAGTCACCTGTTCTGCTGGTGCAAGGCTTTCTATTTATGGGGTGATTCTGGTGCTGGTGGTAGTAGTAATAACTTCTTGATTGAGCAGTGACTCTGACACTAGAACTTTCTGAACAGTGAGGTTAGACACAGCAGTTACCCTCCATGGCTTGGTTTTATTATGTGTCCTTATGGAGCCTTTCCCTCCAACCCCCACAGGTCCTTGTTTTGTAGCCGTGGTTGGCCTGAACCATCTAAGTGCTAGTATTACAGGCCTGGGCTGCCACACCCAGCTAAGTCTTCAGAGAGTTGTTTGACCTATAGAACCACTTGGAATACTTTGTAGTAAAGTACTTTCTGCTTTAAAAGTTCACATGTGGTTTTGCAGTTATAACCCTAGTAACTTGTGACGTGCTTTATCCGCTCTGGAGCATATCACTGCCTCCTAGTTTTAAGTATTACTCTGAGCCTGAGATTAGTAAGGGCAGGCGTTTCCTTTATGTTAGAGGCCGTTGACAGGGACGGTATTGAAAACGTCAGAACAAGCTCTGATGATGGCGGGCCCTCCCTCCCTCCCTGTCTTCATGTTTTGTGGACAAGGTCTCACTGTATATCTGATTGGCCTGGAACTTGTTATGCAGTCCAGGCTGGCAGGATCATCCTGTCCCCATCTCTGCAGTCCTGGGGTCCCAAGTGTTTACCACCATGCTTGGCTGGGCATTTCCATACCTAGCTCTGCTTTTCAGAGCTCAAGTCTGCTATCCTCCTGACCCAGCGCTCATTGGCCACCAGGCAGGGTCTGTGTGGGTGCTCCTGTGTAGATCCTACGTCCACATACCCAGATGTGCAGGGAACACCCTGTGCAGGGAACACCCTGTGTGGTCCCACAGAGATCGCAGACCCTGAAGTGGGGTGCTGACAAGTGTGGGTCGTTTCTGCTGCTGTGTGTTACCTGTCCGTGGTTTCCCACAGGTATTAGTCACTGTGCCATTGGCCATACTACAGAGAGGTGCCATCCAGTTTAATCCACCATTGCCAGAGAAGAAGATGAAAGCCATCAACAGCTTGGGTGCAGGCATCATTGAAAAGGTGACCTAAGGTTTCCCTTAGCCTCAGAATTCGGAGATCAGTGCTAGCTGACAGTTTTGTTTGGATAATAATCTATTGTACAACTAGGCAAACAAAAGGGATCAAGAGTAAAACAGGGCGCTGTGTACATGTATGAGTTGTCACAGACCCAACTCAGTCCATTAAAAACTGGGGAAACGATACTAAGAAAAAGTTCAGCCCTATTTTTAAAAATTTCTGATGTAATTTGAATAAAAAAAGGCCAGCTAAATTCCATTTTGACTTTTAGGAGCTCCTAACCAGTTCTCTCTAACTTCCAGATAGGGCCTCATGGGCTCTAGTCTGCTTTTAGACTGTGTAGCCTAGGGGTAGACTTGAAGTCCTCATTTTCCTGCCTCGGCTCTCCTGCTGAGATTACCAGCCTGCCTACCACGCCTAGCAGAGGAATGAGTCTGCTATCTGAGCTTGGCTTGGCTACATCGGGTCTTCGTTTGTTCTGCTTCCGTGACCGTCCTCTCCCCCTCCGGCCGGGGAGCCCAGTGATTTTTTTTTCCCTCCAGCTTTTATGGTCTCCTTTAGCAATGGCATAGATACTGGAAAGCCTCTGAGTGGCATGTAGCTCGTGGGTCAGCAAGAAGCTCAGAGGAGAACTAGGTGGGAAGAACGGGCAGTTCTGGACCTAGTGGAATTGTTTCTGAGTAAACACACTAGGTTGCATTTAGAGATGGCCTGTGACTGACAAAGTGTGCTTCGCCGTTTCTCTGCTTGCTTTCCAGATCGCCTTGCAGTTTCCATATAGATTTTGGGACAGTAAAGTTCAAGGGGCTGACTTTTTTGGCCATGTTCCTCCCAGTGCCAGCCAGCGAGGGCTCTTCGCTGTATTCTATGACATGGACCCCCAGGTAAATTCTGTGGTATGGTTTGAATTCCCTTCTTGAAAGTTAGGGGTGGCTGTTGTATGCCATGGTCAGGAATGAATGAAGACCGTGTAGATCCATGATATGTAGGGAAGAGGAGGCTTTGACTGGGGCATTTCCCATAGAGGAGTCCTAGGTTGCCCGGCTTTCTCAGAAGTACCAGTTCTGGCCTGGGGTATGACACGGTGCTTGTGAAAGCTTATTTCAGGTTAAAAGTGAACTGCTCAGGCAAGGTCAGCAAGAGTGAACCAAACTTCTTAACTCTTGTCTCTGCTGAGCTAGAAGGCTGGATATAGGACGTTGCAGTGAGGACGGATGGGGTAGCTGTGAGAGAGGCGAGGAAAGCCCTGGGAGTAGAAAGCGCGGTGACTATGCCCTGCAGCTGTGCCGCCAACACAGAGGAACTTGGCCAGTGTTTCCTACTCTTCCTCACTTTGGGGAAATGTCTTAAGGGGGTTTCATTCGGAAGCTATGGGGAGGTTTAATTATTCCTGCAGATTTTCCTCGATCTTTCCGCTGCTTCTCAAACACGATTTCATAAACAGCCAAGGGAAACAAATTTGCCATGTTATTTTATGAGTGTTTCCTTCTTTCCAGAAGGGGGCGGTAGAGTGCGTGGGAGGGTGAGAAGTGTGCATGAGGAGAATTGATGGGGACGGAAGTTTAGATAAAGGACAATGGAATGTAGTGAACGTAGGAGAATGAGGCCCTTGTCTGTGGAACTAAGTGTTTAGAGCAAGTGTTCTGTGCTCTTCCCTGTGTGCTTGCAAAAGCAGCAGAGTGTACTGATGTCGGTGATCACAGGGGAGGCAGTGGCATCTCTCAGGACCATGGATGACAAGCAGGTGCTGCAGCAGTGCATGGGTATCCTTCGGGAGCTGTTTAAGGAGCAGGTGAGGAAAACCCTCCTTGAAAGCAGGAAAGTGCTTATTGTGAATGTGATCTGAGCAGTGGAGCCAGAGGCCATCTGCCCTAGAGAACAAAGGGGTCAAGGCAAGGAGGGTGTTCTTCCTTGAAGTTTCCCCTTCTCCACCTGAGTACCCAGCCTAGTATCAGGGCTGCCACAGCACAGGGGCTGAGACTTAGTTCTGCCAACTCAAGGTGTCTAGCTGAGTTGGTCTCTGTAGAATCCCTGTGGTAGGTGCTCTTGATACCCTCGACTGCTTTTCCTTCTGCATTCTAAAGGCAGATGCTGGTCACACTGAATGAGGCCTTCTCCGCCTTCCCTATTGTAAATCAGTTACCCATTAAAGACTCAAGTCTCCAAGTCCCGTTCTGATGGGTTAGTACTTGAACTTGGGTCTTTTGGGGGCTATGACCGTCTTGTCGTCTCCCCCTCCTCCCTCCCTCCTAGCATCATTTACACTTTCCTACAACTATAAAAGGCCATGTTTTTCATAATTCTTGTGTTTTCCCGAGCCATTTTAACAGCTTTGACTACAACATTCTTTTAAAATGAGCATGTGCATGCATACACACACACACACACACACACACACACACACACTCACTCAGAGGACAACTTCCTTCTGCTGAGTTCCAGAGATCACTTAGATCATCAGGCTTTGATAGAAGCGCCCTTCCCCGCTGAGCTTTCTCACTGGGCAGTCACTAAACATTCTTTTTAAAGAGGGATGCTTTCTAAAATTTTCTAGTGAACCACATATACAAGTCTCTCCTACAAGGGGCTCAAAAAAGTACCTTATTTTCCATTCTTTAGAGATCTGGAAGTAGCCTTGACCTGTCTTTTTCTAAGAGTAGAAATAGAAGCAAAATAACTCAAAAGCTAAATCTGTTTCAAGGAGGATTCAGCTGTTGGCCAACTCTTTGTAAAAGAGGATCTAACTAGACAGTCTCATCAGCTTGGGTTTTTACCTGGATTTTTAGTTGTTTGGAACTATTATTTATAGGGAAGTATCTCTCATGTTAAAACTTGCCAGGGGCCTACAGACAAAATTAAGTTCAGTGACTAAAATATATCCTTTTACTGTGGTCTTGTGGAAGACTTCTGAAAATTCCAAACTGCAATGTTGTGATATACCACCCTTTCTTCTGCACTGGGCCAGATTCTGCTCTACCTTCTTTTCCCATGAGCCAGACCATTGGTATTGATTTATTCTACAAAATGTGCCTTTGGCAGGTGAAACACAGAAGGGGTCAAGTGTGGCTAGAGAAGGGAAGGAGTTCATGGGTAGGAGGGACGTACTGCTGCTCAGGAAGCTACCACAGTGAGCACAGGCCTACAAGGGCAAGATGCTTGTTTCAGTTGGGTTGTGGGTTATCCGGGTTCCTTTTTAATAATTTGGTTTTTTTGTACATAAGGAGATCCCAGATCCCACAAAGTATTTTGTCACACGGTGGAGCACAGAGCCATGGATCCAGATGGCATATAGTTTCGTGAAGACCTTTGGAAGTGGTGAGGCCTATGACATTATTGCTGAAGAAATACAAGGAACTGTCTTTTTTGCTGGTGAGGTACATATCTTGACACCACGCCCAATTCTACTTTTTACTTACAGTTAAAATGGTATCAGCTGTCTTAAAACCCAAATCAGGTATGCTTAAAGGCATTGTATTAGCAAATGGCAGAAGCCCTCTCCATTCTGAAAGCCTGCCTTATATTCTTGCTAGCAAGTTTTTAACTGACTAGTTTCCTGTGCACAGATCTCATAGACTTATCATCCTGTATTACGATATTTATATTGACATTGTATGGTTTAATATTAGACTTGGCTTGCTTTGTTGTAAAAGTGTATCCCGTTTATTCTCTCTGCACAATTTTTTTTTAAGATTATGTATACATCATACTGCCTGTGTGTACACCTGCAGGCCAGAAGAGGGCACCAGATCTCACTACAGATGGATATGAGCTACCATGTGGTTGCTGAGAACTGAACTCAGGACCTCTGGAAGAGCCAGTGCTCATAACCCGAGCCATCACCCCAGCCCCCTCTGCACCATTCTTTTAATGCAGCTATTTTCCTTAGTTGGTAGCCATGCTCTCATAAGGCCAGCTCCCGCTCACTCTGTAGCCCAGGCTGGATTTTAACAGTCCTCCTGCCCCACTCTGGAAAGAGAGTACAGTTGTGAGTCATCACTTGGTTGGCATGTTTTGGACTGTACTGAACAATGTAATGTTTACTCGTAGCTGGCGTCTGTCTGCCCTGCCCCTCAGTCGTCTCCAGTTCACAGCTCATTCACATCTCCCGCTCTAGCTGGCTTATTAATCTGATGCGCTGCTGTTCACTGACATGAGATTACAGTCTCATGCTGACTTAGTCTTTCAATCCCGTAATTTACTTCTGATCACTTTCTCCCATTTTGTCTTTATCCTTAAATCTTTAGTCCTCCTTCAACTGTTCTTGTCTCTATTCTGACATGTTTTCTTGGTTTTTTGTTTTTGCCGTCCCATTCTGACTTCACCCTTGTCTATTTGGTTATTTAGGCTTTTGAAAAATGTTTTCCTTGCTGGTTGAAGCACTCTTGAAAAGACTTTGACAGCTCCAGCAGGACATCTCTGCTTGGGCACCTTTTTATAGTGGCTTTGCCTCTGAAGATTTCTGGATGCAAGAAGGCTCATTGATAATTATTTAGAGTACTTTTTATTTAGCATGACACCTAATATTTTGGTTGGGGAGATGGGCCCGTTGGAGGGGTGTGTGCCAGAGCTCAGCTTCAAGTGCCAGTCCCCTGGAGCTTGTCCACTTTGGTTTGAGACAGGGTTTCATATGCCTGGAGTTCATGAAGTAGACTGGGCTAGCTGGGCAGAAAACATATCCTAGGGACCCATCTTCTTAGAGTTGGGTACATGGGGGTGCCACTATACCAAGCTGCATTGAGTTCTGAGGATCAAGTGTAGTTCTTTGCGCTTTTGAAGTACTTTATCAATGAGAAGGGTGGCAGCATGTTACCTGGACCCAGCTCTTTGGCAGCTAGCTGCCTCTTCTGCAGCTATGCTTCCTCTCCTCAAGTCCTGAAGGCTGAAGTTCCCCAAGGATTCTTAGCATTGGTTTGTTAGCTCCCATCCTCCATTCCAACATCAAGGCAGATCTATTTCAAGTCTAATGCCTGCAGTCACCACACACACACACACACACACTGTATATATATTGTAATTTAGGATTACAAGTCGTTTTCTCAGGAAGTTAGGTTTTGTTGTCTGTGACCTTTTACAAAAGTACATCTTAAAAGAACCAGCTGGGCAGGTGGGGCATAGTGGCCATCCACCAGGCATTTGCCATCGGCATGCTTTTAGAAATGGCAGTTTTAGGCTACAATAGGATTTCGAGCCCTTCCTTGCTTTCTTTGGATAGTTATTCTCATGCTGTTCTAAACACCATTTCTGGGGCTTGTGCGATCCACTTCCTCCCCTTCTTGATGGTCTAGACAGTATTTATGAATACTACAGTTCTTGGCATGTTGTAAAAAGAAATTTGACAAGCACGACAAAAAGAAGCATTGACTCAAGGGCTATCATGAACACACAAATATTTTTCCAGGTGGACCAGAAAAAGTCCACCTTTGGATAACCTTTTGATGTCCTCTAAATTCTTCATACACAATCTGAAAGATTCTTTTTTTCTTTCCCACAGGCAACAAACAGGCATTTCCCACAAACTGTTACTGGGGCATATTTGAGTGGTGTTCGAGAAGCGAGCAAGATTGCAGCCTTTTAAAAAGAACTTGTACGGACCTAATGTTCTGTATCCCAAATGGAAGTTTGAAATATAAGTTAAACTTAAGTTTTGCAAGAGGGGACTCTGTGACTCTGTATAGTCAAATTGAAATGTTTCTGTGGTGGTAGGAAAATGTAAACCCATTTCACTCTTCTGAAATCATTGGCCCTCAAGTCCTTCTAGGCACTTATGTTTAATTGCATTTTTCCATATGTCCAAATAGTGCTAAGTCCTGTGGGTTTCAGAAGGTGGCACAGGAGATCATTGAGACCTTGGTGCTGGTTGGGACTCCCCTCAGATTGGACATTCTGGTGGCAGATTACTTTTCATATGTGAAACCAAGTAATCCAGCAGGAGTTGCTAGCACTTAGAGAAAGCCATGTGCTTTTCTGTGACAATTTATCAGTACCTTTACCAATGAGCCTTAATATTTTTACACAGCTCCAATTTTGGGCTTTCCTTAAAATTTACAATTCTTTTTTGATACAGCAATTTCAATTTTGACATGGGCTATTTTATACTACATAAATTTCTTTTCACTGGGTATTCAAAACTTAGATTCAGGTATATTTTGATATCTTAGACCTGTGCACACTCATCAGCAACACAAGACTCAGTCCAACAGTAAATACGTGTGTGCATATATTCTCAATGGATGCAGGATATTTTCACACTACATAACCATTTTTGAGTGGGTAGCACACTTGAAATTTAGCAAAAATCTTGTCAGAATTGAAAGTCCCTCTTTATTTTTAAAGTGACTTTTACAGTGTCTAATATTTTACATAGTTGTAAGTTTCCCATAGGCAGGTCCACTGGAAAACTGCACAAAATCTCAATCATTTTGGTATATAGCACATTACTTTATAAGCCATATGTTAAAGTCTGATCATGGCAAAACTTACTCTTCCACTAAAAAGATTGTTTAATAAACATGGGTTTCAGGGTCTTTAGGATGCCTATTCTGCCAAGAAACTTCAGTTGATAGACTAGAAATATACTTTTGTTTTAAAAAGTCTTTGAACAATTCTTCTTTGAATTATATTGGTCTGCTTTTAAAAGGGAGCTACAAAGGACTTTACAGCCACTTTTTGAAATATTAGGTATTTCTGAAACTCAAAATTAGCTTAAGAGAAGACCTATACAAAGAATGTACAGTGAAGTGTGCTTTAGACAGTCTAGACGTACTCTCTCCCCTGTCAAAAGTACAATACAAAGCCAATGACTGCATATGTGGAAGTTCGCTGTACTTAGAGGTTAGTTGTTGAGACTCATTGGTACTGATAAGGGAAGTATTCTGCTTTCATGTGTAAGTGACTAAAATGTTGTGATAAATGCAAGATGTTAAATGGTTCAGTCGGTCTAAGTTATTTAGTTTCTAGGCACTTGTGCTTTGCATATGCTATTTCAAGTATAAATGAGTATTTAATTTTCTCCCATTTTGAGTGACTTAGTTTCATATTTTGTTCTAAAGGAACTATGGTACTTTGAGTTGTTTTCCAATCTCTTAAGAATTTTGTTAATGAGCAGAAGTATACCTTGATTTAACTAAACATCATGAATAATTGGTTATGTAAAACTGCTTAATAAGTAGACTTTTGCAAATACCCTTAATAAATGGTCATAGCATCACTGTGTCAAGCTCATTTCCAGTCCTTTAAACTTTTTGGTCATAAGCATTTACTACTCTATTTCCTTAATAGTAAATGGTCAACATACTAAACTAATTCTTTATCAAAAATGGTCCGTTATTATCATAGGATAGATTAGGGGAGAAAAGCAGACAAATCAAATATTTAAATACAAGACACTTAAAACATTGATTTATTCTTTATTGAGAAGATTTATGACAGATCACTTAAAAGGCCCACTTTTTTTAGTCCCCACTTAATTGCTTGTTTCATTTCACTCTAAGCATACTGAAGTCAAGTGTGTGAAAATACCTGTTAATGCTCAAATCTGATCTATGATATGAAGATTAAACACTCAGTTGGTACATCAAATGTCACTTTGTCAAGCAGCACATTATAATTCAGAAATAGGTTATTAGGACAGTCAAAATTTAAATTTAGGGGCAGTCCATGTTTCATCACCTTAAAACCTTGATTGACCAAAATTTAAAATTCAAACAGCCTTGATTCTGTAATACTTTAATACTAATTTAATGTATGGTTTTTGATAAATACTTTCAGAGATACCTACGTTGTCCACACCAACTCTGGCCTTACACCTGATACTTTTAATCATAATTATGAAGGTAACCAGGTTTCCTGTATCTAATATTTATATGGTCAAAAGTTTACTACTGTCAGTTCACTTATATATAAGCTATGTGTGCTCACTCTTTCCCAGTTTTTGAAGCTGTGATGTGTTTATCCTCATTATAAAATTTCTATGACACTTAAAGTTAACACAACCACATTGATGACACTTTCAGGGCAAAGCAGAACTGAACAGTCCTTCAGTGCCATCACCACTGAACTCTGTTCTGTCATTGCTGCCTGGATGAACACTGACATTTAGTTACAAGTTTAAAGACACAAGAGTTTAAAAAATTGATTTGCACAAAAGAAATAAAAAAAATTATATACAACAAATTGGTTTTTAAAAATACAAAAATAACATCTGTCACTTCTGTCATGCCAACAACTTGACATATATACACATGCAAAAAAGTTCCAGCCCGGTCACCTGAACAGCCGTGCCTATGATGAACAAACTGTCACTATGCTTTCACACTGACAGAAGGTGTATTCAAAATATTTCATATACTAAATACTGCAACAGTCTTTGCACGTATAAATGCTGGTTATAATAGTTTTTGCTTTGATTAAAAGTAATGTCTTAAGCAAGCTAACATTAAGTTCACTAAAATTCACAATAGTTCAGGAATCTATGACATTACAATAAAGAAACCCAAAATGTACAACTATAAAAAGCAAGGAACAATTACTGCCATGCAAGATTTAAACTGAAAACTGTAAGAAAACGCAATTTAAAACAAGCTCAAATATGTGTAACACGCAAGAGTCAGCAGCAAGTTCTACCAACAATAAACTTAAAAAAGAATACATTCTCTTTGCTGGTATAAATCAGATCTTCAAA
Organism: Uromys caudimaculatus; assembly: GCA_028551405.1. Classification (NCBI taxonomy): domain Eukaryota; kingdom Metazoa; phylum Chordata; class Mammalia; order Rodentia; family Muridae; genus Uromys; species Uromys caudimaculatus. Next base: position 14,744,770 of record CM052714.1, on the reverse strand, counting down.
TCTGAGAACAAGCCATCTGTCCTCTATCTCAAGAAATTAGCTGCAATGAAAAAGAAAACTGCTTTACCACACCCAACACCAAATATGCATACATCATAAAATCTTATTTGCAACATATTAAAGTGACCACGAGAAATCAGGTGGTATTATAAAATAGTAGTTACTGTTGACCTTGTGCCTTGGAGTGACTTGGCTTGAAGCTAGTGAGTACCTCAAAGATACAGGGCTACCATGTGTACTATGGACCTATCTTACTCTAGGCTCAAACTTTTAACTAAATATATTTCCTCATGCATATTTATTAACAACTCTGGGATGTCAAATGTGATTTTTCACTGATACGAATACTCAAGAAAATGCAATATTTGATAAACTTTTGATTTCTATGCCAAGTGATCAAATAGGAAAGGAAGGAATATTTACCTCTTTTACAGTTGTTTTAATGAAATCTTTCCTCTCAGTTAAATCATAAGCAGGATAATTTTCATATACCTGAAAACATAAAAGCATATTTAAAAGTTCACAATACTGTCTTTAAATTACATGTAGATTCTAAGTGTTCTCTGGTTCACCATAGACTTGTATCTGCAAATGAGACTTAATACTGTATTCAAAGCAATAAAGTCAGCTGACATTCTCAGTGCTTTACAGTAGCAAAATTACAGTTATGAAGTAGCAACAAAAATACTACTATGGTTGGGTATTGTAAGAAATTTAAAAGTGGTAGTAGCCTTTTCTCTAACCTGACCAGCTCCCAAATAATCAAGACAGAGACTGTATTTTTATTAACCAAGCTTTATGGCATAACTGAGCAAGTAGGAATCCATTCTAACCCTCTAATCTAGCTACTTCCCAGCCAAAATTCTGAAATGGTTGTATTAGCAGATTGATCTGGCGCTCTCTGCTCCATGGTCTTCTCATAGTGGCTTCTGGTCCCTCACCTCATTGACGAATCCTCCCTTCCTAGAATCAGAAATCTAGCCCTAGTTTTACCAATGCTCAGCTTTTATTGACAAATCAGAGAATAAATGAGAGCAAAGTTTACACAGCATGAGAAAGGAGATAATTAAAGTACTCATTATAATGCCATGTCCAGATTGCAACCATACTTGGGGGCAGAGAAATCAATATTTGAATACATGGGTAATCTTTACACAGCATACACTTAACAGGACACAGTAGGGAGTCACCACAGCATGAGGAACTGTATTAAAGGGGCTCAGCATTAGAAAGGTTGAGAACCTCTGCTGTAGAAAAAAGGTGACGTTTTATTATTTTGGAACTCAGTGAATAATTCTAGATACTTTTCCATAGCCTTTCAAGTCTTGCCCCCCCCCCCCTTTCCCAGGTTGGAAATGCCTGTTCTGTGGTGATGTACTCCTTCCCAAGGGTTCTAACAGCTTCCACGGCTCTGCTGAATATATTTACCTCTCTACCACACTAAATGGCAGGCATATTTAAGGACAGGTAATGACTTCTCTGCTTTACCTCATAACATCTACCTACTCACAGCTTGGTATATAGTGAAGGCTAATGAATGTCTAATCAATTAAAAATAAAATAAATAAAAGCATAGAATAAGATTCTGTTTAAGCCAATACAAGCTAACAGTGTGCCACTAAGTTCCCGCACCAGGGAAATGTCTGTGTTGTAAAGCGTAACACTGGGATTTTATTCACTCTATTCATAAATTGTTTAAGACAGGTGTTTGACTGGTTTATGATTGCCACAAGAGAGCCTGGAAACAGTTCAACCAGTAGTCTGTGAGTAAATACACAAAAATGTATTAATAGTTTCAAATTAAAGAACGGGTTAAAAACAAACCTTTGAGGCCAAAGAGAAATAACCAGCACACGCGCGTGCATACACACACACACACACACACACACACACACACACACACACACACACACACACACACACACACACACGTCCCCAGTTACCTCTTTGCAAATCTGCTTCATTGTGACTTCTTCCAAGTTAGCATCAGCCAGTAATTTTTTTACTGTTTCCTTTAGCTCTTCATCTGTAGGCGGTTTTTTCAATTTTTTAATTAAGGGTTCATCATCAGAACTATCTTCAGATTCAGACTCTAAAAGTTAGGATACTAAGTGTGAAATTTTTTTTTTTCATAACAAGGTGTAAGATGGAAGAGTTTTTAAGTTTTCAAGAGAGCATAAGCCCAATTATAAATCATTGCTTAGTTTTACAAAATTTTTACCTTAAGATTGCATACAAAGCATGCACTGAAATTTTTTTAGCTTTGAAAACTGGCATGCTGCTTTCCCCCAGTGTTCTTTGAAGTTTACTGTCTCATACACACACTTAAAGCATGCACATGTATGCTGGCAGTTGCTGTCATTATTTCTAATGTACCTTTTTTGGAACTGTTTTGGTTCTTCTTGGTGGTACTGCTGTCTGCCTTCTTAACATTAGCACTCTTTACAGATTTTTTACTTTTAGCAGTAGTTTTCTGTTTTGCCTTTTCTTTTTTAGATGTCTTTTTTGGTGGTTGCTAGAAAGGAAAGCAAAGCATGAGTCACTATTACTCCTCTCCTTCTCACAGAAAGCCTCGCTATCTCAGCTTAAACATTACTAATTATCAACTGCTGAGAGGAACTGTACCCTAATGCTATTTCAATGTAAGTCTAAGCATATGTCACCTACATTTAATTGAGGGTGACAGATAACTCAAGATATAAATACTGTTTACTATCTCCTACTGTCTTCCCCAATGAACCCAAGCTACAGGAAGACAAACTTTTATCCCTTGTGATCACTGATAAACCCTAACTTTTAAAAGAGTGCCTGGTATACAGCAGTTGTTCAGTGAAAATTTGTGAATACGTGAGGAAACAGATACAGTGATGTCACTTGTTCACAATCACGTTAATACAAGCAAAGATTCAAATACAGATCTGAATCCAGAACATATGCTCTTAAATACCGACCCACAGATGAGTCCACAAAGGCTAAGTGCTGGACATTTGCACAAATTACAGTATCCAAATCTTAAGTTTTAAGCACTCTGAAACTAAGAAGTATTAATTCTTCATTTAAACATTCCCAGAGCAAAGTATTCCACATAACAAAAAAACCTAAGCCGGCATTGGAGGCAGAGGATCTCTGAGTTTGAGGTCAGCCTGGTCTACAGAGTGAGTTCAGGACAGCCAGGGCTACAGAGAATATCCTGGTCTCCAAACAAACAAACTCTCAACTTCATACATCGAAACTACCACAAATAGCTAGACAGAAGAATGTTTTACATTCTCAATTTTGGAGTTACATCATCAAATTGGCTTTTTATTTGTGAGATACTGCTGTAATGCATACATAGACCAGCCTTGAACAATCTTTTTTGCCATGGCCACTAGAGCCCTCAACTGCAGGTATGTTATACTTCACCTGACTTAAACCTTTTTTTTTTTTTTTTAAAGATTTATTTATTGTATGTAAGTGCACTGTAGCTGTCTTCAGACACACCAGAAGAGGGCATCAGATCCCATTACAGATGGTTGTGAGCCACCATGTGGTTGCTGGGAATTGAACTCAGGACCTCTGGAAGAGCACTCAGTGCTCTTAACCGCTGAGCCATCTCTCCAGCTCATGAAAATACTTTTAATGATGCTTTATGCCATATAGGAAACAATATTATCCACCATTGCTACCAAGTGCTTCCTTTTGTGATTAAGAAACTCCTTCATTATGCATATTAATTTTTAAAATTTGATGCTGTAGTCTTTAAAAGCAAGTTGGCTACTACAGAATGGAAATTATTAAAGTAACACTTTGCTGACTATGACACATCACGCTTACTTCATCACTTTATGTATGGTAGATATGACTTGGCTCACAAACATCTTCATTCCTATAAGTTTATCCTGGGTTTCACTTATTTTCAGTAATCAGCTGTAAATTTTTCTGTGACACACTGATTTAGACTTGATGACTTGAGAAATACTGAAAACTGAACAGTAAACCACCAAGCTCATCCTTATGTGGTACAATCTTGGGCATAGAATAGTCAATGAACTTTTCTTTAGCTCTACAAATGGTAAGAATCACTTCACCTATCCTGAAGATGTAGTTACAGGTAACTCTGGAAAAGATGAGCATTTCAAACATCTCAGTGTTGAGAAAGGAAGGACAGTTTCACAAGTTAAGGCAAATATAGGTCAGTGGTATTTGGTGGTAAAACCAACCAACCAACCAACCAACCAATGGGACATCTGAGAAGGCAAGTTAATCTTGTCATTTTAATTTTCTACTAACTCAATCCTTATGAAAATCTTCACACTCTAAAGTCAGTTTACCCATCACTTCTTAAACATCTCACAAGGTTACCAGTTTGATTGGTAACATCTGATTACTTCTCATTCCCACAATACCTGGCCTGTGGCCATTAATCCCACCAACCTCTTAGAAGACAGTACAGCAGTGAATAAGAACATGAGCTTACAATCAAACTTAGTTTTAAATGCCAACTTTGTTGCTAATTTTGCATTCTCAATCAGATCACTTACATTTCCAGTCCTCTTTCCTGGTTAGTAAAAATGAAGATAAGAACAGTCCCATTTACCAGGTGGTGGTGGTGCACACCTTTATTTAATCCCAGCACTAAGGAGGCAGAAGCAGATCTCTTCAAGGCCATCCTGGTCTACAAATCGAGTTCCAGGAACAGCCAAGACGGTTACATAGAGAAACCCTGTCTCAAAAAATAAAAACAAAACAAAAACCAACAAAAACCCAACCAACCAACCAAAAACCCAAGACAACAGAAACGGTCCATTTTGTTGATCTTATTTAAAACTTTTTGCAATCATTTCCATCTCTGTGCTATTAAGATAACATTTTTAAATTACATAAAAATCCCTTATAGACATTGTAGTTCTGATTAGTAATATTATCTACACAATTATTGAGGATAAACTACATGAAATGCAGTACAACTATACATACACGCTGTTTAGTCAACAGTGCGCCCATGTCTGTTTATATACGCCGCACTGCAAGCTTACGAGAAGACCTGATATATCTGGGATAGATTCTGACTGCCCTTGTTTAGCTCTATGGTCCTCAAGCAAACAAGCCGTTTGGTTTATAGTGGACAGTGAGCACTTTTCTTCTGTTCATCTCTGTACTTTTTGTGTAGGGCCTGGTCCTTGTACTCTATAAACTAGGAGGCAGTGGAAAGTTCAAGGGGGAAAGAAAAATGCATTTTCCTAACACTGCTTCCACACAATCTCATGAGCTCAAAACAAAAACAAAGATTAAAACAAAATTCCTTAACTCATCATAAATGAGGATATGCAGTAGAAAAATGAGTCAACACCTTACAGCTACTAAGAAATGTGCCCTGTATTAATTTTTGGAGGAATAAAAACCACCTACCTATGTGTTCCTTTAAGCTAGGGCTAAAACTATAAAACTAAATTATAGTAACAAAACAAGTAGTATACCACAGCTAATTTGCTATATGCTGAATATAGATCTTTTTCTATTCTAGAAAGCATTACTAGTAACAGATATGTATTGGCTCTTTCGTCCCTTAAGTTATATTTGATTACACCTTTTTTCCTCCTCCTAATATGTGGCCAACCCTCTCTCTAAAAAATATAAGGATACGTATGGCTAAAGACTAATAATGTCTTAGTCTCTACTATAGAGCGTACAACTAGTGCTTCTAATTGCTACATAATTATTAAAGTGGGAAGTGATACCTGAGGCCTAGATAAGATTCTGTTAGTCATGGTGCTAAGCCACATAGTCTTTTATTAGTAGAAATTAGCCAAGCCTCCTGATTTGTAACAACATCATCGTGTGGTATAATTTACATATATGTATTGTATATCTGAGAAAGGAAAAGGGAAAAGACCATTGTATCAAGCCATCAAGAACACTTCTATAATCCTTGACAATAGGGAGGCTAAGGCAGTTGGCTATAAGTTCAAGGCCAGAAAAAAATACACAAACACTTTTAAAAAAGATCACAATAATTCTTAAACTACACAAAGGTGTACCTCTTAATTCTAAACAATTAATGAAATTTAAGATGTGAAAGAGTCTCAATAGAAATCTATTGTTATTTAACCACGCAGATTCTGAGTCATTTACAAAATGAATGTGGAAAAAAACTAGTAAGTTTCAAAGGGGAAAAAAACCAAAAAAGCTAGTTTCCAAACTATACCTTACTTTGAAAGATTTGTGTGTGTATGTGTACTATGTGTGTGTCCTAGAAGACCAGAACAGGGCATCAGATTCCCTGGAGTTGGAGTCATGTATTGGGATTTGAACTTGTGGAGCAGCAAATGTTCTTAACGGCTCAACATTTTCTCCAACCCAAAGATGTAAGATTAATAACATAAATTTTCAAAAATTTAGAGAGGCTTTTCCATGTAGAATCGAGAAGTGGCACAAACACTTTTGGCCAAAAACCCAAAAATCTTGCGAGAGCAAGGCTCACCTATCTGTCAGAGGCAGCAGGGCTCTTGAAGGAGGGGCACCAAAAACGATGCCTGTCACATAGCCAGAGCTCTGTCCTCACAGCAGAAAGGTTGTACTGAACGAACGAACGAACAAATGAACAACAACAAAATTAGCTTAAATATAGGGTTTTTCTAACAAGTTGGCAGAGAAAAACCAAAGTGCCAGAGAAATGTGTAATTCCAGTTATAATTCATAAAAAAGATGAAATATAAATGGATTTTTATCAAGGTGACCTATCAACTTTGATTTCTGACAAAAGATTTAAATAGATTATTCAGCTTTGTAATTTCTGCTGTTTCAAATTATGAAGTTTCTTAGTTTCTAAAAGTAGTATTATATTATTTTTTTCAAGATGGGTTTCTCTGTGTAGCCATGGCTGTCCTTGAACTCATCTATGTAGACCAGGCTATCTTCGAACTCAAGAGATCTAACTGCCTCTGCCTCCTGAGTGCTGGGATTAAAGGCATGCACTACCACCACCTGACTTTAAAAGTATTATTAATAGAAAAATATGTATGCCCACATTCCTACTATCAAACAACTCACTCAACAAAAGACAGTTAACAAACTCTGTTACCGTAGGCTTCTAATCTGTAGGATGTGGGATAAGCAGCATCCTACTTTTGATTTGTCCTTTTCCTAAAAAGGCAGGAAAGGGAATAGCTCCCCCACAAAGTCAATCCACCCAGATTCAGTGCAGCAGCCAGTATAAATTAAGCACTGCTGGGCTGTGGTGGCATGCACCTTTAATCCCAGCACATGGGAGGCAGAAGCAGGCAAATCTCTGTCAATTCCAGGCCAGCCTAGTCTACAGAGCAAGTTCAAGACAGCCAGGGCTACATGCAGAGAAACCCTGTCTCAAAAAGCCAAAAATTGGGCTGGAGAGGTGGCTGAGTGGTTAGGAGCACTGACTGCTCTTCCAAAGGTCCTGAGTTCAAATCCCAGCAACCACATGGTGGCCCACAACCATCGGTAATGAGATCTGATGCCCTCTTCTGGGGTGTCTGAAGACAGCTACAGTGGGGCTTGGAGCGAGCAGGGCCAGAGGGAGCGGGGCTGGAGAGAGAAGAAAAAGTGTCTGAAGACAGCTACAATGTACTTACATATAATAAATAAGTAAATCTTTAAAAAAAAAAAAAAAAGCCAAAAATTAAAATGAGAAGAAACAAAGAGAAGTACTAGCTTGAGATCTGAACAGCCTCATACATAGAGAGGCCTCTGGGTGTGTGTCCCTTCCAAGGGCGATATGGCAAACACCTACCTGTTGCCTTATTCTTCTTTGTCTGTAACAAGAATAAAATATCTAGACATAAAGCCATTACCCTGGTTAGCTTTGGTTAGGACAAAGGGAAATCAAGACAGAACTGAACTGAAAACTGCTTGCCTCTTTGGGTAATGTTTATTACCAGACAAAGATATGAAGGCCTTGCAGGAGAAAAATGCATCAACACTATTACTCTGCAATAGGACTCATGTGCACGACAGTATCAATTCATCAGGCAAGACATGCCAACTAATGTAATGGTGGCAAGACTCTTTTCCAGATGAACCAGTCTGTGATTATCTGAGGCCCACAACATAGGAAGGAATACACACGTGGTAGTATAAAAACCTGGTCAGGAGGCTATGGCTGACAAGGGCCTGCGCCCACAGGAGGAACATATTTACCTACTTGAATATGTAGCCAAACTACATTCTAAGTACATGTGTTTATGCTCATGCTACTGCAGCTATCAGCCCAGGGCAGAAAAGCTGTTTTTGTTTTTAAAACACAGGGTAACACAGGGACTCACTGAGTCCTATCTGGTCAGACAGTGGTGAGCACTCACCCTTAAATGGGACATCTTTATCAACTCCTACCCAAAGCCTAGGGTCATTACAGAAGAGAACAGAATGAATTCAAGAATTGGAGGATGGAGACAACTGTCATGAAGCACGGCCATCCAGATAAGACCCTGCCCCTCAACCACGAACACACAGCAGCTATGAATACCTTCACAAGATTGGCTCTCCAACTTTTCATCATGGATAGAGGCAACAATAAAGTTCACTCATGCCTTCCTTAGGAGTAATGACTATTAATGGTTGCTGGTGGAGGTTTTATAATAACTAGATGAGAAAAAGGGAAAAAAAACCTATCTATAGACTTTATTGGAATTTTATCTCGTAAAGCCTGTCAGGGCAAACAGTGTTGTTTATACGGGTGACTTGATGTACTTAATGTCTACAGAGCATTGTCTTTTGTCCTCCACAGATTACCACCATATGGCCTAGGTTTCTGTTTATGTCACTAGAGAAAGTAAAACTCTTTGTAAATGGACAGTTTACATATGGCCATTAAGTATCTTCCTAGACTTTTTTTTATCTTGGCAACAAAACTGAATTTTGAAATGGTACTTGAAATAAAATACCTTCTTAAGTATTCTTCTGTTGTATGTGGGGCTTTAAGATGGGGTTTCTCTGTGTAGTTCTGGCTGTCTTGGAACTTATTCTGTAGACGAGGGTGGCCTCTGTCCCATGAATGCTGGAATTAAAGACATTGTGCCACCATACCTGGCTAAGGACGCTAACAGTAATAATATCAACTAATGTGGAATATATGTTGCCAGGGACTCTGAATTCATTTAATATGACTTCATGAGGTTGCTTCCAATTTCCTAATGGGAGATTGAGTACAGAGATTAAGTAATTTAGTCATATATATAACAAAGTCATACATACATACATATATACATATATACATACATACATATATATGTGTGTGTGTGTGTGTGTATGGTTAAAAACCAAGGGAGAGCAGGGACTTCAGCCCAGTTTCCAAACCTCATGCATTGTTTTATGAAAAAAAAAAAAAAAAAAAAAACAACCTCTATAACAACTTATAATTTAATTTTTCATGATTTGCCTTTAAAGTTTAATAAACAATGAAGGGCACATGGTAAATGAGCAAAAAACTGAACAAGGAAAATAATTTAAAATCATGGAGGCTAATGAGACAACTCATGCCACATAAATATTGACTCGAATTTAACCTGCATAAAAAACCAGGCTCAGTAATGCAATGCCTACAGCCTCAGTCCTAGGAGATAAGAGAATTTGAATCCTTGGGGCTTGCTGGCCAGCCAACCTAACTAGTCGGTATGGTCAAAGTCCTAATGAGGCTCTGTCTCAAATCAGGGTAGGGAGGCAGGATATGGTGATGTATGCCTTTAATCTCACCACTAGAAAGGCAAAGGCAGATATATCTCAGTAAATTCAATGCTAGTGTGGTCTATAGTGAGATCCAGGCTAGTCAGTGAAAGGGGCTGAGGGATGAGAACAGTCGCTCGAGGGTTGCTCTCTAGCACAATCTGTCACAATTATTTATGTAAATATAAACAAGTATTTTCCTCTCAGGTATTCAGATTACTTATCTTCCCTCCACACCAAAATACATTAAAAATTTTTGTAAAGTATGGGTTGGAGGGACGCCTTGGTGGTTAAGAGCGCTTGCTATTCTTTTAGAAGACCCAGTTTAATTCCCAGCACACAGGCCAGATAGCTCAAAACCACCTGTGACTCTAGCTCCAGGAGATAATACTCTCTTCTGGCCCTGGAAGGCACTGCACTCATATACATACACACATGCATATGAATAAAATGATGTATGAAACACCGCAAAGTATGTTAAAAAACAGTTCTCACATTATGAAAGTTCATACTTAGTTTCATAGGCACCTTTAATAATCTGACATTAGGAGTTAGAAAGATGGCTGAGCTGTTCTTCTGAGGGACCTGGGTTTAATTACCAGCACCTAAATGGTAGCTCATAACCATATATATCTCAACTCCCAGAGGACCCAATGCCCTCATCTAATGGCCTCTGTAGGCAACAGACATTAAAACAAGCATGAATTTTAAATATCTCAGGTCAAATATATACACTAACATTCATATAAAACAAGTTTACCATGTCTCTTAAAAGATTTTATTTTTTACTATAGGTATGCATGTTTGTCTGTATAAAAATGTATAGTTCCCTGCAGAAACCAGAAGTGGGCATTATAACCTCTAGAGCTGGAATTACAGACAGTTCAACTTGGGGACCAGGAATGTTGGTCTTTTGAAGGAGCAGTATAAGCTCTTAAACCACTGAGCCACCCTCCCAGTTTCATAGTTTACCATATTCTTCCAATTCGGGGGTGTTCAGGAGATGAAAAGCATCCTCCCTCACCACACGAGGAACATCTATTAATGTTTAGAGACATTTTTGGCTATCAGAATTGTGTGGTGCTTCCCACAACAAGGAAATAAGACTACAATGTTAATTCAGGATTAATCAAGCCTATATTCTTCTATACACATTTATAAAGTAAGTTCTAATCTCTGAAGAAAACAAAAACAACAAAAACCATAGTAAACACCAGTAAGAACAGAAACTCACCGTCTGTACCTACCTTCCCAGACCTTGACTGAACATAGAGCAAAAGCAAAATTCCTTAATAACAGTTTTCCTCCTACCTAGCATGCACTTTGGATGCATTTTACAAATAAAAAATTGTTCCATTTCTAAGTGGCATAAACGTCAAATGCTGTTACACTCATTAAATAATTCCCAAACGTTTGGGGAGAAAATGACAACCTTTAACATTTTACTTCTTGCATCAATTTAAATTTAAGTTCAAGTCAATTATAAAATATTAATATACTATGAAAACAACAATAACAAAACCTTAAGAATGTGCTCCCTGGCTCAGTGGTTAAGAATACTAATACTGGCTGTTCGTCCAAAGGATCCAAATTCAGTTCCTAGCACCCACATGGTGGGGCTCAGTCATACATAACTGCAGTTCCAGGGGATCCTGACTCCACTTCTGTCTCTGCAGGCACCAGAAATACATGTGGTACACAGATATAGTTGCAGAACCTGATCCTCTGCATTTCTGTTTAGAGGGTACACCTCTGCCGCTTCCTTTCCCATCCCCTACCCTATACAGTGAGAGCCAGCTCAAGGCCCACTTCAAATTCAGATTACAAACTCAACTGTTCTTAAACTGTTAAATGTTTAATGGGGGATATAAGCCTACTCAATTATTTATATATCGTCACAATTAAAAAAAACAATTCACTTGTTTATATATCAAAATATCTTTCTGATAGAAAATAGCTTAAAAGAACATTTTACCTCCTCTTCACTTTCTTTCTCTTCATCTTCTGAAGATTCTTCCTTATTTTTCTTCTCATCTTCATCACTACTAGACTCATCTGACAGAATTTCAGGACATTTAGTTTGCTTTGACTTCCTTGTCGTTCCAGAACTGTTCCGTTCCTTTTTACTACCTTTGCTGGAAGATTTTTTGGATTTTGGCAATGGCTGCATATAAAAATTCATTGACAGTAACATCAATAAGGGTATTTCTAAGTCAATCAAATCAACTCCTCTTGATAACTACTGTTCAACTCAAGCTGTCGGACAGGCTGCCTCACCAGTGTTCTCATCTGTATCATGAAGGTCTGGCAAGACCATGTGCAAAGGCTGCTCTCGGTTCTCAAACAGGACTGGAGCTCATTGTAATGGGGTCAGATAGTGTTTACATGTGATCAAGACAACATCTGAAATTAAACTTAATTTATCTCACTTAGTTTAAGAACTAAAGATGCCATTACAAGGAGCTCCTTGCTTTAAGGAGTGGGAGGAACCACATACAGAGAAAATAAAGTTTAACCAGCAATTATTTATCCCAAATTTATAAATGAACTATACCACCTCTCTCAGTAATGCCAATTTCTCAATGACACCATTCTGTTTGCAATAAATGTTGAGTATGTTAATTATGAAATAAGTAACTTGCTATATTTTGCCCTCAGTTAAACTATATGAATTTCTAATTGCATGAGGAAAATGATTTGATTAGCCAATGAATTTATTTTTAAACACTTTCTTAGGAGTACCTGCTAAATTTTAAATTTTAAAAACTAGGTAACAGCCAGGCAATGGTGGCGCATGCCTTTAATCCCAGCACTTGGGAGGCAGAGGCAGGTGGATTTCTGAGTTCAAGGCCAGCCTGGTCTACAGAGTGAGTTCCAGCACAGCCAGGGCTACACAGAGAAACCGTCTTGAAAAACCAAAAAGAAAACAAAACAAATTCAACCTATTTCCCTTAGTCCAATGCCTTTTCAGACAGAAACCCTGGAGCCCTGGTTTATATCTTATCTTATATGACATATAGGTATTTTCCTTAACTCTATACTACCCATATTTGACTTGAGAAAACAAATATGCTATTTGATTTGTATTATGAAAATGATACAGTTCTGTCGATGGAAGGCATATATTTTAAATGCCAATGACGTCACTGATGAGAGAAAAGAAAGGCTGTTAATAACCAATTTATCAAAATGGTAAAAAGTGATCCTTACTTTGCCAGAAGGCTTTGGATGCATTAAGAAATTCAAGATCCTCTTCACTAGCTCGCTGTTCACACCTGACCGCTCTAAATCAAGAACCTCACAGATGCTCTTTAACATGGCATTTCTAAACCTGAAACAGACAGCAGGGAAACAGAGTGACTATGTCTGAATTGTAACTATTCTTCATGGTGTAGAGACAAGAGTCAACCAAACTGGTTTGCTTTGCTTACTCAGCAGTTACAAGTATTTTTCTGTAGCTTTAATCAACCTGACCATAGTATACAAAAAGAAAAAGAAGAATATTTACCAACACTTTAAATAAATGCACTAGAAAATTACAATTCCAATACTACAAAATTCATGTACTTGAAAATTGTTTGGGTTAGTGATTCAGCATTATAATAGCTCAATCATTTTTATTATTTAAATTCTTACCTATGACATTTAATAAAAAATTCTAAGAATCTGTCACCTAGCTAGCACATATGGAAAATTTCTCATCAGGTTACTTTCAAAGCAAGTTTAAAACATTAAGAAACAGTAATTGCAAGAAATGGAAATATATTTCACTACATTTCCTTCAGACCTTATCAGGTCTGAACTCTGAGTACTTGTATCTTCTAGGAAATGAAAATTTAAAAGTTTTCAATAATTATAACAGCCAATACTTACTAGAACAGAAAAGACAACCCAAGTTAATGCTAAGAAAAACTTGTCAAATCCTGACACCTAAATTAAATAGTTAGCAATCTACTAGAAAATGAGCAGGTATTCATTTTAAAATATTAAATGTAAGCTTATAGCACATTAATCAAACACAATATTTACAAAAATAACTTACTTTTTCAACATTTCTTCCTTCTTTTTATACTGGGTACTGCCTTTTTCAAATGGAAAGCCACTGAACTGACCCACGTTCTTCTTCAATGAGGACACCTGAAAATGTTTATTGTTAAAACTACTATCCAGTAATGTACAAAATAAAAAAAAGTCGAAGATGATGTCTTCATTTTCAGATCCATCTTCCAAGTTAAAATATTGATTTATTCAACAAAAGTGTATTTGCTACTAGCATGTTAACATTACAAATATCCTACAAACTGAAGTTTTTGAACAGTCTGAATCTGACTGTATTTTCACCTATGAATATTTACCATAATTGTTCTTAAGGTAGATGTAGAAAGTTACTAGTCAGTGACTATTTTTTGAAAAGTAAAGAACTGTAGGTATTCTAAAAAGTTAATGCCATTTACTAGTTATAAAACAAGTGTAAATTAGATTGTTGTGCAGACTGAGGTTAGTGTGTATGAAAATAAACTAGTCCATGCTTCAGACATCTTCTATCTTTTTTCACATATACAACCCAAAGCAAATTTTATTTCAAATAAAATTATATGGCCTGGCGAGATGGCTCAGTGGTAAGACCACTGGCTGTTCTTCCCAACACCTACATGGTGGCTGACTCAACACATCTGTAACTCCAGCCCAGGGGATGCAATACTGTCTCAGGCACCAAGCAAGCACACAATAAACAGACAGACATACATGCAGGCAAAACACCTGCAGAAATGGAACAATCCCTTTCATTTCAAATACAGTTATGTAGTATGATATAATAACTATAATTTGGCAAAAATTTGCCACTTTTATGGGTATTTGGTTAAAATAAGATACAATTACAAGAAACTATGTCAGAACATTGAAAAACAAATTAATTCTAATATCATTAAAAGTCATAACAGATTGTATATATACTTTAGATTTTCAGTTTGGAGCAAATTTCATTTCCTTTTTTGTTCTGGTGGTAGTGCTGCTAGAGACCCAGCCCCAGTTAGGAGGGAAAACAAAAGAGCCCTAGCCACTTCCAGTTATGTGTGCCATGGTGTGTCCTGAACAAGTACGCTGTGGCCTTAACAAATGTGTCTCAAACTTACTCACTGGTATAGCATAGAAATTGAACTAGTTGATCATTAAAGTCTTACAGAATTAAAATTACAGCTCTAAGGTGAAGCATCTTAATATATTAAGTATCAAAACACATGGTAAAGATGTTTTTCAAATGTCTTACTGTGCCCGGCCTGTTGTAAAGCAGTTTGTGTAGATTTCTAAGTTCATCTGTTTTTTTCTTACTCAGAAAGAAATGTATCCTTTCAATTTCACAAAGTTTCTGACCCTTCCCTGAAAAACAAAATATCACAATTAAATACCCAAGCCTTAATAACATTTACAAAGTTAATTTAATGAAAATTATCCCCACCACATAATTTGTATAACTTTGTGCTAATAGGAAAAATTAAAATTATGCCAAAAATATATTCTACTTCCCAAACAGCAAGTACCCTGCTAGTACCAAGTATCTGCTGGCTAATCACTCTTGCCTAATTGAACATTTTTTTTCATCAAAATCAATATAAACTCACCTTGTGCGATTGTAAATGGCTCTCTTTGTAAGGAAGACACTTGCATCGTCAATCTCTCTACTTTCTTCTTCTCTCTCTTGCCTTCCACGATAAGACTCTTTTCTAGAAATTAATAATTCTTACATATCAAAAAGCTAAAATAATGTCGACTTTATAAACAGGTCAGGAAGATCTCCTGAACTTAGCCCCTTACTTTCCTCCTGAGCTAGTTTGGAGAAGTGAATGAAGCACTGTGGAAGCTTTTATTTTTAAGAGTAACATTTTACTTGTTTGTCAAGCATCTAGTCTAAAATACCAGAAACTTCCATCCAATTACAGTCGTCACTATTAAAGTCTAGTCATCTGACTCATGAAAAACTCATCTAGTTTCTCATTTATCTTATTTCTTTCTCATACATAAAAGAATATATTTATATGTATATAAAATGTACTAAGACAATTAGTATTTCAATCTCATCTTATTTTGTTGTGGGTCTCTGAACTCTTCTGAATTTCATAAAACATGTAATAAATTATGTAAACTATGTAGTCATCCTACTGTGCTATAAACACTAGAGCATGTGTCTCCTCTAGCTGCATTGGTACCTGTTGTAAGATAGCTGGCCAAACATTACTTTGTAGTTTGATAACAATGCTCATAAAGTCTGTAAGTCCGTCTGAGAAAGTTAAGTACGCTTTATCCAGTCTTCGAAAAAAGACCCAGGAAATACGTGGTATATAAAGCTTAAAACATTAAGTTATATTTATCAAAAACCACTTACTTATTGATTGAAAACTAGTCAAATAAAAAACTATATTTTGTGTAGGTCCTCATTCATTCAAATGAATACCTATTGTGTCCAAATTGTACCAGATACTCAAAAGAATATTAAACATTTTTTTTTTGAAATTTTGACTAGGAAAATAAAAACTATACTTAGTGTAAAAGATGATAAATATCTTTAAAGATATAAATAAGGGATAAGAATATTGCTCAATAACATGTCTAAAATGCTCAAGTCCCTAGACTCAATACTCAATTATGAAAAGAGAAAATGATAACAAATATAACATTTGTGAGCTTGGCTGGCCAGACTGCTGAGCATGTAAAGGTGCTTGCTGCCAAGTCTGGGGATCCAAGTCTAATTCCCCGGGGGCGTCTAAGCCCAGAATGAATATGGTGGAAAAGAATGACTCCCTGAAGTCCTCTTCTGACCTCCACATGCACCACTCCTAGCCACACACAACAAATAAAAGATACAAAATGCTTTGTGAGGGACTGGAGACATGGCTCAGTGGTTAAGAGCACTTACTGCTCTTTCAGAGGACCAGTGTTTAGATACTAAGCACATGGCAGCTAACAACCATCTCTAACTCCACCTTCTGGCATCAGGTATCTTCTGGCCTCCAAGGACACCAGACCATGTACTTGGTATACATATACATACATGCAAGCGAAACACTCATATACAGAAAATAAAAATAAATCTTAAAATATTTGTCAGTTGAAGGGGGATTATTATTTGGGGAGGAAAAAGAATCAAAATATTACTGTAGGCTTTCCAAGATAGGTCAGGTTTGGGGGATATAAAGAATAAATGGAGAAGACAGTACTGACTGGACAGCTCCTACCTCACCCAGCTTCCTCTCAGTATTAAGTCCTTCACTTGCTTTGGATCAGGATCTACAAACTAGTAAATTCTCAGAAGTCTAACCTGGAGCAGCAGTCAAACGAATGCATACCCCACTAAAACCCTGACAGCTCCTCTATGCCCTGCAAGGACCCAAACAGCACATCCAAAAGCCCTCAGGATCACCGCCAAGCCCACGCACTTGTTTTTCTACAGAACAGCATCATCATCCAAACCCTATAGAGGAAAGTTGACAGTCAACAGTTCTGACTCTCACCTCCACCAAATCACTTCCAATTCTTGCCTTATTTCACAGACTTCAGTAATTTCATTGCCCCCACACCGTTCTGGACAAGTAGAATAGAAACTTGCAATTCCAGTTACCCCAAACACCCCCAAAGAGAAAACTGAGTAATAGTGAACCAGTTCTAAAACTGTGAAGGACTAAACCTACAAAAATCAGTTTTACAAACACAACCGACTTATTCAGCTAGAACGAAATCCAGGATCTTATCAATCATTCATTGATAGTCTCCCCAGACATTACTGTTTGGGCCTTCAAACGTCTCCATTTCTTTCTGCCCAAGAAAACTCACCACCTCTAGTAGTATCACAACTTTGCCTCACTAGGAAGACAAAAAATCTCAACGGTAAAAGTGTTAACGTCTTAGCTATACTGAGATATTGCAGTCAACTTTCAGTCATTACATTATTGTTAGCATTCCTTCTAGGCTCCGCCCAACAGTTACCTAGCAACAGCCAGGTAGGTCTGGCTTGCTATAAGGGTCTGTTTGGCCTCTCAGCTCTCTGCTCCCCTTCTTCTTTCTCCCCTTCCTCCCCCCCCCCAACATGTTCCCGGCTGGTCTCTTTCTCTCTCTCTCTCTTCCCTTAACTCCCCTTCCCATGCCCCCAAATAAACTATTCTATACTACACTTATTGTATGGCTGGTTCCTCAGGGAGGAGGGGTGGCTTAGCACGGGCCCGCTGAGGTACCCCACACACACCACACCATACCACGCTCCACAAACATATCATTGGCTTTATAAAACACATCAATTATAAATAACCTAAGAGCAATTTAAACAATTCTTAAGATTTATAATTCAAACCAATGCTGTACGTAAATGACACACCCCCATAAGGTCTTAGGGCACATACCACTTCAAATAGTAAGTACACCTTGTCCTCTTAACCCAGATAGTTAAAAAAAAGAAATCACGACAGTTTGGAGAGAGCACTTTCACCTTTAGGCCTGCTCCCAAGTTTGGCTCAGCTGAGGCCATCTGCACCAGTAAGCTAGATTGTGAAGTCGTGCCTATTTTCAAATAGCTGAGACTGTCCGGAAGCCTGCATGTAGAGGACCATCAGCATGCACGCTGACAGACACAATACTACTTTCACAGCTCAGCCTCTATAAATGAGGCTTCTTACCACCTTCCTTTGTTCAAAATTAGTTCCAAAACCGAGACAGCTGCGGGCTCACATTCTAACTTTCTGTTCAGTTTTCTCAGTTTTTTAAAACTACTTTCTCCAGCAGCAGCAGCAGCAGCTTTGACGGGTGAGTCCTAGGCAAAGCAAAGCGCTCCCACAAGAACTCTTACTGAAAAAAAAAAAAATCAGCAGATACGAATAGCTGAGAATATGGAAATGAAAACACTTCCAGGATTTGCAAGAATACCTGTAGTGTTAAGTTACATTACAGAACCTTAGGGTAACTTCAAAAGGCGGATCTCAGACTAACAAACTTCCTGACTAACTACGAAGTGTTCTGCAGGCACACCGGGAAAACTCTTGCTACACTTGCACCGAAACCCTGGCAAATACTCAAAAAACCAAACCAAAACGAAACAAAAAAAAACAAAACCCAAAACCAAACCAAAACCCAAACCCAGATTCTCTACCACTGATGGCTAGCATTAGCGTAACATCAACCACTGCGACTTGATACCTCTAAGCGTATAAAACAAGATTAACTGCTTCCCAGAGGAGGGGGGTGGAACTTTTGATGTGAAAAATCCAACCGTGAGGGATGCGCATCCCTGCCCACCTTTTTCTTCCTCTTCGTCCTCGTCCTCGTCTTCGTCGTCGTCCTCCTCCTCCTCACTCTCCTCCCTGGGACCCGGCATGTCGGGTTCCTTCTCGGACGGGGGCGGCGCGGGGGTGTCCTCTCCCTCCGCAGCGGGGGCTGCCGCTGCCGACATGCTGGGGGCCTGCGGGCGGGGAGGAAGCCGCACGCTTCGGTTCACTCGCTCGCTCGGCCAGGAGCGTGGCGACCGCCCAGTGTTAGCTCACCTCCAAGTCGCCTACCCTGCTCTGTCACTCGGCCCGCCTCCCCGGGGATGCCCGAGGCGGGAAACCGCACCGCCCTCCAGCCGCCTGCGCGCGCTCCCGCCCGGCCTGCGCCGCCCCGGGCCGGGCCAGGCCAGTCCGGCCGAGGCGCGTCCCCTCCCCCGCGGCGGGCCTCCGTGCTATGGCCGCGTCCCCTTCCCGCTGCCCTAGCCACGGGGGCAGCAGCGGCGCCTCCCCGCTGCCGTCCTCACCGCGGGTGCGCACGAGAAGGCCGCCGCTGAGTAGAAGGCGCGCGGGCCGAGGTCCTCGCGCCGCGCGCTCTCCGCTCCTCAGAATCAACAAGATTTTCAAAATGGCGGTTCGGGAAGCAGAGCGGGAATGCGCCGGCCAATCAGCGCGCTGCGCTGGGAGTTGGCGCGCGCGGGAGGGCTGGCGGAGGGGGCGGGGCGGCGGCAGCGGCGGCCGCGGCTCTCCCGCAGGCAGCCCGGGCGGGGTCTCGGGGGTCTGCGGTCCGCGGCTGGACCGGGTTGCGGCGCCGGGCGGGTGGGTGCACGGCGTGGAGGGCGCGAGCCGGGGCCTCCGCGCTGAACGGTCGGACGCTAGGGGGCCTGCGAGCTTCTAGCCTCCCGTTCCGGGAGAAAATGACGGGCCGTCCTGGGCCGCGGAGCGAGGGAGCGGCTGGAGGTGGCGAAGTTGAGGGATCCGCCGAAGTCTTTCTCGGCACGACTTTACACAGTAATCACCCTACAGACGGGGTTGACCCGGAGCCACCACGTTTGTCTCCTAGAGGTCGTTCGAGCTGAAGGCTCCCAAATGTGACCTACTTGTGAGGCTTCGCGTCGCCGGTACGCTGCACCGTGACAAGGACCCACCACGTTAAGTGTTCACACCACCAGCGACATAAATAGGTTTCAAACCAGTGAATGTAAGACAAATTAATTCTCTTCCTTTCCCTTCCCTTTGGTCTCCCCTATAATGCAGATACGGTATTTGTCCAGTCCACATACTCCTGTCAATAATTCTAGGCAAACCCACTGATACCTTTTAGAGTTCACAATTTAAAAACAACAGTATTTCCTGACGTGCTCTCCTATGTGATTGTCTTCATTTTTTTCCCTATCCTGAGAACGCTAGCTGCCTAAATGATATCCCCTCCCCCTTTTTTAAAATCCAGTCAACTTGGTGGAAATATGATTGGTTTCATTTGCCCTCATAGACTCCAAGTTGCAGGACAAAAGTTAGACTTTGTTTTCTTCTGTGTCCCTTTTCGAAACATATGCAAAGTCCTGCTATTTCTGCTTTCAGATCTTAGGCCATTTCCCATTCTGCTGATTCTGCTCATCTTTCTTTGCTCCTTTTTTAGTTTGGATTGCAACAAAACCCTTCCAAGGGCTTCTCTGCCACCTCCCACTAATCACACCCCAGCCAACGCAGTTTTATTTAGTTTGATCTTCTGCGTATAAACCTCAGATGGCTCCATCATAACTTGGAATAACCTCCAAATTTCCGTAGCACAATGTGTAACATGCTACATAATCCGGCTGCTGACCCTCTGTCTGATAGCTCCCTGACACAGTTGGCCTTACCTCAGGGTCCTGCACATGGCTGTCATTCATACTATCTAGCTAGGCCTTACACTTTCCCTATCAGGGCTGCTCCTTCCTATTCATCTTCAATGACCTTGATCCCATCAACTCATTTCTGGCCAAGTATTTTTCCTCCCATCAGGCCATCACTGTTTAGAATCCGTTCTCATTCGTTCCTTTATAAGGACTCAGTCCTCTGGCCACACTACAGGTTTGCCATCTCGAAGAATAGACTGTAGTTGAGACACTGAGCAAACATATACATATTGTATGGTAATGAAGCAGCGGTCAGAGGGGGATTTGGAATATCAGCAGGGGGGGGAGGGGAGCTTTTCTTTTAAAAGTTCAATGATTAAAGGAAATTTTGTAATAAAATGACATTTGAAAAAAAAACTCAATGAGAGCAGAAAGAGACAAGGTGTGCTCTAAAGGATTACCTAAATTACTGGATGTGGAAAGTAAGGGATCAGAGGATGAGAGTGAAGACTGGGTTTTGGTTCAGACAGTTGGAAGAACAGAGAGGACTTCCTGGGAGAAGGAAGATTTGAGGAAATGGGAGGAGCTTGTGGAAGGTCTGAACTTACTTTGTTTTAGAGATGTTAGGATTGAGATTTATGATCACCAAAGTGGAAATTACAAATAAGCTGTTTTAGGGTTTTACTGTTGGGAACAGACACCATGACCAATGCAAGTCCTATAAAGGACAACATTTAACTGGGGCTGGCTTACAGGTTCAGAGGTTCAGTCCATCATCATCAAGGTGGGAGCAGGGCAGCATCTAGACAGGCATGGTGCAAGCTGAACTGAGAGTTCTACATCTTCATCTGAAGGCTGCTAGGATGAGGGAGTGACACACCTACTCCAACAAGGCCACACCTTCTAACAGTGCCACCTCCTGGGCCAAGCATATACAAGCCATCACATAAGCAGTTGGATATGAGTGTCTAGAGTTCAAAGGAAGAAGCAAGCAGTAACTCACGATACAAACTTAGCAGCTATCAACAAGTGGTTGGCATACAAAGCCTGAGTACTGGATGATGTCACATAGAGGATGAACAGAGTTGGTGATGAGAAATTAAGTACCAAGGAGAGATAGTTTCAAGACTGAACCTCTGAATGCTACAGGTTTATGGGTTCAAGAGAGGAAGGAAAGCCAGCTGAGAAGCTGTAGAGCAACAGTAGCCAGTAGTGGAGAAGCAAAAGCTGTGTCCCAGAAACCAACTGACTTCTTCACTAATAGTGTCTTCCAAAGAGAGAGTGACCAATTGGGTGAGATGTTAATGACGAATTGACCATTACATAGATTCATATTCTCAGTGACCTAGAAGAGCTGCCTCTGTGGGTGTGATGGTGGGGATAAAAAGTGAATTCAGACCCTCTCCAGGAATTTGGCTTTATAATGAGTGTAAGAAACCAGTAGTTCAAAGGGACCCTGCTTTTTAAGGAAGAAGATAAAAAAAAAAAAAAAAAAAAAAAAGATGCAAAAGGGAGGGACAGCAGCTGGAACCACTGTATCAAGCTTGTCACGTTGGGCTCTCTATGAGGAGATTCGGAAACAGAATTTGGAGCACTAAATATTTTTTTAAGGGGTCAAGACCTGTGAGAGGAAGGAGAAGGAAGCAAGACTAGACAGAGGAAGAATGAAGCTGATCCCACAAACCGTCAGCCAACCCTGGAGTTGTGGAGTAAGTACTGCTCTTCAGAGGTCCCGAGTGCTGGCCTGCCAATTGCTCAGTTCTTGCATATAGGCTGTCCTAGGAAAGGCATCATTTCAGGGGTGGGGAGGGATGACAACAACTTTGACACATCCTGAAGGAGGTGACAGATGGAGAGGCCATCTGCTGACCACAGCTGTACAGCTGGGGAAGGATCTGAGTAGCACCACTCCAACCCTGCCACAGGAGATAAGAGGACATGGGACCTAGTACGCAAGTGGAAGAGTTGTCCTTAGGAAGAGAGCAGACAGCTTCTACATATACCTTACATATATCTGTGTTCTGTTAAAGGCCTGGGACTAGGTAATTGAGAAGCAATAGAAGTTTAGTTTATGGTTCTGGAGGCTGAAAAGTTCAAAAGCATGGTGCCTGCAAATGCTGCTGTGTCACTACAGCACAGGACATCATGTGGGGACAGAGAGAGCACGGGTACACTAGGGTCATATTTCTCTTAAAGCCTTTTCTAATTCTAATATGTTTTCACAAATCGTTCTAGTACCTGTATTTCATGTACCATTCTAATACATGAAATCTGGGCAACACGTTCAAACCATAGTAACAGTATGAGGGAACTCACAAGCTGGGCATGCACTCCCATTCGGGGTGGCAGACAGAATGAAAGTTCTAGAACCTCTGATTCCTGTATCTTAAGTATAAAGTTGCTGATCATGAGTTCAAGAGAAGGTTGCTGGAGGTTTGAGGAGACTGGAAATTGAACTAGTGTTGCCGGTGACTGGAAGATGACAGGGTCAAGCAAGTAGCATTGCAGGCAGCTACAAGGACCCATTGAGATTAGTGGTTGTGAAATCAATAGCTTCAGCCTTGTTGTTCTTATATCTGGCTACCCAGGAGTAGGAACAACGATGGCATGAAGGGAGGGAGAGAAGGACAGAAAACACATTTAACTTGGCTGGAATTTTTCTAAGCAAACGGAGCTACAAATAGAAGGGCAAAGGTTGGCTGGGTTGAGAATGCACATGGACAGTTAAGGGTGGACTACAGACTGAGTAAGAAGGGAAGCGAGGACAGAGAATAAACTTAGACGAGCGCAGCATTACTGAGATCTTTGCTTTCCATTGTGACATTATCAGCACCTGCAAATTCTGCTTTATGTCCCTCTTCCCTTTAAACTGTAGCTCCCAGATACTGCAGGTTTTCTTTGCCTTATTCATCACTCTCCTTAGCACAAAAGGCCTTGCTTGCCTTTGTAGGTAGATTTTGCCTAATGAATGAATGCAAACCAAAATAAACACGAGGATCTAGAATATCTTTTCATTGGTGTGACTGAAAGCTATGCTCTTCGAGATACGACAAGCTATTTCAGTTGTCTGACTGACAGTCACGGTTTATTTTTGCTCTGTAAAACTCTGGTCTGTTCAGGCAGCTCTCTGGGGCTTCCATTCATGAAATGTATTCATTGCTGCAGGCTACTTGGAATTTAAAGATCGGCCATCTCTGCGTGAGCCCTTGATGTTCAGAGGGTCGGTGAAGAGCAGCTGCAGCTCTTCTGTAAGCCTGGTCAGTGGTCAGTCAGAAGACTATGCCCAGCTGCTAGGTCTAGTCAGGAGGCATGGAGGGCATAGGTGGTGAGTGTTGCTGGTTCTGCCATCAAAAGGAGCAATAATTGCAAATCATGTGATACACCTGAGATAACCAGAGGATGTAGTTGAATATACCTGTCAGTTTTATTTGGGCAGCCGTTAAGATGTTCTTAGATTTTCAGTTTGCCTTTGATAAGTCTTAATATCTATTATTACCCATGTCCGTGTTTCTCGTGCATTTATCAAACTATTGCACACACACATCTATCCTACACCGTAAGCTTCGTAGGCAGAGACTGTGTCTAGACTTTTATCCTCCCAGTGCTGGCTTGGGGACATGACATTTTCAGAATATTTAATTACACTGTACCCCATTCAGTTCTTAGACAGTGGCACAAGCCTATTGTCTGGATGCTATTTAAAGATTGTTCAACAAAATTAACCCAGTGGGTTGACATGGTTTGAATAAGCTGATGACCAGTCCGTTCTTTTTTTAAACCTGGGCAGAAATGTAAATATAGTGACACACTTGTTTCTTCTAAAAACAAGATATCCTCTCTATTTTGGTAGAAAGAGTTAGCCAAAATAGACATCTTTGTAATTCAAGATTATAAAGGGTTTAGACTGTCTGAATGCAGTAGGAATCCACTGGTTGGTGATAACTCTTGTAGTTTGACAGTGGCCAGGGAAGTCTACTCAAGGTAAGCGTTGGATTGTAGAAGGGAGATGGTAGTAAGACCAAGAACTTCTGGAGAGCAGCAGACCAGTGCTACTTAACTTTTGCCGCAGGAACCAAGTTTATCATGTATAAAACATGCCATTAGCATATCTGGTTTGTTTTGAGACAGAGTCTCACTGTGTATCCCAGACTTGCCTTGAACTTGAAATCCCCAAGCCTCTGCCTCCTAAGTGCTGGAAATACAGGTATGTGCTACCATGCTGGGGTTTATTTAATTAATATATTAGCTGTTTCCTATGTGTGACTGATGATATTATCTTCTAGAATCACTTAGAAGGCAATCCCCACGCCTGTGGGATATTCTCTAGATTAAGTTAGCCTCTGGGCACGCCTATGAAATATGTAGATGAGGTTGATTGAGGTGGTAAGACTCAACTGTGGGCAGTAGCATCCCATGGGCTGGGGTCTGGGACTGAGTATTATCAAGAAAGTGACTGGAGCACTAGACTTCATTGTTCTCTGTTTCTCGGCCTCAGGTTGCTGTGCCCATGACTTCCCTACCCTGGTGGATGGTACCCTGACTGTGAACCAAAAGTTTGTTTTCCTTAAGTTGCTTTCCTGAGGTGTTTTGTTACAGTTCTGACACACATAACTAGTACAGTCGGTCCTGAGAAGTGTGACAGTTGCCGTGATAAACCGTTCCATGCATCTTATAGGCATTTAGAACTGGTTGCAGGAGGAATGTCAAAGAGTTTGGAACTTTGGGATAGAAAAACTCTGACATGCTGAAAGCAGAGCTTACTGGACCATTCTGATGGAAAAGCAGAAAGCTAAGAGAACCCAGGACCACTGAGGCCGGGATTGTGAGGTTCTAAGGGAAACAGGGATTCTTTTTTTTTTTTTTTAACTGATTTAAAAAAAAAAAAAAAGATTTATTTTATTTATATGAGTACACTGTAGCTGCCTTTAGTCACACCAGAAGAGGGCATCAAATCCCATTACAGATGGTTGTGAGCCACCATGCGGTTGCTGGAAATTGAACTTAGGACCTCTGGAAGAGCAGTCAGCGCTCTTAACGGCTGAGCCATCTCTCCAGCCGGGAAACGGGGATTCTTACCAGGAGCTGCACAGAACCAGTCAAGTTATATTCTGGCAAAAAGTATAACCTCATTCTGCTCATGTCTTGAGAACTTGAGTGAAACTGAATATAAGAGTAATGGATTAATGTGTTAGGCAGAGATAATCTCAGGGCCAGATGGCATTCAACCGATGACATGCGTATTACTACTCTGCCCAGGTCTACAGCGAAAAAGATCAAGTAGGGCTGAAGACATTTTAAAATGTGCAGTCTGTCAAGAACAAGAACTCAGATAAGTTTAAAGTTAACAGCCAAGACCCGTCCTAAAAACAGGCTGTAATTATAATTGTTAAAGAGAAATCATCAGTTTTATAGTGGGCCAATAGGAAAGGAGTCCTAAGGGCTAGGCTCCACCCCTCAAAGGTTCCAAGTTGAATGCTAGTGTTTGCTGGTCTGGAAAAGCTACTGTCTGGTGAAGTACTTACCTCGGGTAAGCACACAGCGGCTCCCGAAAACTGTAGTACAGGGAGACCAGGCTCCATCTTTATTTGGCAGCAAACCTTGGCAGTGTGGTCCACATGGTACTGGTTTTGCAGACATGAAAGATGCAAGTTTGAAGGGTTGTGGAATCTTGCACCATGGCTTCAGAGTGTTCCTGAGGCCAGGCAATATATGGCAGGGTTGGAGTCCTGGCAAGAAGGCCACGGCGGGCTACTTGGTGAAGCTTGACTTGCAGTGGGGATCACAGGGTGTTAGAGACATCAGGCCTTTGATGTCCACTGCAAAGTTGTAGTTGGCCCAAGAGAAAGACTGTGTGTGTATGACCAGAGGATTCTGTCGTGAGTCCATGATGCTATGGAGTTTGAGGATTTGATGTTTGCCCTCTGGTCTCGCTCCGGTCCATTCTTTCCTGGTGCTTTACCTCTCTCCAACCCTAAGTCTTCTTTTTCATAGTTGATTTTATCAGGTTTTTTTTTTTTTTCACTTGATTCATAACGTTTTGTCAGTGAGATGAAACTGAAGGAATAGAGAAACAACAGAACTTAGAATTTTTTGTTTGTTTGCCATAAAATAAGATCTTTTTAGGAGAAGGCTTTTTTGTCTGAGGACTGACATCCGGTGCTATGGTTCTATTTCATGTTACTATAGGCCAAGTCATAACCTCAAAGTAAGAAAGATGTTTTCCAATATAAGCTGGCTAGATACCCTTACCACAGGACTGTCAAACTGTTATTTTACTACATCAGTATGTCTAATGCTAAGTTAGTCCTATAAATATTACTCTGAATCTCTTTTACAAATGAAGCATTTTTAGCTTTAACTTAATTCTTTAGGAGAACTAGAGGCTTCAGTGAGTACTGGTCCCAAAACATTTTTTGTTTTTTGTTTTTTTGTTTTTTTGTTTTGTTTTTGTTTTTGTTTTTTTTTTTTTTTCGAGGCAGAGTTTCTCTGTGTAGCCCTGGCTGTCCTGGAACTCACTCTGTAGACCAGGCTGACCTCCAACTCAGAAATCTACCTGCCTCTGCCTCCCAAATGTTGGGATTAAAGGCATGTGCCACCACTGCCCAGCTCCAAAACATTTTAAAAATCAAATATTTTCAAATAATGAAAAGAAAATAAAACAATTAGATGTTAGTGCCTCCCAGTATGGTTTTGAAAAAAGAAGCTTGAGAAGAGAAAAATGTATTTCGACCCAAGATTTCTGAGGTACCAAGTTCACGGTTGGCTTCTCCACTGCTTTTAGGCCTGTAGTAGGTTAACATGTCACAGCGTGAACACGTGTTTAGAACTGCTCACCTCATGATCACCAAGGAAAGGACAGAAGGGAAGAGAGGAGAGACGCTACTCACATCTGGACAGAGTTCTGGCTCTCAAACCTGAGGAGAGGCGCTGTTGCTGTCTAATGAGATGAGACCAAGAACACTGTTACCCATGCAATGCCCAGGACCTGCCTAGACAGCAGGGGGCGGGGGACCTGATTCAGAATGCAAGTGCTCACAGTAGAGAACTGACTGCAATCCCACTGCCTCACCAACATTGCCCTTTT